>CM062805.1:1082489304-1083123471 GCA_031772625.1 Pinus tabuliformis | reverse complement strand
GCTCTCAATTACTTGACAATACCCTTAATTCTAAAAAACCTCAATATGAAAAATCAGGGATTGGTTTTAAAGGAGAATCATCAAGTACAAAGGATAATACAAGAAGGTATGCCGACATACTTTCCAACAATCCAAAAGAATAAAAATCATCTCATTAAAGGCCCATCTCAAATCCGAAGAATGAAGAAAGAGTAACTCCAAGGAAGAATGTTGATTGAAATCATGGCTATTACAACATGTACCAAACTATCGTTTTTGGGCATTGTTATTATTGTAAAAATTTTGGTCATCAAGATAAACAATGCATGGCCCATACAAATACAACACCAAGATTTAAGGATCAAACAAATAAACCACGTGGTCTCAAAGAGAAAGGAAAAATCAATACTTGTAACTCCTTTGATCCTTTGACCAAGTTTGATCCAATTTTCTCATTATGTAATGATTATGGACATAACGAACTAAATTGCCCACTCAAAAGAAGAGAAGCTAGAAGGGAGAATCTCAATACGGATAAATGTGGCCTAGCTCTATGTGCTCATAGTGATGAAAACCATTGGTTTGTGGACAGTGGATGCTCAAGACATATGACAGGTGACAAAAAAGAAGTTTGCCTCATTGAACAATAAGGATGGAAGTGTATCCTTTGGAAGTGGATCTGTTAAAATCACTGGAAAAGGGACCATTGCCCTTGTTAATGGAAAAGGAAAGGTTGAAAACACTTTGTTGGTAGAAGGACTCAAACACAATCTCTTGAGTGTTAGCCAAATTTGTGACCAAGGACATAATGTTGTCTTTAGCACCAAATATTGTGAAATAGGAAACTCATCCTCAGGAGAACTTGTGGCTAAAGGAGTAAGAACACCAGATCACGTTTACATCCTGAGAAAAATCCACAAAGATAAATGTTACTTGAGTCAAAGAGATGAAAGTTGGTTATGGCACAAGCGATTGGGGAATACAAGTTTTGATAACTTGGTCAATATTAGCAAAATTAATGCAATAAGGGACATTCCAAAGATATTCAAACCAGATCAAGCTATATGTGGCCCATGTCAACATGGTAAGATAAAAATAGAACCATCCACAAGACTAAGGAATTCTCAATATCAAAATCTCTGGAGATCATTGATGTAGATTAATGTGGGCCAACTAGAACTCTAGCCTCCAAGGAGAAAGGTACTTTTCTTTATTTGCTGATGACTATACTAGAACGATGTGGGTATATTTCATAAAATATAAATCCAAAGCATTTGAATGTTTTAAGAATCTTAAAGCTCTTATAGAAAATGAAAAGGATTCTAAGATTAAATGTCTTAGAACAGATAGAGGGGGAGAATTCACATCAAAAGAATTTGATGAATTTTGTAAAGTAAATGGAATCAAAAGAGAACTATCTTCTGTTGGAACACCCAAGAAAAATGGGTAGTTTAAAGAAGAAACCGAACTATTCAAGAAATGGCAAGAACAATGTTACTAGCAGCTAACTTACAGCCAAAATTTGGGAGAGAAGAAGTCAGGACAACAGTTTATATCTTGAATCGAACTCAACTAAGACCAAATAATGAGAAAACTTGGAAAGGAAGACATGCTTCAACAAAATACTTCAGGATTTTTGGAAGCAAATGCTTCATAAATATCAATGATGACTCACCAGGAAAATTTGATTCTCGAGTTGACGAAGGAATATTCATTGGATATTCTACTAGGAGCAAAGCTTACAAGTGCTACAATAATCGACTACAGAAAATAGTGGAAAGCATTGATGTGAAGATTGATGAAACCCTTCCAGAAAAGCAAATTGAAGATCATGGAGTTGACCCCCTCATTGAAGAAAACGAAGAAGAACCTAAAAAAGAGGAAAAAGATAAATAAAAACAAAAGGAAAAAGAACCATCTCAAACTCCTTCAAAGGTAAAATTCCTCCAAAAAATCACCCAAAAGAGTATATTATTGGCAATGTAGATGAGGGGATACAAACCCGAAGAAGGATGACAAGTACACCAAGGAAAAATGATGTTGCTCTCCTATCTATGATAGAACCAAAAAAGTTTACTCAATCAAGTAAGGAGCCTCATTGGGTGGAAGCCATGCAAGAAGAAATGTATCAAATCGAGAAGAATGAGACATGGGAGCTGGTACCTCATACAAAGGATAAAAATATAATTGGAACCAAGTGGGTGTTCAAAAAAAATGAATGAAGATGGACAAATCATCATAAATAAGGCAAAGCTTGTTTGTAAAGGTTATTCACAAATTAAAGGAATCGACTTTGGAGAAACCTTTTCACCAGTAGCTTGTATGGAAGCTATAAGGATGTTCTTGGCATTTTATTGCTCAAAAGGATTCAAATTATATCAAATGGACGTAAAATCAACATTTCTGTAACTTGAAAAAGGCATTATATGGGTTGAAACAAGCTCCTAGAGCTTGGTACACAAGATTGGATCACTATCCACAGAAACAAGGCTTCAAAAAGGGGGTGGCAAGAAGTAATCTCTACATGAAGATGGATGAGGATAAGTTACTAGTCACTCTTTTCTATGTTGGTGATCTGATTTTTGCTAGCAATAATGATGAGATGAGCCATGGGTTTCCTCAAAATATGTCAAAAGAGTTTGAAATGTCGATGATGGGTGAATTATCTTACTTCCTTGGACTACAAGTATCTCAAAACACAACAAGGATGTTCATATCTCAAGAAAAATATCTTAAAGACATTCTTAAAAGATGTGGGATGGAACAATGTGCACCCATGAGAAAACCTATGAATACAAATTGCAAATTAAGCAAAGATGATGACTCTCCTCCAATGGATGCAACTCATTACAAGTCAATAATTGGAGCCCTTCTATAATTAACCGCTACTAAGCTATATATTATGCATGCAGTAGGAATGGGGGCCATATTTCAATCAACTCATAAACAATCCATTCTCGCAGCTGTGAAGAGAATCCTAAGGTACTTACAAGGAACCCTTGATTTTGGTCTTTGGTACCCTAAGAGCTCAACTCTTACTGTGATTGTATACACTGATGATGATTGGGGTGGAAGTGTCGATGATCAAAAAAGTACTAGTGGAAAGGAACTTTTCTTGGGAGATTTTCTAGTATCTTGGCTCAATAAAAAAACAATCATCCATATCACTATCTACAACTAAAGACGAGTATATAGCTGTTGCAGATTGTTGTACCCAAATATTATGTATGAAGGAAGCTTTGAAGGATATCAACATAGATACCAACTAGCCAATCACCATCTATTGTGACAACAGAAGCACTACCAGTCTCAGTAAAAATCCAGTGTTGCACTCAAAGACCAAACATATACCAATCAAGTATCATTTTCTCCGTGAACAGGTGGCTGAACAAAACATCAAGTTGGAGTATATCAATACTAAGGAGAAGATTGCAGATATCTTTACAAAACCCCTTCCTCGAGAAGCATTTGAATATCTTCATCAAAAGATGGGGGTCATTGCTCTTGCATCACATTAAAGCAAACAAGCAGCATGACAAAGGAAGCAACATGATAGGGGGAACAACATGACAAGGGGAGCACATTGGCACCCCATTTTCCATTGATGTCAAAGGGGGAGAGAAGAAAAATATTGCCATCCAATGACAAAGGGGGAGATTGTTAGTCTAGTTATCATTGATATCAATATCCATTGAAGAAGGCAGGCTTGATGATGACATAATGATTTCCTTACATTGAGATGTCCTTACATTGAAGAAGACAAGGACACATTTAAGAAGGCAAGGAAGTACTACACTCCATTTCTGCACTCACAAAGGATCAGTCACATTAAAACCCATTTTTTCATCTCCTCAGAGGCAGAATTTCTTCATGAGACCTCCACCATCTGAAAGAGAATAATTTTAGCTTTCCAACAAGCTATTACTCAGTCAAAATCTCCAAGCGGTTTGAAAGTTATTATTTTTTGAAGTTAAGATTAATTTTCTTGTTAGTGAGCCGACCTCACCCTTCCAAGACAAGTCGGCTTACTTCAAGGGACATGGTTGTTCATTGAAAGGTAAATTTTATGTATATATATATATATATATATATATATATATATATATATATATATATATATATATATATATATGCGGACAACCTCCTCTTTCAGATCAGCTTCATCCACACAGGAGTTCGGTGATAGAACAATGTTCATAGCTCATGAACAGAGATAATTGATTACACTTTAACATCTCCTGAGGTGAATCTTGGTATAGTTGTGGTGAATTTTGGTGAACCTATGGTGAATCTCGAAGAACCTATGGTGAATCTCGGAGAACCTGTGGTGAATCTCGGTGCACTATGGTAGAACTCATGAAGGACAGACCTATCTGTGGCATACTATTTTGGATCTATGTCTATTGCTAAGGTTGCCTCAGACTGTGAATAAACTCCAGACCTGTGATCACACAGACCTTTAGAACTGTGGTTTGTTGATACAACTGTGGTATATGTATAGAACTGTGTTTGCACCAGACCTTGGAACAATACCTCTTTATTATATTTGCAGCAGAGATCTTTCGGTGGGATAGTAGTCTCTCTCGGTCCTGATAAAAGTACAAACCTACAAGTAGCATCTATATCTATATCTATATATATATATATATATATATATATATATATATATCCGTGGATCAGTAAAATTGAAGCTAGGACTGTGGATAATATACAACAGTGGGGGCTCAGAAGTGCGTGAAGGGTCAAATTTGTACAGACCTGTGGTTGAACTACAAGAGCTCGGATAGTTAGCTTTTTGCAGACCTTGTAGGTAACTTGGAGCTCAGATCGATTGAAAGATCAGGACTACACCTTGGCTCAGTTCCATGGTTCTATAATCTCAAGAACAATGATAAACTTCAAAAAGTGCAATGTGATATTCTTTGAACAGTTGGTGCAGACTTGGTGAAGTGTGGTGCTAACTCTTCTTGGAAAGTGTGAGGACATATCAGTGGTATAGTTTGGTGTTTGGAGCATTGCAAAATTGAAGATAATGGAGCATTTGTAGATTAGTGAAGTGAAACTTTTGTGATCAATTAATGCCAGTGAAGCAACAAAGAAGGATTAGTGTCCTTGGAGTTGGTGCTCCTAAACTCAAGGTAGGTGCCTTGGACGAGATAGGGTCAAATCCCTGGAGTTTGGGGCCTCATCAAAACCAACTTGGAGCTTGGGAACACATTTTTACTATATTCAATTCTCTTGTTCAATTAATAAAACAATTATTATACATTGATTTAATTTAAATTGTGAAGAATCTAACTAGCAAAATAACAATTGAAAAGAAATATTGATTCACCCCCCTCTCAATATTTCTAATAGAGGGGACACAACCCTTGATCAAAAGTGTAGTCCAAAAGATTCATATCAAATATGAAACTTCGGCCTGGTATCAAAATGTTACTCATTATTTGTTGTTTTTGAGATGCCCAACAAAGGTGGAAAAATCCACATACAGAGCATTGAGGGCCCAAGCCCAGAAGTTCGTTATATATAATGGGCAACTGTACTGGAAAGACCTAGTGGGGATTCTGCTGCTGTGTTTGGTGGAGAATGAACTGAAGGAGTGATAGAGGAGTTCCATAACGGCGTTTGCGGCAAGCACTACAACTGGAAGACCACTGTGCATAAGATACTGAAAGTAGGGTTCTATTGGCCCACACTATTTGGAGATGTTTATTCTTATGTTAGGTCCTGTTAGCAGTGTCAAGTGTTCGCTGAAAAGAAAAAATTGGCTCCACTCCCCTTGATCCCTGTTATTGTAGAAGAACCCTTCAGACAATGGGGACTAGACTTCATCGGAGAGATACATCCTCCTTCCAGTGGCCAACACAAGTGGATCCTCATAGCCACAGACTATTTCACCAAGTGGGTAGAAGCAATCCCAACCAAGAATGCAACAGACATTGTGGTTATGAAATTCCTGGAGGAAAACATCTTGGCAAGGTTTGGTTGTCCTGTAAATATTGTGATTGATAATGCCCAGGCTTTTAAGTCTACAAATTTTATTGCCTTTTGTCAGAAATATAACATCATAGTTGGCCATTCCACCACTTACTATCCTCAAGGAAATGGGTTGGCTGAGTCCTCAAATAAAACGGTGGTGAGAATCCTGAAGAAGACAATTGCAGAAAGTCAAAGGAACTGGGATTCTCAACTAAAATTCACACTTTGGGAAAATAGGGTCACTCCAAAAAGATCCACAGGTAAATCCCCTTTCGAGTTGGTTTATGGAAAAACAATTGTATTCCCTATTCAGCTTGTTATGCCAGTGGCTAAGATGCTACAAGATGCAGAAGAAGAACCCAACTCCCTAACTAGAAGGATACATCAATTGGTGGAGCTCCAGGAGACCAAAGAACAGGTAAATCACCAGTTGGACAACTACCAGCAAAAAATGAAGTCCTTGTTTGATAAGAAAGCTAGGGACAAGCCTCTTCAACCAGGAGATCTAGTCCTAAGGTGGGATGTGAGGGGAGAAGAAAATGGTAAACATGATAAATTTGATCCCTTATGGTTTGGACCCTTCAAGATTAATGAGGCTAAAGAAAACAATACTTTTATGCTGGAGAACTTGGAGGGTGACTTGCTTGAGCTGCCCATAAATGGGAAATTCCTCAATCTTTATTTCCAACATTAAGAGGTTCATTTATCACCCATTGTACATATCAGTGAGCTATCGTAAAACATTAGTAATTCTTTCAGTTCTTTATATTTCTATTTTATTTTTATATGCATGAATAAAATGACTCCATGCCCAATAGATAGAAGGCTCCTAGTCTACAGGATATTAGCACCTTGCAAGTAAGGCATTGTCCCCAGGTGGAGCCAATGTTGTCACCCTCTCCATTATTTGTTTTCTTGTTTGTTTGTTTGTTTGTTTGTTTGTTTAAAGGATGCAAAAGAGAAGAGAGGTTTACAACCATCTTCCAAGCCACAAAAGCACTCTAAGCTAAATCATACCCCCTCCAATGGATGATGCTCGGAACTAGCTTTCCAACAGTATATGGTAACTCATCAAATGGACCCCAGAGTAAGAAGTTATAGCATATCAAAGTTTCCCTTGAAAACCGAAAGCCATCGAGAAAATTCCTTAAGGGAAAATCACACAATTGGAGATCAGATGTCCCAGCGGTATGTGAATCAACCACTACAAAGAAATTGTGGGGAAAATAGGCTGACAGGGTAAAACGTCAGGAGTTGCCTAAAAAAAGGTGACAAAGGAATTCAATGCAAAGAAGCAACATGCGGTAGTGATGATGATTGAAAATCGAAAATCGACGATCGACGATAGCAACATATTATGCATCAAAAGGAATTTTCCGATAGTGAACTTTTGATTGGGGGGCTCTGATATGAGAGTTGATCCATGGTCACAAGAAGAGAAAGGAATCAAGGGCTAAGAAAAAGAGGTGATTGAAAATCAACGATCACAAGGTTTTAGAGGTCATACCAATGGCATAGGTTAGAAAGTGCCAATTGTGAATATTCCAAGTGGGTCCAATTGGCGATCGACGTGCCTAGTGTCGCATTGGTGGTCTAGTTTAAAGGTCGATGATTTCACCGATAAGAGGGATTTCATGCAATAAAGGAAAGGGTCTCCTAGACAAGCATTAAAAGGCTTTAGCTCCCCAAGACTAAACACCTAGTTATAGCCTCGATCATATGACGAAAAAGGGGAAGGGCTCAAAGCACAAGGGGGCTAAAGGGGATCAGAATTCACAATTTTGCAAGGTTTTTCAGTGTAAAGTACCAGTGTGGGAAAATCCCCGATATTGCACCATGGATGTTTTAAAAGCATATAGGGCTATGATAGTGTTATACAGGGAACCCAAAGGGATGAATGAGTCAGAAGCTATGATCCACGAGCCACACATAAACCATCACAATGATCGCTCTCGGTCCCTGCAAGTGGAAAATTAAAACTGTTAAGATTGAAAGTGATAGGGAACCGACCTAGAGTGGGTAAGACATGATGAAACAGAGTGTGGTTAGATGAGATTCCATCCAAGGAAGTGGCATGAAGATATTTTTACATGTTTTCTTAAGTTGTTTTATTTTAACAAACAACATCTTTCTATTGTAATAATTGAAGGTGATATAAACTTCACGCCGAGATAGCTAGTCATGCAGACAACTGGATGCTCATGCCTGAGATATTTTTGTAACTAATTTCCTAGTTCTCCCTTTCCTTATAAAAGGAAGGAGGAAACACTCAGGTTCAGAATTTTGGGAAAGACAACTCTTCTACGAGACCTTTCCTGTTTTCATAAAGGCCTTTTTGAAGCTTGTTGTATTCTGGCTTTCTTGAAGAGATACAAGGTTTATGGTGATTCTAACTGATTTGGATTGCAGTATGTTCTTCTCTCTGTTTTTCATATATGTTTTTAATTCTTCACAGATTTCATGTCATAGCAGCAGTTAGCTGTGTTTCCCTTTAGATACAGATTCATTTAAATCAAAAACGTTGGTGGATAATACCTGTTTCAAGGTGGAAATCAAGTCTTTAAAAAGAACTCCATGCATCTCAGTAGTTCATAGCATCCCCTCTTTCTCATTTCTCTCTAAGTTGATATATAGGATTCTTATGTCTTAAGCCCTATATGATGGATTCCTCTTCTGTTATCTTCCCCACTACATATGTTTCAACAACTAAATCGTTGCAAATTCTGGGTCTTATTTGGACACCTTAAGCCAAAGGTTATTTCCGAAGTACTCCCATGTATCCATTGCTTTCTATTTGGTATCTTATGAATGATTCTGAATCAAACTCATTTGTAATTTATGTGACAAACTGAAGTGGTGCAAGCCTCTACTCTGAAATCTGTCAAGCACTCTCTCAAGATATCCTAGGCATTGGTCTACAATCAACCCAGAGGCTATCTCTAGGAAGATTTTCTATCTCCTAAAGTACTTGTGCTCCAGGTGCATAAAAAAGCGACAACAGTACCCAACAATGCAAATGGAAGCACACAAACAACTTGAAATAAAATAACAATACATACACAATGGAGGAAAATAAGCACACCACTACTTTAAAATTTAACCTTCAAAACATTTACATGTGTGCTTCACCAAGCTCTCTCTTTTGATCCAAATTTTTGGGTTAATATGTTTTACTAGAACATTGAAATGGATTCTCATTGGTCTAAGTCTTGGTCTATATCTTATAAGCTTACAAGCAATCTTACCAAGACTGAGATTTTTCTCTTCAAATTTGGATTTTGGCATTTGTCTAGCCATTGCTAGCGTTCATTATTTTTCTGGTTCTTTTGTTCTACTATCCATCTCCATTATTCTCCCTTATGTTCTATTTTTTCCACGTAACTATTTCTATGAAATAATGCCACCTTCCCTGTTGGGTCCCTATAATACTAGTGATTACCCCATTACTATTGTAGTTGTATCCCTTATTAATATTTGTGTGCCCCTATTGTCCCCATATTGTTATTACTGTGCCCCATAGAATCCCTCTATTGTTATTTTTTTGGCTTTATATTATTATTGTTAGATCGGGTGGCTTATATTGTGACTCCTTAGACTCCTATATATAGAAAGGAAGTTTTGTCATTTGAATCATCCAAGAGTTGTTCATTTATGTAATGTAAAGGAGGTTGCCCCCTCAAAGAGGCTGAATAAGGCATTGATGTATCTTTTTTATCTTTTTCTTGAGTTGGTTTCATAACATTTGGTATCAGAGCTTTCGATTCTAGGATTTCGCTGCTCCAAACAGGTCATCGTGGAATTTTCGCTATAACTTTTTTTTTGCGATGTTTTAGAAGCTAAAAAAAACCCATTTGAGAAGAAATCGCGTTGAATCTCGGATTCGAATTTTAGAGCTTTTTGCACTATATTTGTGGAGATATGATCTAAGGAAGTTGGTCTTTTTGGAGACTCCTGAATTACATTCCAAACAGGTGACCTGGGGAAAATCATCATAACTTTCTATTTGAGCATCAGATTGAAATTTCGTAAGAAGGTACAAAAAGAGGATGGACTATAGTTTATTGTATATATTTTTAGAGCCGAAGGTCGAAACAGTGACTCGTGGCACGTCGTACAAGTTCGCTCTACTGAACTAGTCTATAATCAGGTCACTGTGGGAGATTTCGCATAACTCTTCCTTGGAGAATCCAATTTGGATCACATTGGTCGCATTGGAAAGAGGACACATAGGGCTAATGAAGGTCGCAATTTTAGAACTGGATGATTCGAAAGTATAGAGATACATCAGAGGCAATATCAAGCTCCTACAAAGTGAAAAAAGGTATGTAGATTTTTTTAAATTTTTGCTTAAGCTTGGCTTGAAAATTTATTTTGAAGGAATTCAAATGGCATAGTAGAGCATTATTATCGGTAACTGATGCCCTGAGGAAATAAAATTCAAACACCTAGTAAGCAACCTGAAAGCTTTAGCATGAATCATGAAGAAGAGGAAGAAATGCTACATGATATATCAAAATTACAAGACCAAGTGCAACAAATGTCACTCTCACAAAAACTAATAGAAGCTAAGATAAAGGGCATGGAAGCTAAGATGGATGATTTGAAGATAGATTTGAA
The DNA here is from genome assembly GCA_031772625.1 of Pinus tabuliformis. NCBI lineage: Eukaryota > Viridiplantae > Streptophyta > Pinopsida > Pinales > Pinaceae > Pinus > Pinus tabuliformis. The sequence continues at coordinate 1,083,112,893 of CM062805.1, read as the reverse complement.
GACAGATTTGAAGAGAGACATGGCAGATTTGAAGACATATTTGACAAATTTTCTACAAGAAATACTTACTAATGTCATGATGCAAACAAAAGAAATGTTAATCATGATTTCATAGACTCTAATGTGGGATTGAAGACCCACCATATTGCAAAAAAAGATATGAGGAAGTTTTATGGCAAGGATCCCGCAACATGGATATTACAGATGGAGCAATTTTTCAATCTCAACAATGTGCAAAACACACAAAAGGTACGTATTGCAACTTTATATTTGGAACCAAATCAGTTTGTATGGTATCAATGGCTTTGCTCTCCTAAGCAAATTATCACTTTGGCAATTTTTATGGAAGAATTGATAGCACATTATGAGGATACAAAAAGCAACACTTTTTTTAGCCAATTGATAAGTCTCAAACAAAAGGGTTCAATAATGGAGCACATTGAGGAGTTCCAAAAATTGAACATAAGGTTAAAAATATTCCAGAGGAGCATAGGATTGATGTGTTCATAGGGACTTTAAAGGATAATATCCAACATGATTTTCGTCTTTGGGAACCTAATTCATTAAAGAAGGCATTCAGGTTAGCAAGAAAAATGGAAAGCAAAATTATGGCAACCAGGAAGTATACCACTCACAACTATAAAGATGGAAGTGTTGTTGCCCCTAGTCTTCCACAACCTATAAGGTTGACACCACAACAATTGGAAGAAAAAAGAGCAAAAGGGCTTTATTACAGTTGTGATAGCAAATACACTAAAGGTCATAAGTGTGTTGAGAAGAAATTATTTTACATAGATTGTGAAGAGGAAGAAGAAAAGGAGCAAGAAAGGTCAAAAGAAGAGGATATAATCCAGGAACAAAGCCTAGATAAAGAATAAATGAATCCAACCATATGTTGTAATGCATTGGCGGGAATTACAACTCCTCAAACCATCAAGATAGAAGGACAAATCAAGAAGAAAAAGGTAATAGTGTTGATTGATTCAGGAAGTACCCACAATTTTATTCATTGTAAGGTAGCAAAAGAATTGAATTGCTTCTTATATCCAGCACTAGAGTGTCAAGTGATGGTTGCAAATGGAGGAACAATAAATTGCTCTGGAAAGTGCCATAATATCAAGCTATCCATGGGAGAATATCTATTGACTAGCCCAATGCTTTCCATTCCAATGGGAGGTGCTGATGTTGTACTAGGAGTCCAATGGCTACAATCCTTGGGTACAATAGCTTTTAACTTTCAATAACTTTTTATGAAATTTTCTGTGGAAGGAAAGGAAGTTGAATTAAGGGGTATTGCAGGGAAACTAGGAAAGATAATTAGCTCTAACGGTATGACAAAGCCTCTACAAAAGGAACAAAGAGGTGAAATTGCACAATTATGTTCACTAGATGTTTCCTCATTGGAATCGTCTATTTCTCCAGATCTCCAAAAAATCTTGGACAATCATTCCAAGGTATTTGAGACTCCCAAAGGTCTCCCACCTATTTGTGATCATGATCATGCTATTCATCTGATTCCAGGAATTGTTCCTCCAAACATCAGGCCGTACAGATATCCCTATGCCCAAAAGAGTGAAATTAAATGTATGGTTGCAGAAATGCTAGAGGCTGGTATAACTCAACTGAGTCAAAGTTCTTTATCTGCTCCAGTAGTATTGGTGCACAAGAAGGATGGATCATGGTGCATGTGTTCGAATTATAGGGAGTGTTAGAGTCGGTCTAGTAGCCCTCCATCAGCGATCAAAACTCTTTGCATTTGCATAAGTAGGTGTCTCAGCAGTGTCATCTTATTGCATTCCATTAGGCATGCCATAACCCTGATGGAGGAGCTGGTGTCTTTATTCCCCCTCTTGGCACTGCTGGATCAAGTTGTTTCAGTCATTAAACTTTTTTAAGGTTACTTGTCTTTGTCTTTAGGTCAAAAATTTTAGGTCCAGGGTTGAGGTCAAATTTGTCTTCAAGGTCATGTCTCTGAAGGTCAATAAGTGCCCAGCAAGCCAGAGGGATGATTTTCAAAGTGTTTCTTCGAAAGATTCTGTCTTGTGCAGCTATTTTTCACCTTGGATTTAAAAACCCTGTTTTTAAAGCCAAGGTCATTTCTCAAAATTTTGTAAAAATGGTAAAATTTCAAGAGACTTCAAAGGACAACATGTAACCCTGGCTCCCTTGCCAAGATCCCTCAGATGTTATCCCTGCAAAAGTATCGAGCAAAAACATCAAATTAGTCAATTTCAGGACAAAGGAAACCAAAAAAGTCAAATTTATAAAGTGTCAAAGAAAAACATTATAAAGTGGGTTTGGGCATGAAATCAATTCAAATCAAAGTTATAAGAGCCCAATCTCCCTCCATCAAGCCTCATTGTGCATCTAAGTCATTGACCAAGTGATTGCAAGTGAGTTCGAGGCGAATTTGTGAGTTGCAGTGGCGCGCGACCCGTCAGACCAGGCGTGCGACCCGTCAGAGGCGCGCGACCCGTCAGGCGCCCTCCGACAGTGCAAAATTGTAATGGGCGCGACCTGCCAGGCACCCTCCGACAGTGAAAAATTTTAACGGGCGCGACCCGTCAGCGCCCTCATTGAAAAAACTGCCTGTAAATTCACCAAGGAGCCACAAAATCGCCGAATTGTGTGAGGTAGGCCCTCCAACTCAAAAATTTGTTGCTTGTTATGGTTAAAGGAAATTATGAGTGCATTTTCAAAGGTCTCCATTTGCAAATGAAAAGCTCCACTTTGCTTTGGTTTAAAATTGTAAAAATGGCTAGGGTTTATATGCTGTTTTAAGGTATCCCCTTGTTATCATTTTTGTATCCCCTTGTTATCATTTTTTCCCCATTTCCCATTTCTTTTTCCTTGTCTTTCTATGTAAATTTCCCTTGCAAAATTGGTGAAAAGCTCTAAACCCTACCCCTCTTCCCTAAGAAATAAAAATCAAACCCTAACCCTACCTCTCATAATATCCTTGTAAATAAAATTGTATAATGATGTATATGCAATAATTCTTCCCCTAAACTCCCTGTTTTATTACTATTCCCGTTTTCCCTTTAAAGTATCCCTCCCCTAACATTTCCCTCGTGCTCCTTGTCCCCTTGAAACAGCATTTTAATCAGCAGTTTACAAAGCAGAAACAGCAGTACATTTCAGCCACTTTGCTCTTAAAACAATGTCAGAAACCGAAACCAATTATGAGCAAAGTGATGACCATGCATCAGCTTCAGAGTTTGAGATACAGAGGAGGCCTCATAAGGGTGGAAAGGGTGGTCATCATAAGAGAGAGGAGCCCACTTCTTTGACAGATTTACAGGCTTGTCCTATGGCAGTCTCATGTTTCCGGTATATGTCTTGTTATGAGTTTTGCGAGAGGAACTCTCGGATTCAGCATCACAAGGAGCATGGCACTAAATAAGCTCAGCCACAGCACAAATTCCAAAAAAAATTGAGTATTTTGGGTCATTTTGGTTTTTTCAGGCAATTTACAGGTTTTGTCCTTTTAACGGGTCTCACCCCCCGCGCGACCCTTTCTCTTGGCAACTTCATTTTGTAAAAACTCAGCATTTCCAGACTTGTCATGAAAATTTACATATTCTCATCCATTGCCAAGAGATTTTATGAAGTTTTGGGCCTCCAGAAAGTCAAAAAACAAGCAAAAAATGACTTTCTGCCACATTTTTGAGACACAGAAAGCAGTCTTGGGAGATTGCAATTTTGGAGGGGAAAATGACAACCAAATTCAGAAATTTCAGTTGGGTTGGAAAGTAGACTCACAAACCTTTCCAACAAGCCTACTCTTGCCCAATTTGGAAACCTAGAAGTGCCCCAAAAGTTCCCTCAAAGGCGCGCGACCCGTCAGGCAAATTGCTCAGGATTTCAGCCTACAGCTCAGCAAAACGCAGTTTTGACTGTGTTTGACTTTTTGGAGTTGATTTTTACCCTTCTTGTTGTAAATGATGTAAATTTATGACACTTTTACACTTATGTATCTCTTCTGGAAGATTCATTCATGAGATAGGTGAAAATTAAATGAATGAATTGGTTTCCTAGTTTATAGAGGCACGTTGTTTTGATTGCCTAGTTTTCAGTGCTTAGTTTAGAAGTGGTTGAAACAGCTCCTAGGATAGTGAGATCGACCCCTAGAGGCAAGGAAAGGTGTTAGATTGCCTATATTATATATTTTCTTAGTCATTTTCAGGGGTTGGAAGGTTGGACTCTTGAGGGAAAAGCTATCATTGTATTATTCACTGTATCTCTGCAATTTTTGGCTAAGGAAGACCAGGGTTTTGCAGACCTTTTTGGGATTCTTGTAGTTACATGTATTGATGGTGTGTTTCTCTATGTACTTGTAAGTGTGTTATGTGAATCATTTCCTTACTTTTCCTTCTGCACATTAGGCAAATGAAGTGTTAAAGTAGAATTCATGACTGTCATGCTCTACTTTTAAGTTTGCTTAATATCAATGTTTTCAACTGTTTAAGGGGAATTCAAGGTTATTGCTTGCTCTCCTTAACCCCTCACCAGTCATTCTCATCCATCCATCTCTATCAAAGGCATCAATACTGTTTCCTACCTTGCCCCAAAGAACCCCCTGCGAAAACTGTGTCCAATCCCCGCACCTGAAATTGCTATTCCCCAATTTTCCACCAAAAACCTAAAAATCCCAAATCAAACCTCTTGATCAGTTTACTAGCCTAAAATCAGTGTTTCCCTATTGGTTATATCGCCCATTGAAGATCTTTATTGAGATAAACCAGAGAGAGCCCTCTCCTGCCCCGTAGGGCTAGCTACGAGGCTAAGTGGTTTGATGTTGCCTTGGGGTTTACCTTTCTTAGCCTGAGGTGAAATTTCAAGCGTTAACAGGGAGCTCAACAAGCTCACTATTAAAGATAAGTTTCCCATTCCTATCATTGATGAATTACTGGATGACTTGCATGGATCAATTTACTTCACCAAGTTGGATCTTCGTTCAGGATATCATCAAATCAGAATGAAGACTGAAGACATTCCAAAAACAGAATTTAGAACTCATGAGGGTCATTATGAATTTTTGGTCATGCCTTTTGGCCTTACCAATGCACCTTCAACATTTCAAGGTTTGCTGAATTCCATTTTCAAACCATTCCTTAGAAAATTTGTGTTACTATTTTTTGATGATATACTAATCTACAACAAGTCTTGGAAGGATCACGTTGAATATGTTGACAGGGTGCTACAACTATTGGAGGAGAAACAATTATATGGAAAAAGATCCAAATGTTTCTTTGGAGTACAAGAGGTGGAATATCTAGGTCATACTGTATCTCATGAAGGAGTTAAGGTAGACCCTAGCAAAATGAAAGCCATTAAGGAATGGAAAATCCCCACATCCATAAAGCATCTGCGAGGATTTCTAAAGTGACAGGGTATTATCGCAAGTTTGTTAAGAATTATGGGAGAATAGTAGCACCTCTAACAAAATTATTGAAGAAAGATGCATTTTCATTGACTCCATAAGCAAAAAAGGCCTTCGAACATCTTAAAGAGGCAATGTGACAAGCACCGATCTTAGCTACACTAGACTTCACAAAAACCTTTATTGTGGAATGTGATGCTTCAGGAAATGGAATTGGTGCTGCTTTAATGCAAGATGAAAGACCCATTGCTTTTGAAAGTCATCCAATCAAGGGAAAGTTTTTACACAAAGCTATTTATGAGAAGGAAATGTTGGCAATACTCCATGCACTTAAGAAATGGTGACCCTACCTAATGGGAAGACACTTCAAGGTAAAAACGGATCATGATAGCCTTAAATACTTTTTAGAACAAAGATTATCCTCTGAAGAGCAACAAAAGTGGGTCACAAAGATGTTGGGTTATGACTTTGAAATCATCTACAAAAAAGGGAAGCAAAATGTGGTGGCAGATGCACTCTCAAGAAAGGATGAGGATGTGGAAGCATTGTTGTGCGCCATTTCTATTATCCAACCAGATTGGATAAACGAAGCAAGGGGGGAATGGAAGAATGACGAAGAAGTGTGGTCACTTATTTGAAATTTACAAGAATATTCCAGTACGTCTGATACATTTAGCTGGAAAAATGATTCGTTATGGTACAAATATCGCTTATACCTCTGTAAGAATTCCTAGATAAAACAAAAGATTCTTATGGAATTGCACACTTCTCCCTTAGGAGGGCACTCAAGATTTTTAAAAACTTACCACGGGGTTAGGAAGGAACTTTTTTTGGGATGGCCTTAAATCAGATATTCAAAAGTTTGTGGCGGAATGTTTGGTTTGCCAACAAAATAAAGTTGAAACAATTAAGACACCGGGTCTATTACAACCTTTATCCATTCCAAGCCAACGTTGGGAGGAGGTTTCAATGGATTTTATCACAGGTTTACCCAAGTCTAAGGGAAAGAGTGTCATCATAGTGATGGTTGACAGACTTACCAAGTATGCACACTTTTGTGCATTATCACATCTATTTAAAGCTAGTACGGTTTCTACTACATTTATGGAAACAATTCAAAAGCTACATAGAAACCCAAAGATTATTGTAAGTGACAGAGATCCTATTTTCGCTGGAAATTTTTGGACAGAATTGTTTTCTTGTCTTGGTACTCAGTTAGCTCATAGCTCATCTTATCATCCTCAATCTGATGGGAAAACTGAGATAGTAAACAAATGTTTGGAAGGATATCTTCGTTTCTTTGTATCTGATAAACAGACACAATGGGTCAAATGGTTTCCTTTGGCTGAACGGTGGTATAACACTTCCTTCCATACAGCAACAAAAATGACCCCATTTATGGCATTTTATGGATATCAGCCACCATCCATCACATCATATTTAAGAGAAAATTCTAAGGTTCAAGTAGTGGAACATCACATCGAACATCAACAACAAGTCCTCCAACTCTTAAAGGATAACCTCGTGTTGGCACATAATAGAATGAAACAACAGGCAGATCAACATCGCAGCGAAAGAAGTTTTGATGTAGGTGATTGGGTATTCCTACGACTACAACCATATAAGAAAATGTCCCTCAAGCAAGCTAAGAAGGATAATAAATTATCACCAAAGTATTATGGTCCGTACAAGGTGTTGCAAACGATTGGTACTATGGCATACAAATTGGAGCTTCCTGCAGCTTCTTGATTGCACCCAGCTTTCCATGTTTCATGTTTAAAGAAGGTTATAGGTGACAAGCTCCTAGTTCAAACAATATTGCTAGAACTTGATGAGGAAGGAAAAGTTATATTGGAACCGGAAGCAGTCACAGAAACAAGAACTTGACAGCTATGAAATCGATCAATTTCGGAGTATCTTATCAAGTGGAAGAACTTATCCGCTGAAGATTCCACATGGGAGGATGAGAATTTTATACAGAAGCATCCAGAACTACTCAAGCATTGAGGACAACACCTTTTTGAAGGAGAGGGGCATGTTGGGTCCCTATAATACTAGTGATTACCCCATTACTATTGTAGTTGTATCCCTTATTAATATTGTTGTGCCCCTATTGTCCCCATATTGTTATTACTGCGCCCCATAGAATCCCTCTATTGTTATTTTTGTGGCTTTATATTATTATTGTTAGGTCAGCTGGGTTATATTGTGACTCCTTAGACTCCTATATATAGAAAGGAGGTTTTATCATTTGAATCATCGAAGAATTGTTCATTTATGTAATGTAAAGGAGGTTGCCCCCTCAAAGAGGCTGAATTCTAAGGCATTGATCTATATTTTCTATCTTTTTCTTGAGTTGGTTTCATAACATTCCCTAGTTTTATTACAATTCACCCCTCTATTAATGCTTCAACTACTTGCCCCACCATCTTTTGTGGACTTCAATAAAGGTTTTCCATGTGGAAAATAGCCAACGATAAAACTCGAGGGGATTGGATCAAACAATCCAACCCTTCCTACAACTCCCCAACAAAAATTAACAAAGATGCAAGATCTCCACAAATTTTACTATCACCATATAAATGGGAATACATGCATAAGAGAGATGGGAATTTTCAGTTGATGAAGGTGATATATGGCTCACAAATTTGCTTCTTTCTCAAACTCCCAATTCACACTTGCAATTTTAAAACCAAGGAAATGATTCCAACCATCAACCAAGGTAAAGAGATCCAATGGTTAAGAAGAAATCCTTTATCCAAGCTCCTTATCACTTGCATGAATGTATCTTGGAGATCAAATAGAATCCTCTTTTATCAAATGACTTCGTTGTATATGATTTTAAAAAATGACTCATGTTATTTACTAAAGTTTCATTCTTTGATTTTATGATATTCGTGGGGTTGTAATCTCATTTACATGTTGGCTCTCCTTTTAGCCTTAGGAAACATGTTCAACTTCATCTTGTGCATTCTAAAATTTCTCAATGTCTTATATCCTTTTCAAATTTGTAACTTTCTAAAAACTCTATTACAAATCAATTTGGGAGATTCTCATTATCTTTACATTCAACAAGAACATAATAAATAATTGAAGTCCCTTGGTTCTTCTAGGGGAAAATATAAGGGAGTGGTGTTTCCTCTTAACATCATGATATATTGGTTGCAAGGTGAGTATACTTGCTTCCTTGGCTCTCCACTCCTCTTTCAAATGTCTTTTGTGGATGTATGTGTACAAAATCCAAGTGGAGCTACCTCATGGTATCTTAGAATAACTTCTATAACTACAAAACTTCCTCTCTTCTTGTACATTATCTTATATTGGTTTTAAGGGTTGGCCTATGCTAACATATAAATCCATCACAACAACATAATCCTTATGCCAGTGGGGGTAACCAGTAAGAGAGTGGTGTCTCCTAGTAACACAACGATTGATTAGCTGTAAATATGCTTGAATATTCAACCTATCCCTCGTCATTGGCACATGTATGAAAAAATAGAGCCTACTGGTGCTATGTGGGTTTCATAATTATGTGTGAAACAATAATTAGATAAGCCCGTCAATGTTGTGTTGGTGTCATGCCTATTAGAAGAACAACAAAGAGTTTACCTAACTACGTTTCATGAGTGTTCCGCGTGTGAGTAAAACAACAATCAAATTATTCCTAATAGAAACAAAAATGATAGACCTACTAGTGTTGTGTGAGTTCCTATGAATGAAACAACAATAAGATAAGCTCACTAAGGCGGGGTGTCATGCATGTGAGTGAAACAATAGTGAAATATGCTTACCAATGTTATGTGGGAATCATGTTTGTGAAACAACAATGGAATATGGCTATTTATGGTGTGATTGCATGTGTCTAAAACATCAATTCAATATGCCTATAGGTGACACATGTGTGTGGTGACTATCTGAAACAAAAATAAAATATGCCTATCAATGTTGTTTGTGTCATTATTATGTGCAAAGCAACATTCAAATATGACTACTATCATGCATGTTTATGAAACAATAGCCAAATGTGGATGTCAATGTTGTGTGGGCCCCTATCTATGAAACAACCATGTATTTCTATCAGTGTTGTGTGGGTGCCTATGTGTGAAATAATAATTGAATATGCACATCAATGTTGTGTGGATGCCTTTGTGTGAAACAATGGTAAAACATGCCTACACATATTGCATGGGTACATGTGTCCAAAACAATAGTCAGATATGCCTACTAGTGTTGCATGGTTAATGACATGAAAAATAATAGCCAAATATGCCTATTGGTGGTGTGTGGGTATTTGTGTACTATACAACAACAATGAGATAAACTCGCCATTCTGTGTAGGTTTTGTGCTTGTGTGTGAATCAACAATTCAATATGCCTACCAGTGTTGTGTTGATGTCAGTCATGTGTGAAGAAACCACCATATTGCTTACCTACATTGTGAGTATGTCATTATTGTGTGTGAAACAACAAACCTAAATGCTTAATGGTGTTGAATGTGGGCATGTGTGTGAAATGATAATGGAATATACCACTACTACTTTGAAAATCAATTTTTTGTGGGTGCTTGTATGTGAGCAACCATGTGATATGCTTATGAGTGTCGTGTGGGTGTTGTCCTTATGTATGAAACAATAATATGATATTCCTACCAATATCTTGAGAAATCCATTACAGTAGCATTGGGGTTTATTATTAAGTTGATTTCTCATTTTACTTGGCAATTCCTTATGATTAGATATTATTTATTCTTCTCTCTTATTTATGTTTTTCATCGACAAGACAATTTCCAAAACTTCAAAGACAATAAAAGAACATAATATGTAGACACTTAGCCAAGGAAAAACCCTAATGAAAGGGAAAACCTAGTCAAACTATTCCACTATTACATTCAAATCAAATTGAGACATATCCAAGACCCTTGACCTAGACCTCTCTCCATCAATCAAGTTAGCCTTTTAGGTAGAGACGTCAATTTATGGAATATACCACTACTACTTTGAAAGTGTTTGTGTTCAAAACATTAATGAGATATGAAATTCAACGTTTTGTGGGTGCTTATATGTGAGCAACCATGTGATAGGCTTATGAGTGTCGTGTGGGTGTTGTCCTTATGTATGAAACAATAATATGATATTCCTACCAATATCTTGAGAAATCCATTATAGTAGCATTAGGGTTTATTATTAAGTTGATTTCTCATTTTACTTGACAATTCCTTATGATTAGATATTACTTATTCCTCTTTTTTATTTATGTTTTCCATCAACAAGACAATTTCCAAAACTTCAAAGACAATAAAAGAACATAAGATGTAGACACTTAGCCAAGGAAAAACCCTAATGAAGGCGAAAACCTAGTCAAACTCTTCCACTATTACATTCAAATCAAATTGAGACATATCCAAGACCCTTGACCTAGCTCTCTCCATCAATCAAGTTAGCCTTTTAGGTAGAGACATCAATTTCTGGTTCACACCTGTTGGACACCTAATCCTCTAAGGGTTGGTGTGGAAGCTCAATAGCCAAAGGGAGTCCAAGGGACCACTTGGAATATGATACCAAGGGTCACTCCTATGTATTATAAATATGTATCATTGTGAATAAGAAAAGCAATCTAATGTTTATATTTCATATTGCTTCTGCCATGTATGTGTTTAAAAACACCTTCCAAAACAACTCTTCAGAGAAAAGATTTTGGCCCTCTCTATGTTATGAAACCATCTCACAAAAAGATAGAAAAGATAGATCAACGAATTCAAAATCAGCCTCTTCAAGGGGGCAACCTCCTTTACATTACACAAATGAACAATTCTTGGATGATACACATGACAAGACCTCCTTTCTATATATAGGAGTCTAAGGGGTCCCAACACAATCGGAGCCCATATAAAAATAATATTGTAGTGGAACAACAATAACAATAGTGGGCTTCTAGGGGCATAATAATAACAACATGGGGACTATATGGGCACAATAATACAATAAAGGGGGTTACATTAATAAAAACAAGGGGTTACACTAGTATTATAGAGACCTAACATGCCCCTCTCCTTCAAAAAGTGTTGTCCTCAACACTTGAGTAGTTCTGGATGCTTCTGTATAAAATTATCAGCCTCCCATGTGGAATATTCAGCGGGTAAGTTATTCCACTTTATGAGATACTCTAAAATTGATCGATTTCGTAGCTGTCGATTTCTTGTTTTTGTGACTGCTTCTAGTTCCAATATGATTTTTCCTTCCTCGTCAAGTTTTGGCAATGTTGTTTAAACTGGGATATTCTCACCTATAACCTTCTTTAAGCATGAAACATGGAAAATTGGGTGCACTCGAGAAGATGCAGGAAGCTCCAATTTGTATGCCATAGTACCAATCTTTTGTAACACCTTGTATGGACCATAATACTTTGGTGATAATTTATTGTCCTTCTTAGCTTGCTTGAGGGGAATTTGTTTGTATGGTTGTAGTCGTAGAAATACCCAGTCACCTACATCAAAAATTCTTTCACTGTGATGTTGATATGCCTGTTGTTTCATTCTATTCTATGCCGAGGTGAGGTTATCCTTTAAGAGTTTGAGAACTTGTTGTTGATGCTCGTTGTTATCTTCCACTGCTTAAACCTTAGAATTTTCTTTTAAAGATGATGTGATGGGCAGTGGATGATATCCATAAAGTGCCCTAAATGGGGTCATTGTTTCTGTAGTATGGAAGGAAGTGTTATACCACCATTCAGGCAGAGACAACAAATTGACCCATTTTTTTCTATTTATCTGATACAAAGAAACGAAGATATCCTTCCAAACATTTGTTCACTATCTCATTTTTCCCATTAGATTGAGGATGATAAGATGAGCTATGAGGTAATTGAGTACCAAAATATTCCACCTCTTGTACTCCAAAGAAACATTTGAATATTTTTGCATATAATTGTTTCTCCTCCAATAGTTTGAGAACCCTGTCAACCTGTTGAACACGATCCTTCCAAGACTTGTCGTAGATTAGTATATCATCAAAAAATACTAACACAAATTTTATAAGGAATGGTTTGAAAATGGAATTCATCAAACCTTGAAATGTAGAAGGTGCATTGGTAAGGCCAAAAGGCATGACCAAAAATTCATAATGACCCTCATGAGTTCTAAATGTTGTTTTTGGAATGTCTTTAGTCTTCATTTTGATTTGATGATATCCTGAACGAAGATCCAACTTGGTGAAGTAAATTGCTCCATGTAATTCATCTAATAATTTGTCAATGACAGGAATGGGAAATTTATCTTTAATAGTAAGCTTGTTGAGCTCCATATAATCTGGACACATGTGCCATGATCCATCCTTCTTGTGAACCAATACCACTAGAGCAGAGAAAGAACTTAGACTAGGTTGAATTATACCAACCTCTAGCATTTCTACAACCATACGTTTAGTTTCACTCTTTTGGGCATATGGATATCTATAAGGCCGGATGTTTGGGGGAACACTTCTTGGAATCAAATGAATAGCATGATCATGATCACGAATATGTGGGATGCCTTTGGGAGTCTCAAATAACTTGGAATGATTGTCCAAAACGTTTTGGAGATCTGAAGAAATAGATGATTTCGATGTGGGAACCTCTAGTGAACATAATTGTGCAATTACGCCCCGTTGTTCTTTCTTTAGAAGCTTTTTCATGTTGTTAGAGCTAATTATCTTTCCCGATTTCCCTGTGATACCCCTTAATTCAACTTCCTTTCCTTCCAAAAAAAAATTCAAGAAAAGTTCTTGAAAAATTAAAAAGCTATTGTCCCCAAAGATTGTAACCATAAGACTCCTAGTACAACATCTGCACCACCCATTGGAATGGAAATCATTGGACTATTCAATATATATGCCCCCATGGTTAGCTTAATATTATGGCACTTTCCAGAGAAATTTATAGTTCCTCCATTTGCTACCATCACTTGACACTTTGGTGCTACATATAGGAAGAAATTCAACTCCTTGGGTATCTTATGTTATGAAACCAACTCAAGAGAAGATAGAAAAGATAGATCAACGCCTTAGAATTCAGCCTCTTCGAGGGGGCAACCTCCTTTACATTACATAAATGAACAATTCTTCGATGATTCAAATGACAAAACCTCCTTTCTATATATAGGAGTCTAAGGAGTCATAATATAATCCAGCCGACCTAACAATAATAATATAAAGCCACAAAAATAACAATAGAGGGATTCTATGGGGCACAGAAATAACAATATGGGGGTAATAGGGGCACAACAATATAAATAAGGGGTATAACTACAATAGTAATGGGGTAATCACTAGTATTATAGGGACCCAACATGCCCGTCTCCTTCAAAAAAGTGTGTCCTCAACGCTTGAGTAGTTCTGGATACTTCTACATAAAATTCTCATCCTCCCATGTGGAATCTTCAGTGGATAAGTTCTTCCACTTGATAAGATATTCTGAAATTGATCGATTTCGTAGCTGTCGAGTTCTTGTTTCTGTGACTGCTTCCGGTTCCAATATAATTTTTCCTTCCTCGTCAAGTTCTGGCAATATTGTTTGAATTGGGAAGTTTTCGCCTATAACCTTCTTTAAACATGAAACATGGAAAACTGCGTGCAATCGAGAAGCTGCAGGAAGCTCCAATTTGTATGCCATAGTACCAATCTTTTGCAACACCTTGTACGGACCATAATACTTTGGTGATAATTTATTATCCTTCTTAGCTTGCTTTAGGGACATTTGCTTATATGGTTGTAGCCGTAGGAATACCCAATCACCTACATCAAAACTTCTTTCACTGCGATGTTGATTTTCCTGTTGTTTCATTCTATTTTGTGCCAACATGAGGTTATCCTTTAAGAGTTGGAGGACTTGTTGTTGATGTTCGATGTGATGTTCCACTGCCTGAACCTTAGAATTTCTCTTAAATATGATGTGATGGATGGTGGTTGATACCCATAAAGTGCCATAAATGGGGTCATTTTTGTTACTATATGGAAGGAAGTGTTATACCACCATTCAACCAGAGGCAACCATTTGACCCATTGTGTATGTTTATCAGATACAAAGCAACGAAGATATCCTTCCAAACATTTGTTTACTATCTCAGTTTTCCCATCAGATTGAGGATCATAAGATGAGCTATGAGCTAACTGAGTACCAAGACAAGAAAATAATTCTGTCCAAAAATTTCCAGTGAAAATGGGATCTCTGTCACTTACAATAATCTTTGGGTTTCCATGTAGCTTTTGAACTATTTCCATAAATGCAGTAGAAACTGTACTGGCTTTAAATGGATGTGATAATGCACAAAAGTGTGCATACTTGGTAAGTCTGTCAACTACCACCATGATGACACTCTTTCCCTCAGACTTGGGTAAACCTGTGATAAAATCCATTGAAACCTCCTCCCAACGTTGGCTTGGAATGGATAAAGGTTGTAATAGACCCAGTGTCTTAATTGTTTCAACTTTATTTTTTTGGCAAACCAAGCATTCCGCCACAAACTTTTGAATATCTGATTTAAGGCCATCCCAAAAAAATTCCTTCTTAACCCTGTGGTAAGTTTTTAAAAATCCTGAGTGCCCTCCTAAGGGAGAAGTGTGAAATTCCATCAGAATCTTTTGTTTTAGCTAGGAATTCTTACAGAGGTATAAGCGATCTTTGTACCATAACGAATCATTTTGCCAGCTAAATGTATCAGAAGTACTGGAATATTGTTGTAGCTTTTGAATAAGTGCCCACACTTCTTCGTCATTCTTCCATTCCTCCCTTGCTTCATTTATCCAATCTGGTTGGATAATAGAAATGGCACACAACAATGCTTCCACATCCTCATCCTTTCTTGAGAGTGCATCTGCCACCACATTTTGCTTCCCTTTTTTGTAGATGATTTCAAAGTCATAACCCAACATCTTTGTGACCCACTTTTGTTGCTCTTCAGAGGATAATCTTTGTTCTAAAAAGTATTTAAGACTATCATGATCCGTTTTTACCTTGAAGTGTCTTCCCATTAGGTAGGGTCACCATTTCTTAAGTGCATGGAGTACTGCCAATATTTCCTTCTCATAAATAGCTTTGCTTAAAAACTTTCCCTTGATTGGACGACTTTCAAAAGCAATGGGTCTTTCATCTTGCATTAGAACAGCACCAATTCCATTTCCTGAAGCATCACATTCCACAATAAAGGTTTTTGTGAAGTCCGATGTAGCTAAGACCGGTGCTTGGCACATTGCCTCTTTAAGATGTTCAAAGGCCTTTGTTGCTTTCGGAGTCCATGAAAATGAATCTTTCTTCAATAATGTTGTTAGAGGTGCTGCTATTCTCCCATAATTCTTAACAAACTTGCGATAATACCCTGTCAACCCAAGAAATCCTCGCAGATGCTTTATGGATGTGGGGATTTTCCATTCCTTAATGGCTTTAATTTTGCTAGGGTCTACCTTAACTCCTTCATGAGATACAATATGACCCAAATATTCCACCTCCTGGACTCCAAAGAAATATTTGGATCTTTTTGCATATAATTGTTTCTCCTCCAATAGTTGTAGCACCTTGTCAACATGTTCAACATGATCCTTCCAAGACTTGCTGTAGATTAGTATATCATCAAAAAATACTAACACAAATTTTCTAAGGAATGGTTTGAAAATCGAATTCATCAAACCTTGAAATGTTGAAGGTGCATTGGTGAGGCCAAAAGGCATGACCAAAAATTCATAGTGACCCTCATGAGTTCTAAATGTCGTTTTTGGAATGTCTTCAATCTTCATTCTGATTTGATGATATCCCGAACGAAGATCCAACTTGGTGAAGTAAATTGATCCATGCAATTCATCTAGTAATTCATCAATGCCTATGAACACATCAATCCTATGCTCCTCTGGAATATCTTTTACCCTTATGTTCAATTTTTGGAACTCCTCAATGTGCTCCATTATTGAACCCTTTTGTTTGAGACTTATCAATTGGCTAAAAAAAGTGTTGCTTTTTGTATCCTCATAATGTGCTATCAATTCTTCCGTAAAAATTGCCCAAGCCATTGATACCATACAAACTGATTTGGTTCCAAATATACAGTTGCCATACGTACCTTTTGTGCGTTTTGCACATTATTGAGATCGAAGAATTTCTCCATCTGTAATATCCATGTGGCGGGATCCTTGCAATCAAACTTCCTCATATCGATTTTTGGAATATGGTGATTCTTAGATCCAACATTAGCGTCTATGGAATCATGATTAACATTTGTTTTGTTCTCATCATGAGTTTCCTTTACTACCTTTTCACCATTAGTAAGTATTTCTTGCAGAAAATTTGTCAAATCTGTCTTCAAATCTGCCATGCCTGTCTTCAAATTTGTGTTCAAATCTATCTTCAAATTGTCCATCTTAGCTTCCATGCCATTCATCTTAGCTTCCACCCCATTTATCTTAGCTTCTGTTAACTTTTGTGAGTGTGACATTTGTTGCACTTGTTCTTGTAATTTTGATATATCATGTGGCATTTCTTCCTCTTCTTCATGAGTCATGATAGAGCTTTCAGGTTCCTTACTAGGTGTTTGCATTTTCTTTCCCCGGGGCATCAGTTACCGATAATAATTCTCTACTATGCCCTTTGAATTCCTTCAAAATAAATTTTCAAACCAAGCTTAAGCAAAAATTTAAAAAAATCTACACACCTTTTTTCACTTTGTAGGAGTTAGATATTGCCTCTGATGTATCTCTGTACTTTCCAATCATCTAGTTCTAAATTTGTGACCTGTAGTAGCTCCCTGTGTCCTCTTTCCAATGCCACCAGTCTGATCCAAATTGGATTCTCCAAGGAAGCGTTATGAACAATCTCCCAAGATGACCTGATTATAGACCTTTCCAGAAGAGCGAAGTTGTATGAAGTGCCACGTGTACAATTTTCAATATTTGGTTCTGAAAGAGATTTACAAGAAACTACAGTCTGTCCTCTTTCTGTACCTTCTTACGAAATTTCAATCTGATTCCCAGAGAGAAAGTTATGACAATTTTCCCCAGGTCACCTGTTTTGAATGTAATTCAGGAGTCTGCAAAAAGACCAACTTCCTCATATCATATCTCCTCAAATATCACGTGAAAAGCTCTAAAATTCGGACCTAAGGTTCAGTGTGATTTCTTCTCAAATGGTTTTTTTTTTCGACTTTTGAAATGTCGCAGAAAAAAAGTTATAGCGAAAATGTCACGACGACCTGTTTGGAACAGCGAAACCCTAGAATCCAAAGCTCTGATACCAAATGTTATGAAACCAGCTCAAGAGAAGATAGAAAAGATAGATCAACGCCTTAGAATTCAGCCTCTTTGAGGGGGAAACCTCCTTTACATTACATAAATGAACAATTCTTCAATGATTCAAATGAAAAAACCTCCTTTCTATATATAGGAGTCTAAGGAGTCACAATATAATCCAGCCGACCTAACAATAATAATATAAAGCCACAAAAATAACAATAGAGGGATTCTATGGGGCACAGAAATAACAATATGGGGGTAATAGGGGCACAAAAATATAAATAAGGGGTATAACTACAATAGTAATGGGGTAATCACTAGTATTATAGGGACTCAACATCTTACAATGAATAAAATTATGGGTACTACCTAAATCAATCAACACTATTACCTTTTTCTTCTTGATATGCCCTTCTATCTTGAGAGTTTGAGGAGTGGTAATTCCTGTCAATGCATTACAAGATATGGTCAGATTCATTTCTTCTTTCTTTGGGATTGGTTCCTGGTGTATATCCTCTTCTTTTGATGTTTCTTGTTCCTTTTCTTGCTCCTCTTCCCCATCTATGTAAATTAATTTCTTCTTAGCACACTTATGACCTTTAGTGTATTTTCTATCACAATTGTAACAAAGCCCTTTTTCTCTTTTTTCTTCCAATTGTTGTGGTGTCAACCTTGTAGGTGGTGAAAGGCTAGGGGCAACAACACTTCCATGTTTACAGTTATGAGTGGTAGGCTTCCTTGTTGCCATAATTTTGCTTTCAATTTTTCTTGCCAACATGTATGCCTTTTCCAATGAATCAGGTTCCCAAAGGCGAACCTCATGTTGGATGTTATCATTTAAAGTCACTATGAAGAATTCAATCCTATGCTTCTCTGGAATATCATTTACCCTTATATTCAATTTTTGGAAGTCCTCAATGTGCTCTACCATTGAACCCTTTTGTTTGAAATTTATCAATTGGCTAAAGAAGGTGTTTCTCTTTGTATCCTCATAATGTGCTATAATTTCCTCTATGAAAACTGACCAGATGACAAGTTGTTTACAAGAACAAATCCCTCTATACCATACAAATTGATTCGGTTCTAAATATAAATATGCAATACATACCTTTTGTGGTGGTTTTACATCATGTAGATCAAAATATTGCTCCATCTGTAGTATACAAGTTACGAGATCCTTGCTATCAAATTTCCTCATATCTATATTTGGAAAATGGTGGGTCTCCAATCCAATGTTAGAGTCTATGAAATCATGATTAACATTTCTTTTGTTCTTATCACGAGTTTCCTCTACTACCTTTTCGGCATTAGGAAGCCTTTGTTAGAGTCACTTTATCCCACCTTACTTCAAACCTTCCTTGTCTTTCTTCAAATCTTCCATGTTTCCATTCAATTTTTCTTATATACTGTTGACACCTAATCATCAGGATTGGGTGAATAAGTGTAACTCGTAAATAAATAATAAGAAATATGAATAGTCACCGGGAGATGAAGTGAACAGTCTCTCCCTCATATATATAATAAAGACCAACTTGAATGAATACAAATAAGTTGTTTTTGAGGAGTTATTGCCTGGTCTGACATGGTATCAGAGCCAGCTCCTGAAATCAGCTTTTGTGTAACTCCTGGTGTCAGTTTCCTACCTATGTTCTGCCTATTTTGCAAAACCCACACCTTTGCCTGGTTCAGTTGTGTGAAGCCTACTCCATACAGTGTCATATGCGTTTTATATTTCCTCCATTTTATATTTCCTCTGAACAGTCACAGAACCTTAATCTGGCACAATTGAAGCATGGTGGTTTCCTCTTCATGAGCGTTTTTGCTGAATAGTTTTCTCATGCCCTAAACATACATGTCAGGTTTGCGGTGGTTATGAACACATTCACAATAAAAAAAAAAACGCCCATCTCCACAACATGTATCCTCCACCTCCATCACTGTGTATCTCCTCCCACGTGCTGGTTATCTGTTTCGCTTAAATCTGCCGTACCTAAGATTTTTGCATCTCTCCGGCTACACGCTTAACGTTGTTAAGTGTTTTTGAAGGTGAGTAGTCTTCTCCCATAATTTTCGCCTAATATTTAACCCCAATACCAGCCTCTCACTTCAGGGTTTCTAGTGGAGCTTACAACCTGTAGTGTATACAACCTGCCAAAAAAAACTCCATAAATGGTGTGGAAGCTCTTAGGGTTGTGCAAGGAAATGGTTCATAAGAGAGACGTGTTTTACAAATCAAAGAGGCCGCAGCAGAGACATTAGAAAGTGCGCTTGGAATTGAACGTTCCTGCCCACATCTGGAGGGTGGTTTGGAAAATATGCACATGGATATTTGAAGCACCTGCTAGCTATGCTACGCCGTGGGAGAATTGATGAACACGTGATCAGGTTATAAGTGTAGCTATGAAATTCTCTACGGATGTCTCACTAGAAGAAGGATTGTTCCTTGGTAAAGCACGTCCTTCCGAAAGTCTGAGCTAGCATCACGCTTTCCACTTGTATAACTCCTGGTATTTTCCTACTATTGTCATAGGATGTGGTTTCAAATTTGCTTTAGGAAATTGCATTATTATTTACACCATGGGATTCAAATAAAATGATAAAGAACGGATGTAAATTATGAAGTGTTGGCATATATTAAGAAGGGACCGCACCACTATAGTCGTAGGTATATGAAATACAAGGTTTCGAATTTGCCTTAAGAAACGTAAAGAGAGGAAATAATCCCAGCTTGTTGAGAATCATAAAGAAAAGTGTGGAGACTTAGAAACTTTGAAACTGTTCAAATATTGTTGTGGTTTGGTATGTCCTTTCTTAATAGTGGAAATCTATTAATAGACAATAATTGATGACATGAAATTTTGTATCGAAGATGCCATGAAGATGAAAATAATTTGTTCACATATATCTTTGATATTTTTTGTGAATTTGGATTGAGATAGCTTTGATGATAAATTATTCTACTCCATGGTATAATACCTTTGAATACCTCTGTCTCCATATATCATATATCAGAATCAATTTTTTTAGCAGCAAAAGTTTTTTTCTCCACAAAAGCACATTTTTTTGCTAGCAGAAGTATTTTTGCAGCACTCAGATTTTACAATGCATTCAATCATATCTTCTTTTGGAGAGGTTGTGTGCCTTGCTCATAAAGAAAAGAATCTTGCCCAAGATTCTTCCAAAGGAAGAGGAAGATATTTCAAAGGCAGGGGGGAAAACACTCTCAAGGAGAAAAGACAGATTTTCACTGCATGTGCTGCAAAAGAAATGGATCACATGATGCCTCTACATGCAGGATACCTTGGAACAAACTTGAGCAGCAAAGAAACCAACAAAAATGTAAAAATAATGACACATACAAAGGTAAAGCACCTAAGTCCGCTCATTATGTTGTGGCACAATGTAATATCGGAGGAAATGAAGATTTATTTAATGTTTCACTTGCTTCTTAGAAAAATGATTGGTTGCTTGATTTAGGAGAAACTTGCCACATGACTCATAGAAAAGAATTTTTTGAAGAATTTATTGACAATTTTGATGGAGCAGTATACTTTGTAGGCCAATCAAAAATCAAGCCGTCAGGGCTTGGCACAATCAGGCTTAAATTGCCTGGTCTTCCAGACTTTCTTCTGCATCATGTTCTATATCTCCCACAACTGAGGAGAAACTTGTTGTCCTTGGTCCACATCCACCAGCAAGGTCACTCCATTCATATGTTTGATGGCAAGCTTGAGGTGAGAAAAGCATCTGACCACTCACTTGTCATGAGGGGAATAGAAGAAGAAAGGCTTCTCAAGCTATAGAGTACCTCTGCTCGTGCACAACATTTCTCATACAACTCTCATTATGAAGAAGGTACACTTCTATCTAGTTTATTATGGCATGCTAGATTTGAACATTTGAACTATGACAACCTCTGCTTGTTGAAGAAAAATGGTGTTGTTGGTTTGCCTACAATTCCTAAGAAACTTAAGCAATGTGATGCTTGTATTCTAGGAAAGCATAGCAAATAGTCTTTTCATGATTCACATTCAAGAGCACATAGAAAACTTGAACTCATTCATTCAGATTTATGTGGTCCAATGCATGTTCCTTCTGCAAATGGAAACAAATATATGATGACATTTATTGATGACTACACAAGAATGTGTTGGGTTTATTTATTGAAGAACAAATCTGATGCTTTTCAAAAATTCAAGATCTTTCATAAATGGATTGAAAATGATGCACAATCTCATATTGGATCTATTCAGACTGATAATGGAAAAGAATACACTTCAAATGAATTTGAAAACTATCTTCGCCAACATGGGATCAAACATCAAACAATTGTGCCTTATAATCCCCAATAGAATGGTGTAGCTGAAAGAATGAATAGGACAATCTTAAATATGGTGCGCTCCATGATGTTTTCCAAAAATGTAAAGTTGATGTTTTGGACTGATGCAGTTCTATGTGATGTATATATAAAGAATAGATGTCCATCTAATGCTATCAGAAACAAGACTCCCTATGAAATGTGGTATGGGCACGTTCCTTCGATAAAGCATCTCAGGTTCTTTGGTTCCACCTGTTATGCCTTGATACCAAAGGTACATAGAAACAAACTTGGTGCAAGAAGTCGTAAGTGTATCTTCCTAGGGTATTCAAACACCTCCAAAGCATACCGTCTCTATGATGAAGTCAATAAAAAGTTTGTTGTATCTAGAAATGTAATCTTTCTTGAATCATCCAAAACTGACAATGTTGTTGAGTGACAATTTGATCGCTTGGATAGATTCGCAAATGAAAAATCATTTCAAGAATTTGAAAATCAGATTCCACATCTTGAAGGGGGGATTCTTATACTAGATCAACATATGGAATCTTCTTCTGAAGAACTCTCTCCCCCGCATGAAACTCCAACAACAGATGATGCTTTAAGTGATGTGATTGATAGAATTGGGAGACTCAATCTTGATTCAGTCCCAACTCAATCAACGGAGCAGCCTGGACCATCTGAGAAAGGTCCCCCAAAGTGGCTGATAAAGACACTTGAAAATGTTCATCATGATGAGGTTGGAAAGACAGGAACTAGAAATTCAAGCCGACAAAATGGAGGTGATATAGATGACTCTGATTCACCTATTGATATGGATGTTTCTTATGATTGTGAATTGAATTTGTCTATAGATTTCGAACCAACTTCCTTCAAGGAAGCTGCTTCTCATGATGAATGGAAAGAAGCAATGCAAAAGGAGTATGATGCCCTGATAAATAATGGCACTTGGAAGCTGGTTGATCCTCCATTAGGAACCAAACCAATTGGCTGCAAGTGGGTCTACAAGAACAAGTATAAAGCTGATGGCTCACTTGACAAGCACAAAGCCAAGCTTGTGGAAAAATGTTTTACACAGAAGGAAGGGGTCGATTATGAGGAGACTTTTTCCCCCACAACAAAATGAGCTACAATCCAGACACTCTTTGCCATAGCAGCTCAGAACAGTTGGAAAGTCCATCAAATGGATGTAAAAACTTCTTTCTTGAATGGATATCTAAAAGAGAATGTTTTTATGTCCCAGCCTAAAGGATTTACTATGAACGGACATGAACATAAAGTATGCAAACTTGTGAAATCCTTCTATGGCCTCAAACAAGCACCATGAGCCTGGTATGAAAAAATAACTAAGCATCTTCTGAAACTCAATTTCAAACATTATGATCTTGATGATGCAACTTTATTTGTCAAGAAAGTTGGCAAAATAGTTGTATATCTTGTGGTATATGTAGATGATATTTTGATGAAAAGGAACAATGAAAGCTACATTGCATCCATAAAGAAGGAATTGAAGAAAGGTTTTGAAATGACTGATTTGGGCTATGTTCATTACTATCTTGGTATTGAAGTAACTCAACATCCAAAGTCCATATTCCTTTCCCAAAAGAAGTACATTGGAGATCTGTTGAACAAGTTTGGCATGACAGAATGCAATCCTCTTACTAGTCCAATGGAAAAAAACTTAAAGCTCACATCCATTGAAGGAAAAGAATTTGAGGATGCAACAAAGTATAAACAACTTGTAGAAAGTCTCAACTACCTAAATACTACCAGACCAGACATTTCGTTTGCTGTTGGAATCCTCTCTAGGTTTATGCAAAAGCCTTGTGAGGGACATTGGTCTGCTACAAAAAGAGTTATAAGGTACTTCATCCAAATTGGATCCATAAACGACTATCAAAGAACCGTGATTAAATCAAGTCGAACAAATCTCGAATGAAATCCAAAACAATAATTGAAAAAACCCTGAACCAGTGGCCATGGCAGCCGGCATGGAACGACGAGGACCCCGGTCAAAGTGTGCTGACCGAGGCCCATGGAGACTGCGCAGGAGGTCGATGTAGCCCCTGGGAACCCCGGAATGGGAAAAGGAGCTGATTTTTGATGCGCGATTAGCGCCTAGCACTAGTCGCACATCGCTGGGCAAACAGGATCGAAATGGAGGGGCCTTAATCCCTTGGTCATGTTGGGAGCCAAAGAACCGCGGGAGGAGAAACGAAAAGTGCCAACGTGCGAAGGTGGGACCCACGACTTGGAAATCAGTGGTTTTGATCGGGACGCCCTTGAACAGTAAGAGGTTTTGGAGGAGAGCAGAGCAATCCCACTCAACGATCAACGCGTGGCAAGGGAGGTGAGAGAAAAATCGCCGTGATCGCACGTTATCGGTCGAGCAAGTCAACCGCGCTCGACGTGCATATGATGTTGGATCTGGAGGAGCCCAGATGGGACGATGGAGATTGCAGCCGATAGACAGAAGCGGAATCGACAGGGAATTAAGCCGCGATTTAAGGGGATTTGGAATTCGTTGACTGCCACGGTGGAGGAAGAATGTATCCACAACATATCTAAAGAAATGGATCGACGAACAGGCTGGCGTTGTTCCGATGGAGACACGTGGCTACTTCCTGAGCGTTCATGCTGACGCCGAACAGGAAACTCCAAGCATGCAGGCAGTAGGTGAATCAAAGCCGATGGGAGAGGAACCGAACAGGCATGGAGATAGAATGGCTAAAGCCATGAACAAAGATAGTTGAATAGAGCTTCGGAGAGAAGAGGAACAGAGAAGAGTCCAATCGACCAAGAGAGACAGTGAACAGTAAACCCTGAGAGGAGGACTGAGCACAAACAGCAGTAAAGCCAAGCAGAGGAGACAGAGGGCCAAGATTACCATAGGCAGCATCAAGCACCAGAGAGCTTGAAGATTCAAGCCTTCCCATAGAGGAATCTGTGCAGATTGAGCATCATAGTTGGCTCTTTCCACTGTAGACCAAGGGTCACAGCGCTGGTAGGAAGAATAAGAGTCTGTGTACTCCGAGTGGCTTGGGGAATCCAAGAACAACCCTGCCAAGCGAAATCTGTTTCAGGAGAACTCATATTGAGTCCCTGTACTGTAATTTTCTCTGTTGAAAGACACAATAAAACAAGGCCACCACTGAAGCTAGACCGGAGACGTAGCCCTGGAGAATAGCGTGAACTCCTTATTAAAAATTGTTTGTTTCTTTGTGTTTCTTATTGTATTTCTTTGCTATCTTTCCATTTATTTTCTGTGTATTGGCAATCTGATCGATCCATTGTTTCAATAGCACAAAACACACACACCAACAGATGAGTCTGTAATACCTTTTGTTTAATAAATCTTCAGCTGAGGTCACTCATAGGGTGATTATCAGATCAAGTGGTATCAGAGCTCTAGGCTCTGAGGTTAGACAAGCTTGTGTTGGTATAGCTGTGAATTCTCACTAGATCAAAGCTCAAATTAGGAGAAGGAGAGTTGGTGGAAACTAATCCTGAAATTGGGAGAGTCTATTCTTGAAAGACAATGTCAGAATAAGGTTCTATAGGGCCAGACCCTCAATTCATAGAAATTTTCCTAGCTATAAAGTCTATGGTAGAAGAAATGTAGAGGGACTTTAGAAAGCATAAGGGTGAAGATTCATCAAGTTCTAAGCAAGATAAAGAAGAAGATGAATCTCATTCCCATGACCACTCAAAAGGAAAGGGAAAAGAAGAAAGCTTCCCTACACCTCCTAGTAGCCCTGTGCATAATAAGAAAGCATCTTTGATTAAGTTAGATGTTAAATTTGATTTGCCTATATATGACAGAGAGCTAAATGCTGAAAAGTTGGACAATTGGATTAGACAAATTGATGTGTATTGCAGAGTACAAAATATAGACTTAGACAAGAGTAAGATTTAGTTGGCAAGCCTACGCCTAGGAGGCATTGCCTTGGTTTGGTGGGAAGGCAGAACCCAAGATGATATGAGGAAGCATGGTAAGATCATCTCTGTTTGGAGTGAATTTGTTACTGCAATCAAAAAGCAGTTCTATCCATTGGCCTACATGCAACAAGCCATGATGAGTTGGCAAACTCTTCGGTAGTTGAAAGGGCAAAGTGTGCAAGGGTATAATCAAGAGTTCAGAAAGAGAGCATTGATGTTGGGTATCTCATTAGACTCACCAGAGACTCTTTTGAATTACATTGGTGGTCTACACAGCTACATGAGGCATACCATCCTCATGTTTAATCCCACTAGTATAGATGAGGTATCTGTACAAGCTACTCATCTAGAAGCTAGAGGAAAGAATGGAAATCCAGAAGTTGGGGGACCATCCCAACCCACTGTAAACAAGAGCAAGGAGAAAAGAAAGCAGAAGTGGAAAGAAGTGAAAATTCACTCCAGATAAAGATGGTCTTTCCATGTCTTTTCATGTCAGCGTGGGTTTTGCCTTCCCACCAAACCAAGGCAGTGTCCCATAGGAGGAGGCTTGCTAGTTGAATCTTACTCTTGTCTGAGTTTATGTTCTACACCCTGCAATACATTTCAATTTTTCTAATCCAATTCTCCAACTTTTCAGCATTTAACTCTCCATCATATATAGGAAAATCAAATTTAACATCTAGCTTAATCAAAGATGCTTTCTTATTATGCATAGGGCTATTAGGAGGTGTGAGAAAGCTTTCCTCTTTCCCCTTTCCTTTGTAGTGGTTATGGAAGTGAGACTCATCTTCTTATTTATCTTGTTTAGAGCCTGATCCATCTTCCACCTTTTGCTTTCTAAAGTCTCTGTACATTTCTTCAACCATAGACTTTATAGCTAGGAAACTCTCTATGAATTGAGGGTTTGGCCCTGTTAGAAAATTATATATTACAGAGCAATGGAACACATAGAATATTGCATAAATATAAACACAACAAACACATAAAACCAGAGAGACACAGATATACGTTGTTCACCCAGTTTGGGCTACGTCCACCCCGAACAGCTAGTCCTTCCTTTATATTATCCAGCAAAATGAAGAGACACAACCTACAACAGATCTGCTATAATATCCTCTATTTTCACTCACAGTCTCACCTCTCTGTTTCTTGCTCGGAGAATACACAGCCTCAATACAATGCCCTCATACAAAGAGAGGGGTTGCCTTCTAGGGCAAAAAACCATAAAATAAACATAAGTTCTACTGTCAGATCATCCGCCTAACGAACGACCTAGATTGACTAGAAATTACTATACTTTTACAAGGAAATTTTATATCTGCTTTTAGCTTCGGGGGCACTACCCCCAAAACCCCTGCTGGGGGATTGTTGGCCCCCAGACCCCCTAGACGGGGGGGGTGGGCCCCCCCGCACTCCGGCGAGGGGGACAAGTCCCCCCCGCACCCCCCCGCGTGGAGGGGTGTACAAACTTCCTGGGGTATACAGCTGGCTGAAACAAAGACCTCTAAATAATCATGCTCCACACCCAACAATCTCCCACTTGGAGAATGATTATAGCAACTCCACCACTGCTTCATTTGCTAGAGAATGACTCCTCTTTGGACCTGGTTGTTTCTCATCTTCATCGTCATCCTTGAAGACCAATTGAAACTGAGCATATTCTCAATTTCTCCCTGGTTACAACTTTTGTTAACATATCTGCAGGATTCTGGCTAGTGTGTATCTTTTCCAGCTTCAACTCTCCATCTTCCAACACTGATCGTATGAAATGGTACTTGAGCTGTATGTGTTTAGTCTTGGAATGAAAAGCTGAGTTCTTTGCAAGATGAATGGCACTTTGGCTATCACTATATAACGTGCCCATATCATACTCCTTACTCAATTCACCCATAAACCTTTGTAACCAAATAATTTCTTTACTAGCCTCTGTAGCAGCAACATACTCTGCTTCTGTTGTTGAAAGTGAAAAAACACTTTGTATTTTTGAAACCCAACTAACAACTTTTCCACCTATAGTAAATACATATCTTGTAGTGCTCTTCCTATTATCTCTGTCACCTGCCATATCTACATCAACATATCCCTGTAGAGAAATGTTTGAACCACCAAAGCATAATGCTTGATTTTTGGTACCTTTCAAATGTTTGAGAATCCATTTCACTGCCATCCAATGTTCCTTTCCTGGATTGTTCATGTACCTGCTTACAACTCCCTCTGCATCTGAAATATCAGGCCTTGTGCAGACCATTGCGTACATTAATCTTCCAACTGCTGATGCATATGGAACTTTAGACATATAATCCATGTCTTCTTGGGTCTTTGGGCACATTTCCTTACTAAGTTTGAAATGGCTAGAAAAAGGTGTACTAACTGGTTTTTCATTGTGCATATTAAATCTTTTCAACACCTTTTCTATGTACTCATTCTGAGACAATGTTAATTTGCGATTTTTCCTGTCTCTAGTTATTCTCATACCAAGGATTTGTTTTGTAGCTCCCAAATCCTTCATTGCAAATGAATTTGCCAATTTTCTTTTGAGCACATTTATTTCCTACATGTTAGACCCTGCAACAAGCATGCCATCTACATACAATAACAATATAATATAGCTGCCATCATTTTGCTTTTTCAGATAAACACAATGATCAGAGTCACATCTAGTATAACCTTGTTCAAACATTAACTTGTCAAATTTTAGATACCACTGCCTTGGAGCCTGTTTTAAGCCATACAAGCTCTTCTTAAACCTGCACACTAGTTTCTCCTTCCATTTTACCTCATATCCTTGTGGCTGCTACATCTATATCTCTTCCTCCAAATCCCCATGGAGAAAGGTTGTCTTTACATCTAATTGCTCAAGATGTAAATCTTCAATTGCTACTAGACTTAAAATAGTTCTGATTGAAGTCATTTTAACAATAGGAGAAAATATTTCATCAAAATCAATACCTTTCTTCTATGCAAATCCCTTCACCACCAGTCTAGCTTTGTACCTTTGTTTTCCTCCATCTTCTTCCTTCAGCCTATAAACCCATTTATTCTTCAATGTAGTTTAACCTGCAGGCAACCTGACTAAGTCCCAAGTCTGGTTATGCATTAAGGAGTCCATCTCTTCTTCCATGGCTACCTCCCACTTCTTCCTGCTTTCAACCTGTGTTTCTTCTTCATAACATTCGGGTTCACTAGAATCAGTCAACAATAAATAATATAATGAAGGAGAGTATTGTTCAGGGGGTATACTTATCCTGGTAGATCTTCTAACACCATTTTCAGGTGTTTGGGGTGCTTGTTGCTGTTGTGGTGGTTGCTGTTGTTGTGGCTATTGATTATTATTATTTTCAGACACCTTTACTTTTTTAGTGATCTCATCAAGAGCTGTGTATTCCCTGTTTTATTTTTCCCGTTTCTTTTCCTGCAACTGATTCTTATACAAGACCTTTTAATTGACTATTACATCTTTGCCCCTAATGATTTTCTGATTTTCATAATCATATAAGCGATAACCAAAATCATTAACACCATATCCAATAAAGGTACATTTCTTTGATTTTGCCTCAAGCTTTGTTCTATTTTCTTTATTAATATGGACAAAGGCCTCACAACCAAAAGGCTTTAAAAAAGAGTAATTTACCTTTTTACCTGTCCATACTTCCTCTGGAACACCACCATCCAAGGAACTTGAAGGCCCTCTGTTTATTAGATAAACAACAGTATCTACAACATCTGCCTAAAATTATAAAGGCAATCCTGCATGCAATCTCATGCACCTTTCACGCTCCATGATTGTTTTGTTCATCCTTTCTGACACACCATTTTCTTGTGGTGTTCTTGGAACTGTCTTCTCTCTACGAATTCCATGCTCTAAACAATACCTATCAAACTCTTTGCTGCAATATTCACCTCCATTGTCTGATCTGAGACACTTCAATTTCTTTCCTGTATCAATCTCAACCAAAGCTTTCCATTTCTTGAAAGTATCAAATACATCAGATTTATTCTTAATACAATAAATCGAAGTTTTTCTAGTTGCATCATCAATAAAAGTAACATAATAACGAGAGCCACCAAGAGATGATACCTGAGCAGGTCCCCATACATCTGTATGCACAAGCTCTAATTTTTCGCTCTTCTTTTCTTTCCCAACTCTGAGAAATCTGACTCTCTTCTGTTTTCCATAAATGCAATTCTTACAGAAGTCCAAATCAACATTCTTCAAATCTAGCAACAAATTCCTTGAGTGAAGAATCTTCATCCCCTTCTCACTCATGTGTCTGAGTCTATGATGCCATAATGTTGCATCTACTCCTTTGGAAGTTAAAGCATTAACAGAGTTACAAATACCATCGCATAAATACAATGTACCAACCTTTTCGCCTTTTGCTATTACTAGGGCTTCTTTGGTGACCTTCCAAGCTTTATCTGTGAAAGTTGTCACAAAACCTTCACCGCCTAACTGCCTTGTTGAAATCAAATTTTTCTTCAGATCTGGAACGTGCCTTACCTCCTTTAGTAGCCATTGGTTTCCATTCTGCTGTTTTACAAAAACCTTACCCATTCCAACAATTTTACAGGGTTTATCATCACCCAAATGGACTTGTCCAAAATCTCCTTGAACATAGTCATGAAAATATTTCTTATCAGGTGTGGCATGGAATGAGGCCCCTGAATCTACCACCCAGGAATGAGTAATATTTTCAAAATAAAGAATCATAGCATCTTGTAACACCTCACCTATCACATTTGCTTCATGATTGTTTTCTTGTTGTGCATCTCCTTCTTTTCCCTTCCGAGATCTACAGTCTTTCTTTAGGTGTCCTTTCTTTCCACATTTCCAGCACACTATCCCCAATCTAGACTTGGATCTGTCTTTCCTTGATTTACTGCGATATCCTGAGTTCTTTCCTCTTTCCATTTTTCTTCCCCTAGACTTTGCACTTAAAGAATTACCCGATGTCTCACCAGAGCTTTTCCGTCACATTTCCTCGCTAAGGATAGCACCGATAATGTCATCAAACTTTAAAGTACTAGATCTAGAAACAGAGTTACTAATGGCCATTACTAAACCATTCCAACTTTCTGGCAATGAGCACAAGAATAATAGAGCTCTAACTTCATCATCAAAGTTTACCCCTACAGAACTTAACTGACTTGTAATAGTATTAAAATCATTTAAATGGTCTACAACATATCCACCTTTCGACATCTTCATATTAAATAACCGTTTCATAAGAAATACCTTGTTTGAGGCCGAGGGTTTTTCATATATTTTCGCCAATGCCTTAACAAACCCTCTGTCGTTTTTTCCTTCGAAATGTTGAAGGCGACCGATGCTACGAGGCACAACCATACTGTTCCAAGTGCCTTTCTATCGAGAAGGTTCCATTCTTCATCTGTCATACCTGTCAGCATCTTTGTTTTTTTGTCCAATGGTAGGTACAAATCTTTCTGATACAAATAATCTTCCATCTACATCCCACAGCGAGAAGTTTTGGTCGTTAAATTTCTCGACCCTAAACTTACCATCTTCCGCCATTGCTCCCAATCGAATGAGGAACCCTTATTTCCTACGAGTTTATCAGCGAAATATACCTTCGGCTCTGATACCAGTTGTTAGAAAATTATATATTATAGCACCATGGAACACATAAAATATTGCATAAATATAAACATAGAAAAAGCATAAAACCAGAGAGACACAGATATATGTGGTTCACCTAGTTTGGGCTACTTCCACTCCGAACAGCCAATCCTTCCTTTATATTATCCAGCAAAATGAAGAGACACAACCTATAGCAGATCCGCTGTAATATCCTCTGTTTTCACTCACAGTCTCACCTCTCTGTTTCTCGCTTGGAGAATACACATCTATTACACAACCTCAATACAATGCCCTCATACAAAGAGAGGGGTTTCCTTCTAGGGCAAAAAACCCTAAACTAAACATAATTTCTACCGTCAGATCATCCGCCTAATGAACGATCGAGATTGACTAGAAATTACTATACTTTTACAAAGCAATTTTACATATGTTTTTAGCTTCGGGGGCGCTGCCCCCGAAACCCCCACCGAGGGACCGCTAGCCCTTGGACCCCCCAACCAAGGGGGATGGCCCCCCCAAACCCCCGTGAGCGGGACAAGTCCCCCCCGCACCCCCCCTCGTGGAGGGGTGTACAAAATTCCTGGGGTATACATCCGGCTGAAACAAAGACCTCTAAATAATCATGCTTCACACCCAATAGGCCCTACAGAACCTTCTTTCGACATGGTCTTCCGAGGATAGACTCTCCCAATTTTAGGATTTGTTTCCACCAACTCTCCTTCTGCTAATTTGAGCTTTGATCTTGTGAGCATTCACAACTAAACCAACACAAGTTTGTCTAACCTTACAACCTAGAGCTCTGATACCACTTGATCTGATATTCACGCTATGAGTGACATCAGTTAAAGATTTATTAAACAAAGGTATTATAGACTCATGTGTTGGTGTGTGTTCTGTGTTATTGAAGAAACAGATCGATCAGATTGCCAATACACAAACAATAAAATGGAAAGACAACAGAGAAACACAGTAAGCAAACATAAAGACACAAGCAATTTTAATAAGGAGTTCACCCTATTCTCCAGGGCTACGTCTCTAGTCCAACTTTCAGCGGTGGCCTTATTTTATTGTGCCTTTAAGTAGAGAAATTACAATATAGGGACTCGGTGTGAGTTCTCTTGAAGCAGGTTTGCTTGGCAGGGTGGTCCTTAGATTCCCCAAGCCACTGGAGTGCACAGACTCTTCTTCTTCCTACCAGCTCTGTGACCTTCTGGTCTATAGTGGAAAGAGCCAAATATGATGCTCAGTCAGGACAGATTCCTCTATGGGATGGCTTGAATCTTCAAGCGCTTTGGTGCTCGATGTTGCCATTGGTTAGCTCGGCCCTTTGTCTCTTCTGCTTTGCTTTACTGTTCTCCATGTTCAGTCCTCCTCTCAGGGTTCACTATTCCACTTCTTCTTCTCTCGACTTATGTCTAACTCAACTCTCTGGTTCGACTGTCTCTGTTCATGGCTTTTAGCCATTCGATCCCTATGCCTGTTCGGTTCCTCTCCTGCCTCTATCTCTTCACCTTCTGTAGCTGCGCTTGGAGTTCCCTGTTCGGCGTCATCATGAACGCTCAGGGAGTGGCCACGTGTCCTCCTCTAAATGGCGCCAGCTTGCTTCGTCGGTTTGTTTCTTTAGTTACGTCGTGGATGCATTCTTCCTCCATGGTGGTGGTCAAGCAGATTCAAAATCCTTCTAAAACGTGCCTTAATTCCCTATCAATTCTGCTTCCTCCATCGGGCGCGATCTCAGCCGTCTGATTTGGGCCCTCCAGATCTGACGCCATACGCACGGTTGATTTGCTTGACCTATAGTGCGCGATCAGCGAAGGTTTTCTCTCACCTCCACTGGCCACAAATCAATCGGTGTATGGAATCGCTCCGCTCTTGTCCAAAACCTATTACCGTTTAAGGGCGCCCCAATAAAAGCCACTAGTTTCCAGAGCGCAGGTCTTGCCTTGTACTTTCAGCGCTTTTTCCTCCGGTTCCCCCACACGACCGAGTGTTCGGGCTTTTCCTTCACGGCCTTGTTCACTTAGCGATGCGTGATTATTCCACCTCCTTTTCAAATTCCAGGGCTCTCAATGGTTACTTTGACCTCCTGCGCGGTCTCCATGGGCCTCGGTCAGCGTGCTTTGACCGAGGTCCTCATCATTCCACGTTGGCTGCCATTGCCAATGGTTTAGGGTGTCTTTGATCGTTGTTTTGGATTTCTTTAGAGATTTGTTCGACCTAATGCAATCATGGTTCTTTGACAGTCTCTTACGAATCCGATTCGGATCACTCTTTCTGTAAATTCTTACAAAATTTCAATATGATGCTAAGAGAGAAAGTTATGACTATTTTCCCAAGGTCACCTGTTTTGGATGTAATTCGGGAGCCTGCAAAAACCCTAAATGTCTTGGATCATATCTCTGAAAATATAGCGAAACAAGCTCTGAAATTTGGGCCCAAGCTTTATCAAGATTTCAGCTTAAATGGGTTTTAATTTTAGAGTCTGAAACTTCGTAGTAAAAACATTATAACGAAAATTCCACGATGACCTATTTGAGATGGAATTCTGGAGCTTGCAAAAACCCTAACTTCTGCAGATCATATCTCCGCAAAAATAGTGAGACAAGATCTGAAATTTAGATCCGAGGTTTATAACTATTTCGGCTCAAATTGGTTCTTTTTAGCTTCTGAAACTTTTTATAGAAAACGTTATGGCGAAAATTTCATGATGACTTGTTTGGAGCAACAAAACCTTAGAATCCAAAGCTCTAATACCAAATGTTATGAAACCAGCTCACAAAAGGATAGAAAATATAGATCACCGACTTCAAAATTAGCCTCTTTGAGGGAGAAACCTCCTTTACATTACACAAATGAAAAATTCTTAGATGATAAAAATTACAAGACCTTCTTTCTATATATAGGAGTCTAAGGGGTCCCAATACAATTAGAGCCTACATAACAATAACATTGTAGGGGTACAACAATAACAATAGTGGGATTCTATGGGGCATAATAATAACAACATGGGGACTATATGGGCACAATAATACAATAAGGGGTTTCACTAATAACAATAAGGTGTTACACTAGTAGTATAGGGACCTAACACTCTATCATCCTTTATCTTCAACTCCTATAGTCATACTAAAAAATTCAGTATTGTGATATCTTAGACATACTTTGGTAACTCTTCATTAATTCCTCTATGAACTTCCTCTCTCAACTGAATTGCAGATCAATGTTATATATTCTCCTTCCAAATGAGTCAAGTAGCACTTGTATTTATAGTTGTTTGTAGGACCATAAATGAGGCCGACTTGATTTGTTTGAGGCTGCTTGAGGCTGACCTGATGTATTTGAGGCCGACTTGATGGTGGAGGGGTTAACGTGACTAAAATAAATTTCTTTTCTTAGATACAATGAACCCAAGAAGGGTCATATAAATGATATTGACTTTTGACACATGACACAAGCCCTAGAGCACACAATGGGTGCTTTTTACCTATTGTCTATTAACCCAAGCATGAAACCCATGCTTTAATAAGTCTATTTCTTTTATAATAAAAAAACATTTTTCTTTATTTTTACAAATACAATTATGAAGACTGACACTAGATACATTCTTCAACACTCCCTCTTACCTAGGGAGGTAATCATAATTACATATATACATAGGTACATGGAAGATTTCATAATGATATGATCTATAAAGAGTCACAACACACACAGTGATACAAATTAGATGCTCGATCAAGTTATCTAATCCAGTTGGGACTAAGGTATGTTCCAAGCTTCAACCATTCTAGCTACCATCAATTTTCCACTCTAACACCAACCTAGGGATCTAAGTCTGTATCCAAGGTTAGGGCTCAAAGACCAACACCACCCTCCCTACTTCGGGATCTATAAATTATCACAGGTTGGCCAGAAGTCCTCCCAAGCATCTTGTCACCCCAAGAAGCTTCATCTCACCTTATCAACTTAACTAGATATATCCACCAATCCAAACATGATTTAAACGTTCAACCTTCTTATGGAGAGATCTGTAAAAACACAACCCCAATTAGTAATAAACTTTCACCATATATATATAACACAAACTTTCAAGGTCCTTCATCAATCTGATGCTTCTTAGATCATCATCATAATAAATATATCTCGTTGAAAGCTTTCTTCTTTAACTTCTTTTGCAACACCAAAACTAACCATAACATTTCTCAATACAACCAAATCTCCATTTATGAATTCATCGATCAACCATATGTAGTGCTTTAGCTATTCTCCAATTTCATTCTTTCTTCAAGATATTTACTTTAGTTGACACAATATGCCCTCCCTTTTAACTCGGGAGATATGCAAAAAATTATTTCTTCGAACCACACAAGATCTTTTATTTGTATCATCATATTTCAAAGCTTCATTATTTCAGGAGCATCATTATTTCTTATGATAACAAGATCATCTATTCACCTTTTATGTTATCATCATTCTTACATCTCCCTTTATCCATCATGCTCATCATTATAATCAAGTCATCTTCAATTATGAACATCTTCAACATGTACCTGCAAATCTTCAACATCAAGTACAACCAAGTACAAATATGCAAAAGCATGAAGTCAACTATATCAAATCATGTTATTACAATGGAAGCATCAAAACAATCAAGATTTAGACATCAAATGCCAAAACCTAGTTAGGTTCATAGTTAACAAGGGTTACATCCTTTTTTTATATTCTAGACTTTAACTTGCTAGGATTTTGTCAAAAACCTTAGATTCCATCATCAATTATTAAACAACAACATCTAAATCAAGTTAGCAATCTAATCATAGCATTTTACATAAGGGGTTTAGATATTATGCTCTTAGAATTTCACATCAAACTTTACTAGGGTTTTGTCACAAACCCTAGATTTCATCAATTAGATTTCATCAATTAAATCTTAGATATCAACAACAAAGTTAGCATCCTAGCATTTCATATCTAGGGTTTTATTATTAATTCCTGATATCAATCTCTTAATATGGCTTTTATCATAAATCCTAGATACACACGTCAAACTTCAAAAATTCTGACGAGACCAAGATTTCAATTCTGCAAAAGCTCATACACCTAGGGTTTCATTCATAGGATTGACTATTGCAAGGGTTTTGTCATAAACCCTAATTCATAAAACTCTAAAAATTTAGTGTTTCATCATATAATATAGAATTCACCATTGAAATTGAAATTTAGTGTTTCATCATAAAATTCACCATTGAAATTGAAAAAGACAACCAGCTCCCCTTCTTAGATGTCCTCCTTACCAAGAAAAATGGTAAACTTAGCCACCAGGTCTTCAGAAAGCAGACACACACTGACAGGTATCTTCATGCAAACTCCCACCACCATCCTAAACAAAAAGTTGGTGTCATCAAAACCCTAACCACCAGAGCCTCTAGAATCTCTGACCCGGAACATTTAGAAGAAGAACTTGTCCATCTCCATGAAGTCTTTTTAAACAATGGCTATCAAAACCACACTATCCATAAAATAATTAAAGACTCCATTACCAATAAACAAATAAGAAAAACTCGTGATAACCCTAGAATCTCCTTACCCTATATTAAAGGTATCACTGATAAAATTGCCAGAGTTCTCTCTAAGCATAACATTATGGTTGCCTTCACGCCCCCCAACACCATAAAAAACATGCTTGAGTCTGCTAAAGACACTATAGACCCAAAAAATCACAAAGGTGTGTATTCAATTCCCTGTTCTTGCGGTAAAGTTTATATAGGGGAAACAGGGAGATCCTTTGGAATAAGATTAAAAGAACACATTAATGATATTTCTAGAAATAGGTCAGATAAATCAGGTCTTGCAGAGCATGCTTGTTCCTCTTCTCACTATATATGTATGGAACAAGCTAAATTAATCCATAAAGAAGACCACTATTTAAAAAGAAGAATTAAAGAGGCAATCGAAATTGAGAAATCCTCTAATAACATGAATAGGGATGATGGCCTTAAACTAAGTAGTACCTGGAAACCCTTATTAAATAAAATGAAAAAATAAATCTTAAACTAATCCAATTCAACATTATGACTACATTTGACAATTCATAATTTATTTAATTAATTATATAAATTAATGCTTACAATAATGTCTTCTTCTGAAATCATTTCTAAGTAAAGATCTCACTTATACAGCTTATCACATAATTTTAAAAATAACATATAATATAATTAATTTATTTATTAATTTAATCCAATTTTTATTAATTTAATTTTCTCCAATTAAAATTAGTTCATAACAAGCATCTCATTTATATTATATCTCACATAATATGAAAAAACAAAATAAATAATAAAAAACATAAAATAAAATTAGTTATATATAAAATTAGTTATATATAAGCCTTTTAAATAATAAATTATTTATTAACTGCAATTTAATAAAATAAAATAAATAATAATATTAATAATAATAATAAATAAATGGAATATATTAAATAAAAGAAAAATAAATAAATAAACAAAGTAAATAAAAATGAAATTAAATTAATTTATTAACTTAATCCATATTTTATGTTAGTTTAAATTTCTTCATTTGCAATTATTTCAAAACAAACAGCATTATTAGGTATAACATAAAAATATTTACATATAAGTCTTTTAAATAAAACTTATTTATTAACTTATTTCAATTTTGAAATTTAAAATAAAATAAATATATAAATATATATAAACAAATAAAAATAAATTAATAAACTAATAAATAACATTATTAGGTATAATATAAAAATATTTACATATAAGTCTTTTAAATAAAACTTATTTATGACTACATTTGACAATTCATAACTTATTTAATTAATTACATAAATTAATGCATACAATAATCTCTTCTTCTTAAATCATTTCTAAGTAAAGATCTCACTTATACAGCATATCACATAATTTTAAAATAAACAATTAATATAATATATTGATGAAATTAATTAATTTATTAATTTAATCCAATTTTTTATTAATTTAATTTTCTCCAATTAAAATTAGTTCAAAACAAACATCTCATTTATATTATATCTCACACAATATGAAAAAACAAAATAAATAATAAAAAACATAAAATAAAATTAGTTATATATAAGTCTTTTAAATAAAAAATTATTTACTAACTGCAATTTAATAAAATAAAATAAATAATAATATTAATAATAATAATAAATAAATAAATAAATAAATGGAATATAATATATAAAAGAAAAATAAATAAATAAACAATATAAATAAAAATTAAATTAAATTAATGTATTAACTTAATCCATATTTTATGTTAGTTTAAATTTCTTCATTTGCAATTATTTCAAAACAAATAACATTATTAGGTATAACATAAAAATATTTACATATAAGTCTTTTAAAAGAACTTACTTATTAACTTATCTCAATTTTGAAATTTAAAATAAAATAAATATATAAATATATATAAACAAATAAAAATAAATTAATAAATAACATCATTAGGTATAACATAAAAATATTTACATATAAGTCTTTTAAATAAAACTTATTTATTAACTTATCTCATTTTTGAAATTTAAAATAAAAGTGATATATAAATATATATAAACAAATAAAAATAAATTAATAAAAAAAAAAAAAAAAAAAAAAAAATTATTATTGAAATTAAATTGAATTAATTAATTTATAAATGTAAATCTTCCAGCCGACAGTACAAGCTAAGAGATATCTTACGATTCTTCTATTAATAGCTTTGTTTTATCGACTCTCTCTTCTCATAATTTAGATCTCATTGCCCTGATGATGGACTCACCTAGCTAGTCCGAAACGTCGGTTTCTTAAATTGCTCACAGGTTTTTCCATTAACAAAAAAAATATATAGATATCATCGAAAAACCCTAAAAAGGATAGGGTTTCTTCATAACATTACCAAAATCCTAAACATCAAGAGAGTAGGATATCATTATGTGTTCTAGATTTTCTCATTGAACCCTATGTAGACTAGGGTTTCTTCATTATTGTCAACATACCCTAAGAACCAAAAGATTAGGGTTTTATAGTGAACCCTAAAGGTTAGGGTTTCACCAAAATGAACAAATGGTAAGATATAATATGAAAAAGGTAGATTTAATCTAGTGATTAATCACCCTAACAAGAATCTTTAAAATCCAAAACCCTAGACATAATAGAGTTAGTAATATAAGGCAAATTTCAAAATGAATGTACCTTATAATGAAGAAGGTTATTTATAAGTCTGGTGGATTGAAACATACCTAGAGTTGCTCCTTTTACAAACCTTGGAGGGTTTCTTATTGAGGGGTCCTTTTTGTAACAATTTTTTTCTTCTTCTTTTGAATCAAGCCATGATTTTGTTGCAAGCTCCCTTTTAATCTTTAGAATCTACCTACAAATTTTCTTCCAAGGAAAATATTCAAGTAACAACAATAAATAAATCAAAGTTGAATACTTATCTCATGTGGGAAGGGCCTCTTCTTGCATGAGATCATTATTTCTTTATGTACCTGCAAGACTTAAAAAAGGTATACAAGTACTATGATCTAGGAAACTTATGAACATGATCCAATTTCATTCAAGATTTTGTCATATACCTTGAACTACTTATAAACCTTAGACATTATAGGATACTATTTTAAAAGTGAACAAGTGAATAAGGATTCTCATACTATCTAGGATTTATAATTTCTTAATATTAGCAATCTTTTATACCATGAGAAATTGCAATCCTTAGAAGCAACTAATATTTTGTACCATGCTATACATACCTCAAGATTGCATACCTTTGTCTCTTGGAGAATTAATGTTTCATTTAGCTTGATACCCTTTTCTTGTAAATTGAAAACATATGTTAGATGACTAAAAGATACAAAGAGTAGTATTAGTACTTACTTGAGTGATGCTTCCTTCACATTGCTTCTTCTAATGATGCTGCTTCCGGAAGATAGAAATTATTACTGCTTTTCTTATCACCTTCGAAAAAATCTGATATATATCAGATCAATGCTCAAAATGCTTTATAATGAAAAATTATGTAGGAGAGGAGACTTCTAAAACCACTATATATATGTGTGCCTTTGTCAATTAATGTGCAGGTTTCATAGGCCGGCTTCCTATTTTCACTATTCAATCTCAAATAGTATATATGTACCACAACACTGCATCCTCAGGTAACTCAACTTTTGTACTATTGTAGAATATTTGAACAAGACTGCAAATTTTTATTCCTAGAATGGTAACTTCAATTTGGTGATGGATCATTCTTTGAAGACTCGGTATTAGGTTTTTTTTATGCACAAATCTAGACACTTTTTCATAGGTGATGTAGCCTTTAAGCCTTCCAAAATACACTTATGCTCAAGTCTTCAAGAGAGTCTCGGTTCCTTCTTTTAGGTGGGTATAGATTTAGGATTTGCATCAAACCACACCTTTCTTTGGATTATCATCCTTGTTGGTTGCCAAGGGTTCTATTAATAAATTCTCATAAATGAGTTTCGGTCATCCTTGATTTGAAGTTCCAATCATTCAATGGTGA
This sequence comes from Pinus tabuliformis, assembly GCA_031772625.1. Taxonomy (NCBI): domain Eukaryota; kingdom Viridiplantae; phylum Streptophyta; class Pinopsida; order Pinales; family Pinaceae; genus Pinus; species Pinus tabuliformis. The sequence continues at coordinate 1,083,071,866 of CM062805.1, read as the reverse complement.
TTTCAGACTTTATTGACAATACCCAGAACTGTGTTATCCTTGTCAATATGCTCGGCCTTGAAAGGGATATAGGATTAGCCTCTCATTCCTTTGAAACATAGCTTTTAGGCTCTCCAAAACCTCTCATACTTTTTGCACAGTCCTGAGGCCTAGACAATGTGATAAGGACTTGTGAATGTGCCTAGCATTTTGTTCTTTTTCCTTCTAGGATCTCGGTCCTAGGAATTAGCCTTTCTATCTTGACTTAAATCCCATAAGATCTTATTTACTGCCCTTATGCCATCAAACCAAGCTCTAATACCATGTTGAGAAATCCATTAGGGCAACATTAGGGTTTCTTATTAAGTTGATTTCTCATTTTACTTGAAAATTCCTTATGATTTAGATATTATTTCTTCTTTGTTATTTATGTTTTTCAACATCAAGACAATTCAAAGATAATAGAACATAAGATGTAGGTACTCAACCAGGGAAAAACCCTTATGAAGGGAAAAACCCAATCAAACTCTTCCACTATTAGATTCAAATCAAGTTAGCCTTTTAGGTAGAGAAGTCATTTTCTGGTTCACATCTTCCAAACCAACTCTTCAAGAACAAATGTTTCGACCCTCTCTATCATCCTTTATCTTCGTCTCCTGCAGTCATACTAAAAACTTTGGTCCTGTGATATCTTGGACAAACTTCGGTAACTCTTCATTAATGCTTTTACGAACTTCCTCTCTCAACTGAATTGCAGATCGATATTATGTCTTCTCCTTCCAAATGAGTCAAGCAGCACTTGTGTTTATAGTTGTTTGTAGCTCCATAAATGAGGCCAACTTGATGTGTTTGAGGTTGCTTGAGGCCGACTTGATGTATTTGAGACCGACTTAATGGTGGAGGGGTTAGCATGAATAAAATAATTATATTTTCTTAGATACAATGATTCCAAGGGTCTTATAAATGATATTGACTTTTGACACATGACATAAACCCTAAAGCACACAATGGGTGCTTTTGACCTATTGAATATTGACCCAAGCATGAAACCCATGCTTTAATAAGTCAATTTCTTTTACAATATATTTTTTTTCTATTTACAAACAAAATTATGAAGGCCGACACTAGTTACATTCTTCAACACAATATTGCATGGATGTTGTGCTTGTGTAAAACAACAACGGGCATCCCTACCAATGTTGTGTGGGTGCCATGAATGTGTTTGAAATTAGTGGGATATTCCTATTAGTGTTATGTACATATCATCATTGTGTTAAAAATACAATCGATATGCTAATACATGTCAGCCTATGTGTGAAACCACAAGTGGACATGCCTAGCACTATCATGGGAGTGTCATCCCTATGTATGAAACAATAGTAAGATATACCTATCTCTACCATGTGGATGCATGCACGTGGCAGAATAGTTATATATGCCTACCAATATTGTGTGGCTTCTTGTGCATGGAACAATATCAAGATATGCATATTGTTGTTGTGTGGGTGCTTGTGTCTAAAACACCTACAAGTTACATATACATGTCCCATATCTCAACCACATAAGATTGACATTTTAAATATAGCCCTTTCATGCAAATCATTAAATATGAATGAACATTCTACCATTTTAAAATGAAATCTTCATTGTTAATGTAATACTACTTAGTACTTGATTCATGAGTGGTTTTCCACCAATATATATATATATATATATATATATATATATATATTTTTTCATTCTATAATGGTGTTAGTGGAAAACCACTCATAATAATGTTTTACGATTTCTTATTTGGTGTTTGTGTAGGACTTGGCTAGTTCTTATTTCTTGTTTCTTAAGGACTTCTTTAGAGTATTAATGCGTTTGATTTAGCACAACTTAGTTAATGGTTTAAGTTTAGGATGTGTTTGTTCCCACCATTATAGAATTCGATATCACTTATGAAGATGGAATGGTTAAGAACTCCTTATTAAGTATGCACACTACATTGAATCAATAAGACTTGGAAATTTATAGAAACAAGTATATATGATACATATAATCTTGGAGATAGTTTAGGAAAAATATATATCATATGTATATTTGTTATGTTAGAATAAAATAATTACAATGTAATACCACACTAAATACATTAATCAATAAACCAATCCCAACTAACAATATTTTGTTGGCATTATGATGTATGTGTTGTACTTGATGGCAACCCACTTGTAGCAGAACAACTCACTTGTATGTGGTAACTAGATGAATCTACAGAAGAGATATCAGATGTGACAGACAGATGTGATGCAGGGCAGTTCAAAGGAATCAGTTTAGAAGTAATGTACAATGGAAACTCAATAAGATGACAGTTCACAGTGCAACAAGTTAACATTGCCATCAAGTCCAAAGGGGGAGATTGTTGGCATTATGATACAGGTGTTGTCCTTGATGGCAACTCACTCAGATGAAGATCAAAGTACTACAGGTTAACAGTATTGAATTACAGTTCAGGCTACATAGAATGAAGAAAGAAAGGTATACGCAGGTTCACCTTGACCAACCCGCGTATACACGCAGGTTCATTGAACAAAAGGAGCGTATACGTACACATGCACTTTCACAGAAGGAAAAGCACGTATATCTTGGGAAAACAAGTTTTTGGGTCCAAGGTATCTGACCCAAGGTATTTGGTTTGTGGTATTGGTCCGAGGTATTTGGTCCAAGGTATTGGTCCTAAGTGGTTTTGGTCCATGGTATTGAGAAAGGCCTAAAACTATATAAGGAGGAGAAGATCATTAGGCCATGACAAGCAAGTATTGAATATCTGATGAAGTATGAGATCAAGTATGCAGGTTATGGGTTTGTGATGCTTTGCTTGATCTGAACTAAGGATGCACCTTTATGGCTGATGAAAGTTGATGGATCGGGAGCATGAAGACTTATATGTATTATCATTATGTGGTTTGATCTTGAACATTCTAGATCTGAATACTGACGCATGTTTTTATTATGTAAATGTGATGATCTGGGTATGAATGAAGTCTGAAATAGTTGTGATGCTTTAAGTTAGCATTTCCAGATCTATACGCAGGTTGGCCTTGGTAAAACAACGTATACACGTTGATTCAGCATACAAAAGTAGCATATACATCACAGAATGGAATTTGCAGATCTGTACGCTGGTGTCCCTTGGTAAAAGGGCATATACACGTTGGTTTGGCTTATGGATGTAGCATATATCTTCTGAAGTATGATCTATAAGGGTTCTGTTTAATGTTGCAGTATTCTGGGTTCTGCATTGTGTTCTGGTGACTGTTTTCTGGTAACAGTATTCTACATATTCAAATTGGTTGATTGTGATTAGCTTCAGTATTGATGGATGAAATCTAATGAGGATCTGATAATGAATGGACTAGATCTGATCACTAACACATGTTTCATCCTCTATGTGTGATTATGTCTGAAGTCTGGAAGTGCAGCAAGGTGTTTGCAGATATACACGTTGGTTTGCTTCAGGGAAGCTACGTATACACGCAAGTCCAGTATGAAAATTGGATGAAATGTGGCCTTCAGATTATGATGTTGTGTTCCAGGAGTATCCAGTCTAAAAATTTATGAAACGCGGTCCCTGGAGGAAGAGAGAAGGTCGTAGCCTTCTGTAGGCCGACGCCTATGTACTAGTAAATATATCGGTTAGTAGAAGAGCTAGGGGGTTGTAGCTCCCTTCCAATAGAAGCTGGAGAACGAGAGAAGGTTGTAGACTTTTGCAGGTAGATGCCTGCGTACTGGTATGAGTCTGCGCCAGTACAATGTTGTAAACATTTTTTCTTAATATTAAAAGAAGACAGAGACGATAGTGGTAGGTGGTTTTCACCCACATTGGGTTGCACTAATTAAAGATCAACATATGATGAATTAACTAAATCATAAGTTTGCTGGATATACGCTAGTTGCATTAAACACAGTTGCGTGTACAAGCGAGTTCCCTTAACTGAAGTAGCATATATGAATCTAATTATGGAAATGAAAAAGTTATTGATTTGCTAATACTGATTTACCCTCCCCCCTCGGTATTATTTCCAACATATTTAAGAGGAAAAATAGAAGTTGTTCATATGACCAACTCAAAACACTAGCTAGTCAACCAAACCAACTTACTAATGTGTAGAAGGAAATATAGAAAACATTTAGAAAACCATAGATTTATTGTAGCAAAGTATAAGTTCTACAATTTGCAATTATATAGGTTAGTAATAATTATTATAATACAACCAATGATATTTCATGAGCTATATATGAATGTTAAGTGAAGTGATAAATTAAAAGAGAAATCTTCCCCATGAAGGAGAAAAAAACATTGTTGTACTTGAATACCAAGCATTGTAATTTAGAGGAACCATTTATCCATGCATGCATGTGCATTAAGAAAAAACAATATGTAATATGAAAATCACAGAGTTTATCAAATCATAAATGAGTATAAATGGAGACAACGACACAGAGTCTACAACTAATGGGAGATACATTTTTGGGTTTTTGAAGTATTTAAGGTGCATGGCATCATAAGATAAAGATGAGATATTGTATCCCTCACTTTTAGGACAATATCTAATCTCTTTCCAAGGACATAGTATTAGTGAACCTTATCACATTGAGATGATGACATTGTGAGAAGTCATTGTGATGCACACATATTTCTTTCAATGTGTAGTTTGGAATGGATAAGACTCAATGGTAATGCAATTTGCTTCACTCCATAAAATTCAATGCATAAGAACTTTTTAACAACATGCTACTTTAGATAAAATTTTATTTACATGTACCCCAATGCGTAGTTACCAAGTTCAAATTCGAATTTGGTATAATATCTACCAAAAAAGAAAAGAAAAGAAAACATCTCCAAAATTTGCAATATGAAAAAAAATTGGTAGTATATAAAAAGTTCGATAGTGTAAAAAAATTCCATAGTCTTTTCCATCAATAGAGGTCAAGTCTCAAGCATCATGGTAATAAAATTAAATAAAAACCATAAGCTTGTGCAAACATGAGTTATGGTTCATGTAAAATGGTTAATCCAAACCTTGTTGATCGCCCCATACAACTTGGAATAAAGGGAATACCTTACATCCCATACTTCCCTTGCAAATCCCAAGTGCTTATGATCTGATGATAAATCAAAAGTATGTAAAACCCATGACAACACTAATAATGGATTGGATGTAATGGAAATACTTTTTTCTACTTTTATCTATTTGGATTTCTTTAAAAAATGCAACACCTCCATACAATTAGAGAATGATAGCTTTAATCTTAAATATGAAAATTCGTTTTATTACAAATTAAGAGTAAATGTTTCAAACTTAAACTCAATATCGCCAATTTGCAATATGGAAAAAAATTGTTTGTATATAAAAAAGTTCGATAGTGTATAAAAAAATTCCATAATCTTTTCCATCAATAGAGGTCAAGTCTCAAGCATCATGGTAATAAAATTAAATAAAAACCATAAGCCTGTGCAAACATGAGTTATGGTTCCTGTAAAATGGTTAATCCAAACCTTGTTGATCACCCCATACAACTTCGAATAAAGGGAATACCTTACATCCCCTGCTTCCCTTGCAAATCCCAAGTGCTTATGATCTGATGATAAATCAATAGTATATAAAACCCATGACAACACTAATAATGGATTGGATGTAATGGAAGTACTTTTTTCTACTTTTATCTATTTGAATTTCTTTAAAAAATGCAACACCTCCATACGATTAGAGAATGATAGCTTTAATCTTAAATATGAAAACTTGTTTTATTACAAACTAAGAGTTAATGTTTCAAACTTAAACTCAATGTCGCCAATTTGCAATATGGAAAAATATTGGTAGTATATAAAAAGTTTGATAGTGTATAAAAAATTCCATAATCTTTTCCATCAATAGAGGTCAAGTCTCAAGCATCATGGTAATAAAGTTAAATAAAAACCATAAGCCTATGCAAACATGAGTTATGGTTCCTGTAAAATGGGTAATCCAAACCTTGTTGATCGCTCATACAACTTCGAATAAAGGGAATACCTTACATCCCCTACTTCCCTTGCAAATCCCAAGTGCTTATGATCTGATGATAAATCAAAAGTATATAAAACCCATGACAACACTAATAATGGATTGGATGTAATGGAAGTACTTTTTTCTACTTTTATCTATTTGGATTTCTTTAAAAAATGCAACACCTCCATACAATTAGAGAATGATAGCTTTAATCTTAAATATGAAAACTTTTTCGATTACAAACTAAGAGTTAGTGTTTCAAACTTAAACTCAATATCGACAATGGTTTCATTATGGTGTTGTAGATTTAATTCACTTTTAAAATATCTATTGGTATTGCAATTGGTTTTAATGTGATGTTGCAAATTGATTCACTTTTAAAATATATGTTAATGTTCATACCTCACGTTGACAATTCTAATTCTATGCATATACCAATTCATTTAAGTAAATTGCTATCCGACACTGTAATCAACACATGATCAATGTAGCATCAATTGACTTGGTTTTGATCGCACTGAGGTTTGAACCATAATTCGGTACATGGCCTTCTTTGCCTTCCCATTCTCCTGACATTTATTACATGACATTGATAATTGGTTGTTGGCTGCAAATTCAAACTATAATTGGGCCCAATCAAACAAACAAACAATTTTTCAAATTTATTTGACCAATTTATCAAACTTGGGTAATTATGTTGTGGATGACAAATCAATTTCTCACCTCACTTGGGCCACCTTAGGAATTAATTCTATTATCGTTCATATCAATAGAGTAATATAAACTACTTCTCTTACTAACAATTTAATACAAAGTTACAATCTCAATCTCAACACTCCCATGATGATTCATTCACTAAACACATGAATATGGGAATTATACTCCTCATAAATTACTACTCACAAGAATACATGAACAAGGCACTACAACTCCCTTACTTTCCTTCCACATTCCTACTTTTTATCACAATCCATGATACTTGTCAACATTGGCTTTGTAATTCTATTACACTATTGGGAGCCCCCTCTATCATGTGCTCCTCCCTTTATCCTCAACTGCGCACGTAACTCCTCTGTTCATCTTCACATCTACTTCTTCAACCCTATAATTTCCATGTCGTTGGATGTAAATTGAATCAAATTTTAACCATAATTTCACTGAATCTAACAAACCAACAAATTTTCAAATTTATTTGGTCGATTCAACCAAAATTGATAACTATGCCCTCATGTCACCATGACTTTTCAATTGCATGAATTCATAGCAAAAACCTTGAAGAATATTCTCAAAATGCATTTTTTATTTACATAACACTCATCTCTTATTTGCATGCATTCATAGCAAAAACCTTTAAGAATATTCTCAAAATGCATTTTTTATTTACATAACACTTATCTCTTATTTGCATGCATTCATAGCAAAAACCTTGAAGAATATTCTCAAAATGCATTTTTTATTTACATAACACTCATCTCTTATTTATTCCTGGAGAACCACTTTTTATTTACAAAAACTGGTTCCTAAAACAATTTTAACAATATTGAATGTCACCTACCATATTAACCAATAGGATAAGCCTTACGTCAACGAACCCAAATGTTGCGGCAATAACAAATGACAAAGTGCTTTGCAAAACTTTATTGATTAAATGGGAAAACATTTTGTGTATCAGTGGCTTCATCTATCTATGAATTTCCTTTGTAGGTGTTTGAGATCACTGTGTTAGTGGGTAATTTGTGCATATGTTGCCACATTCACATTTAGAGTCTTAAGACAAGCAAATGAAAGATATTAAACAATAAACAATTAACAGAACAATACCACTGTTAAAAGCATGAATGGTGGTTTTATCTATTGCAATTATCTTGAACGCAACCTTATCCATGGGAACCAATCCTATTCATTTATAGGTAAAAGTGGATAGAGTTATGGTGGAATATATGGAAATTATCAAATTGAAGATATTGGACTGAAACTCTTCCATGTAGAGAGGCAAATTGAAGCTTTACCTCTGAGGAGCCAAAAATCCCTTGCTTCATTAAAACTAGATTTGTAAAACTCGTCCATGTCATAGATGGAAGCAGTGTTATCAAAATTGGACCACACTGGATTGAACCGACCAGTATAATTGTTTTCAAGGGAAAACTTATCCAAACTAGTGTCACGACCTAGAAAAGGCCGGTTTGGTACTGAACCAACCTTTTTTTCATCAAACTGACCAATTTGGTATTGAACTAACCATTTTTGTACAATGCTACCAAGGACATTTTGAACACAATTTTAAAAAGAAAAGCCTAGCATTTGACTATATTTCCCTACTAATGTTATGCAATTAATTATAATGCCAAATTCTTAAAGCAAAATGATGAAAACAAAAGATAAAAGAGAATGTAAACACTACCATTAATGTTGACATTCTCCTTTATTAATGGTAATGTTGGCATTCTCCTTTACCTTTCATTTTCATCATTTAACGTTACCATTAATTGACTTAGTATATTTGAGAATGGTTTCGACCTCATTGGATTTCATATGGAGAAAGTAGAATTTTAGATTCTACTCAAAATCTAGTAGACTTGACATTTTTTTAGGATTTCAACATTGGGGGTGTTGAACACACTTTGTTAACAAGTTTAAAGAAGAAGAATACAAAGACATGAAGAAATTTTTTCAAAGTCATCAGCGAACAGAGTTGTATCACTGTAAACCCAATTTCTACAAGTTGTATTGTAAATGATACTCGTATGGTTGTTTAATTATGTAACACCTAGGTAAGCCTTTGATTTTGGCAAAGGATTTCATCCTAGGAAGTTTTTTAACCTCACTGAATTATGCGTGTTTCTAAACATGGATAATCGTTAGATTTTTTCTTCCAATTTAAACCCCAAAGCTAAGGTGGACTTCGTTGACAAGATCTTAGGTGAGTCCTAATGTCATATCGAGTCTATGTAAAATTGTGTTTGGAAATAATTTAGGCATATTTGGCTAGATTGTTTTATTACAAACATACTTGGTTTATACTAGATCACATTGTGTCGCAAAATTGAGTAAATTATTGAGGGTCTCAGTGTAAATCTATTTTCCCCTTCTAAGGGTTGATATTGTAAGTATTTGATGTAAAAAATATCTTAGTACATGGTCCCTCATATTTATACACCATGGCTAAAATATTTGAGGGTGAAAAATATAATTATTCCCCTTTAAGTGTCAATTAATTAAGTTTTCTAGCTAAATCAAATTAAAATCTTAAGCCAGAAAACTTATCAATTTTGAGTTTAAAATAATTATAGAAAAATTAATTTCTCTCCAAGTGGAAAATAATAAAAAATTCATGGTCAAAAGAAAGTCAAATTTTGAAAGTCTTCCACTAAGGGAAAATTTGATATTTTAAGAAATTTGAGCCCTTGGGCCTTGATGGTTAAATCAAAGTCAAATTTTTGAGGAAATTAATCCAAAATATTAATTTTTGGATTAATAAAAGCGGGTTTTAAGAAAAAATTGAATTTTTCTTTCAAATTAAAAATTCGACGGTGGAAATTAAAAAATGATCAAACTATTTTCAATGATTGCGATTATTTTGATGGGGATCAAGCCAACTAGCCATTATTTTCAACTTAGAGGGTTTTGTTTATATAAATAAGTCATTTTTTTTATATTGAATATCTTTGGATGATGTAATTCTTGAACGCTGGTATTGAGCCACTGCTCTGCTGAGAACATTTTGTTCCATAATAGAAAGACTTTGAGGTTCAGTTCATGGTGTTTTTCCTTTTGTTGATTTGTGGTATGTCTTAGCTGTGTGATCCTATATTGTGCTGAATACTACTAAACAATTGTTATTTCATTTGTCGGTGATAAGAACATTCTATTGGTACATGCTATCTTAGGTGATCTGATTCAAATATATAATCTAACACTTTTCTTGAGAATATTATAGAGATTTACATGTATACTAGCCCTTGGGCTCCAAGTTCATAGACTATGGGGAAGAGCTGACTATGTTGGGCTTTGAGATTTTTTTATGGTATTTGATTTTGTAGGAGGGTTTTAACCAATATTTATTTTTCAAAAATTTTCTCATCCATTGTCATTTATCCAAAATTGTTTTCTCCAAAAGCTTTAAATTTTGTAAATATTGTATATTTGTAAATTATTTCTAACCCATTTGTTTTGCAGCACTTGAGGTTTTATATTTTGTATATATATTTGGGGTTTTGGCACTTTTTGATTCATTTGTGCAGGTGAATTCCCAGTTGATCAGAGGATTTTTCTAGGGTTTTGAGGCAGATCTAGCCTCCAAGCTAAATGTCCAGCCCAAGAAGGAAGTCATCCAACTTTTTTGCAGCAAATTTGTGGAGAATTTTTTATTTGCAGCGGTTTCAATTATTTTTTGGCCTTAAGGCCTAGTCGTCCAGCCTTTTTTCTCTTAGTCATGAGGCCAAAGGGATTTTTAGGCCCTCGACCCCATTGTTTCCCCTAGCCGCAGGCTTGGAGAGGCCTCAACCCCCCTCTAGGGTAGTCGTCCAACCCTCTAAAGGCCTCGACCCCCCTCCTTCCTTGCCGTGGCCTCTAGGAGGCCTTTCTTCCTCTCGACCTCCCTTTTGGCCTTCGCTGTAGTCCCTGTGAGGGCTTTTTCTTAGTCGTTGGCCCTTCTAGGGCCTTTCCTAGCCCCACCTCAGCGTTAGAGGGCTTATTTTCCCTAGTCGTGGTCTCATTTGCCCTGTTTCGTTTGGTCTTTGCCTTTGTTTGGTCCTTCTGCCATTTCTAGTTCTAGTCTTGGGGTTTTCTAGCCTTTGAAGCCCTTTCCCTAGCCTTGTATTCAGTTATTTTTTATTTTGATTTTATTCGAGTTGGCTAACGTTGTGGTTTTGCAGCAATATTAGACTAATTTGGTGGTTGCAGGTAACCAAGCTTATTGGAAGTCAATCTAGCCATCATCTAGGCCTTTAGGCCTCTTGGTTTGCCTCTTTTTCCTTCCTCATTTTCTCTGTTTTGTTACAACCATTTTATGCAGTCATATAACCTAAATAAAAATCATTAAAATTGACTAAAGATCATCTAATAATCACTCACCTTGATTAGCTAATCATTTGAGCTATTGGGCATTGATAATTTGGCACCATGTTAGATTGAATCACTGAATTTCTGAATTGTTTCAAGTCTGATATATGCTTTTATGACGTCTGATCTGAACATTAAAAATCTGATCTATAGTTTCTAAAGAGTCTTATGATCAAGTGAATATCATTGGAAGTCAAATGCATTGATTTTCTAGCTATCTTTGGCATCTTGCATCATCTTTTCACTGCTGATATAAAGTTACAGACCTCTAAAAACAAGGTTGCAGCAATAATAAATCATATATAAGTCTCTAAAACTAGCTAAGATTATTTTTACAATCCACAATCATTCATGGTTGAAGTGATTTGGGCTTAATTTCAATCATTGGCATCTAGTCACACTCTTGCATTTACACACATAAGTGTTCTACTTGGATTGACAATTGTTAATGAGATTTGCTCTAAGTGACATCGTGAATTGACACTCTTAGTTTCTCATTGCCATTATTGTCATTAGATAAGTGGGGTCATTACTCATTGTTAAATTGAATATCTCTTGTGAACGCTATTTTTTAAGACATTTAATTTTCTCTCGTGTATCTAATTGACATATTGGTAATTTGTTGACCATAATCTTGAAGATTGCTAATTGTCTTAATAAACATCGATCTTGAATCGTTTATCACTTGAGCAATTGTCTATTGGCAACATTTTCCGACACCGTTAAGTTTTGAGCACTTCTTGTGGTTGAGATTGTTATTCTCTTACTTGTTTAAGTACCTTATTGTTCATAATTGAAGATCATCATAACTAAGTACTTGAAGAAATTTGATAATCTCACCTCAAGAGCACTCATATCTTGCATTTTCATCTTAGAATTAGTCTCTTGCATTAATTAATTAACTTCTAAGCATAAGTTTGGTTAGAGAGATAGACCCACCTTTCTCATCTAGCTTGAGGAGTCTAGAAACTCTCTAGTGGTTAACATGGCAACCTCGCAGTCGTTAGAGCCACAATGTCTGTAGCGCCAAAGGCATCGGGTAGTTAGAACCTAAGGGGAGGTATCGTTAACCAAGCCTTTGCTCACTTCCCCTTCATTTCTCAATCACAACCTACTCTAGAGACTAGCTTCAAAACAATTAAGAGGAAAGATACACTCAGAATAAGCATATAACCTAAAATAAACCAAGACCTTACATCTCACCTACATTGTAGGATTTGTATTTTGTTTAGGATAGTGAAGCATCCGTTAAGCAACAACTGTTCATCCGGTAACTTGGTAAATAATTTAATTTTATCAAGTAGTTGACTCCATTCAAGGCACTGATCTTTCACATAATCTAATCAAATCAATTAACTTGTTAACTCAACCAAGTTGCTAGGCCATTCAGTTGTGTCTCCCGGATTTGTTGGTTACCAACAAATCTCCCATTTTCACATTTCGTAGGGACTACCACCATAGCATAATGTAGGGAGATAGCTAGAATGGAGAGGGTGGGGATAAGAGTGACAACCCTCGCCCTGAGCATTGTCGCATATCACTTGTACAATTTGGGCAACAACAAGGGGGATTGCAACATTTCCATTGGAATTTTTCATGTACAAGGATACGTTTCCATTTAATCAAGAGCACCAAGCCCTCTATGTATCTTGATGTTAGTGTCATTGATCGTTGAACTCCTCTATCACGACCCTATTAAAAATGTACCCATCATTCAAACAAAATCTTGACGTAACATGCTAAGTTTTTTCTATCTTATTTTAATGCTTAGAAGGTGATATTGATAACAAGGATCCCAATATAGGCAATTATTTTGGTGATAAGTAGGTATTTTTTGTGGCATGAGTTTTTTTTGGGCCTGTTTGTTGATGTATTTTCATTTCATAGATGAATTACACTTGGTGCTATTTTGGGTGTATGCACTTTATATGCTACATAAATGAGAACTTTCACTTATTTCTTTATGAATAGTTTGTATTCATATGGATCCACATGAATATATATATATATTTTTCTTTAAATTTGAATATTTTGTGTGTTTTTGGTTGAATGTCTTTTTACCGGTTCTGGTCCAATTCTCACCAGTTTCCAGTTCAAGGGGTTTACCAGTTTGGTCAATGGTTCGGTTCTGATAGCATTGGAATTCATAACTTTGGCTTTGATGAAAAAAATGGTCAAATGTGTTGCCAAGATAGAATCTCACATGGAAATTTTTGTAGCAACTATAAGCAATATATTGTGGCGCACAGGTAGAAGGTGATAAAATCTTCTCTTTTCTTATGATTTTAACATGGTAAATGATGATCCTGTCCACCGTGATTAGAATGAAAAGCATGCTGGAAAATAATTTTCATGAAAAAAATAATAGAAATTTTCCTTTTCTTGAAAAGAATACACCGGGAAAATTTTTAATGACATAACAGCTCTCTAGTATATTTCAGCCATCATCAAGACAATAGAATAAGTTTATCCTGTGAATGGATGTGCACCCTTTCCCTTGCCAGTTGCAGCATTATCATATTGCTCCAAAAAATAGCCACTCGTGCACAATATTTCTACATTTGTTGAAGTCAAATGAATTTTGTTTTCATGAACAGAATAATATTAGAAAATTTCCGTTTCTTGAAAAAAATACATCAGGAAAATTTGTAATCACATCACAGATTTCTAGTATATTTCAGCCATCATCAAAACAACAAGAGAAGTCCATCCTGTGAATGGATGTGCACCCTTTCCCTTGCCAGATGCAGCATTATCATATTGCTCCCAAAAATAACCACTCTTAAGGTAGTTGTGCACGATATTTCTACATTGTTTGAAGTCAAAACCGATGGGTAAGTTCATTATCTATACAATTTGACAAATGAAAACAATAACTACAAAAGAGACACAGAAAGGAGATTACCCAATGAGATTTTGTCTAAGCTCTTTATAAACCTCTGCTGCTCTTGTTTTATATGGTCCGTCTTCTGGAAAATATTTTTGCCAGGTTGGCCCTCAGTAACTTTCATAAGAATACAAATAAAAAATGAAGAAAAAGAATGCAGCTTATGAGATGACAATTATCATTTGACAAATACCTTGAGCATAATGGTGAAGTGCTGAGAGGATGAGGTAGTTCAAGTTTATCCAAACAGGACCTCTCCAATACGGTGCATCATGCTCTGTGTTGTATTTCATATAGAGTGAGCTACACAACCAAATTAAAGACCATGGCATGAGCACTAAGCACTAAATTTCGACAGTGAACTTTCGTATTGTGCTGCTAAGGCTTCCTAGGAATAGAGCCCACCTAAACTAAAGCAACCCAAATACCATAACCAACAGGCAATTAATGGCAAATATTGTCATGTGTACATGCACCGTATATGCAAGTGTGCACTAAATAGTCCACATTCTCTCATTAAGCACCAAAAGCCAGAAAATATTCCTTGGATAAATGGAATGGCTGCATTTTATATGTTCATAACGGTCGTTACATAATAACTGAAGCAAACAACTCATGCTAAAAATATCTGCACAACCTCAGAAATAACATTTTTACGTAATCTGGGAACACTCATGATATACAACCCTTTGTTGCAAACATCGTGATTAAATCAGGAAACCACAATTTTTTTAGAGTGCCAATATTATTGCCTGACTTTTATGGCGATTTTTTCACTTTGAAAAGATCACGATTTATCATAAAAATCGAGATTAAATGGTGCGTCGACCCTAAAAAATCACCGGTGCACACACAACATGCTTATAAAGTTTTTTGTTTGGTTATTTTTGTCATTTTGCAAACAGAGGTCAAGTTATAGAGCAGAGGAAAACAAATCCACTAAGCCAAGAGAGGAGAAAACCTACGGAATTTAGGATCCCACTAAAAAAATTAAATTGTGGACTGACTCTCTTCAACAGGCTGTGGATTTCCAGGTATGGGCATCAAATTCGGCCATTTTTTTTGTTTTCTCTTTGTTTTTCCTTGGGTTTCAGTCACCAATTTATTTGCCATGATTTTTCCAAGGCAAGGAGTGTGTTTTTTTTGCCATTATTGTTCCATTGAGTGGAGAGGGTTTTTTTATTGTCAAAATGCTGATTTTTAAATTTATTTTTTAAAATTCTTCTTGTGCCCTAGGTTCAATCTTACATTAAAGCATTTAATAAACATGCCAAGACATTTGGACTTATGTTGCAGGAAACGTGGGCTAGGGGGACGTTTCGTCCCAGTTTCTGGGATGAAACACTGAAACACGTATGGTATGGGCTTGGAATGCATTTCAGGCCATACGGGCGTGTTTCCTGAGGCTAAAATGTGGCCCGTATGGGCGTGCTTCCAGCAAAAAAAATTGTTCTTTTTTTTCATTTTTTTTTTCTTTTGACTTTTTTATTCCACAATTAAATTAATTTGTGGATGTTTTTGAATGCTCTCGCAAGTTAGAAAAAGACTCTCACCTCATTCCCTCATCACACGAATTGAGCAAGTCATTTCACTTGGAAAGGGGTGATTTTAGGAACGAGAAAAGAGGAAGAGAGCAGTGGTTTCAACTATGGAGATTTCAACAACGAGCAAAAGAGATTTCAACAACAAGCAAAAGAGTTTTCACAAGCAGATTTAGAGTGGGGAGTTTCCAGCTATGGTATTCTTGGTTTTTGGTGCAGCTACAACCATCTTTCTCTGGTGTTTTGTGGCATTTTCGGGTAGCTTCAGCTACAACAAATCAATTTCGGTAAGAAGCATTCATTTTCGTAGTTTTTTCACACTATTTCTTGTATTTTTTGAGGGTTTATGCTGTTGAGATTTGTAGCTTGGGAGGTACTCCAAACCCTAGGCTAGAGGGTTTTGGAGGAATGGGCTTCACAAAAGTGGTTTGTGGGCTTAGAACCCAAGCTTGGAGTTTCCTACCCAAAGGTGTGGTGCCAAAACCTTGAGGAGATTTGATGACTTGGTAGATGGAGATGAAAGAGCACCCTTAGAGGAGTAAGGGGCAACTTCAAGCACCATGAGATGCCTTGTAGAAATGGAGAAAATAATTTTTGAATGATTTGAGTGGGTGAATTTGTCCCAAGATCAAGTCGGCCTTAGTATAAGATGCCCCTCTTGATAGGTTAGATGTCACCCTAAGAGAAGGTATAAAGAGAGGTAAGGGAAACCTCATTTGTCACTCATCCAAGGGCAAACAAATCAAGAATTGATCTCTGATTTGACCGCAGAAGGAAAGCATCCATCGAAGGAGGCAAAGGGCAAGGTTTTGTGTTTTTCCAAGACTATTTGGAGGGTTGAGTCTGCTAGAGAGAAGGCTGAGGGTGTAAGGGAGAGATTTGGGCAGTATTTGTGCATGAATAAGGTGTGTTCTTCCTCCGTTTTGTACCCACAAATGTCTGTGTAATTGTAGGAGTTTAGGTGTCACTTGGAGAGGGTCGAGAGGCCTAGGAGTATCCTCACACTAGGTCGCATTCATAAAAGTCCTAGCACAAGTGATTGGAGGAGCACAAAGGGTTGGTTTCTCTTCGTAACAAAGCCAAAACCCTTGTTGTACCTTGGCTACAAAATCACAGACCTGTAAGTGCCTTTTGTAGGGCTCAAGAGGCTAAACAAGAATGCTAGGAGTGTTAGAAAGGGCAGCGAGTTATGTAGGACAGTTGGGAAAGAGAGCCACAGTAAATTGGAGTAGATTTAGGGCTGTTGTGGTGCCCTGACCAAAGCTTAGAAGTTGCACAAGTGCCAAGGACAGTGTTGGTTTAAGGGGGCTTGACCCAGGTTTAGAGTGTACAACGCACCAACAAAACCCTCAACTACTGGCCCTTTTGGAAACGACCTGCAAGCAGACCGCAATCTCACCCGAAGTAGTTATGGGAGGTTGCAGAACCAGGTTTCTGCAGCCAGAGGGATATCCACGTTGTGGCGCCCATGTGTTCACTTATGTCTTATATCTATCTACAACTTCGCATACATGAATAACTTCGTGCTGATGATTAACTTCACAGATTGGTATTTAATGCATAAACATAACAGAGAATAGTATAACATGTATTCTTCCGCGTAATTCAATAAAAAGCATGCATGGCGATATTTATAACAACAGATAATGAACACAGAAAGATGCACAATACTTCGCCAAAACTTCTTCTTTATTAATAAGGATCTTCAATACATACACTTCTCTGACCTGCGCACCCAGCTACAGGTGGTCTGCGCACTCAGCTGCAGACTCTTCTAAGACCTCTGCACACTCAACGGTAGAGCCTTCCCAAAAATATAGACCCAAGACAGAAAATATGATCAATTTATGAATTCTATCTATGCTTAGCTATCTTCAACAAAGTATTACATTTTCTTTATATAACTTTCCTCGCTACAAGATCATGGTCCACATACCATGGATCTGACAAAACAATGGAGTAATACCCAATACTCGTTACAAAATAAGGGACTTTGTGTTGATTTGGGGTAGCATCGAATGTGCTCTAGCCTTGAAAATTGGTGGAGAGGCTAAGCACATGAGATCTCCAATACCCAGAAATGGTTTGGGTAGATTCTAAATAGTTTGCGAGATATTAAAATAATTAATATTTTTAATGGAGTCCCTACGTCTAAACCTAGGGAAAATAAAATATTAATGTGAATTAATATAAAACTGTGTTAGAAGGGTCCAAAAGTCATGGATCAAGCCAGATCTAATCTTCGCTATTGATTAGGGACTTAATCTCGACCGTTGAATTGTCAATGAGAAAAGTATAAGAGGAGGCTTGAGGGTCACTTGGAGAACACACCGAGTTGATCAAGATTTCAATTTTCTGGAGCAAGGT
This sequence comes from Pinus tabuliformis, assembly GCA_031772625.1. Lineage (NCBI taxonomy): Eukaryota > Viridiplantae > Streptophyta > Pinopsida > Pinales > Pinaceae > Pinus > Pinus tabuliformis. The sequence goes on along the minus strand of CM062805.1, from coordinate 1,083,053,999 downwards.
TTGCTAAGGAAGTCGAAAGAGTGATCAGAGATTGCAGCTGAGGGGCAGTGAATACAGAAGCAGAGATAGTACCAGGAGGATCAGCGTAGAAGCCGATAGAGAGGGACGCAAAGCCAGCCAGAGGTTCACGCAGAGCCAGCCAGAGGTTCACGCAAAGCTAGCCAGGGCTCATGTAGAGGCAGCCAGACGCTGCACAGTGCCTCATAGAGCTAGCGTGGGTGACGTGGAGGCTCTAAGGGCTGACGCAGTGCCTCCAAAGGTTGACGTAGGGCTAGCTAGGGTGACGTTGGGCGGACACTGGGCCAGAAAGGGCTGATGCAGTCCCTAGAGGCTGACGCTGGGGTTTTCATGGGGCAGATTGCAGCTGGGAGTTGTCGGAGTGTTTATCCGGGGTTTCAGCTGGAACATCTGTCTCCGACTGAGAGGTACCACTGCCGAGATTATTCTCTGTTGGGTGAGCCGATTTTGGCACCCAGATTGTATTATGAAATTGCTTAATAATTAAAACCCTCAGATAGCTGCACTAGTGTTCCCGCATTGGGTTTTTCCGGGGACATTGGTCCAAAAACAACGGTGTCACTTGTGTGCTTGTTTTGTTTCCTTCTATTGATGACCTATAATGTGTTGAGGATGTACTTGTATTTATTTTTAGTATTTACATGGTAAATAACTTGTTAATTAATTAGAACAAGTAGGCAGAAATAACTTCTACTTGTATTCCTCCTCGATTTTCTAGATGTTCGGATCCTCCTACGGTGAAGTCCAAACCTGCATTGTGTCATCTAGTAATTTCGCACAATCCGCCACTATGTCGGAGATGCCTTTTAATGTTGCTTTTAAGTCTTTTTGCCTCTGCTCTAGCACTTTTGGTGGCGTGGCTGGCTGCAGCCTTATTTGCAGCTCTGATATCTGCACTTCATACTTGAATTTCATCTTTGCCAATGTATTCTTTGATTCCTTGATCGCGAGGGTGAGCTTCGCGACCTTCTCTGCTGGTGGTTCCTCCTCACAGACCTTCACGTCCAGGACTATGCTGCAAGTATCTTTGATGGCTTTTTCCAACTGTTGTTGTCATTGCCATGCATCGTCTCTTTGCTTAGCCAGTTGTGCTTGATAATGCCTTTCTCCTGCGCCTTTTAACGACAATATCCTTTTAACGATAGCTTTTTCCTTCCAACGACCATATTTCCAGCCAACTTTGACGAACCTTCCCTCATGGCGCAATCACCTTTTCTTTGTCGCAGTTCCTTCAAACTTCATCATACTCCTGAGTATCGCGCAGTAATCTTCCTTCGACGAAGTCCCTTTCTACAGAGTAGTTTATAACCTCGCACCCACTTTCAACTGCAAATGGCACTAAGACTTTCCTCCCTTCATTTTATAGTGCGAAGCTCCAAGGACAGAGCCGTCCCTGTATATCTTCAATCTACTACCATTCACTCATCTCAAAATCAGCTAACCATTCAACTTTGCGAGCTGAATTGCACCACCATTAGAGATGTGCTTGATGATATATAGTCCTAACTAGTGTGTTTTAAATTTTCCTCGGAACTTCACGAATTTGCTGTCATATAATAATACAAGATCTCCTTCCTGGAATGACTTCTTGATATGCTTGTCATGCCAAGCTTTCTCCCCTGCTTTCTGTACTTGTTGATGGAACCTTGTTATGAACCTGTCTTCTTCTAGAGCAAGTATCTGTGACATTCTTTCCTTCATAATGTTAGGATCTGCCATATCTGTGACAACTGCAATTCTCAAACTTAGCACAATGTATTCCATAGGCATAACTGTCTCTTATCCATATACTAGCCTAAATGATGTCTTCCCTATCAATTTCTTGCATGTTGTTCTATATGCCCACAACAAAGCTGGAATCCTTAGAGCTTAGTCATCTATGTTCACATTGCATACCCTTGTCAATGCATTCTCCAGAATCTGGTTGAAAGCTTTCACTATTCCATTTGCCTAAGGATGATAAGGAGTGCTTTTTTGGTGGTAAACCTGAAATTCCTCAGTTAGCGCTTCAATAGTCTTGTTCAAGAAATGTGTCCCTTGGTCACTCATCAGAATTTTCGGACAGCCAAATCTGGACAATATATATTCAAAGATGAACTTCGCAGCAGTTTCTGCACTGCAATCCTTCACTCGTTGTGCCTCAACCCATCTTGTCAAATAATCAGTGGCAGTGATGATATACCTTGCATGAGTCTTCTTTCCTGGTGGACTGATAGGTCAAACGAAGTCAATAGCCCATTTGTCAAAGGCCTGCAAGGTTACCTGTGGCACTAGTGGCATCTCGTCTATTCTAGATGGCTTCCTTGTTCTTTGACAGACATCACATGCTTGACAAAATTCTTTTGCGCCCTTATGTACTGTGGGCCACCATAATCGGACTCTCAATATAGTCCTAACCACTATGTTTTAAATTTTCCTAGGAACTCCGCGAATTTGTTGTCATATAATAATACAAGATTTCCTTCCTGGAATGACTTCTTGATATGCTTGTCGTGTCAAGCTTTCTCCCTCGCTTTCTGTACTTGCTGATGGAACCCTGCTATGAACCTGTCTTCTTCTAGTGCTAGTATCTGCGACATTATTTCCTTCATAATGTCAGGGTTTGCCATATCTGTGATAGCTGCAATTGTCAAACTTGGCACAATGTATTCCATAGGCATAACTGCCTCTTATCCATATACTAGCGTAAACGACATCTTCCTTGTCAATTTCTTGCACGTTGTTCTATATGCCCAAAACACCGTTGGAATCCTTAGATCCTAGTCATCTCTGTTCACATTACATACCCTTGTCAATGCATTCTCCAAAATCTTATTGAAAGCTTTCACTGTTCCATTTGCCTAAGGATGATAAGGAGTGCTTTTTGGGTGGTGAACCTGAAATTCCTCAATTAGTGCTTCAATAGTCTTGATCAAGAAATGTGTCCCTTGGTCACTCATCAAAATTTTTGGATAGCCAAATCAGCACAATATATATTCAAAGATGAACTTCGCAGCAATTTCTGCATTGCAATCCTTCACTGGTTGTGCCTCGACCCATCTTGTCAAATAATCAGTGGCAGTGATGATATACCTTGCACGAGTCTTCTTTCTTGGCAGACTGATAGGTCCAACGAAGTCAATAGCCCATTTGTCAAAGGCCTGCAAGGTTACCTATGGCACTAGTGGCATCGCGTCTCTTCTAGATGGCTTCCTTGTTCTTTGACATACATCACATTCTTGACAGAATTCTTTTGCACCCTTATGTACTGTGGGCCACAACTACAACTCTGGAAAAGATAGCAAGCACATTCTTTAATCCAAAAGGCATCATCGTGTACTAGTAAGAGCCCCACTCTGTAGCAAAAGTCGTTTTATGTCTATCTTCTGGTGCAATCCTAATTTGATGTTATCCTGAAAAGCCATCTGTGAAAGAATAGGCCTTCTGTCCTCCTACATTGTCTAATACTTCATCTGTAAATGGTGTGGGGAAGGGGCCATGCAGGCATGCATCATTCAATTTCCTTAAGTCAACACTTTTTTGATTTCCCATTTTTCCTTCTTTTCCTGAATCACCATGGGACTTACGCATTCAAATTCTTCGACAGGTTCGATTATCCCAGCTGCTAACATTTTGTCTAATTCTTCTTTCACCTTCTCCTTGTATTTTGGATTCAGTCTCTAAGGTCTCTGCTTGACAGGCTTCAGAGGAATCCTCATAACTCCCAAATCTCCTACTATGCCCTTCATATCTGAAAACATAGTGGGGAACAACTCCTGATATTCGTGCAAGAGATTTGTTATCTTGTTGATTGTCTTCATCCCAGTAATCTCCTATTGTTGCATTCTTTGGTTCAGCCTCTGACCCTATATTCACCTTCTTCGTCTTCAATGGCTTCATTATATCAGGCATTTCTATCTCAGGTCCATTTACGTCGCGATGCCGTAATTCTTTGATGTCAATATTGTGAGGATCTTCATCCTCTTTCGCAGTGAGATTATAGTATTCCATTACATTACGTATCTGCGCAGCCCAATCAGGTTGCCAAATAACTGGAACTTCATTCTCAAAAATCTTCTTCTTAACTATATTCGGAACTGCATCTACATGTGGACAATCATCTTCAAATCTGAATGTCATTATAAATCCATCAACCATTTCTGCCCAGCTAGCAATACCATGTTGAAGCTCTGTTTCCATATACCAATTCTGAGGAATTGTCTCCAGGGTATGGATAAAGCTATGCACCCATTCTTCTCGCGAAATTTCTCCCCAAGCTGCCATACAGAGCTATGTGTGGTCTCTAGGATCATTTTGGCCACATACTTATCTACGAGCTCAGTTTCTACTTGATCAAACCTTAGCCACATCAATCTTCTACATTGTTGCCAGTTTCCTATATTCTTCTTACGAGTACCCCACCATCTAGCATGAGTAGCCCTTAGTGCATGATCCAGAGCTAACAATCTCTGACATTTGGGTACCTATCTTTCATAATCTCTAAAGAAAGTATTTATATTACCCAAACCATCATACAAAGGCAAATCACATACCTCTACCTCAACTATCATACAACACACTGCTTAAGTGATCCTTGCACATCGCCTTGTAGACACTTCATGCAACTTGTTTTGCCAATTCTCTAATTCCTCTTCTGAATCTGAAGTGCAAGAACTATCTTGCTCCCAAGTCAGCTTTCCATCTGTAGTAGGGTTAATCCATTCTTTTTCTTTTGTTGCTATTTGGTAAATGTTGTCGATGTCATCCGCGCTGCACTCTTCTTTGACAAGTTCAATATACCTGCTCCCTTTGATGGATCTAAGGGAACAATAACTCTCATATTATTGCTTTCAAAACTCATTTTCCTTTTCTTTAAGTTAATTATAGCCATGTTAGCAAATGCCCAATCTAATCTAAGCAATGTGGGATAGGGATTACTATCATCCACAATCTCAATCACTTCGAAGTCAGTGGTAGTGCGCACTCCATCAATGTCTACTGTGATACCTGACAATCTTCCTAGAGGGACAATCTTCTGTTGATTTGCCATCTTCAACTGGATAGTTGACCATTGCAGCTTCGACTTACCCATCAATTCCCAAGTTTGCTTCGACAAGACATTGGCATCAAATCCTAGATCCAAGATAACCTGATCAATGTCGTATTTTCCAATTTTCACTGCAAGCCTCATTTCCTTTCCAATCCACTTCTTGTCTCTATGTAGATTATTCAATGTGCACATCTCACTCTACGGTACCTCTTTAGAAGCACAAGAGTCTATCAATTCCTGCAATCCCTCTACAACCTTCTGATTTCTCAACAAATTCATGCAAGTCTGTAGAAAAGACTTCAAGATATCTAGATACACATCTTTTGTCGCAACCGGTACTATCTCGCAGTTATCCCTTTGAGTTGGCAATGCGGTAGAGGTCGAGGCCCCATCATCCGTAAAGCTTCGCCTCACCTCCATGAATACTTGTTTTTCCTTTTGAATATCAAAAGCAGGAGCCTTTTCAATAGTTTTCCTTATCCATGTAGCTTCAGCTTCCTTTTTCCCTTCTGCTTTATCATCAACAGTCGCAACTCCACTTCTTGTTACAATACTGATGTGCGATTCATCCTTCCTCGGCTCAACGCTCATCATTTGAAGATTTGCTGCAGGCTGTTGGTTTCTTTTCTCTTGCATCTTCATAATAAGGACGAGGTATTATGCTCACATGATCAAAAGACTTACAGTAGTTGCAGGTTGTCATAGGGTTCTGATAGTCTCTTGCGAAGTGTCCTTCCTGTCCACAGTTATAACAGATAATCTGGCCACGTCCTCGACCAACTCCTCCTTGTCCTTGAAAGCCTTCGCAACCACAGTGTTGGCCTGGCTCTTCATGTGTATGTCCTTTAGCTTGCAATCTATAAGTATCAGCCGTGCATTCCATCATCAAGTCATAACTTCGACAATTTTTCTCATCATGGCCTACTGATCTACAAAAGTTGTAAAATAGTTGCTTCGGGGTTTGCACATACTTCTGTAATAGGTAGCAATCTTCAGAGCGATGTTGGCCTTTCGTTTTACAAATCTCGCACCACAAACCTAGGTTTATTGGATTAGGTGCTCCTCTTGCCAAATAATCTATGAACACAGGGCATTGATCCTTAGAATGACCCTTTGCTTTGCATTTTGTACAACATACTTCTGATCTGGTCTCTTTACCTTTCTTGAGATCCTACAATTCCAAGGTCAAATTGCCTAGCTAATTCTGTATCTGCTATACTACTCTTGCATGAATATCCCTAATCGACGAAGCTTCCAGCTTCATCGCAAACTCTAATGCTTAAGCTTGAGTCACGATCTTCTTCTATGTCAACGGTAACCTAATATGTGGCTGTAGCGTGGCTATGAACCATTCCTTATGTTGTTCTGGAGGTAGGATAAAGCTTATTTATCCCATTAACACCTTGAATCATTGATCCAACTCCCACACATATTCAGTCGTTGTCTGTTTGATTTCTTTTAGCTTTGTGATGCATTGTGATTCTAATTTCGACTTCTTGAATTTTGATACCAATGCTTTCTTAATTTCATCAAACAAAACAGTCGTATTAGTCGCAAAGTATTTCATATACCATGTTATCGCTCTTTCTCGCAACGATGTGACAAGTTGCACCTTCTTTACATCATTAGTAGTGATCGGTCTCGTTGTCCATACTGCATCAACTACAAACTAGAATTGGTTAGGATCCTCTGATCCAAGTCCTCTAAAGATAGGCAACTTAATATCATCGACCATTTTCCTTCTCGGGGGGCTAGGTGGAGGGGGAGGGGGATTGGGTGTAAGGAGGGTGGATGGATGGGGAATCCCAAAGACGCCTTGATTTTTCTCAACTCTTAACTTCAACGCGCCTTCAAGATGGGAGGGGTTTTCCTTGCTGCTTCTCTGCAGAGTGATTTCTCTTACTTTGATAACTGCTTGTGATGTGTTTTCACTTAACTTCATTAGCTTCTTCTTTTATTTGATTATAATTAATGTTCTTATCATCAAACGACTACCAAACAATAAAGAACAATGAGATAAGAGGACACAAGATATATGCAATCAACCAAGGCCAAAACCTCTCATCTTGAGAGGAAAACCCACAAAAACTCTTCTCTTCTTATACAACATCAAATGACGAATTCCAAGACCTATGACCCTTGACCAAGACCCCTCGAAGACCAAGTCAAAACTCCTATAAAAGCTTACTTCTCACAAAGTCTATCCAAGTCAAACTTGCCTTATGACAACAACAATTTCTCCCTTAACCAAGGGCCCTTGTCGCAGAAGCCCTAGGTGGCACGTGTGAGAGTTATGGTGAATTTTGCTTCTTTTCTTATTCGTTGGGGAAACCTTCTCTTCCTTGATTACTCGGTTTGCAAAATTGACTTCTTGTCACACAAAACTTAGCTTCCTCTGCAGCTCATCCTTACTACAGCAAAGTGTTGCCCTAGATCTCGCATGTGTGAGAAGATGTAACCCAAAATAGATCAAATTTTTTGTTTTTCTTATGCTTGTTTCTCCTTTTTCTTCTCGCTCTTCTTTAGGTCTCCTTTTTTCCTTGATCGAACTTCTTGAATCTCAATGGATGTCCCTTTGAGCGAGTCTGAATGCTCCTATATATAGACTTGAATTCCTTGATAGGCCGACTTGTCCCTCTAGGTAGGCCGACTTGCTCTTTTTGAAGACCAACTTGATTGAAGCACTATGACAAGGCCTTGGAGGGTCTTTGACTTTATTTTGACTCAAATAAAATTTTCTTTACAATATGTAATATGCCCAAAAGGGTCTTCCATACATGATAATGACTCAACTGACTTGTAGACTCAATGACAAGCCCTAGAAACACTCAATGGGTGCTTGACCTATAAATAAATTTCCCTTGAGCATGAAACCCATGCCTCAAGAATGACAATAAATTTATTCCCCCCCTTACATCAAATACATAAAATCATGATTACATATGTCATTATGAAGACAAACCTAGTTACATATTTCAACACTCCCTCTTAACTAGGGAGGTATTCATAATCCATACAAGGTACTTGGACATTCTCAAACTGAAGAATTCTCATAAGAAGAGTCGGATTGGTAAGCCATCTCATAAGCTATCTTATCCACTTATACTAGAGCATCTCATCATACCAACCAACATTGTCACATAACAAGGCCTTGATTAGCAGCCCTATCTCTCCACAAGATCAGAGCACAATGCTAGTGATACCAATGACTGATAAACACCATCATCATTGTCTCTGAAGGCACATACCCCACCCGGTTGTTCACAGGGCATGTCCTTTTAGGACAATTCCTATCTTGGAATAACGCATCCTCAAGGAATTTCCTCTTCAACTACTCTTACCTTTGGGATGCCCTACCACATCCTCAAAGAGTATCAAAATCAATCTCAGTTGCTTATCCAATCCTCCATTCTTTCTTCACAATATGAAGAAAAGAATGATGTGTCTATCTCTCCCTCTCAACTAGGAAAGATATGTTCATCCCTATAAAAAGAATATACCCAATCTCCCTCTTACCTGGGACTTGTCCAAGCTCCCTCTTAACTAGGGACTTGTCACCAACAACAACTATTTGCTCTTTGGTGGAGACCATGGTATTATCAGCTGCTTGTAGGGCTCCTTCTTTCTATGTCATGAACTTCATCTTTTTCATTATGGAACCTTCATCTTCTAGATTTTCTTCGTAGGGCATTGACCATCCATCACTTTCCTTCAACAAACCATAGGGTTGAACCAATAGTTATGTCATCCTTCTTAGCATCGGAAGGTGATTTTCCATTCCACACTTGGCTTTTTTTCACATAGCTACCTCTTCCAAGTCATGTCTCTTTCAAGATCTTCCATCCATTCCCATGAGTTCTAGTTGTAGGTGACATCTACAACTCTCTTTCGGTAGCTCTATTTCAACCTGTTATCACCTCAAGAAACTCTCCTAGGTTGTATATCAGAGATGCTCGGGAACATTACAAACTCAACAAAAATGTTGGAAGATGGTGGATGAATGAAAGCAATGCTGCATATTCAAGCCAGATAACCACTTCTACAATGCTTAACCCCAGACATGGGTGAACACCCCCAGACTACAAGGCTTTAGACCGCCAATTACTCACAGTTTAAAGAAAATGTGATGATGGAGAATATTGATCACACCAGCAGATGCACAGGACCCTGTGATGGCCAGCTGCAACCAGTTAGAAGGTCTGTAAATTCTATTTCCTAATGCACAGATAGGATGACAACTCTCTAGCATTAAAACAACAGAAACCTGCATACACACTCAATGATACATGCTAAATTCTAACACAGAGGTGGGATGACAGCCCCTCTAATGCTAAACATCAGCAGCACATGGATAAATGCACAACAGGCACAGCCTGGAACAAAGAAGAAGAAGTAGAAAGTGAGCAATTAACACCAAAAGAAGCTTGTATTAGCTGAAAATGAAGACCAGAAGCTACAGGTGTCACAGTAGTTACAGTCTCCAGAAGTTGAAGCTTACAACAAAATAACATTCATCCACCTATTACATTCTGTCTTCTGGATATATATTGAGGTTGGTTTACAAAAACAGTTTGCTAAACTATGCATGGAGGGGTCATAATGGACCACCAACCACATTTAAAATCTAAAATGGGCCTCTGTTGCAATCTCAATGTCTTAATGAATAAAATCGGTCTTTTTAGATAGTTTGATGTCCTTCTTTGAGCAGGCAGAATGCTGACTGAAAGAAACCCATAATTGATAAATGCTTTAACTGCTCGACGCTGTCCTTTTTGTCCTTCGGCCATTCTGTCATTTAAATGCAATATTTTGAAAATTTGATATAGGCAGTACAGGGACTGGTAGCCGGCCATCTTCGTGTTTCGGGAGCACAGAACAGGAAATGGGCGTAGACAGAATGGTGGAGGCATGAGCAGATCAGGGAACAAACAACATCCGTTGGATCAAGCAAATGAACGGCGGAGATTGTTGGCGGCAGGAATTGGGAGGCAGACAGGTGAAGACAATGGTCAGCCGTCGAATCGTAGTCGGGCAGATCCGACAACAATCGGGCGCGAAAGGTGCATGAGGTTTAAATGGTGGGGATGGCGGTTTTGCGCGGCGGGCGGTTTCCTCGCACCACCTATCGGGGGTAGGCGGTATCCGTATATGGCTGCGCGATCTAGTCAAAACACGACGCGTGGTGGACGAAAACCGCCACCCCCGCGATCGGGGCCTGTGACTGCCGTCCGATCGTGCGACGGACGGTCAGATGACGAGGAAACTGCGCGGGGTTTAATCATGCGGTAAACATAGCGGAGACCGTCGGATTGTGGGCGATCGACGGTGGAGATGAACGCAGGGTTTAAAAGAGAGCGTGGAGTCATATGATCGGGTCACATGGTGACCACAGCTTAGCGCTCAGGGGTCAGAGGAAAACGGGATTACGCATAGTTTTAGAACCAGCGGAATACAAGAGATTAAGTGGGAGTGAAGAGACTTTCAGAGGAAAAATAGAGACAGCGGAAGGTTTAGGGGGTGTGAGGAAACTGAAGGAGGAAAGTAAAAAGACTACAACGCGCTCCCTTTCGGCATGAACCCACCACCAGCCTGAAAATTGACCTTCAACCGCTGAAGCTTGTAGCAGAGCTAACACTGGCTCCTTCTGGGGATGAGATCCTCCCTGTGAGGTCTCAAGAACCTGCAGACCAATGCTTTCGTACAAAACCAGCTTAAAAACATTTGCCTAGTATCCATTGCGCATGGAGTCAAACTAGGTCTACACTAAAACCTGTAAAAGAAAATGCTTACAATAAACACAATTACTCAAAAATTGGCCAACTGATAGGCCCTCAAAATTGCTTCTCCTGCTCTCAGCCCCCTCATCAAAGAGCTGCAAAACAGGGTTTATTTGATCCTCTACCTCGAAGAGTTTAGGAGATTTGACCTTGATGGGTAGATAGGGATCGAATTTCATTTCCCTTCTGTGTGCTCTCCTCCTTGGATGTTCTTCATGGGAGCCTTTGTATACCTACTGAATAATCATAATTGTTGTGTACTTTTTTGTGTCTTTTGTGGTTTGCACAACTAATATAGATGATGCACCATCGTTCTCTTGTGCATGGGACACAGAGACATCATCTGCCCCTTTATTTTTCTTAGAATAGTCCGCATCCAAGGAGAAGTTCCAAGACTGTGCATCATCTTCCTTTGTCATCTGATAAGCTGCCTTTTCAGGCTGTGTAGAGGCCACCTGAGCAGGTTTCAGAAAATCAAAACTGAGGTGATCAGTCTCAGCCTTAAGCATTGAGCTATTTCCTGCCTCAGTATTCAAGGGGCAACTTTGAGGGATTTTCACTTGAGCACGCAGAGGGGCAAAAGATGATGGGGAGCTTTCTTCTCCCTTATTGATCACCGAGCAGGGGATGATAGCAGGCTGGCTAATTTGCAGATCTGCATAGTCATGTGAAGATGGGCTAGCATCGAGCACAGATTCTTGGAGGATGAAGGTGCCTTCTGCTGATTGTTGTTGCTAATAAGCTTGTTGTTCTGCAGGCACAACAAACTGACAAGCACTGCCTCTTGATAATGCTTCTTCATATGCAGCTCTGGTTAGGAAAGAAGCACCTCCCAAACCATGGACCTCCTCCTCACGCTGCACTTCTTCCATGACTATATTCTGTAAAAGGGGCCTCACCCTTTTGTCTTCATTTGTAATCTTATTTCTTTGCAAAATCTGCAACTGCTCCTATGTTCCTTTATAAGTGTTTGTCTTTGAAAGAGTAAAGGAACAAGGATCTCCTGCTTCCTCAGAATACTGCTCAGCTTTTAGTTTGGAAACTTCAGAGGCCAGAAATTCAATCACCCTAGCCAATTCATCTATTTCAGAATCATAGGATGATGAGGCTTCACCTCCTTGCCTTCTCCTTTCATCATCACCTTCGAGTCTCTTTGCAACAACAATGTTTGCTTCTACTTCAAAGGCTGCAGCTTGCATATCAGCCAAAGAAGTACATCTTCTCTCTTAACAGCAGGCAGAACTAAGAATCGAAGGCATTAGCATAAATCAGCGTGGCAGAAGCAGAGGTGGGTCTTACTTCAGCTAGCATTCTGTTGTACATAAGATTGAATCTGATGTTGAAATCAGACAACAGTTCACCATCTTCTCTCTGCAAGTTCCCAAATTCAGAATGATAAAAGAGCAGATCTTTATTATTCCCCTAGTGCTTTAAAAACACATCATCTAAGGCCTCAATATTTGCAATAGACCTAGGGGGTAAATTTCTGAACCATCTTCTAGCTTCCCCATCTAGGCTTTGAACAAAAACCCTCATCCAGACATCCTCTTCATTGATATCCAGGTTATTAGCATAGCTATAAAAGGCCTCTAAATGCTCTTCAGCCGTTACTCCTTCTGCACCAGTAAACTTTGGCATAAATTCTTGATAATCTCCTGCAGGCATGGCATTCAAAGGGACAGGCAAGACCAGAGGTCCATATCTAGCAGCAACTATTCTTTCTATCTTTGTGAGGGCTTGCTGGCTTGCCATGACTGAGGTATACGAAAGGGATACTGGTGGGCTGAGTGGAATGAATTAATGAAAAGAATGACAGAAACAAAGGAATATGATGGACAACATGGATGCTTCTTTCAACTGAGGTCCAAAAGGGAAATGAATGACTAAGGAGCTGTATGAATCTCTGAAGGTATTTCTACACTAGCAGAGACACAAAAATTCCAAGGCTTACCTGATTCTGATGCTCCTTACTGCGATATTTTCTTCTGCTTAAATATCTTCTTAGGATCAGGCACTGGTTCAGCTAATGGTTTCTAAGTATTTCACTGAACATGCCTCACCAACTACACCAGAACTGCAATGTGGAATCGCCAAATGATGGTCTTCCCGAGTGGAGTCGCCAGATAGATTATTACAACCAGAAATGTGCCCAGACCTTGTCTATCATCAAAAATTGGAACTGTCGTACTCCCAGGGAAGCTGAGCTTCAATCTCCTCTCCCCAGCAACAGCGCCAATTAATGTTATCACCCCAAGAAACTCTCCTAGGTTGTATATCAGAGATGCTCGGAAACATTACAAACTCTACAAAAATGTTGGAAAATGGTGGATGAATGAAAGAAATGTTGCATATTCAAGCCAGATAACCACTTCTACTATGCTTAACCCCAGACATGGGTGAACACCGCCAGACTAAAAAGCTTTAGATCACCAATTACTCACAGTTTAAAGAAAATGTGATGATGGAGAATACTGATCACACCAGCAAATGCACAGGACCCTATGATGGCCAGTTGCAACCAGTTAGAAAGTCTGTAAATTCTATTTCCTAATGCACAGACAGGATGACAGCTCTCTAGCATTAAAACAATAGAAACCTGCATACACATTCAATGATACATGCTAAATTCTAACACAGAGGTGGGATGACAGCCCCTCTAATGCTAAACATCAGCAGCACATGGATAAATGCACAACAGGCACAACCTGGAACAAAGAAGAAGAAGTGGAAAGTGAGCAATTAACAGCGAAAGAAGCTTGTATTAGCTGAAAATGAAGACCAAAAGCTGCAGGTGTCACAATAGTTACAGTCTCCAGAAGTTGAAGCTTACAACAAAATAACATTCATCAACCTATTACATTCTGTCTTCTGGATATATATTGAGGTTGGTTTACAAAAACAGTCTGCTAAACTATGCGTGGAGGGGTCATAATGGACCACCAACCACATTTACAATCTGAAATGGGCCTCTGCTGCAATCTCAGTGTCTTAATGAACAAAATCGGCCTTTTTAGATAGTCTGATGTCCTTCTCTGAGCAGGCGGAATGCTGACTGAAAGAAACCCATAACTGATAAATGCTTTAACTGCTCGAGGCTGTCCTTTTTGTCCTTCGGCCATTCTGTCATTTAAATGCAGTAGTTTGAAGATTTAATATAGGTAGTATAGGGACTGGTAGCCGACCATCTTCGTGTTCTGGGAGCACAGAGCAGGCAATGGGCGTAGACAGAATGGCAGAGGCATGAGCAGATTAGGGAACAAACAACATCCGTTGGATCAAGCAAATGAACGGCAGAGATCGTTGGCGGGAGGAATCGGGAGGCGGACAGGCGAAGACAATTGTCAGCCGTTGGATCGCAGTCGGGCAGATCCGACGGCGATCGGGCGCGAAAGGTGCGCGAGGTTTAAACGGCGGGGATGGCGGTTTTGAGCGGTAGGCAATTTCCCCGCATTGCCTATCGGGGGTAGGCGGTATCCATATATGGCCGCGTAATCCATTCAAAACACGACGCGTGGCGGACAAAAACTGCCGCCCCTGCTGGTTAACGCGCGCGAAAGTCGCGCGATCAGGGCCTGCGAATGCTGTCTGATCGTGCGACGGACGGTCAGATGATGAGGAAACTGCGCGGAGTTTAATCATGCGGTAAACATAGCGGAGACCGTCGGATCATGGGTGATCGACAGTGGAGATGAAGGCTGGGTTTAAAAGAGAGCGCGGAGTCATATGATCGGGTCACATGGTGACCACAACTTAGCGCTTGGGGGTCAGAGGAAAACGGGATTACGCATAGTTTTAGAACCAGCAGAATACAAGAGATTAAGTGGGAGTGAAGAGATTTTCAGAGGAAAAATAGAGATAGCGGAAGGTTTAGGGGGTGTGAGGAAACTGAAAGAGGAAAGTAAAAAGACTGCAGCTGTTATGTAAAAATTTGTTAGTATAGGTTTATTATTTAATTTTTAGTTAAATTAGACGAAAGGGCACGATCATAAGATCATGCCCTTTCCCAAAGGGTGCCCATGGCGATATATAAGCCAGGAAACCCCATTGTAAACATCATCATCTGTCTATTCATCTTTTTAATAAAATATTTATACATATAATTCTGCGTATCAGAAGTTTTATGCTTCACCTGGTATCAGAGTGTACGATCCTCGGTTGCTCTGCTGTGCACAGGTCTAAATGGCCATCGTTTCCACCGTTTCCTACTGTGCCAATCCGTTGTTCTGGCCAGTGCCATATTGTTATCCGCCAACTTCCGTTCCCCGCTGCATCTATCTTCTACACCCCCAACCCCTATCCACTTCGTTGCTTCCGTGTATAACTGTTCCACTCCCCGCAACAGTGATCAGCTTGTCCGTGACATTAATCCTTTTTCGGTCGCGACTGTATTACACACACCGACCCCTGCGCATTCACTATCGACCAGCGCATATTCCACCGAAGCGACACGCCTGTCAAACGAGAGGTTGTGGCTACGGGTTATTGCGTGGCTCTGCGGTTCGAAGGTGCAGGCAAGTGTCTGCCGTAAAAACTCGAAAAAACGAAGATAGGTGAATATTCAAACAAGAAACATGACCTTTTCCGTGGGACGTGACCATCCATTACATTCTATACGTATACATTATATATAAATACATATATGAGTTATAATTTTATGTAGTTTTAATTATATATAGTTTTAGTTATATAGTTATAATTACATATATAACGTTAATTTTATTAATTAATTTTTTTTTAATTAATCAAAAAAATATATTATTATTAATTTAATAATATTTTTTGATTAAAAAGAAAATTATTATTTAAGCTGGCAGATAAATACACGCCCCCGCAAACCCAATCGATGTCGACAATGACAATGGCAGATTTTACAAAAAAATTGTTGGACTCAGAGCATAAGATAAATAACAACCACGATGAGGTCAATAAAAGGTTAAATGAATTTGAGATCAAGCTTGGGGAGCAAGCGGACAAAATCAAAAATCTTCAAGATACAACAAATCGAATAGAGATAAAGATGGAAAATCAACATGTCCAAACAGAAGTAAACATCAGAGATGCCTTAACAATGCTGAGACTTCTGTGTAAAAGGTCGAATTGTACACCCGAAGAGCTATTAAAAGAAAGTGAAGAGAATCAAGAACACCTCTCATCAAATTCAACAAAGTCAACAGATTCTCATGAAAAGGTTGAATCCCCAAAAAAATCAGTGACACCCCACCAAGAAGCAAGTAACATGGCCTTTACAAACAAGCAACTTTGGGATACCCTTAGTAATCAACACCCTTTTTCTGCTCAACCATTAGCCACATACCAGAGGAGGGCAAAGTATGAGATGCCTAAATTTGATGGAAACGAAAAAAGCAATGTTGCATTGATAAATAAAGCAGAAGAATACTTTGAGATATATGACATCACTGACGATGACAAAAAGCTCAGACATGCATCCATGAAAATGGAAGGAGAAGCATATAACTGGTATATGTGGTGGAAAAAAACAACATACGTCATTAGCTGGAAAAAATTTAAAGATGCCTTTTTAAAAAGATTTCAAGGTGTAAAAGAAGAAGAGTTCTTTTCAAAACTCATCAAATTACGACAAAAAGGAAGTGTGGATGAATACACTCAAGAATGGGAGACCTTAGTAACATGAGTACCTGGGTTATTAGAATCTCGTCTAATTCAGTCATACATCTCGGGACTCAAAACCCATTTACAAGCAGAACTTGAGATGCATGACATTACATCTATAGAAGTAGCAAGACGAAAAGCAAAAACAGCCGAAAAGAAATCCGAACCAATATTTTGGTCAAAAGCGGAAAAAACTTATGCAAGATGAAGGATACCCCAGTATGTGGACTCAAATAGTACAAGATATGTTCCACCACATCGTCGTGAAGATGAAAAATCTAATGTGGAAATGCAAAGGATAAAAGAGGGTAAATGTAAACGCTGTGGTAAGAAGTGGGACCCCAAACATAGATGTGCTAAAGGAAAAGAACCAAAGAACCTATATAATTGTGAAACAACCAATGATTCAAACAGTGAAGATTATGACATAGAAGACACAGAAGACGACCCAGAATTCTCACCAAAATTAGATGACGGAAGTATTCCGCAAGTGTCATTATTAGCTATGACAGGTATATCACAACCTCA
Source organism: Pinus tabuliformis (assembly GCA_031772625.1). Classification (NCBI taxonomy): domain Eukaryota; kingdom Viridiplantae; phylum Streptophyta; class Pinopsida; order Pinales; family Pinaceae; genus Pinus; species Pinus tabuliformis. The sequence continues at coordinate 1,083,037,016 of CM062805.1, read as the reverse complement.
GACTTTAAAGTTAAAAGGACACATAAAGAAGAACAACGTAGTGGTTCTCATCGACTCGGGTAGCACACACAATTTTTTAGATGCAACTGTGGCAAAGAGACTCAATATTTTTTCATTTCCCTTACCAAACATGAAAGTGATGGTAGCTAATGGTAAGAAGATTGAAAAGGTAGGGAAATGCCATAAGGTCAATTTGCAGATTCAAGACTTTAATCTAGAGTCTCCATTCTTCACAGTACCGTTAGGAGTAGATGTGGTCTTAGGTATCCAATGGCTACGAACTTTAGGTACTTATGCCGCCAACCATCAAGTACAATTTATAAAATTGAAATGGGGAGGTCAGAACTACAAGCTACACGGATTCCAAGCACTAGAAAATCAAGTTGTATCATCATCTCAGATGATGAAGTTAAGTCGAATAGGAGCACCTGCTTATGCAGTACAATGTCACCAGTTAGAAATGTTATCTACAAATATGACCAGAGAAGAGTCACCAGAGATACAGGATCTGATTCAGAAGCATGAAAAAGTATTTCAAGACCTACCTATGAAGATGCCGCCTAATAGGGAAATTAAGCATGGAATAGAAGTCAAGGCAGGGTTAGACCCCGTCAACATCAAGCCATAACGATATCCACATCTCCAAAAAATGGAAATTGAGAGATTATCCATGACCTTTTAAAGTGTGTGACTTTGATCAGCTTGGAATATCTGGTCAAGTGGAAGAACTTACCCGAAGAAAACGCTTCTTTGGAGAATGAAGCATTTTGTCAACAACATTCGTCGTTACATATGCTTTGAGGACAAAGCATTCTTTCGAGAGGAAGGCAATGTTATGTAAAAATTTGTTAGTTTAGGTTTATTATTTAATTTTCAGTTAAATTAGATGAAAGGGCACGATCATAAGATCATGCCCTTTCCCAAAGGGTGCCCATGGCGGTATATAAGCCAGGAAATCCCATTGTAAACATCATCATCTGTCTATTCATCTTTTTAATAAAATATTTATACATATAATTCTGTGTATCAGAAGTTTTATGCTTGAGCAGCGCGCTCCCTTTCAGCATGAACCCACCACCAGCCCGAAAATTGACCTTAAACTGTTGAAGCTTGTAGCAGAGCTAACACAACCCAACCAGATGTTGTTCAAAAATAAAAAATGAACATCAAATCAAAGTTACCTTTTATGATGGCCTTTCATCATGACATCTGCTTCTTGCAATATTGTTATGAATAAAATATATTAAATATAAATAATTATGATAATTGTAATAATGATTAGTTAATTAGTAATTAGGTTGAAGAGACGTGTCTAAATGGGACATGACTCTCCATGAAGAGGCACCTTCCTAGTATATAAGCAGACCCCTCACTCTCATTTGTAATATCATTCTTATTCTTACATTTTAATATATATTCATGTATCTTCAATGGAGATCTACATATTCCAAGTCTTCTGGAGTATTTAATCTGAAGAATGAACTTTGTTTGTTCCATTTGGTATCAGAGCAGTTTGGTTCTTTGGCCGCTCAACCGCTGCAGAGAACCAAGCTAAACGGGCCTTTGGCCATCGAACTTTCATCAATCTTGTTGTCGTTGTGATTCGAGCGTTTCGCTATACAAATTTTGGGGTTTCTCCATCTTGTCGTTAGGCCTTTGGCCACTTCCAATCAACTGCTGCAGAGAACCAAGCTGAACTGGCCTTTGGCCATCGAACTTTCGTCAACCTTGTTGTCATTGTGATTCGAGCGTTTCGCTATACAAATTTCGAGGTTTCTCCATCTTGTCGTTAGGCCTTTGGCCACTTCCAAAACAAAGAAAAAAAGAAGAGAAATAAAAAGTTAAATAAAAAAAAAAAAATATATATATATATATATATATATATATATACATATTTAAAAATAAAACAGTTGAAAAAAAAAATTAAGAAAGGAGAAAAAAATATATATATAATATTTGAAAAAAAGGAGAATTATAAAAAAAGGATTATAAAAAAATAAAAGGGAAATTAAGAAAAAGGTCGACGATAAATAAATTTCGACCATACTGTGAACAACTGACAAACTACCACACAGTCAACGATGGTCGTTTACTGCAGTCGCAACCTCGCCATAGGAAAACCCATGACCGTAAGCACCCTACAACTGGTTGGACCACCATTGGAGGTCACTTGTTGCCCATAGTTGCACCCTACCACCTTCTCTAGGCCAACCCATGCTGCATTCTGTTGATTATCTATTGCTACCTATTTTTCTAGCCACCAGGAGCAACTTGCAACCGTCAATCGCTACCACAGTCTTGCAGGGTTGCCAACCTCAGCCACTGGCTAATCTGTCGCCAACCACTTTAGCCGACCCTATTGCCAATACCATCGGTTGTCTGTGCCATTCCCCACTGTAGCTACCTCCACTGCCTCTGTCCCTCGTCGACCCCAGCCCACCGATGTTCATCGATAAATCTGCACCACAGCCTCAATCAACAACCAAACAACCACCGGTTGATCTGCCACCATCGCTGTTGGAATCGTCACTACCAGCAATGTGCTCCCTATACTCGCCATTTCACTTCACCATACACATATTCACCTCCTGTAATCCACATTCCAACTGCCCAAAAGAAAAAAAAAAAAAAATAGTGGCTATATCACATAATTATCAAACACCGTGACCCTTACAAAAGTTTTGGTCACGTTTTTTGGGTATGTTTCATTCAATCGGAGCCAAGTTTTGATCCTAGGCATTGGCCACACAATTACCAATAAGAGTTTCTCTGATTCACTCATGTCATTGACCATGAATCAACCCTTGTCCACATAAATTTCTGTTAAAAAAATTCAATCTGCTGCAAACTCAAAGAAACTAGTAGCCAAAAGAAAATTTGAATAAAGATAGAAAAGGGGAAAAGAAAATCAATTTCCTGTCACTACAAAATTACAAATCAATTACTCCCTTACAGTCATTATCGTACAAGTCAGCTGTAGTCAGTTTGAATTTGATCACTGCGTACAAATTACGTTTAATTCTCAGTGCAACGACATTCGTACACTCATATGGTTCAGTTGTAACTGCGATTAACCATATGGTTATACAGTAAAACAATTGATTGTGAAATCAACTGCAAAAAATAATCACATCATTCAATTTAATTAATTTAATTATTTAAAAAAAATATTTAATTTATTTAAAAGAATTAAAAAAAATATTATAATTTTGACAACAGACATATATTGTGTCAACCATTGAAGAGAAAAATGGCATCTAATTCGGAATTGAAGGAAGATTTTCAGAAACTTCATGTAATTATGCTTCAATGCTATTTAGAATTAAAGGGTCTATTGCGGGAAAAGATGTCACTATTGCTATCTCCCCTGCCGAAGATAAAAATTATATAACACCTAAAATCGCAAACCAATTAATGATCCTGGAGTCAAATATAATCGAAAAATTAGACTGTTTTGGCAACAAAAAATATGACAACCAATTTACAATTAGACATTGAGAATTATACATCTATATCGCAATTCTCAGTTCAAACCCTATGGAGCAATCAAGGTGGCATTATTTTGGGTTCGCCATGGATGGAAACTCTAGGTTCCTTCATTCTAAATACAAAATATAAGTTTTTAACATTTTCCTACAAGAAGAAGAAAATAACACTCCAGGTTGTTATACTGAAGCCTAATTCAGTAACACCTGAAGATATACAAGATATTTCAAAAATAATTTATCAAGAAGGAAAAGAAGTACTACAAAATATGCAAAGAGAAATTGACAATATCACCACTGACAAAAATGAAGAAGTTTCTCGGCTTAAAGACCATAGTGAAAAATTAATGATTCAAATTAAGAAGCTTAAGAAGGACAAGAAGTCATTAGAAAACAAGGTACAACAACTTATTGAGAAGGAAGCATCAAATGTAGAAATTCAAGTTGACGAAAAGACGTCAAATATCATTAAGGGAGTTTTGAGGTCTAAACTGGGCCTCCTAAGGAGATTATAAAATAATAGTGGAAATAATAAAATAATATTAGATTACATCATCAAATTTTAGAGGGAAAAAAGAAAAAGCTATTTTTTCAACTCATATTTTTAACTTATCTTCCTATGGGCTTACTCAAATTTCGAGTAGAAACACTCGTTAGATGTAGAATTTGATTCATCATCTAAGGAGTACCCATGTTGCATACTTTCGGTGGGCCTTGCTACATGAAAAATGAGAAATACATGAAAAACATGATTGCAATCACGTTTTTAATGTATTTTTCATTTTTCGTGTGGCGGAGTCCATCAAAAGTATGCAACATGGGTACTCCTTGGATGAAGAATTAAATTTTGCATCCAACGAGTACTCCCACTCAAAATATTAGTAAAAACTTAGACAGATAAGTTGAAAAATACGAGTTGAAAAAGTAGTTTTATTATTTTATTATTTTTTAATCTTTTTACTTTTTACTCCAAAAAATGGTGAATCATCCCCCATGGCTGTCATCATCAACTTGAATCCTATTGGTTCTTATAAAGTTTCTTTTGGTTGTACATTTTCTTAGGAGGCCCATTTTAGACGTCAATATTCCCCTAAAGCAATCCAATCAATAACACAGCGCAAGAAGGGGACAAACTAGTTGAAATAAAGAGGTACTCAGAAGTTGCAGTTCCAACAACAAAAGATTCAAGTGAAGATCTAGAAATTAAGCATTCAACTTCCATAACTAAAGGAAATAAGGTGCTTCAAATAAATCAAGAATGCGACACATTCAAGATAAGAGAAAATCAAATCACTAGAATTCCATAACAACATCTGAATCACGAGAGTAGACAACTCAATCAAGCTACATATTTAGAACAAAAACAACAAACTGATGTTCCGAAGAATACCAATGTCATTGCAATCCACTCATGTGATAACAATTCATCACAAGTTTCCAGTCACCGCAAGATTCCACAGAAGATTAATCTAGGATGGTTTGATCCCTTCTCAATGCAACATTTTTGTTTATCACTTGTAGGATCATATCAATTTGTATCAACGAAGATAACAGTTCTGAAACGAGAAGACATTTGCAACCAAAAAGATCAAGCCTTTTCATCAGTGAGCTTTGAGGACAAAGGTTTTTGAAGAGGAAAACAATGTTATGAATAAAATATATTAAATATAAATAATGATGATAATTGTAATAATGATTAGTTAATTAGTAATTAGGTTGAAGAGGCATGTCTAAATGGGACATGACTCTCCATGAAGAGGCACCTTCCTAGTATATAAGCAGACCCCTCACTCTCATTTGTAACATCATTCTTATTCTTACATTTTTATATATATTCATGTATCTTCAATGGAGATCTACATATTCCAAGTCTTCTGAAGTATTTAACCTGAAGAATGAACTTTGTTCGTTCCAAATATCAACGTCATGCACATTCATAAACACATCTCCAAGACATTCAATGTCAAGGGTCTCCTTCCTTTATAGACTTCATCAAGGTCTTCATACCTTTTTTGTGGAGATGTCATACCCAATTCTTCTAGTCATCGGATGTTGATCACTTATCTTATTTTATGTGACTAAAGTTGCATATTTTACGAATTATTCTTCCTTTCTTCACATATTTCTCCTCAGGACCTTCTATACATAGTTCCTTCATCTTGTCAACCACCTCATATTCCATATGAGGTCATATTATGTTAATTTCATCTTCTCAATATGTGAACTATTTCAACTCATATGCCTTCATGCATCTTTCCAAAGGAAGATATCCTTCTCCTTCGATCATGCTCATAAGATATAGCATTCACCCATGCTATCTACAACTATATGATGACATGACTTAATCTATAAAATATATACATACCTCTTTTCTCCCTTTGGTCACCTAGACTTCCTTCGACAACTTCCTTTCCTTGCTTGAAAGTACTTCAACCATTTTGACAGGCTACATTCCTTTAGCGAGACACTTGCTTCTTCTAAGTAGAGGTGAATCTTCTAATGAAGATTCCAATGGAGGATCTTGATTATCCTCATCTTGCAAATGCTCCTTCCTAATGATGATGATGTATAATGACCTCTCTATCTTCTATCATGCTAGATGACTTTCTTTCAAATTTTTCCATGCTTTCAATGAGGATACCATGAGCTATTTCCTTTCTATCATGATGACTACTAAAACCATGTAGACTTATATAATGATGTCATGAACTCTTATCTGCTTCATTCGTATACTTCCAATATGATGCCATCTTCTAATATGACGTACCCCGTCATATTTACAATGCTTCCTGTCCGACAATAATCTTCCAACCATGGTAGAGGTATTTTCACCTCCTACTTCTCCTTGTTGTATACCTGAGAGACCATAATAGTGAAGATTTATCCCTTCCTTGGATTTTTTCTCATCAGGTTCTTCTACTTCTTCAGTGATATGGGTTTCAATTCTTTCTTTTATTTCTTGTTGTCCTTCTTGAATTTAGGACAATCTCTCTTGAAGTGCCCATATTCCTAACAACCATAGCATTGGATCTTTGACATATCGATCTTATTCTTTTTTTGAGGACCAAACTTCCCAAACTTCCGTTTTCACGGCAGCAAATGCTTGACTTTGTTCATTTGATCCTACGTCACTTTTTGCCTTCAACCTGGTTTCTTCAATCTTACATAATGACCAGAGTTCACTGAATGGGGTGGCTTCCTTCTTTCCATAGATACTTGATACAAAGTTGCCCCATTCATCAGGTAGTGCATTGAGCACCACAGTGGTCATTTCTTTGTTGGACATTATTTCCCCTAACTCTTGCAGTTGGTCTCTTATTTCTGACACCCTCGTAAGAGGCTATCACTTCTTCCTTTGATGCCTTCATCTTATATAGCTCGGTTCTCAAAGATATCATTTCTCTTGTAGTGCTTACAGAAAACAATTCTACTAGCTTATCATAGGTGTCTTTTGAAGTCTTCAATTTTTCTACATACGGGACGAAAGAATCCTTGATTGATTCTATAAGGATTCTTTGAGCCCTTATTTCTCCCTTCATATATTTCGCTAGAGCTTGAGCTTTTTCTTTTGGTGGTTTGGTGATTGAACCCTTAACATGCCCAATAACTTTATTCTATATGAGGATCAAGTCTGTCCTCTTCTTTCATGCAAGGAAATTTAACGACCCATCCAGTTTGTTGCTCTAATTACAAAATGAAGTCATTTTGATAGTAGATTCAGACATAGATATAAGGATACTCACTTGTCAAGTGAAGATGCTCCTTTGATTGTGATATCTTCAACTTGATGCTTTCTTGATTTTGATGATGATGGATGATGCTTGCTTCCTTGAAGATGACAATACTTCTTTTTCTAGATTTGTCTTTCTTCAAATGCGCTTGAGATGTGATCTTTTCTTCAATGTGAAGGAGATCATCTTGATGTCTTTCATGATGATGGCAATGCTTCTTCTTGCTTCCTTAGAATGTGGAGACTTCCCAAGGTCTTTCAAATGTAGAGTCCTTTGATTGAGTCGAGGTAGGGTCCTTATTGAATCTAGAGTCTTTAACGTTTTCTTGTTGTTGTTGCTTCTTGATGCCTCCATGTCCTCTTTGATGTCTTGACTTTCTTGATGATCCTTCTTGAAGCTGCCTTTCCTTGTCTTGTCACCTTAGCTCTGATACCATGTTGAGAAATCTATGATAGCTAGATTAGGTGATTTCTCTTACTTTGATAACTGCTTGTGATGTGTTTTTACTTAACTTGATTAGCTTCTTATTTTACTTGATTATAATTAGTGTTCTTATCATCAAACAACTACCAAACAATAAAGAACAATGAGACAAGAGGACACAAGATATAGGCAATCAGCCAAGGCTAAAACCTCTCCTCTTGAGAGGAAAACCCACAAGAACTCTTCTCTTCTTATAGAACTTCAAATGATGAATTCCAAGACCTATGACCCTTGACCAAGACCCCTCCAAGACCAAGTGTCAATCCAAGTCAAACTTGCCTTATGACAACAACGACTTGTCCCTTGACCAAGATTTCGAACCTGCAAATGACTACAACTTTCGTCCCTTGCTGCAAAAACCCTAGGTGACACGTGTGAGAGTTATGGTGACTTTGTTTCTTTTCTTCTTCGCTGGGGAAACCTTCTCTTCCTTGATTACTCGGCTTGCAAAATTGACTTCTTGTCACACAAAATTCGGCTTCTTTTGCAACTCATCCTTACTGTAGCAAAGTGATGCCCTAGATTTTGCACGTGTGAGGAGATGTAGCCCAAAATAGATCAAAATTTTCATTTTTCTTGTGCTTGTGCTTGTTTCTCCTTTTTTATCTCACTTTTCTTTAGGTCTCCTTTTTGCCTTGATCGAACTTCTTGAATCTGAATGGATGTCCCTTTGAGTGAGGCCGAACGCTCCTATATATAGACTTCCTTGAATGCCCTAATAGGCCAACTTGCTATTTTGAAGGTTGATTTGATTGAAGCGCTATGGCAAGGTCTTGGAGGGTCTTTGACTTTATTTTGACTCAAATAAAAATTTCTTTACAATATGTAATATGCCCAAAAGGGTCTTCCATACATGACAATGACTCAATTGATGTAATGACCAAAAGTCATACACGCAACGGAAATTTAAAATACTTCGTAAACAAAGACATCCATCATAGGGTAGTAATTGTAATTGTATATTCAATAAAATAATTGATGTAGGATGATTACAAATGAGAATGAGGGCCCGCTTATATAACCTAGGCAGGTGCCCTTTCAGAAATGGCCATGTCTCTAAGACATGCCTCTTCATTACTAACTAACTAATCATTAGTTAATTAATTATTGTTTATTATTATTATATTTATATTTACATTTATTATTTTATTATGAATTATATTCATAATATAGCCTTCCCCTTCGAAAAGCTTTGTCCTCAAATCTTATTGATGAAAGATTTGATCTCTTTTTCTATTTCGAATGTCTTCTCATCTTGGCATTGTCATCTTCATTGATACTAGTTGATATGATCCTCTAAGTGACAAACAAAATTGTCGCACTGAGAAGGGATCAGACCATCCTAGATTGATCTTCTGTGGAATCAAATTTTGTGATGAATAGTTATCATAGGATTGCATTCTGCAAACTTCAATATCCTTGGAACATAAATTTTTCGTTTATTTTCTGAGTGATACTGATACGTAGCTTGATTGGAAAGTCTTCTCTTGCGATTCAGATGTCGATACATAGCTCCTTTGGTTTGACTTTCCTCTATCATATTAGTGGTTGATTCCTGATTTTCGTCAGGCACTATTGTTGTTAAGTTGGCCACTGAATCATCACTTGGAATGTCCATTGTTTGGATTGCAGCTTTTGCATATGTTTTAACTTCTCTAGATTCCTCTTCTTCCTTACTTGTGATATTGACTGGATCAGTATTTATTCCCTTATCTTCAACTTGGACTGAAACGACTGACGACTTCAATACTTCACCTTGAAGTTGTTCTAGCTTGTCATTCAGCGATTTCTTGTCATTTTTAAGTTTTGTTATTTGCGTAAGTAGGGTTTGATTATGATTCCTTCAATGTACAAGTTCATCATTTTTTGAATTGTTGACTTTAGTCTTAGTAGCTTCATCATCTTTTAAACTTTTGATTTGTTCTAATAATGTTTGATTAAGGCTCTTAAAATGTATTTTTTCTTCTTCTTGTTCTAATAAACGCTTCTTGAGTTCCTTCTTTGTGGCTTTGGCTTCCTTGACTTGTTCGAGTAGTTTTTCATTGTGATCTCTAAGACGCGAAATTTCTTTGTCTTTACTACAGATGGCTTCTTCAAGCTCTTTTTGCTTCCTTTTTTGTTATCTTGAAACATCAAGTCTGAGGCATCCTTGAAGTCTTCTATTGAAGATGTTATTGATTTTGAATTACTTGTTATGTCTCAAATTGTGACCATCTTCCCCTTATAAGGAAATGTCAAAACTTGTTTCTCTATGTTCAACATGAATGTACCCAAATTCTTAAACCAAGGTTGGCCGAGTATGATGTCAATATCCATATTTACAACAAGAAATTGAGATATGTACTCATAATGACCCACTGTCACTTGTAAATCACTAATGTTATACTCTTTTTGGTCAAAAATATTTTTCCTTACACCAATGCTTGGCTTTAGAATTAATAACTGATTTTCCAAGTTAACGTTGATGTAATTTTTATCATTGCTTGTGCTGATAGCGATATTAATTTCTCTTCCTTGGATACTTCCTTTTAATGTAATTACTCTGTGATCCGTAACTGAAAAACCTTTATAGGAAAATCGTCCTTCCTTCATCATTTTTGAATTAGGCTCCATTTTGTTTATCGATAATTTTTCGTCAGCGACATTGATATGTTCTTCAAAAATGGACTTCTTTTGTGTTCGTCGAAGAGCTTAGGGTTTAATGATAACCCATTTTTTTCTTATTTTAATCACTTTTTTTCTTTGATTGTCTCTCTTAATATAACCCTTTTTTTAATAATTTAATTAATTAATTAATAATTTTTTTTATTTTTTTTAATATTATTTCTTTTAGTTTTAAGACTTTTTAATAATACATATATATTAACTTTGTATCCTTACTATATGTATAATACTTCAAATTCAACTACTAAACCCTTTAATTGGTAGTGATCCGTCAACATAAAATATGGAATGTGAGGTCTTCAACAAATTTACCATGACATATCCCTTTTTTTTATTGTCATAAACCAATGAAAATAGTGACTATATTCTATTAATTGAAAAGTTGCAGCGGATTCTAACATTTGTACGGATGCGACTGTACGATTTGGGCACCCAACTGTAGATATGACAGTGTGTACAGATTTGACACAACAACAAAGGTAGATTGGTGATGTGTGAATAAGGTGGTCGATAACAACAAGTCACAGTTTGTGTCACGGTGTAGTTGGCAGAAAATGGACGTGACTAATAGATTCGGGTAGAAGTGATGGTTTGTTGGAAGATCGCGACTCTAGAAGTACGTAGGCAATTTTTTTTAATTATCACAATATGTATGGGAATTGACCCAAGTTTAACCGATGTTTTTTTTATGGCAGCGGAATCCTTTAAAAATTAAATGGGCAGATTGACTGTATGTTTCGTCGGATAAGTTGTTGAAAGGTTCGGATGTTTGAATAACCGCGACAATTTGATTTGGTCAATTTTTTTAATATAAAACCTTTTTTTTAGTTTTTTTTCAATATTGTTTTTATATAATTTTTTTTTTCACTTTATATAGATTGACTGTATGTTTCGTCGGATAAATTGTTGAAAGGTTCGGATGTTTGAATAACCGCGACAATTTGATTTGGTCAATTTTTTTAATATAAAACCTTTTTTTTAGTTTTTTTTCAATATTGTTTTTATATAATTTTTTTTTTCACTTTATATATATGTATTGCTGGTGCTTTCCCTTTTTTTTAAATAATTTTTTTGATTTTATTTTTTCCTTCTAAAATAAATTTTCAATGGCCAAAGGCCTGACATCGAACTCGCAGAGAGGAGAAACTCCTACTTCGTGGTGAGACGCTTGAATCTTTGACGGCAACAATGTTGACGGAGTTTGATGGCCAAAAGTCGGGATCAGGGGTGGCTCTGATACCAATGTAACGACAAAAAGTCGTATACGCATCGTAAATATTTTAAATACTTCATAAACAAAGACATCCATCGTAGGACAGTAATTGTATATTGAATAAAAAGAATTGATGTAGGATGATTACAAATCAGAATGAGGGCCTGCTTATATACCCTAGGCAGGTGCCCTTTCACGAATGGCCATGTCTCTAAGACCTGCCTCTTCATTACTAACTAATTAATTATTGTTTATTATTATTATATTTATATTTACATTTATTATTTTATTATGAATTATATTCATAACAATTGACTTGTAGACTCAATGACAAGCCCTAGAAGCACTCAATGGGTGCTTGAACTATAAATAAATTTCCCTTGAGCATGAAACCCATGCCTCAAGAATGACAATAAATTTATTTTTCTCTTTACATCAAATACATAAAATCATGATTACATATGTCATTATGAAGACCAAACATAGTTACATATTTCAACAAGTAGTTTGTTGTGGTATTTGGATTGGTAGTGTCATTGACTCTAAGATGCTAACCTAGATTCCAGTATCGTGGAAAAACAACATATGCTTCCAAAAATGTTAAAAACATTCTTCTTTACAAATTTGTTTTTTAACTCTTTTTTCCAGCAATGGCTTCCAACCAAGTTGCAAGCTCAGCGCCCAAGTCCAACCAGAGGGCTAACTATTATCCTCTTTGGAGGCATGTTCAAAAGCCTGAAAGATGTGCCGGTGGTGGTTCATGGGAATGACGATGTAATCTTTGCAGTAATTCATATAAGGGCTCCTACCCAAGAGTCAGACACATTTTTTACATGGAGGACAAGGGATTGTAGGTTGCCCAAAAACAATAGACCCAATGGCAAGGAGGGCATATCAAAGAGAGAAAGATGAGGTTGATCGACTTAAAAGAAGGCATGAAGAGCTTGCTAATGCTACTCCTCAAGCTCCAAACATTGAGCCAAGGATTGTGGTTGAAGCAAGGAAGAGGAAAGCGACTCAACAACAACAACTACCACCATCCAAAAATACCAGAGGGGCATCTGCTTCAGTTCAAGAGAGTAGAATTGCTAAATTGGTGAATGTGCAAGCGAGAGAAGAAGTTGATTCCAAAGTGGCTAGGTGCATATATCCGTGTGGTATCCCATTTAGTGTTGTTCAGTCTCTTTACTGGCAAGATATGATAAGGGCAGTTAACAAAGCTCCCACAAGGTACAAGGGGCCCAACTATGAAAAAGTCAAAACTCAACTTCTCAAAAATGAGAAGGAGCTTGTGGAGGATATCTTATCACCGATTCATTCTTCTTGGAGTAGCTCTAGGGTTCGCATAGTCTCAGATGGATGGACAAATACAAAGAGTAGGCCGTTAATAAATATCATTGCCACATCACCAAAAGGAGCAATGTTTTTAAAGGCGGAAGACTGTTCAAGAGAGGTAAAAGATGCACAGTTCATTGCTGATATTTTAATAAAATATATTGAACAAATAAGACCTAACAGGGTGGTGCAAGTTATCATGGATAATGCACCAGTTTGCAAAGTTGTAGGTTTAATTATTGAGGGGAGGTATGACCACATCTTTTGGACACCCTGCATTATCCATAATCTGAATCTGATCTTAGAGGAGATCAACAATAAAGTTCCGTGGATAAAGGAAATCACAAGGGAAGCAAGGGAGATCGTTAAATTCATCACCAACCACCACCAATCTCAAGCAATATTTCGAGAGTACTCCAAATTGGAGTTGTTGAAAGTTGTTGAGACAAGATATGCCTCACACTTCCTAATGTTGCATCCCCTTATTGAGGTTAAGCAACCATTAGTTTCTATGGTGGTGAGTCAACTTTGGGCTGAGTGGAGACAGGCAGATTCAAAGCAGGGATATTGCACCGCCTTGTTGAGACAAGATATGCCTCAAACTTCCCAATGTTGCACTGCCTTGTTGAAGTTAAGCAACCATTAGTTTCTATGGTGGTGAGTCAACTTTGGGCTGAGTGGAGACACGCAGATTCAAAGCAGGGATATATGGTGTGTAGATTATGCCTTGATGAGGAGTGGTGGAGCAAAATAGATTTCTTTCTAAAGTTCACAACCCCTGCATTTGAGCTCCTTTGGAACATTGACACAAACCAAACTTTTTTAGGAGAGGTATATTGTTAAAGAGTGCAACTAGGGGCTAATTCCCCATCCTAGAAGCCCCTCCTTTGATGGATCATCCCTCCATTGGATCACCCTTGATGGCATTTTTCTTCACCTCAAAACTTAGTATTTTTTCCCACCTATAAGTGCCTCATTTTCAATTCAACTCAGGTATGCCCCTCTTCACGTCGGCCCAGTGATGAATAGATATGTCTTTTCACCCCATGTGAACCACTATAAATACAACATATGTCCTCATTTTGGCACATCATCACACATCACATTCTCTCTCTTTTGATTGGTTCATACACATTTGAGGCAACAATTTCTTCTCACACGTGTGAAGGGTGGACTGGGTATATTTTTTATTCCACATTGACTTTTCTACAGTGACCTTTGACCAACTTTGACCAAGGCTTCTTTGGCATTGTTTTGCTACGATTTTTGTGGATATATCTCTATTTGGGAAGGTCGCACATCCTGGCACAAGAACCGAGGATTTTGGTGAGGTTTGACCTGCGTTGATCATAGGCTCTGTTCTCAAGTTGACTGCAGACATGACAGGTGTTTACTCTCTCCTTTGATCGTCGATATCTGGATTGTTTTGGCATTACTTTCATCAGCTCTTGAGGCCACATTGAATGGGCTACTAGACAAAAGATTTGGAGGACGCTTGATTGGAGTTTTACCACCATTGACTTCTCTGGTTAGGGAAGTTTGATTGTTGCTGACAGTGTTCAAAATTGCAACATTTGACAAAGACAAAATTGGATCAGTTTTGGGCTTTTTTATCATCATTGTACAAAATTGGATTTTCTCTCTCTGTTGGACATTTGATATTAATCAATAAGAAGCATTGGTTGGGTTTCCCCCTTGTGAGGATTTTCCCTAGCATTAGCCTAAATATTTGTGTTCTTTGTCTTAGCTTGTCTTCTTGTGCATAATATTGTTGATGTTCTATCTACAATTACTGTCAATGGTGAATGCTAATTGATTGTTATTGGAATCTAAAGTGAAATTATTATTGGGCTAATAAATTATTGAAGTAATTATTGCAAGCATAGAACATACCATAAAAATTAACATGGAATCAGAGCCAAGGTGATGACAAAGCCCAAGGAAGAAGTAAGCGATCACTGTTGAAATATTTGCTGTTGTTGGACAAGGATTATTGGGATAGGTCTCCATGGCTACTACCTCATATTTCAAGACTAAGGATAATCTCAATGACAAGTCTGATTATCATGCCTAGAAGATGACTCTTGATTTGACCTTGGAGGAACATGAAGTGTTGGATTATGTGCAAGGGAAAGTGGTGGAGCCTCCTTCAAATGCACCTACTGCTGCTAGAATGAAGTATAGAAAAGGTGAGGTCAAAGCTAAGAAAATCTTAGTTGACTCCATTCAAAAGCATTTAATCTCTTATATTTCTGATTTGGGAACTCCAAGGAAATGTATGATAAGTTGATAGGGATGTTCAAAGTCAACAATGCAAATCAAATCCTCTTTCTCAAGAACAAGCTGAAGGATATCAAGATGGACAAATGGGAATCTATTCAAGCTTACTTCATGAGAATAACTCAAGTAAAGAATGATTTGCTATCTATTGGAGAAGTTATTGTTGACAGGGAATTCACCCTCATTACACTTGAGGTCTTTCAAGACTGTGGGAAACATTTGTTACCACCATTTGCAATAATGACAGGATACTTGGTTTTGATGAGCTATTGGCTAGATGCACTCAAGAAGAAATAAGGATGATGGAAAAAGATAAGTCTGCCAATGGAAATGAACCTACTGCTTTCTCTACTCTTGCTAAAAGGAGGAATGATCTTGGTCCATCAAATTCAAGAAGGCAGGGTCAAGAATCTAAGGGATTCAAAGGAAAAGGAAAAGGAAGATGCTACAATTCAACAAGTTCAACCACTATTCTAGAGAACGTCCTAACAAGAAAAATCCTCCAAGAGACAACAACAACAACCAAAGAAACAACAGGTCTAACAACAAAGGACAAAGAAATGCTCTTGCTACTCCAGAAGGAAATATTCAACCTCCCAAGAGAACAAGAAATGCCAGGTATGATGAAAATAATGTTGTTGAAAAACAAGATGAGTATTATCTTATTTCTAGTTTATCTATTTCCTCTCCTCCAGACACCTTGGATCATTATTTTATTTATAGTGGAGCCTCAAGGCACTTCAAGAGATATAAGGAGGTTCTCTCAAATTTTGTTAAGAAGAAAACTAATCTAAATGTTATTCTTGGAGATAATGCCACCTACCCTGTGAAAGGGATAGAACTATTACTCTTCACTTGAACTATGGTCAAACCATACATCTTCCAGAAGTTTTGTATGTGCCCAATTTAAAGAAAAATTTGGTGTCTATTTCTGCAATGGAAGACAAAGGCTTCAAAGTAGCTTTCATTGATGGCAAGGTACGTGCATGGAATAGGAACTTTAAAAATGCCTTTACTCTTGGGTTTAGGGTTGATGGTCTTTATCAAGTTGGTGTTAGTCCTTTGGGGGCTTTGGCAAATGATACCTCTATTCGATGTGAGCTATGGCACCAGAGATTTTCTCACTTACATTTCAAAGCCTTACCTAGCGTAAGGAAAATGGTTACAGGGATGCCCGAGTTTCATATGAATCATGAAGGAGTTTGTCAAGGTTGTGCAGCTGGAAAACATACAAAGGGACCATTCCCTTCTAGTGAAGTAAGACATCTGATATTCTTCAATTGGTCCATTCTAACATGGTTGGTCCTTTGCCCATGACCAATGTTGAATGAAGCAGGGACGTTTTTTGGAAGCCGATCCACGGAAGCATCATTTCCCAAAAATCTAGGAAGCGAAGCATCTCCGAAGCATCTACTATATATATATTTTTATATTTGCATTTATATTGAAAAGAAACATTCAAAATACCAAATTAGTTGTAGAAGACATGAAAACATGCATATTTTTACATAAATCAAGATAGATATGGCATCCATTGTACATCAATGATTAATTATTCCAACATCAACAATCTAGAATCTAGATTCCCCTTCTCTTGTCTAGCCTTTGTCTCTACTTTGATTCTCTAGGGATATTAGTCAACATTGCCCAAATTTGATCAAACGACCTAATTTGAGCCTTATAATATAGTAGAGAAAGCTTAACATCCCTGATCAATGATTTTGACTTGAGTGAAGGGTACATTTTTGCTAAGGCCATGACAAATGAGTTCAACAATCAACAAGACCAACATTGGGGTGCATATAGGGCTTGGTGCTCTTGATTAAATGCCAATCACATGCCCTCATACATGATATAATCCAATGAAATGCCACAATCCCATTTATCCTGAAAACTGTTAAGTCTGCGAAATTTTGAATGGGATATGAAATTCTATTTTCTCCATATGAAGTCTGATGAGGTTGGAACCACTTTCAAACATCTTGAGTCATTTAATGGTAATGTTAAAAATTTAAGTAAAAGGAAGAAAACGAAAGATAAAGGAGAATGCCACCTTTACTATAAAAATTTAACATTAGCATTAGGGAGCATCTAGGAAGCGTCTAGGGAGCATCTAGGGACACCTTAGGAGTATTTGGAAAACATAGTTCCTCACATAACAGTTAGAAATTTCCAAAAGAAAGAAAGTAAAAAAGCCTTGCCAAACCGTGTAAATTGTCCAGATTCTCCCGGATCCACTTGTGATCCGTGGCGGATACATGCATATAGTGAAGATTGAAGATTCAAAGGCATATTGAATTTATGTACTTGGTCAAAGGGATGTGGAAGTGAGTAGAGATGTTACTTTTGATGAAGACACTGCCCTTGGAAAAGCTAGGGATCTTCCTATCCCAAGGAAGGTTGATGATGCTGCTGAAAAATAAGAAGAACCTCCAATGGATGAGCCCATGCTCAATGTTGATGGCTCGATGGATCCCCTCGATCCACCTCCTTGTGATCACTCTACCTCAAAGAAAAGACCTCTATGGATCCAAGATACACTTGAAGATGCTAAAAAACATGTTGCTCCCAGAGGAACATTTCGGGAATGTAAGAAGCCCACCAAGTATCAAGGATACTTGGTTGCTATAAGTACTACCATTCAAACCGAACCTTGCACTTTTGAAGATGCTGTGAAGCACCAAGTATGGAAATATGCTATGGTAGAGGAATATGAGTCAATCATGAAGAAAAATGTCTGGGAAGTGGTCCCTAGACCCAACAACAAGACCATGGTCACTTCAAAATTGATCTACATGATTAAAGATGGATTCAATGGAAGTGCTAAAAAAATATGGCAAAGTTCTTGCCTCGTGGCTTTTCTCAAAAAGGTGTTGATTATGATGAAATATTTGCACCAGTTGCTCGATACGCCACTATACGATCCATAATTGCTCTTGTTGAAAATCAAGGATGGAGCCTGCATCAAATGGATGTCAAGACCACATTCATACATGGCTCACTTAAGGAAGAAGTCTACTTGGAACAACCTCAATGGTTTGAAGAGCAAGATAGAAGGACACATGTATGCAAGTTGAAGAAAGCCCTCTATGTGTTAAAGCAAGCCCCTAGGGCTTGGTATGAGAGGATTGATAGCTATCTCATTAAACTGGGATTTACAAGGAGCTATGCTAATCTGAACTTATACTTCAAGGTTGAAAAGGATATGCCACTTATTTTGGTCTTGTATATTGATGATATGTTTCTGACTGGTGCAGACCTTCTCATTTATCAATGTAAGATGGATTTGACTTCCGAATTTGAAATGAAGGACCTAAGACTGATGCATTACTTCCTAGGTTTGGAGGTCTAGCAAAAGCCAGGTGATATTTGCCTTTCTTAAGGAAAATATATTGTGAAGTTGTTAGACAGATGTGTCATGGTGGAATGCAAGTCAGTGACTACAATGATGGCAATGAATTTCAAGAAACTATCTCGAAGTGTTGTTGATCCAAATTTGGCAAGTCTTACTGAATATAGACAACTTGTGGGAGCATTAATGATCTTGGTGAACACATGACCAGACATGCTTTGATGTTAATACATTAAGTCAATTTATGATTGAGCCTCATAATATACATTGGGTTGCTACAAAGAATCTTTTGAGATATTGTCATGGTACTATCAACCATGGACTGAGGTACACTGTCGGGAATCTGAGACTACATGGATATACTAATACTGATTACACTGGCAGTGTGGTGGATAGAAAAATCACATTTGGAAGCTATTTCTCTTTGGGATCCGCTTCAATTTCATGGATGAGCTGGAAACAAAACTTTGTTGCATTGAGCACTGTTGAGGTTGAATATATTGCAACTAGTATGGCTTGTTATGAAGCCATTTGGTTGAGAAAGCTCTTCACTGAGCGACCTATTTGAGCATGTGCTGGATACCACCATCATTTATTGTGATAATGAAAGAGGGATTCACCCTTTAGAGAATCTTGTGTTCCAAGACCGATCCAAGCAAATTGATATTAGGTACCACTTTATCCGGGACATGGTACAATGGGGAGCAATAAGGCCCCAACACATTAGGATAGATGAACAGGTCGTTGACATCCTCATGAAGCCCTTGGGGAAGGCAAAGTTCTTAGCCTTGAGAGAGAGACTTGGAGTCGTGGAAAGACCCTCCCATGAGGGCCTCACTTGAGTTGGACATTGAGCTCTGGGATCTCATGGGGTACTTCTTGGAGCTATATGAGCACCAAGTGAATGGTTCACCTTCCCCTGTGAAGTACATACCCCTGCATGTGAGCATAGGGTGAGTGGTTCACCTTCCCCTATGGTGTACGCTACATGAGAACAGGGTGAGTGGTTCACCTTCCCCTGTGGATACCTCAACATACATCCTACCATTGTAGTCTAGGACTCTTGGGAAGTACCTCTCACTTGGCCAACGAGTTGAGAAAAAGTGGTTAGGGTTAATTAGTACTACCGACAGACGCATCAAGTACTACCGTATTCCCTATGACTAGAATGCATGATGTTCAATAATCACTAAGGATGAAACCTGGTAGGGGTTCTATCCCCTGGACATGAGGAATTGCCTTTGTCATGTTGGTGAGAGTGGCAAGATCTTCTGACCCACCATCTTTCGATCCTTTCTTATTGATCTACAATATCAATCTTCAGCAAAGATGAGACAAGTTGTAGATATGGTACATGATGGACATGATGGCATAGCAAGAAGATGGGTGTTTGACAGTTGGAATAACTCCCTAGTTGAGAGGGAGTGTTCAAGAGTGCAACTAGGGGCTAATTCCCTATCCTAGAAGCCCCTCCTTTGATGGATCATCCCTCCATTGGATCACCTTTGATGGCAATCTTCTTTGTTGAAAAGTGTGTAACTAGGTTCGGTCTTCATAAATATGAAATGTGCTTTTGATTCTTGTAAATTGTAAAATGAAAGAAAATTATTATTATTATTTTTTGGAGCATGGGTTTCATGCTCATGATTTTTTATTTTATAGGTCAAACACCCATTGAGTGCTTCCAGGGTTTTTCCTAGGTCAAGAAGTCAAAAGAGTCATTGTCATAAGTTGAAGACCCCTTCGGGCACATTGTAACTTGTAAAGAAAATTATTTTGGTCCTTAAAAGTGTCAAAATACCCTCCAAGATCAAGTCGGTCTGGCAGCTGGCAAGTCGACCTAATTTGAGGAGACACATCCACCTTTGAGAAGCCTATATAAAGGAGGAAACTTGGCCTCCTTGGAGAACATTCATCTCGCACTCATTCAAGTGAAGGGGGAAGGCAGCGAAGAAGGAAGAGGACGAAGAAGACTTGGTTTTGGGCTAATTCTCTCTCACATGTTCGAAGGAAGGCTAGGGTTTCTGAAATAGATCTAGGGTTTTCCTCTACAAGTTCGATCTTGAAGAAGAGAAGGCATGAAGGTCAAGTGAAGGTCACAAGAAGTCATCCTCAAGCTACAGAAGCTAGAGAAAGCCAAGTGAAGGTCTAAGGAAATCTTGGGAGGTTAAAAGAAGCTCACACATGTGGCAGCAACAACTGCACGACAACAACTGCACGAGGGCCAAAAATTTCAGATCTATAGTGGAGACCGAAATTCTGTAGCTAGAGGTCAAAGTTGTGCTACTGGAAGAGATTTCACTGGGTTTGACTTGGACAAGGAAAGCACATCATCTGGAAAGGTTGGACATGGTCTTGATCTAAAGGTCTTGGAATTCGTCAATTGAAGATTCTATAAGGAAGAGAAGAGATTTGCGGGTTTTCCTCTCAAGAGGAGGGGTTTTGGCCCTTGCTGACAACCTATATTTTGTGTTCTTGTTCTTCTTGTTTTTGGTCATTGTTTGATGATACACAAACATAATAATAATAAGTGAAGCTAATAAGTAAGATAAGTAAAAAGACATCACAAGCAGTTATCAAAGAAAGAGAAATCACTCTAATCATTGCCCTTTAGATTTCTCAACATGGTATCAAAGCTAAGGTTGGCTAAGGGAATTATGAATATCTCTACTACATTGAAGAAGTTTCTTAAGAAGTGTTCAAAGGTAGCAAGCCATCTCAAGAAAGGTATCAAGGAAGCATGGAATCTTCTATTTACTCCAAAGAAGGAAGTGACCAAGACAAAGGATGAAAAACGCTTCTCAGCGCTTACTGGCACATTTCAAGGTGAGAACTTTTGGATGATCGATAGTGGTGCATCAAGACACATGACTAGTCATCACAAGCAACTAAAGACATTATCAAAAGGAAAATCTTCTTACTTCATAGAACTTGGAGATAATAAGAGCTACCTCGTAAGAGGAATTGGATCAACCTCAATAGAACTGGAGAATGGAGGCAATATTCATCTCAACAACATCCTATTTGTTCCAGGTTTGCATAAGAATTTATTCTCCATCTCAAGTCTAGAAGACAAAGGTTATAGAGTGGTTTTCATCGATGGAAAAGTTGTAGTTTGGAGTAAAAACTCAAGCATAGAAAATGCTGGAGTGATTGGCATTCATGAAGGAAGACTTTACAGGTTGATATCTCCTCTTACTCAAGCCCTAGTTCACATTGAAATCATCCCATGTGAGCTTTACAATAGAAGATTTGGTCATCTTCATTTCAAAATCCTTCCAACTCTAAGTTCAATAGTAAATGGAAACCCCGAACTAAAGGAAGATCATGAAGGAATATGCAAAGGATGTGCATTGGGTGAGAACACCAAGAGACCATCTGTAAGTAGTGCTTCATGGTCAAAAGAAATCTTGGATCTTATTCATTCTGATGTCTATGGTCCTATTACTCTTCAATCACTTGGAGGTCATCTATATTATGTCACATTTATAGATGATCATTCAAGGTAGACTTGGGTTTACTTAATGAAATCCAAGGATGAAGTCCATAGAAAATTTCAAGAATTCAAAGCTGAAGTAGAGAACCTTACAAAAAGAACAATCAAGATGTTAAGATCCGATAATGGAGGAGAATATACATCCAAGGAAATCACATCCTTCTGTAAGGTGTCTGGGATTAAGAGGGAGCTGATAGTCCCATATAATTCCAAACAAAATGGAGTTGTAGAATGAAAGAACCGGTCCATTGAAGAAAGTGTAAAAGCAATGTTACATGATCAAGACTTACCGAAATTTTCGTGGGGTGAAGCTACAAAGGCAACTGTATACATACAAAATCAAAGTCCCCATAGATCACTCAATAATGGAACTCCTAAAGAAGTATTCACTAGGAAGAAACCCACGTAGATCATCTCTGAATTTTTGGTTGCCCTGTCTATATTCATATACCTAAGGACAAAAGAAAGAATTTGGATCCATTAGGCATGAAGGGAACATTTTTTGGCTATAGTAACTCCTCTAAGGCCTATAGGATCTACATAAAGGAAGGACACCAAATGTAAATCAGTCAAGATGTGATATTTGATGAAAGTATTACATTCAAGAAATCAAAGGATCTCCCTATGGACTCTGATGATGAAGAACTTCTAGTATTTGAAGAAGAAATTATTAGGGAAGAAGAAGAATCAAACCTATACAACCTGTGGTTATTCCCGAAACTAGAAAGAGACCTAACTCGTTGAAGTCTACACTACTTGATGCAGAAGGTCATGGAGCAGCTCAAGGCACATTCAGGGAGAGCAAGAAGCCCAAACGATACTTTGGGTATGCAGCCTACATGGAAAAACTAATAGAAGCAGAGCCATCCATTTTCAAAGTGTTGATTTGGGGTAGCATCGGATGTGCTCTAGCCACGAAAATTGGTGGAGAAGCTAAGGCACATGAGATCTCCAATACCCAAAAATGGTTTGGGCAGATTCTAAACAGTTTGGGAGATATTAAAATAATTAATGTTTTTAATGGAGTCCCTAACTCTAAACGTAGGGAAAATAAAATATTAATGTGAATTAACATAAAACTGTGTTAGAAGGGTCCAAAAGTCATGGATCAAACTAGAGTTAATCTTAGCTGTTGATTAGGGACTTAATCTCGGCCGTTGAATTGTCAACGAGAAAAGTATAAAAGGAGGCTTGAGGGGCACTTGGAGAATACACCAGAGTGATCAGTGATTCTATTCTCTAGAGCGGGGTTTGCTAAGAGAGATAGAATCAGTGATCAATTGTAGCGAGGGGCAGTGAGTACAAGGCAGAGAGGCAAGGACAGTGCGAGAGACTAGCACAGAAGCAAAGAGAGGCAGATGCAGAGCCAGAGGAAGCCACGCAAAGGTAGCAGAGACTGCGCATAGCCAAAAGGGCCTACGTCATCCACGCAAAGGCTGCAAGAGAACACAGAGAGCCAGAGAGGCTACGTAGAGCTTCAGTAGGCAAACGCAGAGGCTTTCAAGGTGACACAGAGGCCAGCAAGGCTTACGCTAAGCTTCAGATTATGCCGGAGAGGGGTTTCGTGGAGTAGGCTTTTCGAATACCTGTTTTCGAAGAGAGATAGTACCGTGAGGATCAATGCAGAAGCGGGAGAGAGGGGCACAGAGCCAGCCAGAGGATTACGTAGAGCCAGCCAGGGCTCACGCAGACGTAGCCAAGAGCTACGCAATACCTCAGAGAGCCAACATGGGTGATGCAGAGGCTCTAAGGGCTGATGCAGTGCCTCCAGAGGCTGACGCAGGGCGAGCTAGGGAGACGTTGGGCAGGCGCTGCGCCAGAAAGGCCTGACGCAGTGCCAGAAAGGGCTGACGCAGTCCCTAGAGCCTGACGCTAGGGTTTTCGTGGGGCAGATTGGAGCTAGGAGCTGTCGGAGTGTTTATCCGGGGTTTCAGCCGTAATATTTGCTTCCGAGTAGAGAGGTACTACTGCCGAGATTATTCTATGTTAGGTGAGCTGGTTTTGACACCCAAATTGTATTAAAAAACAGCGTAATAATAAAACTCTCAGATAGTTGCATCGGTTTTCCCGCATTTGGTTTTTTCGGGGACATTGGTCCAAAAACAATGGTGTCACTTGTGTGCTTGTTTTGTTTCCTTCAATTGATCATCTGTAATGTGTTGTGCATGTACTTATATTTATTTTTAGTATTTACATGGTAAATAACTTGTTAATTAATCAGAACAAGTAGGCAGAAATAAATCAGAAAAGTACATGAAGGGTTTCTAACAGTTAGACTTAGAAATTCCAACATGGTATCAGAGCGTGGTTGCAGATTACAGAAGAACTGAGGACATCAGCCAAGTAGAGCAGCAGCAGCATAAAATAGTTGTCTTGAGTGACAAAAGTTGTTCCTAGCAGAGAAGCAGCAAGGAAGGGGTGACGCAGTGCCTGCGTCATCAAGTTTGAGCCAGGAAGAGGATCAGCGCAGTGGCAAAGGGGAGCAGACTCAACCTACGTAATGCCCGATCATCTTTCTCAGTCAGGAAGGATTGACGTCCGTGGCCAGGAGGTGCGGATTTTGCTGGTGCCAGGATTGCGTAGAGCCTAGAAGCTATAACCTTCAATTTGCTAGGGCTTAGGAGGCTATGGGTAAGTTGTAGAGTGAAGCTGGTGGGGTAATGTAGTCAGAATAGAACCTAACAGGGCAAGACCAAGGAGGAGGAGTTGCTACCAAGGATTTCTAGCCAAGAAATCCAGATCAATGGTGCAGTTGCACTAACGATCGGAGTGGGGGCATTTCGACATTGGCAGAGGGGTTTCCACGGGGGAAATCGAGGCTTAGAGGGAGTCACACCGAGAAATTCCAGAAGGGAAGTAGAGGAGTAGCGAGATGGCAGTGAACAGGGTAAGAGACTAGGACAGACTGGATGGAGCCTCAAACTTCGTAGTCTGGAAGGCCAAAATCTTATCTGTTCTAAACGGGAACCGTCTCAAGCACTTTGCCTTGAGGAAAATAGCGGTCCCAATTGACCCAACTGATAACGATAAGTACGAGGATGTAATGACGAGGGCCAAGAGCATCATCCTTGATTGGGTCGATTGAAGGAGATCCGAGAAGAATATGAAAAATGAGACGTGGGAGGCCCTAAAGAAGTTGTCACAACATACTTCCGTGCAGAGGAAGATGCTACTAGAAAATCAGCTGCGGTCATACCAGATGCAGAAGGGAAACCAGATCGACACCTTCCTTGGTCGATTGAAGGAGATCTGGGATCAACTAACTTCCATAGGGGCCACGCCGGATCAAGAATTGATGGTGAGAACAACCCTGGACGCAGTCTCAGAAGACTAGGAGGTGTTTGTCCAGAGCATACTGGGCAGGGCGACCCTTCTAGAATGGGAGGAAATGTGGGTGGCTCTTCGCCAAGAAGACATCAGAAGGGTAAGAAAGGCGGGAAGCAGCGGCAAGGGGATCAAAATCAAGAAGGAGGAAGAGGAGGATGTTGCCCTAGAATCTGAGGGAAAGAAGGAGAAACAAAAGAAGGACCATTGCAAGGTCAAATGCTTCAACTGTGGGGACTGGGTCACTGTGGGAGCCAGTGTCCGAGGAAGAAGAGAAAAGGAGAGGCCTCCGAGACCAAGGCTGCGCCAGCAAGGGCAAATAAGGAAGTGGAGACAAATGATGATTGTACCATGAGTGGTCACATGCCACTTTAGAGGAAGTGGGGAGACATCGAGCTGTAGTCAGACAAACTACAGGCAATGAGGGGTAGGATCCTCGAGGTATCCAACCTCTTGGATTATACCTTGCTATGGGAGCCCCGAAGAGGAGTAGCAGGACTGGCGGATGTCGGTAGAGATGGATGCAGATGAAGCGAGAGGGAGCTACAGTGTAAGAGTCCCAGGACAACGTAAGGTAGCAGTACGAGATGCACAGAGTTGTGGTAGCAATGCAGAGGTCAAAGAGGGAGCATTTGTCAGTGACAAAGGGAGCTTCAACATCGGGAGTGTTTCTAGCCTGACGAAGATGTCAGAGTTGGGAGATTAGTTACTTACTTCTCAGTAGTTGAGTTACAGTGCAATAGTTAGCAGTGGCAGTGCTATAGGCAGCACGATGCAGCATGATGAGAGGGATTGCAGTGCAGATGCAGCAATGGCAGTGGCAGAGCCATGGGTAGCAACACGGATGCAGAGGGAGTTGTTGTATAGATGCAACAATGGCAGTGGCAGGGCCATGGGTAGCAGTACATGATGCGGCAATGTCAAAAGATGTTTGGCAGCAGGCCTAGCATCAGCATAAGGACTGATGCCAGATGATCAGGGTGATGCTGAGTGAGCAGTATTACTAGAGCACAATCCTCACTAAGAGGGAGTGCTGATTTGGGGTAGCATCGAATGTGCTCTAGCCACGAAAATTGGTGGAGAAGCTAAAGCACATGAGATCTCCAATACCCAAAAATGGTTTGGGCAGATTCTACACAATTTGGGAGATATTAAAATAATTGATATTTTTAATGGAGTCCATAAGTCTAAACTTAGGTAAAATAAAATATTAATGTGAATTAATATAAAACTCTGTTGGAAGGGTCCAAAAGTCATGGATCAAGACAAAGTTAATCTTAGCCATTGATTAGCAACTTAATCTCGGCCATTGAATTGTCAACGAGAAAAGTATAGAAGGAGGCTTGAGGGGCACTTGGAGAATACACCAGAGTGATCAGACATTCTATTCTCTAGAGCGGAGTTTGCTAAGAGAGATAGAATCAGTTATCGGTTGCAGCGAGGGGCAGTGAGTACGAGGCAGAGAGGCAGGGATAGTGCCAAAAGACCAACACAGAAGCAGAGAGAGGCAGATGCAAAGCCAGAGGGAGCCACGCAGAGGCAGCAGAGACTGTATAGAGCTAAAAGGCCCCGCGTCATCCACACATTGGCTACAAGAGTGACATACAGAGCCAGAAAGGCTACGCAGAGCTTCAGTAGGCTGACGCAGAGGCCAACAAGGCTGACGCTGAGCTTCAAATTGTGCTGGAGAGGGGTTTCGTGGATCAGGGTTTTTGAATACTTGTTTCTGAAGAGAGATAGTACTGGGAGGATCAGCGCAAAAGCCAAGAGAGAGGGACGTAGAGCCAGCCAGAGGATCACGCAGATCTAGCCAGGGCTCACGCAGTGCCTCAGAGAGCCAACGTGGGTGACGCAGAGTCTCTAAGGGCTGATGCAGTGCCTCCAAAGGCTGATGTAGGGCGAGCTAGGGAGACACTGGGCCAGAAATGGCTGACGCAGTCCCCAGAGGTTGACACTGGGTTTTCGTGGGGGTAGATTGGAGTTGGGAGCTGTCGAAGTGTTTATCCGGGGTTTCAGCGGGAATATCTGCTTCCGAGTAGAGAGGCACTACTGCCGAGATTATTCTCTGTTGGGTGAGCTGGTTTTGGCACCCAGATTGTATTCAGAAACTGCATAATAATAAAACCCTCAGATAGTTGCACCAGTTTTCCCACATTGGGTTTTTCCGGGGACATTGGTCCAAAAACAATGGTGTCACTTGTGTGCTTGTTTTGTTTCCTTCAGTTGATGATCTATAATGTGTTGAGCATGTACTTGTATTTATTTTTAGTATTTACATGGTAAATAACTTGTTAGTTAATCAGAACAAGTAGGCAAAAATAAATCAGAAAAGTACATGAAGGGTTTCTAACAGTTAGACTTAGAAATTCCAACACAAAGAAGTTGTCAATCACCAAGAATGGAAGGATGCCCTGAATGAAGAATATCAATCTATAATGAAGAATGGAGTTTGGGAGATCGTACCTAGGCTTGAAGACAAATATGTGGTAATTCCAAATGGATCTACAAGATCAAACATGTGGCAGATGGAAGTATTGATAAATATAAGGCAAGATTTGTGGCTAGAGGCTTCTCTCAACAAGAAGGGATTGACTATGAAGAGACATTTTCTCCGACAACAAGGTATACAACCATACATTTGTTGGTCTCTTTGGCAGCATCGATGGGATGGAGCATCCACCAAATGGAAGTCAAGACTGCATTCTTGAATGACACAATTGATGAGGAAGTCTATAGAAAAACCCTTGAGATTTCAAGTTAAAGATAGAAAGGCATATGTGTGCAGATTGAAGAAGGCATTATATGGCCTCAAGCAAGCACCGAGGGCAAGCAAGCACTGAGGGCATGGTATGCTAGGATGGATGCATACCTTCAGAGATTAGACTTCACGAAGAGTTCTGTTGAACCAAACATTTATATTAAGGCGATGAAGGGAGAGCCTTTAATCATTCTTCTATATGGGGATGACCTTCTCTTGACAGGTGTGGAAGGTTGAATTGAAGAATGTAAGAAGCAACTAGCATCAGAATTTGACATGAAGGATCTAGGGCTAATGCACTACTATTTGGGACTAGAAGTCTGGCAAGAACTTGATGAGATCTATCTAGGTCAAGGAAAGCATGTGATCAAGATGTTGAAGAAGTTTGACATGATGGATTACAAACCAATGACAACCCCAATGATCACAAATTTGAAAAGACTAAGGAGTTTTGAATCGAGCCCTGTGGATCCTTCCAAGTATAGACAATTGATTGGCTCCCTAATGTACTTGGTGAATACTCGACCAAGCATATGCTTTGCAGTAAATGTTCTCAATCAATTCCAAGTGGAGCCAAAGCATGATCATTGGATAGCAGCGAAACGTATTTTGAATTTCTGCGATATCTACAAGGAACCATCCACTACTGCCTGAAATACAATAGGAGGAATGATGTCCACTTGATTGGATATACAGATTCCGACTGGGGAGGCAGTGAGTAAGATGGAAGGAGCACTACAGGAGGATGTTTCAGTTTGGGATCCTCCATGATCTCATGGATGAGCAGAAAGCAAGATAGTTGCTTTTAGTAGTACTGAGGCAGAGTCTATTGCAGCCTATGAAGCAGAGAAGCGGTCTGGTTGAGGAAGTTGCTATCTGACCTATTTGAAGGACCTATGGACCCTACAGTGATACATTGTGATAACACCAATTGTATTCGATTATTTGCATACATAGTGTTTCATGCAAAGATGAAGCATATCAACAATAAGTATCACTACATTCGGAAGCTAGTACAAGATGGTGTGTTGTAGCTACAATATATCTCCATCAATGAGCAGGTAGCTAACATATTGACAAAATCTCTTCCTAATAAGAAGCTTATGTATTTAAGAAACAAGCTTGGTTTGGTTGATGTATCCTCCCTAGTTGAGAGGGAGAAATAGGCACATCATTCTTGTCTTCAGTTGGGAAGACAGAATGGAGGATTGGGTAAGCATCTCGGATCCGATACTCTTTGAGGATGGGGTAGGGCATCCAAGATAAGAGTAGTTGTGGACCAATATTCTTTGAGGACTAATTATCCAAGATAAGAATAGTCCAAGGAAGGTCATACTCTGGAACACCCGAGTGGGGTATGTACCTTGAGAGACAATGATGATGATGTCTATATATCATTGGTCTCGCCAGCATGGTACTTTGATCTTGTGGACAGATATAGTTGTTAGTTAAGGCCTTGCTAAATCACAATATTGGTTGTTATGATGCTAAACGCATGGGTTACCAATCCGACTCTTATGAAATCTCTTCATATTGAGAATGTCCATGTACCATTTATGAATACCTCCCTAGTTAAGAGGGAGTGTTGAAAAATGTGTAACTAGGTTCCGTTTTCATAAATATGAAATGTACTTTTGATTCTTGTAAATTGTAAAATGAAAGAAAATTATTATTATTATAGGTCTTTTATTTTATAGGTCAAGCACCCATTGAGTGCTTCTAGGGTTTTTCCTAGGTTAAGAAGCCAAAAGAGTCATTGTCATAAGTTGAAGACACCTTTGGACACATTGTAACTTGTAAAGAAAATTATTTTTGTCCTTAAAAGTGTCAAAATACCCTCCAAGATAAAGTCGGTGTGGTAGCTGGCAAGTTGACCTAATTTGAGGAGCCATGTCCACCTTTGAGAAGCCTATATAAAGGAGGAAACTCGACCTCCTTGGAGCACATTCATCTCTCTCTCATTCAAGCAAAGGAAGAAGAGGAAGAAGGTAGCGAAGAAGGAAGAGGATGAAGAAGACTTGGTTTTGGGCTAATTCTCTCTCACATGTGTGAAGAAAGGCTAGGGTTTTTGCAGCAGATCTAGGGTTTTCCTCTACAAGTTCGAACTTGAAGAAGAGAAGGCATGAAGGTCAAGTGAAGGTCACAAGAAGTCATCCTCAAGCTCTAGAAGTTAGAGAAAGCCAAGAGAAGGTCTAAGGAAGTCATGGGATGCTAAAAGAGGCTCACATGTGTGGCAACAACAACTACAGGAGGGCTGAAAATTTCAGATCTGCAGTGGAGGCCAAAATTCTGCAGCCAGAGGTCGAATTTGTGCTACTAGAAGAGACTTGACTGGGTTTGACTTGGACAAGGAAAGCACATCATCCGAAAATGTTGGACTTGATCTTGGTCTAAAGGTCTTGGAATTTGTCAATTGAAGAATCTATAAGGAAGAGAAGAGGTTTGCGGGTTTTCCTCTCAAAAGGAGAGGTTTTGGCCCTGGCTTGCGGCCTATATTTTGTATTCTTGTTCTTCTTGTTTTTGGTAATTGTTTGATGATACACAAACATAATAATAATAGGTGAAGCTAATAAGTAAGATACGTAAAAAGACATCACAAGCAGTTATCAAAGAAAGAGAAACCACTAATCATTGCCCTTTAGATTTCTTAACATTCTTCACCTCAAAAATTATAATTTTTTCCCACCTATAAGTTCCTCATTTTCAAGTCAGCTCAGGTTTCGAGATTAACTTCAACATACAAATTTACATTCCTTTTTTCAGGATAGAAAAGCGTTAACGAGTATAGAAGGTATTCAATAAGTGGATTTCGTTTTTTATTAGAAACTTTCTTTCTTGATTAAATTATACTGTAAAAGGAAAACATGCTTCTTAATTTCTTGTATATATAAGTGTTATCATTTTTGTTGCCATCCATACCATAATGAATTTAGTAGGGATTAACGACACTTCACTGCCAAATTAATGATTTTCCAAACAATGTTAGATCTATGAGGTAAGACATCTTTAAATTGGGAATTCATACTATCTATGGTAACTTGGGAATTGATACCTTGTTGTTGCAAGTGATCTAAGTCCAAAGCTGGTCCACAACAAACTCCTGTTATAGATCAAATCTAGTTGGTTTGTCAAGATTGGAGAGTCCTGCATATTATGACATTGTAATCATACCAGCAAATGAAGAAAAATAGAATTTTGCAACAAAAATGCAAAGGATGGGTAAAATAAACAGAAAACAATTGAAGAGGATACAAAATCACATGGGAAAATGGTATAAATAGTAAATTAGACTACACTTACAGAGGGAATAACCTTCATTATGAATGGGAAAAGACTGACATAACCAAAATGGGGTACCAAACGCAGTGTTGGTTTTCGTGATACTACCCTGCGAAGCTCTCTCCTGATGTGTAATGTTTTTTCATCCTGAATTTGCTTCCATTTCAATGAAACCTGTAGATAAAATTTGTCATACATTGGCCATAGTGAACGGGAACTTGACATTGAAAAGCACTCAACTTCAGGCATGAATTATTAAATCCTCTAAAATGTTCTTCTCACTCTTATTCATGTATGCTATCCAAGTCTCTTTTCACTTAAAGAACGACTCTACTTAAAAAGTACATATTCCATTTTTTAGAGTAAAGAAGCCCTACAAGATTGGCAGAAAGAATATAGAGACAGAAATTCAGAAAGAAAATATATGTAAAAATGATGCATATTCCCTATCAGTGCCTCTTTTGATCTAAAAGACGTGCACTCAAAAAAAGTATACACTGCATTATTTTACATGAAAGAAACTCTACAAAATTGGAAGAAAAAATATGATGAAATAGGAAAGCAGAAAGAGTTTTTATGCAAGAATGATCCATAATCCCTAAAAGTAGTACCTCAGATTTCAAGAGTAGCTAGTGGTCAACATCTTAACTGTATAAGATTGATCATTGTTACCTTTCCAACCTGCACTTAATGATAAAAGCCCTAATCCACAAGGTGCAACCCAAGAAGGAACTACTAGGATCGTTACCACTATCACCTATGCAACCTATGCTCTTCACTTTCGACTGGTTCTCCTTCAGGTCAAGGGGCATATCCCTAAGTAGGATTACTAAAGCTACAAGGTGATAAGAGGGTATCTTTAGTAAAACAAATCTTTTTTGTATTATTTCAAAGGAGTTGAAAGAATGATTGAGGGATCTAGAGATTCATGCCAAACCAACAAGGGCAAATGGAGTCAAGAGAGTTTATATTTTTATGGCTGGAAATGAGGCATGAAAGCTCACTAGATCCACCCTAATTACGCTGGAAGTAAATGCAGAAATTTCATATAGAAGGGCTCCAAAGGACGCTACTTCAATTAGAAACTTAATTTCAGCCTATAATTGGAGTTGACAAGTTTGAAAGTATTCCTAAGATATATCACACAAATTATTAAACCACAAAGCTAAGATAGAAAAGGAGAAAAGGGTGTTTCAGCACTAGATTCCTTCTAAGTAGTAGAGGTACTCTTCAAATAAATCAAGTCACTAGCCTTTCCTATGTAAAACAATCCACTCCACTTCAAGCTTCAAGAACTAGAACATTCAACAACACACTAAAGGAGAGAACCCTTGCACATCACATATGCTCCATGTAATATTCCTAATGGAAATATACAATGTTAAACAAAACAAACATAGCAGAAATACATACAAAAATTTACAACACATTTAACAACCAGAAATCTCCATGCACTGCGTTGATCTGAGCCATTTTATTAATAAATAAGAGGGACAATGTGGTGCTGGAAAGGGTGCATTGGGCTTGCTCAAGGCAAGCTAGCTAAGCCCATATGAACAATAAGAAATCTCTCTCAAATCTACTGCTGCTCTCTCTTGGCTCTGCGCTGAAACTACCCAGAAAATATGATGTTGGCTGCAAAGAACTGCTCCTAGGGCCTCCTAGGATGCTCAAAAAATTCTAATAAATGAACCCCGGGCTCTCCACCAATAACCCACAAAACCCACAAAATAATTGGTCAAATGTTGACCTTGGAATTTCGGCCCAATTTTCCCCTAGCTCCTCTAGCTGCTGGCTGAGTTGGGGGACCTGTTTGACCCCTCAAATCTGCCCAAAAAATTCTGCCAAATTAATCTTGGCCTCTCGTCAATAAACCTAGAAAAACTCAGAAAGGGTTTGTCCTAGTTTTGACGCTCCAAAATTGACCCCCAATGCTTGGCCCTCTTCCACAAGCAGAAGATGTAACATGTAGAAAATGTTGTGTTTGTTGCTCTGCCAAAATGCTGGAAAAGCCTCCACCAACACTTCCCCAAACCCCACCTCAAGTTTCAGCCCCTAACTCCCTTCACTCGCCAACCTCCAAGCGTGCCTCCTATAAGAACTGCGCAGTCCCTATACTGTTGCTGCCAATCCTCTCCACAAACTCGCACTCCCTATTCCTGGTACGAACTGGTATAGGTAGGACTCCCTCCTTGGGCTGGCACTCGAAGTCCACCGAAGCAAGGGTTAAGATCTCCACTCGGAGACACTCATGTGCTAAACAGCACTACAAACTTGGCTTAAGCGCAAGCGTGCTATGTTAAAAACACAATTTCTAAATAGATGAATGAATGACCAAAATGAGTGCCTCTTGCTCTACTTATCAAAGAGCCTCCAAGATGCCCATGTGGGACCAACTCGACTTTCCCCACCAACTTCGCTCCAATGAGAGTGTCTTCCACATGTGGGCTGCATTCTCCATGGGGTCGCAATATTTCCCTTCCTTCCTAATGTTTGGGTCCCCACTTAATCCCAAAATTCATGTGGGACCTTTGAACCAACATCTCCTAAGTGCAAACATGAAATAAGACAAAATTCGGCAGGATTGATATTTCCCTTAGCAATATTGCTAAGTGGGAATATCATACTCTAAGAATGATGTATCCATTAATCTCCCAGGAGGGGAAACTTCAAAAATCCAACCAAGAGTTGGCACCAGAGCAAAAGATTACTAAAGAGGCAGAAGTGAAGCTCTTCACCAACCAAGAGTTGGTATTAGATGGATTGTAGAACAAAAGTTGTTGAAGTGAAGGAAGAGTGTGTGCAACTCTTCATCACAGAGAGTTGGTATTATATCAGGGTAGGACCTATTGGACAAGACTCATGTGAACTACAATAGGGACATATCCAAGATATCTATACAGGTTACTTTTGTAGGTCAAGATGGTGAACGCTAGAGGGAACTCAATGAAACAAGATGACCCTACATTGGGAGATAGAGTTATTGTCATTGAAGGAAGTATAGCATGGAAGATGGATGCTATGCAAGCACATAGGAATGAGTTCAAATGAATTAGGAAGGACATAGTTGAGGTGAGGGAAGTTATCCAAGAGGGTTCAATTGTATTTGAGGAAGTTTCTAAGGCTAGGAAGGATGCTCAAGACCAAGGATGGGAAGATCGTTTGAAGAACTTGGAAGAGTAGGTGGCCTCTCTTGTGGCTTTGACACATGATCACGCCAATATGATTACATTATTGAATAAATTTGTTGCATAGGTCTTAGCAGGTTTGTTTATGAGAGGGAATTTGAAGGAATTAGAACCATGTGATGGAAATAGAAGTGCTAAGGGGCTTGGCAATTTTAGTTGGGACATGGAGCAGATGAGAGGATGTTCTGATGAGGCCAAGGTGAATGTCGTGGCCATGCATTTCACAGGAACTTTGAAGTTGTGGTGGAGGACCCAAGTGGAGGATTTGCCATTTGGTCATATTACAGAAAATATATCAAATTGGGCAGAATTGAAGGAAGCTATGAATGCATAGTTTGGACCAAGGAATCGGGCATGGGTTGCTAGAGATCACCTTATGATGTTGAAGCATATAGGGAGGATCCAAACCTACATGAAAGAATTTTTTGGTCTTATGTTGAAGATTAGAGAGATGTCCAATGAGGATAGTGTGTATCACTTCATCAGTGGATTGCAACCATGGGAAAAGAAGGAAGTGAAGAAACAGGGTGTCCAAACTCTTGCAGAGGTTATTGCTGCAATAGCGAAGCTCTTTGACTACCAAATTTGTTAAACACACATGGACAGCAAAGAATGGGAAAGATAAATCATGTGAGTTCATTTTTTTTATTAACATGAGATGTACATTTATAATACAATGTTGTGACTCTTGGGTTTCAGATCCCAAGGTCTCTTGGACTGCTTAGTCTTTTCGGCTTCCACACTAACCCTTTAGGATTAGGTGTCCAACATTCCCCCCCTTAATCCGAAGGGTTATGTATGAGTCCAAGAAAAGAGCTGTAATACAAAATGTGCAAAAAATACATGGCAGCACTAGGCTGAATGTGCTCTATGAAATGTTGGTATAAAGGGCGGTGGTTTAAGGATGACCACCAACACTGGAACGCTTAGTGCAGTTCCCGGAACTCTTCCAAAACCGGCAAGAAACTGAAGTTTTCTCCTAGAGGAAGTGATCCTATTGTTTTAAAGAGGGAAACCTTCAACCATAAAAGGGAGGTCTCACCCCGCATAAAAGGTAAAACTTCAACCTGAAAAGGGAAGTCTCAACCTGTGATGGTTTAAGGATAACCAACAACTCTGGAATGCTTAATGCAATTCCTGGAACTCTTCCAAAGCTGGCAAGAAGCTGGAGTCTTCTGCTAGAGGAAGTGTTCTTAATTTGTGATGGTTTAAGGATGACCAACAACTCTGCGATTCCTGGAATTCTTCCAAAACTGGCAAGAAGCTGGAGTCTTCTGCTAGAGGAAGTGTCCCAGATTGCCAACTAAAGGCATGTTCAGGGGCATCTTTGTCTCTGGCTACAACTCTGAAACTGGTGTGGCAGGTTGTGGCTCAGGCTCGCTTGATGTGACTTTGAAGCTTGTAGATGACCATCATTTCCCCCCTTGTCAGATACAAGGTGAGATGATGGAGAAAACTCAACTGCAAGACTGTTCAATATTCTGGAACAAGTTCTGACATGTGTTTGGAATATCTTCTTGGTTGTTGATGCCCATTGCCAAGAAGCGATCCATCCAAGATGAATCTTTGTTCTTGCAGGACGTTTGTTTCTGAAGCATCTGTGTGAAGAATGGCTGGTTTTATGACAGTGCTTACATGGATGAAGATCGAAACAGTGATCTTTCAAATGGCCAACTCGATCACAGTGTTAGCATTTCACGATCTATTGTTGTTGTTGCTGTGGAACAGCTGAAGCTGAACTGTCATGAGGAGCAGGTGAACTGTCATAAATGAATCCAGCACTCTGAAACTGAATGGGCTTGGCATAGTCTGGAATATAAAAGGACAAGTCCTTGTCATATCCAAGACCAGTTCTGTGCTTGTTGCGGACAAGTTGTTCCCAAGGTCTGATGATGGGCTTGGGAAGTGCAGACTGAGTTTCTGCATCTGCATGTACAACTGTTGCTTTATTTGAATGAATGGTAACATTATTGACTTGCTGTTTATGGGAGTCTGTTTCAATCTTCTGAACAGAAACAGGTTCAGAATGATGACTCCACTGTTGTAATTCTTCCTGCTGTAGCTTTGTCTCAAGCTGCAAAAACTCAATATCTTCTTGTACATTATGCAAACAGGTTCTAATGTCAACAAGAGAAGCTTTGCTTATTCTTACTGTATCATGATCTGAGGAATGTATGAGAGTTTTTAAGAACTCTAATATTTCAGTAATTTGAGTCATTTCTTGATATCTTTACTAAACAGAAAAAATATATCTGGATGCAAAAGTTCAGCAAATCTCTCTCTGAAAATTAGCCCAAGCAGAACAAAAGCTTCTTCCTTCCCTTCAAATTTACAAAATCAATAGGTTTTCTCTGTCAACAGCAAAACTCTTCGCATGGCAGCCAAAGTTTAACCCAGACCACTCTACCGAACAATACACGAATGGGTCACTAGAGATAAAGATAAGATCGCGCAGCAATGAGTGGAGTGGAAATAGAGATGGATCTGAAAAGAAAATAATACAACAGCAGGATTGAAGTTTTAAAAGTGTGGGCATTCATTCACTCAAACTGTTCTGAATCTCTATCTCAATTCGTTCACCATGCTTTCTATATCAAACATTTCATTTTATGTTCTGCCAAACAACATGAATGAGCTTACCGCGCATATCAATTGCCTTCTTAAAAGAATCCCAAACTCATCCCACACATTCAATGCCAATTGCAGTGCAGAGAAACGCATTAAAAAATTGTGTAACACCAACAGGCTTCGAGAGGCAGCGGAAACCTTCAACAATATGCCTCTGAAAATTGCACAGCCATTAAAATAAAATAGTACGAGATCTCTTAAAACTGGTTTATCACGCAAGGGGACCAGCTTCCAGTTTCACGTGATGTACATTGAACCAAAGTTATCGGTGACTGTTGGCAAGAATGACTTTCTAGCACATTTCCACTGTTTGTATCAAAGATCTTTAATTCTCCCGCATGACTTCCAGTAGCAATACGTGTATAAATGTGGATGCAACAAAGATAATGGAGGAAGAGTGGTAATAGGAGCAGGGCACTGTCGATGCTGATGCTTCAAATATTGCACAACCAATGAGTCCAGAGTGGCATGCTCATTGTTTCCAAGGGGCGTTTCTGAGCTTTGATGTGATTCAGGTCAAGTTTCGATGCATAAACAACACTCCAGTGCACAGAAAATGATTTAAATAACGAATAGCATATAGAGTGGAGCACAGTCCAAGCAGACATCGCAATGGAATAATCATTTCCCTGTGAGCTTCGATGAAAGCATAGAAATATCGCAGTACGACTTGGACATAAAGTTGGCAAATGGTAATGTAACTATAAAAAATAGAGAACTTTGTGTGAGGATCTTCAGGGAACTGCTCAAATGTTTCCCGCAGCCCCCCTCACCTGTAGTTCACGATGGGAAAAAGAACATGTACAGTTCACGACGTTTAGAGCATCTGAAACCATTTTACGAAGTCAACCTTGTGGATGGAGCAGAGAGGCCAAACACCCAATACAATGTCACCGTCCAATATACGAGCACAAACGATGGAAGCTTTCTGCGTAATTTCTTAAATGTCCGGAATCCGCATGGCGTGAATTTCAAGGAATTCCAGGCCTTTTTGCAGGGTTTGGAAATTGTGATTAGAGAGCACCCTAGTAAAAATAAACTTTTGCTGGGCAGAAGCCTTTACACGCTAGAACCAGACACTTTGATAAGAGATCTATAGACATCATGTATTCATTCTATTAATTCGTCGGGCGCTCAACGTCACCTTCAAACCGCCTTTCATGTAAAGAGTCACCCCAAGCTTAGATTTCACACGTTTAATACTATCAACACTTCTAACCTTAAACCGACACAACATGGATGCCGCTACGTATTTCATTTGCAGGTAGGAGAATTCTTTTCCCATGCACAGCCGAGGACCTCCATTGTGGGTTCGTGTCCCACCGGGCGTGCCAGACTTCAACGCTTCAGGCTTCAGAGGAACTCATCAACGCTTCAGGCTTCTCCAGCTGGGCCACAATGAAAGAAGGTGCGATGGGGAAAACTATTATTCAAGCAGCGTTTCCAGCGAAAATTCTCAGATTTTGAGAAGGAGCTTCAAGGCATCAACGCTTCAACGCATCCGGCTTCTCCAGCTGGGCCACATGCCTCCATGCGTTGGCTGTTCCTGGAGCGTATTGCAGCAGCGACTCAAATGGTGCAGAGATTTGAGTCTTCGAAGAAGGAGATACCAGAGATAGGCCTCTGGATGAGCAACGGACTGGCAAAAAAAACGTCCTGGCAAAAACGTCCCCAAGGAGCGTTGGATGGTATTCCTTGCTGGCGGTATGTCAGGTATTCCTGCGCGGAGAGGGGCAGTGATAATTCAAATATTCATGCGCAGAGAGGGACAGTACAAACGTTTCAAATCAAGTCAGGATGACAGCGGGACAGAAGAGCAAGGCGCAGGCAGGTGTGGCAGATTGACATAGCCGTTTGAGGACAGAGCGCTGGCAGAGGCAGAGAGAGGGACGTTTCATACGTTTAAGTGAATATGGCAGACAATGCACAGGTCTGTATAAAGGAATATGGCAGAAATACACTGCACAGAAAGGCCATAAACAAATGGCTCAAATTACTTATGCAGGGCAGGAATACGCCTGCTCTGATACCATGTTAAACACACATGGACAGCAAAGAATGGGAAAGATAAATCATGTGAGTTCATTTTTTTTATTAACATGAGATGTACATTTATAATACAATGTTGTGACTCTTGGGTTTCAGATCCCAAGGTCTCTTGGACTGCTTAGTCTTTTCGGCTTCCACACTAACCCTTTAGGATTAGGTGTCCAACAAAATTGATGGGAAGAACAAGGAAGAATGATGTGGTGATAAGGGCAAGAAGAAGAAGGACCAAGGGAAGTTTAAGTCTTCCAAGGAGGGAAAAGCAGAGCAAGTAGGTACCATGAAGGAGAAGAAGACGATTATATGTGGGATATGTGCACAAGACTATTTGGCAAGGAATTGCCCATTGAAGCATAACATAGTTGCCTTGGAGCAAGAGGGAGCCTTGGAAGTAAGAATGTTACAGGTTTTGAGTGTAGTATCCACACAGAAGAAAGCAAAAGTGAAGGGTAAGGAAAGAACTCGACTAGATTTTATTGATCTAGACTTGTGTGAGCACTCATGTGACAGCTATGGTTGACAGTGGGGCTAACCACAACTTTGCAAGAGAAGTTGTGGCAAGGTAGCTTAGACTTAGATTCAAGCCTATTAAGGCAACCTTTAAGGCCATTAACTTTGGACTCCAGAGATATGCATGTGATTGGGACAATTGAGGATATGCCCATCTATATAGGAGAATGGTGGGGGAAAGTGGACCTTATTGTTGTGCAGCTAGATGATTATGATTTGATGTTGGGACAAGAGTTCTTGATTGATGAAAGAGTTGTCCATGTGCCTCATATGGGGCACCTATTAATTCTATCAGGACTAGACCTAATTATCGTGAGAACTCAGAGAGGAGATCCAGGTTAGATATTTAGGATGGCTACCATATACTAGGATGTTCAACAATATTGTGTTGTTGCACATGGAGGTATGAACAATGAGAAGATAGAGTTAGTTCTTTCAAATCATGTGGACAACATGACTACTTTGATAGACAAAGTCGAAGAATTGGAGAGAAAGATGAGTTAGATGGAGCATGGATCGAAGACTGATGTTTCCAGGGAGGACACGACAACAACACCGATGGTTTAGGGATGTTACCAAGAGGATGTGCCTTGGTACCATAAGGCCAAGGAGGAGATTAGTTCATCCATAGAGAGCCTAGGACATTGGCCATGTCATTAGGAGTTGGATTGGCTTGTTGAAGAAGCTTAAGGCAAGATAGGTTCATATCCAATATTATTGTGATATGTGACGAAGAACTATGGAGGAGTACTTCTAGGAGGAAAAATGGATATGGGAGATAGAGGTGGCGATCACTATGACTATTGCACCTCATCCTCACATTGAACCATGAGGAGTTGGCTCATTGTTTCAGTTGAATGGCAAGCCAGATCATGGGCTTCCTAGGGTGGTACTCGAGTAGTAATGGTAGATTGATGTGAAAGCTTGGATGATCTGAGGTTGAGGACATTGCATTGTGCCAGAAATTAGTTCTTATGGAACTTGGTGCCATGATCAGATTAACTACTTGATTAGTCAGGAGCCATAGGGGCATCAAACACATGGGGTATATGCAGGGGTGATTTCTAGAGATGCAGTCAGACACATCATCTAGAGATGCGACACTTCATGATACATATTTTGGGGAGAGATGATCGATGAGTTATGACCTGGAGCATTGTTGAGGATGATAATAATTTTGAGTGGGGGAGGATTTCAAGGTTCGTAGTTGGATGCACACTTGATAGGGCACGCATAATGGCAACATATCCATCAAAGGAAATGTGACGCTAATATCACAAGAAGTGTGACAATTTGGGCTTTCATGTTGTGGAATCATGCATAAGCAGGCACACGCTAAGGTGGGCATGGTTAGCCGAGTCGGGGGACGAAACAATTGTATGTGTTGAAAATGTCACTAGTGTCAGTCTTCATAATGTAATAAAATGTAAATGACATATTTAGTATTATTATTATTCTTATTTTTGGTCGAAGCATGTTATTCATGCTTATTAGAGAAAAATAATATATTATGAGTCAAAAGAAATGTATTTGAGTCAAGTCCCATTTGGAAGTTTGCAAAAAAAAAGATTTTATTTTTCAGTCAAATAGTCAATAGAAGACCAAGTTCGCCCTCCTTGGACAAGTCGACCTATGTGGCAGCCATTTGACCCTCCTGGACAGCTATAAATAAAAGTCAACCTGACCTCTTGGAAGCTCACTCATCACACAACATCAATTTTTGTGCCAAAAGAAGGTAAATCAATCAAAGCAAAGCAGAGGAAAGGAAGTAAAAGGAGAGAAAGAAGACAAGTTTTTTTTCCCTAGTTATGCTCACACGTGCAAATTTTTTTGAGGCAAATTTTGTGCAACTATGGGCCTGAAATTTCAGGAATTGATCAAATTTCAGAGATTTGACCAGTGTTGACTTTTGTTGGCTTTGACTTTGTTGGAGGTGACTTGGAGGAGGGCTAACTTGGATCTTTGTGGTAGTTTTGGTCTTGGTCTTGGGTCTTGGATATCTCACTTTGATCTGATTCTATAAGAGAAGGATTTTTGGGTTTTCCCCCTTGTGGAGTTTTGCCTTGGCTTGGAGCCTAATTTTTGGTGTTCTTTATCTCTTTGTGATCTTTATGTTTTGGTAATTGCTTGATGAAGAGAACATAAAATATAATAATAAGCCAAAAAACATTCACAAGTAATTATCAAGTTAAGAGAAGGCATCATTATCTTTCAGTACTTGGTTTCTCAACATGGTATCAGAGCTAAGGTGAAAGGAAGGTAGTTTGAAGATCACATCTTGTTGGCATATTTGAAGACTTCCTTGCAACAATTATATCTCTTTCTATCAAAGGTTAAAGAAGAAGACTTGAAGATCATCATCTATCTAGCAACCATCACTCAAGGACATCCTTGAAAGCCAAGTCAACATTCTTGAAGACATCCTCATAACAGTTTCTCCTTCTTTTACAAATCAAGTTGTGGCATAGAGCCTCTGTGGAGCATACAACTCAGTAATAGACAAATATATACTTTTATTGATGAATGATGATTTTTACATAGAAGGGCCCTTGGCTTATATATTGCCTCAGGTGCCTCTTGGCGAAAGGGCATGATCTTTTGATTGTGCCCTTTTGCCTAATTAACCTATAATTACAGCTTATTAAATTTTTACATAACATTGCCTTCCTCTCGAAAAGATTCTTTGTCCTCATAGCATACATAACGACTAGTGTTCTTTACGAAATGCTTCTATCTCCAAGAGGCTTCTTCTTCTGGTAGGTTCTTCTAAGGTACTTTTAATTACTCGAGATCATAATTTCCTTTCCCTGGTGGCAACAATTCCTTCTGGTTCTAAAACGAACTTGCCTTCATCATCTAATATCGAAAGCATTGTTTGCGCTGATTGGTGTTTTCCCAATGCCTTTTTAAGACAAGATACATGGAAAACGTTGTGAACTCAACTATTATCTGGAAGACTTAAGTTGTATGCTACTTGGCTGATCTTTTTGTTAATCTGGTACGGTCCATAAAACTTTGGCACCAATTTGTTTTTTCCTTTCTGCTTTAGGGATAATTGCTTGTAAAGCTGAAGTTTAACAAATACCCATTCTCCAACTTCAAATTCTCTCTCTGTTCTATGTTGGTCGGCTTGCTGCTTCATGCGATTTCTTGCAATACTTAGATTTT
Organism: Pinus tabuliformis; assembly: GCA_031772625.1. Taxonomy (NCBI): domain Eukaryota; kingdom Viridiplantae; phylum Streptophyta; class Pinopsida; order Pinales; family Pinaceae; genus Pinus; species Pinus tabuliformis. The sequence continues at coordinate 1,082,994,076 of CM062805.1, read as the reverse complement.
CTTTTAACGCTTGAAAGACTTTTTGGGTTTCTTCTAACTAATCCTTAACTACTGGAACTTTTGTCTCGGTGATGGCTAAGTCCTTCCATTTAGGAGGTTCATATCCATACAGAGCTTGAAATGGGGTCATTTTTGTGAAGTGTGATAAGTTGAATTGTACCACCATTCAGCGAGGTGTAACCACTGAGCCCACTTACTTTGTTTGTCTGCTGCATAACAACAAAGGTAAGCTTCTAAGCACTTATTGACAGTTTTTGTTTGATCGTCTGTTTGAGGATGATATGCGGAACTCATATTGAGGTATGTTTGAAAAGCTCCTTCCAAAAAATCCCTTTAAATTTAGCGTCTCTATCACTAACAATGACTTTGGGGAATCCATGTAATTTGTAGATATTCTTGCAAAATATCTCAGTGATCTCTTTTGCTGAATCTGATTTCTTCATTCCAATGAATTGTGCATACTCAGTGAGTCTGTCGACTACTACAAGAATTTTGTCCTTTCCATTAGACACAGGTAACCCTTTGATAAAGTCCATTGATATTTCCTCCCATTTCTGATTTGGAATGTTTAAGGGATAGAGCGATTCAGGTGTCCTAATGTTCTCATTTATTTCTCTGGCATTTATCGTATTTTGCTACATATTTTTGAATATCATTATTCATTCCCTTCCAGAAAAAAGACTGACATGCATTATAGTAGGTTTCAAAGAACCATACATGTCCAACTCAAAGTATGTCATGGCACTCTTTGAGAACTTTGGATTTAAATTTAGAATTTGGACTTAGGTAAACTCTCCCCTTGTACCACATAATATCGTTTTTCCATTCAAACTTGAATTTTGAGGAACGTTATTGATTATAGCACTTGTTTCTAGATCTTTTGCATACTCACTTCGAATTTCATTAAGCCATTCTAGGACAACAACTGAAATTGCCAGTAATGATGATTCTTCGTCTTTCCTGGAAAAAGCATCAGCGACTACATTGTCTAAAGCATAAAAATTGATAGCTTGTTGACTTGAATGTAAAAATACATGAGGTATTTTGTAATAATAATTTATTATATATAAAAATGTACAAGTGATGTCGAATGTTACAATGAGGACCCACATATATACCTAAGTAGGTGTCCTTTCTTCTTCCAATAGGATTCCTAGCAATCCTAAGTAAACTAGTCTTACAGTAAATTGCAAAATATTCATAGTTATTCTTAAAAAATTTATAGCATCCAAACCCATTTTCAAGCAAGTATGTTGCATGATGTACAACTGTCTCTGGTGGGTCTGCTTCTGCAAGAGTACAAGTTCCTGAAATTCCTTTATAAAAAATTGATGTTGTCTTGTTACCTGAGGTTGATTCTAACTTAGTTGAGCAACTACCTATTTCCGTGTCTCTCACCAAACTAAAACCTTGATTCTCCATACTCAATGTTTCATCAATCTCAACATTCTTGGTGTCCTTTGATGCATTGCGCATAACTGATAATCCCAATGATCTTGCATCCTTTCTCCCACTTAGGTCCACAAGCCGTTTGCATTGTGAATCAATGGGCTTGTATCTTTCTGCATTTTCACTCTCCTTTGAAAAATTGGAATTATTGAATTTTTCTTTAGCCACTACATCATCATCTGGTGCAGTCTTGAGTGTCATTTCATATCTTGAATTTTTGTCTTCCATACTAGAGCTTTTGGCAGTGGAGATGTCGCTTTCATTAGCTGGTCTTGATGCTCTGTCATTTAGTTTACCTACTTTATTCAAAGAGTCAACATAGCTCCGAGAATCCTGCATAACATCTGGAACCTTTGTTATTGAATTAGAATAAAAAGGCCTTTGATATGACTATTGTCCATCAAGATGTTGATCAAAACTTTCAACATCATCCAAATCTTTAGCAAAAGTAGTTTGAGCCCTTGTAGAAGCCTGTCCCCTGAAGGTATCTTCATTGTGGGCAGACCTTCCCACAGGAGTTGCATGTTCAAAAGCCTTATTAGATTTGGCATTTGTAAACCTTGCTTTGTTCATCACTTTTGCAACCTGTCATGTCTCAAGATCTTTCTTATTAGAGGTAATTTCAGGTCTAGCAAGAGATTCAAAGAGGAATTGAGATAAGGTGACATCTCGATTTCTTCTCATATCTGAATCCAACTAATCCTTCTTGTTTGCTCGAATTCTATTATCCCGTCTTGAACTATACTTTTCAGATCCTATCTGACTTTGATTACTATCACAACCATGCTTAGAAATGTTTTTAGGCATCTTTTCAAATTTCTATAGAGTCTTGCCAATTGGATTCTCCTTTAACGAATTGTTTTCATCAATAGGTGCACCCTTGGATCCTCGAACACCAATCGAACTATGAATATCTTCTCTTTCACGATGTTCTAGAGAAATGGTTATTTTCCCTTCAGGTGATTTGATTTCTCCCTCACAATGTATCAAATCAATATCTACAGCCATGTCAGTGTCATCTTCACCATCAAATGTTATCTTTCCAATGTAATGTTGGGAAATTTTGCTGATCTCTTCTCCCTCAACTATATCATCACAAACATCAATATCTTTTGAGTTCCTTGGTGACTGTGGGGGTTGCCCACTATTTTTTTGTTCAATCATCACCTTCTGCTTATAGTTTTCACCAAACTTGTCTCTGTCAGTATGGGAGGGGGTTAGTTTAGAATCACTGAGATCCTTCATGGTCTCAGCTTCATTGTCAGACTTATCATCATCACACATAATGTCTACATCAAACTCTTCACTACTGTTATTATCTTCCTTATTATCAATTTCTTTTCGACATGCTTTAACTTCTGCAATTGATTTTTCTAAACGCTAAAATGCTTCTTGAATTTTACTAAATTTCTCAAATCAATCAGGATGTGAACGTAATGGCACATTGTGCGGCGAACAACGTTCAAAGACCGGCATGATTATATTGTGTGCCATGGCTCTGATACCACTGAAGCATAAAAACGGATAGCTTGTTGACTTGAATGTAAAAATACACAAGAGGTATTTTGCAATAATAATTTATTATATATACAAATGTACAAGTTATGTCGAATGTTACAATGAGGACCCACATATATACCTAAGCAGGTGTCCTTTCAAGAATAGACATGTCTTTTCATTTAACTTAATGACTATTTAACATAATCAATATTTGATTATTTAATATTTACATTTTTATTTTTATTTTATTTTCTATAATTTATATTCATAACATTGTCCTTCCCTTTCTTATGTAATATATCCATGTCGAAGGTGGACATTTTTTTGATCCACTTTTGTTGTTCTATAGATAGCATTTTCTGTTGGAGGAGGTGCTGAAGACTATTATGGTTTGTTTGTATTAAGAACTTACTTTCCAAGAGATATTGTCTCCACTTGGCTAATGTGTGCATAATGGCAAGCATTTCTTTGTTATATGTAGACTTGAGACATTCTTTCTTGTTGAGCTTCTTTCTTTCAAATGCGATTGGGTGACCTTCCTGCATTAATATTGCTCCTATGCCAAAACCGAAAGCATCACATTCAATTACAAACGACTTTGAAAAATCTTGAGTTGCTAATACAGGTGCATTGGACATAATTTCCTTCAAATCTTCAAAGCACCTTTTTGCGTCATCATCCCATCAAAATGAGTTCTTTAGAAGGTTTGTTAGGGGTGCAGTTACATGGGCATAGTTTTTAATAAACCTTCGACAATACCCTGTCAATCCTAAGAATCCTCTTAACTTGGAGATGTTAACTGGTTTGGGCCATTCTTTTACAGCCTTGATCTTATTAGGACCTACTTTTACTCCTTCCTTAGATATTATGTGTCTGAGGTACTCTACTTCTTCCTTCTCGAAGGTGCACTTGGACATCATTGCATAGAACTGATGTTCTTCTAATATAGTGAGAACTTGCTCCAAATGTTGTAGATGCTCCTTCCATGTTTGGCTATAGATTAGAATATCATAAAAGAACACTAACACAAAATTCCTTAGATATGGGCGAAATACCTCATTCATGGTGGTTTGGAAGGTTGTCGAGGCATTAGTTAATCTGAAGGGCATTACCTTAAATTCATATTGACCTTCGTGTGTTTGAAAATAAATTTTTGTTGTCTTCCAACCTTATCCTTATTTGGTAGTACCATGATCTCACAACTAGTTTTGAAAAGTATTTAGCTCCATGTAGTTCATCTAGCATTTCATCGATAAAAGGAATTGGAGATTTGTTTTTAATCGTTATCTTGTTTAGCCCTCGGTAGTTTATGCATAGTATAAACGATCCATATTTTTTCCGAATTAATACAACTGGAGCAGCATATGGACTTCTAATTTTTGTGATAATACCACATTTTAAAAGATCCTGGACTAATCTCTCGATTTTGTTTGTTTTTATGATTTGATCCTAAATTGACTTCGATTGTGTGCTCGATTTCTCTTTTAGGAGGCATCTTCATTGGAAGGTCTTGGAACACTCTTTTGTGCTTTTGAATTAGTTCTTGAACTTCAAGTGACTCTTCGTTGACTAGATTTGAAGTTTAAGCGAGATTTTTCGGCGTAAATCACAAGATATTTCATTTGTCGACGTGTTTCGAACCAACAAGTGTGGTTCATCGTCAGGACAAGTTGAACGAACAGATCTGGCTAAGCATGTTAAATAGGTAGAGCAGAAACCCCAACGGCTATGACCAAGTAACGGCTAGATTTGACAGGATGAAAATTAACTAGGGTGGTTAAATTCTTAAAAGTAAATGGGCCCTTGTTTAAACACTTATAAATATATCTAAAAAATAATCATAACCTAAAATAATTTACATAACTAGTTAGTTATCAAAGTTGATAAATCTAAAAAGATAGAGTAACTAATGGTTAGTTATAAATATCTAGATATATAAGTCAAAGGGACTATTCCATCCATTAATGAATATTAAAATAATTATAAACCAAATCAATTTTAATAATAGTTAAATAAAGAAGTTATCCAAATACAGAGTAATAGGGTAATTTAAAATTATGATGCTATAAATGTATATATAAAATATAAACTAAATTAATTTAAATAAATAGTAAGATATTCAAGTTATTAAAACTAAATATTTAGATTAGTTAATTATAAAAGTCATACATATTAGGGTATAAATAGTAAGTTATATTATTAATTACATTTATAAAATTAAAATTAACTCAATGGTTAATTTAAATAAAAATTCGAGTAGTCTAAGGGTTAAAAAATAAAATAAAATAAAATAATAATAATAATAATAATAATAATAATAATAATAAATAAGATAAAAATAAATAATAATAATAATCTAAAAATAAATAAATAATAATAATAATAATAATAAAATTAAATAAATCAAGGAACAAAGGCTGAAAAAACCTAGAAGACCACAGGAAAAAACAAACTAAAGGGAAGGGAAGGCAGGAAGACCACGACTAGGAGGAGAGGGCTGGGGTCCAGCAACTACTGATCTTCCAGCCATCCTCTCTATTAAGATTGTTTGGTCTTTTTTCGATCTCAAGCGCTTCCCTAAATTTCCGGTGATGGAAATGGGACACACTAGCAATCACACTAGCCTCCTCGATGCAGACATGATGATTGGTTTTCTCCACATGCTCTGCTAAAGCAGAAGACTTGGCCCTTCTATGCTTGAGGTCAGCTGCGTGCTCACTAATCCTTTGATTAATGGAACGACCTGTCTCACCAATATAGGGAGTCCCACATGAACAAGGAATAATATACACCCCTTTCATGTCCTTAGGGTCGATAGGATCCTTCACAGATCTGAGGGACTTACGAATGGTGTTGAGAGGTCTAAAGGTCGAGGGGACATTATGCTTCTTAAGAATCCTCGCAATTCTATCTGTAGTCCCCTGAACAAACGGAAGATGGACACCGGGAACCCTCTCCTTCTTCTCTCTTTTAGCCCCCGAATTCTTAGCTGCTTTGAGGAACGCCCTCTGACCCAAGTGCCTACTATAACCGTTCTCCACAAAGACATTGAGGAGATGGGATTTCTCCTCCTCGAAACTCTTATCATCAGAGATCCTTAAGGCACGAGTAACAAGGGTGTTGAGAACCCCCAACTTCTGAGCCGGGAAATGGTGGGAACTAGCATGAAGATATTGCTCCGTATGAGTTTTCTTACGAAACACTCGGTGGGAGAGGGAACCATCACTATTCTTAGAGAGAAGAATATAAAGGAAAGGGAGGCAGCCATCGACTTCCTGCTCCTTTGTGAACTTAATGGCCGAGGACTGATTATTGAGATGATCGAAGAAGAGATCCAACTCCTCTTGGCCATGAGACCAGATGACATTAGTGTCATCTACATATCTTTTCCAAAGCTTAGGCAGGAGGCGGGCTGAGTTAAGAGCCTTGGATTCAAAATCCTCCATAAATAGATTCGCAACAATAGGAGAAAGAGGAGAGCCCATCGCAACACCATGGGTTTTCTCAAAGAACTCCCCTTCAAAACAAAAAAAGGTCGAAGTGAGGCAGATCTCAACTAACCGAGCGGTATCAGGATCGGTTAGATGGTTGATAACTTCCATGGCCTCATTTATAGGGATGCATGTGTACAGGGAAACCACATCAAAACTAACCAAAATGTCTCCTGAGTCCAGCTTAAAGTTAGCATCCCTAATTGATGACACTGCACTAAATAAGTTGGCGCTCCCTTTTGGATCATTTTCATCATCTAGGATGATGATACAATTTGATTTTTAGGGGGCTGGAACCCATATAACTTGTATTTCTGCCCTTACCATTTAAATTTTATAAATTGCTTTTGATGGTTGGTAGATTAAGTGCCTAGTGTTTGTAGCCATTGGATACCTAGGACCATATCCACTCCTCCTAATGGTACAATGTAGAATGGAGATTCTAGGTTATAGTTTTGAATCTGTAATTTGAATTTATGGCATTTCACTACTTTTTCAATTTTCGTGCTGATATCTATCATAACTTTCATGTTGGGCATAGGAAACGTGAAAATGTTGAGCCTTTTTGCCATAGTTGAGTCCAAAAAGTTGTGGGTGCTACCGTATCGATTAGAACCATTACGTTGCTCTTTTTGATATGTCCTTTTAATTTTAATGTCTGGGGCTAAGATATACCTGTCATGGCCAATAATGACACTTGTGGAATATTCTCGTTATTTGGTTCTGGAGAAAATTGTGGAGAATCTTCGATTTCTTCTATGTTTGATTCATTACCATTGGATCATCAGTTGCTTCACATGTATACAGGTTCTTGGTTTCTTTTCCTTAGCACATCTATGTTTAGGGTCCCATTTTTCGCCACAACGTTTGCACTTACCTTCTTTCATTCTTTGCATTTCCAAATTAGTTTTGATTCCTTCACAAAGATGTGGTGGAACAAATTTTGTATTATCCGTGTTCATAGTGTGGGGAAATCTTCGTCTCGAATATACTCTTTCAACTTTTGGCCACTGCATCTTTTCATTCTTCTTTTCAACAACTTTTGCTTTCTGTCTTGCTTCTTCGATAGAAGTGATGTCATGAAGCTCAAGCTTCGCCCAGAGATGGGATTTAAGTCTCATGACGTATGATTGAATTAGACGAGCCTCTGATAACCTAGGTACTCATGTAGCTAAGGTTTCCCAGTCTTGAGTGCATTCGTCCACATCTTCTTTTTATTGTTGTCTGGTAAGCGCTAAGAAGAACTCTTCTTCCTTGACACCTTTGAACCTCTTAAAGAATGCATTTTTGAATTTCTTCCAACTGATAGCAAGTGTCGTCTTCTTCCACCACATATACCAATTATATGCTTCGCCTTCCATTTGCATGGATGCATGCTTGATCTTTTCATCATCATTGTTAATACCATAAATCTCGAAATATTCTTCTACTTTATTGAACCATGTGACATTGCATTTCTCGTTACCGCCAAATTTGGAGAGCTCCAGTTTTTCTCTTTGTTGATATGTAGCCACTAGTTGAGTGAAGAAAGGGTATTGATTTGCGAATTGCATATTTGAGTATTGATTCCAGAGCTGCATATTTTGAAAATTTGTGTTACTATTTTGTTGATTGGGCTTGGAAGATGCTTTTGGAGACTCAGGGGTCTCATGTGAGTTTGACGAATTTGATGTCTCTGAGGAATTGAGATGTTGAGTAGCTTCATTATTTTGGGGTATTTGATCAAGTGTAATCTTCAACTTGTCGCAAATACAAGTCAACATCATCATTGCTTGATCATGAGCTATTGATGCTGCATTATGATTTTGGTCCACCTTATTTGAAAGGATCGCATGATCCTTTTTAAATTCGTTATGATTTTGCTTGAGCTGACTCTCTATTCTCTTCGTTGTATCCTGGAGCTCCTTGATTTCAATGGAATGCCCGGTAACCTTATTCTCAGGATCAATCAAATTTTTACTAAAATTAGCCATCGACATTCATGAACAAATTGATCGGGTATGTGGTGGTGTATATTTATCTAACTTAACCTTTTTTCTTAACTTAACCCTCATATTTTTATTTATTTTTTAAATATAAAAACCTTTTTTTTAATATATATATATATATATATTCTTTTTTTCTATAAAAGACTATTTATTTATTTAGTAGTTAATTAAATACTATATAATAATTTTAATAGATAGTATTTAATAGTTTAATAATACCGAATATTACCAAGCGTTATGACTTAATAGAGAAACAAGACGAAACGCTTGTCAAGGGCATGTTAGGTTAGAAAAAGATAATTGCCACAAGTGTGATGGGCGAGGATGGAGAATGACGATATTGGATGGAGAGTGGTGAATTGATGCCAATACATACTATGACGGGTTGCGGTGGATCGGGATGGGACACAAGCGGGGGAGATGCAGTGGTTGGAGGCAGACAGGAAGACGATAGATAGGGCAGTTCGACGACAACATAGATGGTTAACAACTGACGTGGAGAATCGAAACACGAATGATTTTGGAAGCGACGATGGGGTCGATGGGGGGGGACAAGTACAACAGACCAACGAGGAGTATCAGTGGATTGATGAACAACAATTGTGGTGAAAGATGACGGATGGTGAAGCAACAACAACCGTGCAACGGAGTGTCCAGAGAACCAACCTGCTCTGATACCAAATGGAGCATACAACTCAGTAATAGACATAAATATATATTTTTATTGATGAATGATGATATTTATACAGAAGGGCCCCTGGCTTATATATTGCCTCGGGTGCCTCATGGCGAAAGGGTTTTTCATGTGGCAAGCATCAAAGTTTGGAGACACTATAAACAAAAAGTATAATGGATCATCCAATTTCAAAAGAAGAGTTCTTCTATGTACAATCTATAACAAGATTTTTTCAAGAACAACAATTGTTTACTAGGATGAAAACAAGGGTCTGAACCTGTGACAAATCCAAAAATTTTGTAGTAACATTCAAACCTGCTGCAATACTATATTGAAATGGCATTCGAACTTGTAACTAGACTAAGCTTCGAAGGTATCTTCTTAAAGGAATCGATGATGACATCAAATAACACTTGTCCAAGATTAGAGCAATACATATCAGAGGCATACTTTTCCCTTTACGAAGAAGTATGCTCATAAAAGAAATCGAAAATCTAAAACTATCCAAACCTTTTGTGGAGGCATTCAAATATTCTATTGCAAAAGATATTCGAGCCTTCTATGGCACTATGGTGACACCAGACCTTTGGAGGCTAAGTCTCCTTAAAAGAACAACAATGGTGTTGTCAAGGTGAAAGCATCATTTTACAATTGTGTAGCCGCAAGCTTTAAGCATAAAACAGTGTGGCATGTCTCTAAGACATGCAACCATACAAAATATATTTCCGAAGGATCTTCGTCTGTAGTCTATGGAAGGAACTAAAATATGTGGAATCTGAAGCTAGATGAAGCATATTTCTCTGACACTAGAATATGAAGCATCTATACTACCAAGACTTGCTCCTAGACATAGAAAAAGGACTATTTACATCAACAAAACTGACCTATCTGATATACTAAAGTCTACAAGATCTAAGGCACCTATGTCGGAGGCAGATGACACATGACACAAGATCAGGTCTTAGTAAGAATTGTTTAGGTAATATTGAAAGAGGTACGTATAATCTTTGTTCATTCATGATTAATAACCTATGTCAATTACAAGAATGCTAAGATAATGCTCTTGAAAAATAGTAGTGCATTATGTAAAGGGTATATGTAGATATATTTGAGAGCTCATTGATATATTAACATCTAAAGTCTTTCCTTGTATATAAAGACTAGGATGCTAAAATCAAGGAATGAAATGAATTATCTATAGACAACTTACTAATGGCATCTCTATGGTTTGTATATATGTAGAACTTGCAATTTGTAAGTTGACAGGTCTTGAAGACTTTGGCATCTAGGGTTTGTAAACCCTAGCAAAGTTTGGACTAAGAAACACCCTAGAAACAAAATCCTATCTAATCATTTCCACTGTAAGAAGAAGATCTAACTCTTGATTATGACAGAAATGACATCATGCTAATGTGAGAACAAGGTTGGGAAACAGGTACAAGATTAAGATGGAGCTAACCTTCCTCGAAAGATAAGTATTCTACATCTCCTTGATTACTACTACTACTACTATTGTCTTTGTACTTTGCCTTTGTTCTTTCATAGTGTTCTAATAAAGCTTGCAAGTCAAGACAAAAATGATCTAAACGTGACTAACAGATGGAAGAGTTGGAAGAATGTAGCAAATCACACATATTTTTGAAAAGGAAGAAAGTTGTTTGAAGTATGCATCTAAGAAGTAAATGAGATGGCAACACGAAAGCGAGACTCAATAAAAAGAGAAGAAGTTCACTTGCCTCAAATGAAAAGAGGGAAATGTTAGATCTTGGATGGATACAATACTACTTGAAGTTTGGCAGAAAATCCAAAAAAGATTATGATAAAAAATACAAGATGGCAGATCTATGGCAAAACCCTTTAGCAATAAGTTGAAGAACTTTGATATTGTACCAACAACTAATTGGATTATTGTATTGAGGATGATACTATTGATGGTTGGAACTGATATGACTCCCTGGACGAACATGAAGTAAGATTTTGTTACAATGCGGAGAAAGTAGATTAGCTGCAAAGAAGTTTGGCTCTGTAAAATGTTGTGATGGATTATTTGATGACACATTGGATTCGATATGAAGATTGTCAGAAAACCAGGAAGGTCGAAGCTCGATATGATGTGATGCAGATAGGAGCCGAGAAGCTACAACAAGATCTCCATTGTAATACACGAATTTTGGAAGTTAACAGGGGAACCTAAATTTAAGAATTTAACATCAATTTTGGATGCCCTAATTTTGCAAATTAACCAACTATTTTAAATTTAAGAATTCATTTACAAGTACTTACCTGAATATCTCGTTTGAAGGCATTTGTGGTTTTTTCATGCTCTCGCTTCTACTACCAAACCAACTAAATCCACACTGCCTATCTAGGATCAACCTATCCAGTTCCCAAATCCAGAAGACTTCAGAATTGAAATGTTCTGGCCCTCGTGCCCAAAACTCCAAGAACAACACCCAATTCTCCCAATTTCTAGTCACCTCTGAGTCCTGGGTTCATCCCTTACTATACACAACTCCTCCTTCAGAGTAATTTTCCCCTTCCCTTTTGTCTCCTCTCCTTTCAAAAGAACCCATTCCCCCCTTCAACGAGCTCTATTGCGAAGATTTTATGTTTCCATCGCCTCTGCATCATAAAAAAAAAAAATATATATATATATATATATATATATATATATATATATATATATATCCAAAAACAATGATCCCTGTATCTTTCCTTCCTTCAGATAAATAATCTCTTTTAGGAAATCACTGCCCTCATCAATTGGTAACCCTTCGAAAAATATCCACGTCCCTTAATTTTCCATCCTTAAAATATTCACGACCACCCTTTGAAAATATCCATAATCATGAATCCACCCTGCCTATCTGGGATCAACCTATCCAGTTCCCAAATCCAGAAGACTTCAAAATTGAAATGTTCTGGCCCTCGTGCCCAAAACTCCAAGAACAACACAACTCCTAGGCTCATCCCTTACTATACACAATTCCTCCTTCAGAGTAATTTTCCCTTTCCCTTTTGTCTCCTCTCCTTTCAGAAGAACTGTTAAGTTTAGGTATGTTCTATGCTTAGAGCAATTTATTTCAATTTTCATAATTAGCTCAATATATTTTCCAGATTAGCAATCACATCAGCATTAAAGTAAATTGCAAATAGAACATAGACATAAATCGCAAAAGACAAGCCAAGACAAGAGGACACAAGATGTGGCGCTAGCCAGGGACAAACCCCAATGTGGGGAAACCCTTGATCAATTCTTCTTATATGTTCTTCAATAGTTCAAGAGAGAGAGAGAGAGTACATTTACAAAAGAAGTCAACACATTGACTTTCTATATCTACATGAGATCAGTTGAAGACATGTTGCTTCAACTGATTCTCCGAGGTGACTCCTTCACCTATCATAGTGCTGCATCTCGTCCACTTGCTGCACCTCACTGAGATGCACCATCACTGATTTGTACTCAATGACTGCTATGCTTCACTTCATCATCAATTGCACCTGTCACTGTGTTTCACCCAAGCATACACTGAAGGCATACTCAATACATCATCATCATCATGCTGCAATACCTTGTTGCTACATCATGTTGTTGCAATACTTCTGTTGCTCCATCATGATGCAATACCTTGTTGCTACATCATGTTGCTGCAATACATGATTCTTCATGCTTACAGCTGACCCATGTATAAGCTTGCTAATTTGATGAGGGTACCTGAGGCAGACCTATACTTCCTTCATAATCACTAAACAGTCCAAAAGAGCAGCTCTAAGAGACCCTTGCTATGATGCTATGGCCTATGGCCTAGCACATAGCAACTCTGAAGTAAATGTCCTAGTTACATAAACATCATTAATGCAACAACATTAAGGAGCAGACTTCAACGCTTTCTTTCACTGTATAACTGTGGCTTATCAAACAGTCCTTAAGGCATATGATAAACAACTTCTTTTATCACAGCAAACATGTTGTCCTTACAGGCTTATTCATGTAGTGATAAGACCCTTTCTTGCTATGGTTAAGGCCTTCCTTTTAACTGCGTGTAAGGGCTCTTGACTACGGATTAAGGGCTAGATAAACAACAGCTAGGGAAGCAGATAAAGCAGCAGATTTAGGCCTTCTGTAGTTGCGGATTAGGGCTTTCATTTAGGGCCTATATTAGTCGTGTATAGAACATCCTCTTAGACTGTTGTTAGGGTAGATAGGAGCCTCATCAAACTGTGGATTAGGGCTCCTAGATTGGGCTACGTAATAGTGCCTCTTGACTGCGTTAAAACTGCGGATTAAATCCCTTCCTTGGACAGCGTATAACTCTCTTCCTTGATTGTGTGCGCATCTCTCCCTTGACTGCATTTAGGGCACCAGATTGTGACACTTGATTGGACTGTGGTTAGAGCTGGTCAAGCCTTTCTCTTTACAGCGAATACATACCTCCTTTTGTTACCAATGAAACCCTCATTGATTGCGGCCTAGGAGTCTTCTTTCTCTGCAGATATGACCCCTTCAAGACAACATTAGGTTGCTTAGCATATAGGTCTCTCCTTGAAGCGTAATGGGATCATCCTTCAACTTCTTGACAACGTTCTAGAGTATCTCCATCCATGGCTGTGATTTGATCTTCCTTAGGGCATTAGGGCATCATGAGGCTTCTTCCTTTTACAGTTGATTAATTAGGCTAGCGTATATCCTAGGGTACTCCCTCTAGTTCTCATCTTTATCAAACCCAAAACAGGATGAAGAGAGATCACAAGAGTGAGTGAGTGTCAAATGACTTAAAGTCCTCTTCTATTTATACTAAAATGTAGAGCACGAGTGGGGGTTATTTGGTTGTTGGCCGACCTTGACGAATTGTCCCATAACACAAATAAATTCATATCTCCATGAATACTTATCGGAATCAGATTATCTTTAGATCAATCCTACACCTCTCGATGAGAGGGATCCAAGAAAAATATCAGCTTCCATTAATCAGATGACCCACATGGAGTTTGGCCCTAGTTGCCAATTTTAACACTCCCTCTCAACTAGGGAGAACTTCATCCGCTAATCCATATGTTCGACTGTACTATCTCTGCCATCAGTGCCCTGCACTGCTCTGCTCTGCTAAGCTCTGCTTTGCTCTACTCTGCTCTGCTCTACTGAACCACGAAGAAGAAGAATTGATCAAGAATGTCTCATACCATTCTCTACTGACCCGAACTCAGTTTCATCTAAAGAGAGTGTGTCACATCACTCTTACTGACCCGAAGTCAGTTTTATTGATCCCATATCAATATCACAAGAGAGTGTCTCAAACCACTCATACTGATACTAGATCAATTTCATTGATCCCAGATCAATGGAGGTCATCCTAGCATAGGGAGTACGGTAGATACAACGATGTGTCCATCAATAGTACTACTATGGTCCCTATCCTCATTTCCCTTCTCATTGATCAGATGAGAGGTACTTCCCATGAGTCCCAAACTGCATAGGTACAATGCCTCGACAGGAGAACTAATCATCCTGTCCACAGGAGAACAAATCATCTTGTCTAGTGGATGCCATGGAGAACTAATCATCCTGTTCCACAGTCGCCACGGAGAACGAATCATCTTGGCCCACAAGAGAACTAATCATCCTATTCCATAGTCGCCAGAGAGAACAAATCATCCTGGCCCACAAGAGAACTAATCATCCGGTTCATGGTGCACCACCAGGGGATGGTGAGTCGTCCTGTGGTCACATGTCGCTCCAGTAAGTACCCCAAGCCTCCCAGAGCTCCCAGAGCTCAATGTATGCAACATGTAGGACCCTTTTACAAAGGTCTCTAAACGACTCCAAGTCGTTAGGGAAAATCACAAATTTGATCTTTCTCGAGGCTTTGACAAAATGTCTGCAATCTGTACATCAGTCTCGATGCGATGGAGCCTCCTCGCTCATCAACTTATAATATCCCAGATAAGGCAGTATCTGATGTCTATCTGCTGGAGCAATCATTGAATACAGGATTCCTCAATAATCAAATTCCCCCTATGGTTGTCACAGAGAATCACAGTGGTATTCATCATATCTACAAACAACTCACTGAAGAGCTTTCACAACTAGGCAGCTTCATACTCGTAACTATGTATTCGGTCTCAGCGGTGCTTATAGCAACCGACTTCTGCTTCCTGCTCATCCATGATATCGAAGCAGAACCCAAAGAGAACAAACAATGAGAAGTGCTCTAGTGATCCTCCACACTACCTGCCCAATGAGCATTCGAATAATCATGCAGCTTCATATTTCCAGCAGTGTATCTCAATCCATGAGAGATTGTGCCCCGAAGATATCTCAGAAGATTCTTAACACCAATCCAGTGAGGCTCAACCAAATATGAGCTCACCATGCTAACTGCAAAACATATGTCCGGACGGAACTTCACCAAGAACATCAATGCAAATGAGTTTATGGAACTCAGAAGCAATTCCCAAATCTGGTCTGGCATCATCACCATATAACTTCTAAAAGTTAAGATCCTTGGGCTTGCCGTTTACCATCCCACATCCGGAATCCAACTCCCTCTTACTTTTGCAAGTGAGAGGGTCTGCACCTGTTTGAAATAGGTCGTCCTCAGAAGGTGCTGGTATGAGAGGTCTATCATCCACAACCTTCAAACAATGGTTTGGATCAGCTTCACTCTTAGTGAATCTCAGCTTCATCTGACTGCTATCAATCCTCTCATACTACGCCTGGGGAATTTTTCTTCAAGCCATAAAGGGCTTTCTTCCACCCTACATACGTGAGATTCCTGATCATCAATCTCAAACCCCTTGGGTAGTTCCAAACCTGTGGACATGAGGGGAATGGTCCCCTTGTAATATTTTCCTTCGGTACATCTTTGACATGTACTTCCATGCTCCTTTTGAATTCAGGCATCCCTATCACCATCTGACTCATAGACCTCCAGTGCTATGTGTTAATATCCCCAGTGGACTTCCTGCAACTTGATACAACCCTGAACTCAGAAACATCTTTGAAAATTCTATTTTCAAACACATACCTTTCCACTGATGAGTGCCATCTCGTAATCTTTAACTTCTATTGCAAAAATGGACACTAGGTTCTTCTTGCGATCAGGTACATAAAAGAGATTTTGTAAATGAATCGATTTACCCGCATTTAATTGATGAGTAACATTTCCTACACCCTTTCCGGGATAGGTGGAATAGATTCCAAGTATAATCCCACGATTGTTTCCATCTCTACCAAACTAGAGAGTGCACCCTTCTATCCGATGAAGTGCCTTGAAGCACTACAATCAATAAGCCAGATTCCCAAAGAATCTGAAGGAGAGGGCCAATGCAAGATAATGCTTCTTTATCTTATTAAAAACAACATTTGATTCTTCATACCTGGAGTTCGTAGCTTTCTCTAAAGAGTCGGCCATTTCCTTGATGACCTGTAGTACCTGTCATTCCTCTGATCATTGAAGATGTCCCTGGAATGATTATTATCATCATCAAGTGATGTGTCCCTGCCATTCGGACACTCCTACGCATAATGGCTGATCTTATTGCGACCAAGGCATCTGCCTTTCCTTCCACCCTTAGATCCGAACTTTCATAGAAGTGATCTTAAGGCCATCAGAAGCTTCCGATGCACCATTCTGATAATATTCTCTGCTTCGACTTCACCCTCGATGAATTTCAAGAGGGATGAGGAACCCATTGATCCTTTTGTCCTTTCCCAACTGTCTTCGATGATTGCTCTTTCACTCTTGCTTGGGCTTTGTCTTCACCTCAGCTCCAATACCATGTTAAGTTTAGGTATGTTCTATGCTTAGAGCAATTCATTTCAATTTTCATAGTTAGCTCAATATCTTTTCCAGATTAGCAATCACATCAGCATTAAAGTAAACTGCAGATAGAACATACACATAAATCGCAGAAGACAAACCAATACAAGAGGACACAAGATATGGCGCTAGCCAGGGACAAACCCCAATGTGGGGAAACCCTTAATCAATTCTTCTTATATGTTCTTCAATAGTTCAACAGAAACAGAAAGAGATAGTACATTTACAATAGAAGTCAACACATTGATTTTCCATATCTACATGAGATCAGTTGAAGACATGCTGCTTCAACTGATTCTCCGAGGTGACTCCACCTATCATAGTCCTGCATCTCGTCCACTTGCTGCACCTCACCAAGCTGCACCATCATTGATCTGTACTCAATGAGTGCTATGCTTCACTTCATCATCAGTTGCACCTGTCACTGTGTTTCACCCAATCATACACTCAAGGCATACTCAATACATCATCATCATCACGCTGCAATACCTTGTTGCTACATCATGCTGCTGTAATACATGATTCTTCATGCTTACAGCTGACCCATGTATAAGCTTGCTGATTTGATGACGGTACCTGAGGCAGACCTATACTTCATAATCACTATACAGTCCAAAAGAGCAGCTCTAAGACACCCTTGCTATGATGCTATGGCCTATGGCCTAGCACATAGCAACTCTGAAATAAATCTCCTAGTTACATAAACATCATTAATGTAACAACATTAAGGAGGAGACTTCAACGCTTTCTTTCATTGTATAACTATGGCTTATCAAATAGTCCTCAAGGCATATGATAAACAACTTCTTTTATCACAGCAAACATGATGTCCTTACAGGCTTATGCATGTAGTGATAAGACCCTTTCTTGCTGTGGTTAAGGCCTTCCTTTTAACTGTGTGTAAGGTCTCTTGACAGTGGATTAAGGGCTAGATAAACAACAGCTAGGGAAGCAGATAAGGCAGCGGATTTAGGCCTTCTGTAGTTGCAGATTAGGGCCTTCATTTAGGGCCTATATCAGCCATATATAGAACCTCCTCTTAGACTGTTGTTCGGGTAGATAGGAGCCTCATCAAACTGCAGATTAGGGCTCCTATATTGGGCTATGTAATCGTGCCTCTTGACTGCGTTAAAATTGCGCATTAAATCCCTTCCTTGGACAGCATATAACTCTCTTCCTTGACTGTGTGTGCATCTCTCCCTTGACTGCATTTAGGGCACTAGATTGTGACACTTGATTGGACTGCGGTTAGAGTTGGTCAAGCCTTTCTCTTTATAGCAAATACATACCTCCTTTTGGTGCCAATGTAACCCTCATTGACTACGGCCTAGGAGTCTTCTTTCTCTGCGGATATGACCCCTTCAGGACAGCGTTAGGTTGCCTAGCATATAGGTCTCTCCTTGAAGCGTAATGGGATCATCCTTCACCTTCTTGACAACGTTCTAGAGTATCTCCTTCCATGGTTGTGATTTGATCTTCCTTAGGGCATCAAGGCATCATGAGGCTTCTTCCTTTTACAGCTGATTAGGGCATCATTAGGCCAGCGTATATCCTAGGGTACTCCCTCTAGATCTCATCTTCATCAAACCCAAAACAGGATGAAGAGAGATCACAAGAGTGAGTGTGTGTCAAATGACTTAAAGTCCTCTTCTATTTATACTAAAACGTAGAGCACAAGAGGGGGTTGTTTGGTTCGTGGCCGACCTTGACGAATTGTCCCATAACACAAATAAATTCATATCTCCATGAATACTTATCGAAATCGGATGATCTTTAGATCAATCCTACACCTCTCGATGAGAGGTATCCAAGAAAAATATCAGCCTCCATTAATAAGATGACCCACATGGAGTTTGGCCCTAGTTGCCAATTTTAACAAGAACCCCTCCCCCCCTTCAACGAGCTCTGCTGCGAATATTTTATGTTTCCATCACCTCTGCATCATAAAAAATATATATATCCAAAAACAATGATCCCTGTAACTTTCCCTCCTTCATATAAATAATCTCTTTTAGGTGACCACTGCCCTCATCAATTGGCCGCACTTCGAAAAATATCCACGTCCCTTAATTTTCCATCCTTAAAATATCCACGACTGCCTTTGAAAATATCCATAGTCATTAATACGTTTAATTTTGCATAACATATATACACCCTTACTTATATATACTTATTATGTATGTATATGCAAATAATATTCTTTAAATTATTTCAAGATATGGGACTCATGAGATTGAACGAGGTAATATGAGAGGTTAACAATAGGCTCTTACTTTATTCCTATAATTGACTATTATTATGAGGTAGTTCACCCATTTAAATATTCATAATACCAACTGTAATTTCATTTAAATGATTTAGTTTAAAAGCTTCTTTTATTTAGTGTTTTTCTTAATATAATATTTAGAATATCCCTCAGTGTGATTTAATATAGTTGTGTTATATATATTTACCCATATTTATAATCACCCTTAATTTTAGGTAAATAAAAATTATATTTATTTATAGTTTGAATTTATATAATTGAGATTATATTGAGATCAGAGTATCGTTTATCAGTTATGATGTAATGAGAAAATATGTGTAGTGATGAGTAATGATGTAACTCCTAAATGAAGGCATGTTGTATTATTGAATATTTATAATCAATTAGAGTGTATACTAGGGCATTGCATGAGATGCATGCATATGTAGCTATCATATGCATAACTCGTATGCATGTTAATATTCTTATGCTCCCTATAATTCGAGGTGGGTCATTACATCCACATAAGAACAGGTAGTTGATATAAGGGAAGTATGAGTACTTCCGACACAGGCTTACGCTTGTAGTTGTCTTTTCCTTGGTTGAGAGGGAGTGAGGGTGGACACCGTATTCTCCATGTGTCATGTGCTATGGCTAGGACTAACACTTGTAAGCCTAGTAAAAGCATTGGTAGGGAGAATGGTGGACTGGATAAACATCTAGAATTTACATTCTATGAGGATTTGTGCTTTGATGTAATGTCCCTTCCTAAATTAATTTGTCCCAAAGTCTATTGTTCCACAATCTTGACATTTTGGTAACCATGGGATCCGTGAAATTTTGGGGGAAAAATTAGGAGAAAAAGAAAGGCCGAAATACTTGCTTAGTGGAGCGTGGGGGCCACACACACAAGGAAAAATGCACATTCCTAAGGAGAAATTCGATAGCCAAGGAAGGTAGGTCGAAAAGCTAGATGGAGGGGCCTGTTGACCACTAGAGTGGCACCTGATGATTATATGAAGACTCCATGCCCAAGGATGATCTAGAGAATACTTGTACCATCAGATATCACTAGTCAACAAAGTTTTTTAACCCTACGTCTATTTTCTCATCATCTTTCTTGTACCTAGATTCCACACCCTGCGGGAATTGTAATAAGTGATACTAATAATGATGAGTTTTGAGTATGTAACAGGCCAAGGATATTGGGATTCGATCAAAAAATGAATACACCTTGGAGTGTTTCTTTTATCTGATTAATTATCCCTTCTTTTTCAGAGGCGGATAATTTTCTGGGTTTTTTCACTCACTTTTTACCTCAAAGCCGAGGTGACAGTTTGAAGGTTGAGCCCCTAACACATCTTAGTGTCTAAAGTCAAGGTATATCACCATACTAGATCACACAAAAAATTTCATGGAATTTAGTTAGGCCTAGGTAGTCATTTTTTTATTTTTTAGACTTTTCGCATTGCAGAAATTGCAATAAAAATTGTATTTGTAATGTAATAAGTGATGTCTATAGAAGTTGTATGGAGTATGAGTAATGAAATTTGCACCTCTCACCCTCAACTTTCTATTATGACACACTTTGAAGGATTAAAAATGTATTTTGAACCTTCAAAACCCACTTTTCCTAAGTTTAGTGGGAAATCTGACAATTAATTAAGCTAAGAATTAAATAAATGGAGAAAAATAAATATCCACACATGCTAAATGTTGTGGAAATGAGGTGGAAAATTATGGAGGAGTTAAAATGAAGTCTCAAGGTGATGTGGACTCCCAAATTGAAGGAAAGGACATGTGCTCAAATAAAATAGAATTTATGGCATTAAATGAGAAAACTGCTTACTTCGAAATTCAAATTTCTGAAGTTAATTCACATTTGGAAAGATTTGGGAGAATATTTGGTGGAGATTTTTGGGGGAAATTGTCCCCACATAGGTTACCACTCATATACACTTGTCATTCCATCATAAAATTTGAATTTGGCACAGAAGAGAAGAAGAAAATGATGTCCACTTGCCAGATATTCGATTTTTACACTTGGCATTGGAGCTCCATTCAACAAAATCGAATTTTTCTTTGGGATTGTCACCTCATGTCACTTGTTTAATCACTTCTACATTGGGATTGACTCCCATAGTTCTATATAATAGAGCCTTTATCTCTCATTTGTATCAATTGAAAACAAGCTATTGTGCTTGGGGAATCGTTGCTCTTATGTACACCTATGTTCTATTGCAATAAAAGATTTTGGGGCTTCACATATGAGGTGTTGTTCTTCTTGAGCAATGTAATATCTTAATCATTGTGTTTCATTTTCTACTTATGCTATTGTGTTCATTAGTTCCATTATGCTTTTAGAGATTTGTTCATGTGCAGTTAATCTCACATTGGCATTTGGTTTTGAGAGTTTTCTCTAGATAAAGTTTTTGTTGATTCCCAATAAATCTCTAAGATATATTTATCATTGTATTTCTTTAAACCCATGTGGATCTAATGTTTATTTTAAGTTGTGTAGAGACATCTCTTGAATCAAGCCTCAAACATGAGGGGAAATTCTTGGAAGAATCATCCCACTCTAGAGCAAGTTCATTTAAGAACCCGCATTTGTCATCTCCCAAGGCCTCATCTTACGATTTTGTGTTGTAGGGATCCTTGGGTTTTAGCTTGTGTTTCAAAATCCAATTTCAATTAAAATCATTTGTCTCAATTTCTTGCGCTAATAACGATTTTATTTCGCTATTGAAGAGAATATTGAAAATTAGGCAAGAATTAGAGTTTTGCTCCAATTCCTTGGTCTAGATTTTCTAGAATATTTGTTCAATATATTTGCTAACTTTCTTCTTTGTTTTAAACTAAGTTTGAGTGTGTGTTTTGCAGAAAATTCAGATCTATTTATGGATATGTGTATGCAATCTTGTGTTTAAGACAATTTCTATCATTTACATAACTTTTGCAAATTTACTTGCATAACATAGTAGGCGTATTAAATTAGTTTCATTTTACAAGCTTCCAAAGCCTCATTCAAAATTAACTTCCAACTTAAGTTGGTTGTATAGACATTTAGGAACCCTCTACCTCTATTGACTCCTCATTGTGAGATCTGAATTTTCGAGAGAGGGTGAGGTTTGAGAATTGAAGCTTAATTGAAATCTTGCTTATTAGAGTTTAACTAATAAAATAAACCAAGAGCAAATCTACATCACAACTTAACTTTAGTTGCAAACACAATTCTCGAATTTATACTATCTTGGATTTATTTGAGTCTTATATGCAAATATCATTTTTATTTGAAGAAACATTTATTTTATTATGCAAGTATTGTGAATTCCTTTATTTTTGGAACTATTAGCTTCTCTTCTACTTGGAATATTCTCATTGGTGTAACACTATTTCAAGGTACTTCATGTATTTGCTAATTTGAAGATTATTATGCTCATGAGTAACTGATGTGTCTTGCTATCTGGGGCATTCTCTTCCAAAGTATTATTTCCTTTATAGTTGCAATTAGTGTTCATATGCTTATTCTAGTATAACATTTGAATTGTCTATCATTGTACCTTGATTTCATTTTTTAAGCAAGCTATTGTTATGTACTTGAAGGCATTGGTCCATACTTTGAATATATCATTCAAATTTGCACATTTATTCATATGCTAGCTTAATTCTTGGAAACAAGTTAATTTTGACAAGTAATCCAAATTAACTTTCCTCCTAGAACCTCATATCATTTTTAACTTAACTTTTCATTAGGGAATATCCCCGTTAGCTAAACTAGGAGATAGCTTAAACAGAGAAAGAGGGGATTTAGTGTGACAACCCCTGCCAGCAACCACACCTTGTGGGGTTGAAGGCTTTTCTCACTGACTTGTAGGTAGATGTAGGTGGCAGGGTCAATAGGCCCACCATGGGGAAAAGAAGCTCACTAATTATAAATAGGAGGAGCTCAACCTCATTTGGAGTCATTTGTCAATTGAGCTAACTCTTGTTGCTCGAGCTGCTTAGCCAAGTCACTTGTTGTTTAGCACCGTGTTTTCCAAGCAGAGAACTCACCCTTTCTTCGGAGGACTTCAAGTGCCACCATAGGGAGGTTAAATCATACCACTTTGGAGGAGAACCGGAGGGATTTCAGAACCTATCTTTCAATATTTTCTCAGCTAGTGCGTGTTCCAGGAGGACGCAAGAAGGGAGCACGTAGAGGTCATTTCAGGGATCTTTCAAGTAGCACCTGCCAAGAGGATTTTTGGCATTGGAGTTTCAGTGGGATATCAATGTTTTGGAGGAGTTTCAGAGCAGGATATTGTTGCTTGTGGGCAACACGATTTGCAGTTACTTGGGCCAACGCAGAAGCCTCTCACTCAGCGCACGTGGGAGCTTGAGATACGAGTTGGGGAGCTGGAGATTGTCAGGGGAAATAAAGAGAACCTTGGGGAAGAATATCTCATCCTTTTGGTGTGATTTGGGGAGCTTTTTCTATGTGTTACAAGTAGGCCGTATTTTCCAGCAACTGGAGGAGGACATGGTTTTTGGGGGTCGAATTTCGGGGGTCAAAACCAGACCAAACCCTTTTTGGGTTTTGGTGGGTTTTTGGGAAGGAGCTTGAGATTGATTTTGCAAAATTTTTTGAGCACTGGAGGTGGGGTTTCCAGCAGACAGTGCAGATTTCTCGGGCAGTGTGTGGCATCATTGGAGCAGCTAATTCTAGCACTTGGGCTTGTTGTTTTATCACCTGGGATTTGTCACGCTTTCCATTGAGGCAAACCCAAGTGCACTCCTTCCACACTATTGTACTTTGCATCAACTAATTAATAAACTGGCATAGCTGGCTCTTATTTCTAAAGTTTACATGGATGTTCACTGAATGTTTGAAATTTTCAATGCTACATTTGTTATTTGCTTTGCAGATCACTGTTTTTCCTAATTAGGAATATTAAGTGGTATCAGGGCTCAGATCTTGGCTCATTCATGGGGGAAATTTCCTATGAACGGGGAGGATAGGTAGAGTGTGACCTACAAGAGGCAGAGGTACAAGAGCATGCAAAGAGAGTTGGAGATTACACCTGATACAGAGGCACGTGGGAAAGCAGTAATTGTAGCCGAGAAGGGGGAAGCCAAGGAGTAAGGAAGAAGCAGCATTCGATAACCTCTTGAAGGCCTTGAATGATTTGGCTAAGGGATGGAAATAGATGTTGGAGGAGATCAAACAACAGAATAGAGACAAGAGCCTTCCTCGTGAGTTCTTGTTTGGAGAGACTTCAGGGCATCAAAGCAATATGATCACCCTTCACCAATCACCCACCCACCAGCTTTCAGTGGGCCATCCAAAACCATGTTGCCTAGTTTCCTACCCTTAACACCTGGTGAGCATGGACGACCGGATGACCAGATGCCCATGGGGAATTTCTTCAGGGAGTGGCAATCCATGGGGGGAGATTTCAAAGTGGCCCTGTCATTCAAAGACTATTTCCAGCTCATACAGAATGAGAAGAGTAGGTACAGTGGGGACCGAGTATACAAAACTCAAAATTGTAGCGTACCATCGAAAGAATGTACTTCCCCACATATGACGATTTTGCCAAGAGTACAACTCAAGCTTGGGTGGAGAAGCTAGATACTTGTTTCCAGCTCAATCGAATGACGGAGATGGAAACCATCAAAATGGCTACCCTACACTTGGAGGGGGAAGCACGTGAATGGTGGTTTCATGGCTTGTCCACAATGGGGCATGCCAATGTGACCTCTTATGAGGACTTCACTCGAAAAGTGGTGGAGCGTTTTAATAGGAGGGACCCAGAGGCCCACTTCAAAGAGTTGACCTAGCTTAGACAGACTCCCACCCTAAGCATTACATATCAGATTTTTTGAGGGTTTCAGTTATGGTGCAAGATGTATTTGATGCTAAGAGGGTGTACACATTCATAGAGGGGTTACTTGAGCCTTTGTGTGGACTGGTGAAGTCACGCAGGCCCTCTACCTTGCAGGAGGCAGTGACTTGTGCTAGAGATTTGCAGGGGGAAATCCCCAAGACCAGGGCACCCATTCCATCATAGATTCCCTACACACACAAGGGAGGTGACACTAGACCCCCACCATAGCGAGCAACACAGGGGTGTGGGCAATTAGATGAGGAGGCCAAGAGAGACCTCCAGAGGAGGAAATTATGTTTTACTTGTTGGGAGCCATTAGCACCAAGCCACCTGTGCACAGGGGGCAAGGCCCACTATATTGAGGTCTTCTCAGATAGTGATCAGGAGGATGATGCAGAGTTGGAGTTTGGTGGGGGAGATAGCAAGGGTCAGGTTGACAGAGGACCACCACCACCACCACCACCTGAGGGAGCACGGTTTGCACAATCTAGGGGAGTCCTCGCTTCTTTGCGTGAAATTCCCAAATTTTTTGACTCTAAGGATACGAGGCACAATGCAGGGATAACATGTCTCCGTTTTTGTAGACAGTGGGGCCACCCACAATTTCATTGATGCCCAGATGGTTGAAAGGCAGGGCATCACTACAGAGGAGTTCGAGGGGTTCTCAGTTCTGGTGCCACGAGACAAGACTATGCACTGCACTTGATATGTTCCCGCCTTGACAGTGACCATGGGGAACTACTCAGTGACAAATCATTTCCTCGTTGTGGATGTGTTAGACACCAACGTGGTGATCGACGTCCAGTGGCTCTACTCCCTTGACCAAGTCACCCCTGATTGGAGGAAACTAGAGATGGAGTTCATAGGGCTAGATGGTAAGTTGGTAGTTCTTCGGGGCATGCATTCATACCCTCCACAGACAGTTTCAGCGCATAGGATGGAAGCTGACTTGAGGCATGGGGACATAGCATGGGCAGTGGAGCTAAGATTTTCGAAGGTTGGGGGATAGCCCAAGTCACCTCAGCCAGACATACAGACCATTTTGGACAAATACCCGGTAGTGTTTTGGGGCATACCACCAAGGCAGCCAACTGACAGGGGTTTTGAGCAACAATTGAGATGGAGCCTGGGGTGCAAAAAGTGATCACGACTCCTTATAGGCATCCTAAGGCCTATACAGACAAGATAGAGCGTGTTATCAAGGAGTTGCTGGCATTAGGGCACATTAGGCCGAGTTCTAGCCCCTTCTCTTCATTAGTAGTTCTGGTGAAGGAGGATGGAACTTTGCACATGTGCATTGATTACAGGACGCTCAACAAGAAGACCTTGAAGAACAGATACACCATCCCGTGAATTAATGAGCTGATGGATGAGCTTAGAGGAGACAATTACTTCTCTAGAATAGATTTGCGCTCGAGGTACCACTAGATTAGGGTGAGGGACCAGGACATCCCTAAGACGGCCTTCAAGTGCCACTACGGGCACTTTGATTTTTTGGTCATGCCCTTTGGGCTGACCAACGCACCTACCACGTTCCAGTCATGCATGAACCATATATTATGTGGGCAGTTACGGAAGTTTGTGTTGGTGTTCTTCGACGATATCTTGATTTAAAGCCAGACACGGGAGGAGCATTTGCATCACTTGGACATGGTGTTGCATATTTTGGAGGAGCAACAACTTTACGCCAAGTTGTCGAAGTGTGAGTTTGGGTTGACAGAGATGCTCTACTTGGGACATATCATTGGCGCAGATGGAGTGAGGGTGCACGGGGAGAAGATCAGGGCCATCCTGGATTGGCCTGGCCCCGAAATGTGACCAAGCTAAGGGGATTCATAAGTATATGCACCTACTACAAGAAGTTCGTAAAGGGCTTCTCACAGCTAGCATCTCCCCTCACATATCTGACGAAGAAGGGGTCTTTTACATGGGCAGACAAGGCACAGTCAGCATTTGATCGCCTCAAGGAGGTGATGAGAAGTTGCCCAGTTTTGGCACTTCTGGATTTTACATAGCCATTCACATTGGAGTGCAATGCATCAGGAGAGGTGGTTGGCGCAATATTATCACAGGAAAGACACTCCATTGCTTTTGAGAGTCGGAAACTCCTTCCACACGAGAGGTCATACTCTATCTACGACGAGATGTTGGCCATCATGCATGCATTGGCCAAATTCCAGCAATGCCTAGTGGGCAATAGATTTCGGGTGAACAATAACCACAATAGTCTTCTCCATTTTATGGGGCAGTAGGGCCTTAGTGACAGGCAGCAGAGGTGGGTCATCAAGGTGCAGGCCTACGACTTTGACATTATGTCAAGGGAAAGCATAACATAGTAGCAAATGCATTATCCAAGAGGCCCACAACACTTTCACTCATGAGCATTTGCCATGATTGGAAGGCGCAATTGTTGTTCAAGTACTCCAAGGACCGAAGGGCATGTGATATTTTGGAGAGCATTCACGCCGATGAGCGCTATAGAGTGATGGCTGAGGTCATTTACTACAAGGGGTATATATACTTGGTGTCGGGTTCACAACTGAAGGAGAGGATTTCCCTTACAGCTTATGACTCCCCACTATGGGGACACCAAGGGTTTCGGAAGACATGCATGACAATTAGAGAACGCTTCACATGGAAAGGCCTCAGGGAAGACGTATTGAGATATGTGCAGGAGTGTGAGGCTTGTCAAAGGAACAAGGGGGAGTGGACCCATCCAGTGGGGTTGTTGCAACCACTTCCCATTCCTGAGGGGAAATGGGAGAGTATCTCCATGGACTTCATCACATGGCTCCCTATGGTGCGGGGCTGAGATTGTATTTACGTGGTGGTGGATCAATTGACCATATTTTGCCACTTCTTCGCCATCCCGACACGATACTCAGTGTCACAGGTGGCCAAGTTGTTCTTTAGCGAGGTCTTTCGCTTGCATGGGCTTCCTAAGACCATAGTCAGCAAGAGGGACAACCGGTTCAAGGAGGCATTTTAGCAGGAGCTCTTCAGGTTGGTGGGTACTGAGCTCAACCCCAACACTAGTTACCACCCACAAACTGATGGCCAAACGGAGAGGGTCAACAAATGGTTGGTGGCTACCTACAGAACTATGTGACCGGGCAGCAGAGGGCATGGATTCGGTGGTTACATCTAGGCGAGTATTGCTACAACACCACCCACCACATGTCCATTGGTATGTCACCTTTTCGTGCCTTGTATGGTTATTATGCTTTGTCTTTTGTTGACATTGATTTTGGAGATGGTCGGGCCCCAAAGGCCAAAGCTTGGATCCGAGAGAGCCAAGATATTCTCAAGGCTCTCAACGATAATTTGTTGATAGCCCAGAATCAACAAAAGATGTACACAGATCAGCACAGGATTGAGAGGCAGTTTGAGGAGGGGGACTTGGTTTTTCTAAGGCTACAGCCATATCGCTAGTCTACGCTGAAGCAAAAGGGGGTCGAGAAGCTACATCGAGGATTCTATGGGTCGTATATGGTGACAAGGATAGTTGAGGAGGTGACCTATGAGCTGGAGCTCGCACCAAGGAGCATGATTCACATTGTTTTTCATGTCTCATGCCTCAAGAAGGTATTGAGGCAATAGGTGACAACAACTACAAAGTTGCCTCCACTGGATGATGAAGGACAGCCAGTTCTAAAATTGGAGGCCGTTTTGGAGACCAAGGAAAGGAAGTTGAGGAGCAGAACTATTAGGGAGTATTTAGTACACTTGAGGAGCTTACCGTATGAGGATGCCACCTGAGAGGGTGAACACATACTTGAGCATCCAACACTGAAATTTCTTGGGGACAAGCAACATTTCGGAGGGGAGGACTGTAATGTCCCTTCCTAAATTAATTTGTCCCAAAGTTTATTGATCCACAATTTTGACATTTTTGGTAACCATGAGACCCACAAAATTTTGGGGGAAAAACTTAGGAGAAAAAGGAAGGCCGAAATACTTGGTTGGTGGAGCGTGGGGGCAACACAACAAGGAAAAATGCACTTGCCTAAGGATAAATTCAAATAGCTAAGGAAGAGAGGTTGAAAAGCTAGATGGAGTGGCCCACGTGAGAAAAGGAAGCTCACTAATTATAAATAGGAGGAGTTTAGCCTCATTTGGGGTCTTTTGTCAATTGAACTCACTCTTGTTGCTTGAGCTACTTAGTCAGGTCACTTGCTATTTAGCACCGAGTTTGCCAAGTGGAGAACTCACCGTTTCTTCGGGGGACTTCGAGTGCCACCCTAGGGAGGTTAAATTGTACCACTTTCGAGGAGAGATGGAGGGATTTTAGAGCCTATATTTCAGTCTTTTTTCTCAGCTAGTGCGTGTTCCAGGAGGAAGAAGGAAGGTAGCACGTAGAGATCATTTTAGGGGTCTTCCAGGTAGCACCTACCGGGAGGAGTTTTGGCATTGAAGCTTCAATGGAATATGAGTATTTTGGAGGAGTTTCAGAGTAGGAGATTGTTGCTTGCGGGCAACACAATTTGCAACTACCTGGGCCAGCGCACAAACCTCGCACTAGGTACCCGTAGGAGCTTGAGGAAAGAGTTGGGAAGCTGGATATTGTTGAGGGAAATAAGGAGAACCTTGGGGAAGAATATCTCAACCTTTTGGTGTGAATTGGGTAGCTTTTTCTGTGAATTACAGGCAGGCCGCATTTTCCAACAATTGGAGGAGGACGTGGTATTTGCGGCCAAATTTCAAGGGTCAAAACTAGATCAAACCCTTTTTGTGTTTTGGTGGGTCTTTGCAAAGGAGCTTGAGATTAATTTTGTAGAATTTTCTAAGCACTGGAGGTGGGGTTTCCAGCAGACAGTGTACATTTCTGGGGCAACGCAGGGCATCATTGAAGCAACTGATTCTAGCACTTGGACTTGTTGTTTTATCAGGACTTGTTGTTTTATCATATGGGCTTTGTCACGCTTGCAATTGAGGCAAACCTGGGTGCACTCCTTCCACACTATTGTAATTTCCCCAATTGATTAATAAAATAGCTCAGATGGTTCTTATTTCTGGAGTTTACATGGGTGTTTGCTTAATGTTTGAAATTTATGGTGTTGCATTTGTTATTTGCTTTGCATATCACTATTTTTCCTAATTAGAAACATTACATTTGACCAGGACTAACCGTCGTAAGTCAAGTACAGTGATCCAAGATAAGAATAGTCTTGAGGACCGATATTTCTCGGTGCCAAATATTGTGACAATGGATAAGGAAATAGAACTGTGAGGACATACCCAGTGAACATCTAGATAGGGTATTTTCCTAGAGAGGTGTTGGTGTCCAAATTTATGCCTCCCAGCATTGTGCATTGATCTTGTGGAGATATAAAGCTTGTTAGTCAAGGTCTTGCTATTTTGACAATGTTGGCTATGATGATGCAAAATCATCATTGATGCTTATCAATATAGATCCTTTCTTATATGAATATTTCAACTTGAGATTGTCCTATTGATTCATTATGAATACCTCCCTAGTTGAGAGGGAGTGTTGAAATGTAACTAGTGCAGGTCTTCATAATGTAATAAAATTTAATTCACATATTTATTATTATTATTATTATTATCATTATTATTATTTTTGGCCTTCATGCTTATTAGAGTCAAAAGAGTAAAAAATAATTGATTATGAGTCAAAAGAAATGTATTTGAGTCAACTCCCATTTGGACTTTTGCAAGAAAAATAAAAAAAAAAAAATTTTGAGTCCAATAGTGAACACAAGACCAAGTCGGCCTGTGTGGAAGCCATACGACCCTCCTAGACAACTATAAATACAAGTCAACTCCACCTCTTGGAAGCTCACTCACTCATCACACAACATTGATTTTTGTGCCAAAAGAAGATAAATCGACCGAAGTCAAAGGAGAGAAAGACGACAAGTTTTTCTGCCCTAATTCTGCTCACACGTGCGAATTTTTTTGAGACAATTTTTGTGCTACTGCAAGCCCAAAATTTCAGGAGTTGACCAGACTTTAGAGATTTGACCAGCATTGATTTTTGTTGACTTTTTTGTTGGAGGATACTTGGAGGAGGGTTGACTTAAATCTTTGTAGCAGTCTTGGTCATGGGTCTTGGATATCTCACTTTGATTTGTTTCTATAAGAGGACTTATGGGTTTTCCCCCTTGTGGGGTTTTGCCCTAGCTTGGAGCCTAATTTCTCGTGTTCTTTATCTCTTTGTGATCTTTATCTTTTGGTAATTGCTTGACGAAGAGAACATAAAATTTAATGAGAAGCCAACAAGCATTCACAAGTAATTATTAAGCTAAGAGAAATCATCATTATCTTCCAGCACTTGCTTTCTCAACAGTATGTCAGTGAGGGATCGATGACATAACTTTGCATGGATTGGAGTTGTGCGTAGAGGTGGGCATATGCACTAACCAAATGGCTGGAACTACAAGACGACATTGGAATGAGCACGCATGACACATGGGATGGAATGAGTGGGGATAGACCAGGGAATGTTTAGCAGAGTTGGCTAACACAACAAGTCAACTTTAGAGGCAAAGGGGCACATTCCTTCTCATGCACCCTGGTCCTACCCATATATATACAACATAATTACGATGAGGAGGAACAACCAAGAGAAGTAAGAAAGCTTGGTGGAAGCGAACAAGTTTAGTTCGGGAAACAAAATGGAACGAAGTATGGTGACTTGGGCAAATCTGCAACACAGACAATAAGAACTGAAATATTGGGAATTATAGTTGAGAAAGTGGAATTTGGTGATTTTGGTAACATAACTGAAATTTGGTGATTCTGGTTGCAGTGCTGAAATTTGGTGATTTTGGTTGCAACACCAAAATTTGGTGATTCTAGTTGCAGAATTGAAATTTGGTGATTATGGACACAAAGCCAAAAATAGGTGACTTTGGTCGCAAAACCGAATTTTGGTGATTATGCTCACAGAACAAAAATTTGGCGATTCTGGTTACAGAACCGAAATTTGGTGATTTTACATTACAAAAGGAGGGATTTGTGCTGGAGGGATAAAGACTACCATGAATTTTGGTAATTTCACCTATGTAATAAAAATTAAGGCTTGAGAATTGTGTTACATAAAAATTGTGTACATTTGTGAAACTAAGTTGATTTATTGAATTTGTGGTTGATCTGAATTGGATCATTATGTTGTTTTCCATCCATCTCGATGCTTTCAGAGTGGAAAAAGTGGAGGAATCAGCTCATAGGACCATTTTTACCGACAAGATCCAGTGCAGCAAAATGGGGTCTAAAACCTTTTGGGAGTGTCTTGAGGCATCAAACGACAAAGACCTTTCCAACAACACAAGAGTCGCATCAATCAGAGTTTGTATGCGAAAGTTATGCCACTCAAAAGTTTACCTTCCTGTTTTCACCACCATAATTCGAAAGGATGCCACATCAACTCCCATTATTCATGAGAAAGGGGCTAGCCACATTATTATAATGAAGAATAATCTAGAAGAGTCTATATTGTAACTTTGGTTAAGAGTTGAAGTAGTCAAACCTGACAACTAGTAGGCTATCAAGCCATGTTATAACTAGGCCACTAGGAGGAAAAGGGGTTCCAATCTTTCAAGTGCATTTGTTCCATAGCTGAGCAAAAATAGCTAAGAGGGATAGGAGATAGAGCACACAGAGAGCATTTGTGCATTGTAGTAGCCCACGGGCCACAGACCATACTTATCTGTACTCGCAGCCATATTTCCATTTAGAGAAAGAGCGGAGGGACCTCACATTCCAGCTAAGTTTTTCTCCCAAAAGGGATTCCCAGGTCATATTATGTGTCAAGTGTGTTTGTGAACTTTTATTTCACCATTCTCAATTTTTTGCATAATTTTAATGTGCATGCATACGTTATTAATAGTAATCTGCAGATCTATAAATCTAAAGAGAGATAAAAGTAAAACTGTAATAGTGTAGATTTTGGATTTTTAAATATAATTTTATCAACTGTGTTATCACAAACTATCTAGTGGAATATCCATAACAGTTTACGAATCATATTCGTATCAAAGAAAGTTTCTTTGAGTATATTATGGAGATTTGCAGGGGATTTAGATCAGTTGGCCCAAAAGTTGTAAAACCCTAATCATGGCTGACAAATATGTGAATAACCCTCATGATCCTATAGAGGAGAGGTTTTCATGGCTAGAACAAGTTGTGGATATAAATTGTGATGTAAATCTCCTTTTGACGGCCTTGGGAAATAAGCTTGGGATATTCAGAGAAGATGGGGGTTCTAATGCAGAGGACAAATTAGAGGGGCAATTAAGAGATCGGGAAGAAACGAAGAACCAACCAAAGAAAGGACCTGAAAAAGATCAACCCAATTCAAGTGTCATAAATCATTCATAGTCCCTGTTACCCACCACTTTGTGGGTGATATCCCCAGGAGAAAGTTTTCTCCATGATGAGCCTCAACCGGCAGCCAGCAGCCCCTTGATGCCTCTTACTAGCTCTTTGTGCCATTTCTTTGCCACCTGAGCCAGCCATGTGGTCCCTCAACCCCCCATATTGATCGTATGTTTGAAGGTGGGCTTCCCGAATCTAAAGGTATGTCTTGTCATTTGGTAATTAAGTATTGGGTTTTCTTATCATGGATACTTCGAGGTATGGATTGATGCGGGGATTTAGCAGAAAGAGTGGGCTTAGTTTGTGCTCCTATCCCCTTTATCTCTTTTGGTTACTACCCTTGGATCTTAGTCCCGTGGGATCTCCTTTATTGACCATCTAGTTCTACGGTGGTACTACTTGGGAAACCCCAACTTTGGGTGTGTGGTCACGCTCCTTTATCCGCACATATTACTCCCTTTCCACTCATTATATCCCCATTCATCTTTTCTCCCACCTGGGTCCACATTTCCATTCTAGGTCCACATAGGGCTAGCCTCCCTATCCCCTTGCCCCCACCTTGGGTCAGGCCTAGAATGATGCCTCGGAGGTTGAAGCAATTAAAAGAAAAAGTGAAAAGCATAAATAGCCACATGTAACAAGAAATTGTACCACAAAATTCAAAAGATGGTCGAGACAAAAATAATTAGCACGTGGGCAAAAGCCCTTACATAAGCTCTACCCCAATCATTGGCCATCACCCTGGATCCATAGGCCCTAGACGAGCCTCCTCTATCATTCAGGAACCCATGATTGTCCCAATCCCTGGAGGGCAATAAAACGCCCTATCTAAAAGGGGGTAATCACTGCTATATCTTACACATCATGCTCTTGTCCTTTGAGCCCCGAGCAGTCAATTAAAGAAAATTCATAAAAGGCAAAAGGTATATGAAGAAGGGTGGAAAAATCAAGGTCGGGGCACCTCATATACCACAATTGCTTCCTCTTATACATTACATACCCAGGTGTGGCTTCCCCTTATCTAACTACACCTATGCCCCACTATGTGGCCCAAGATTGCTCCTCTCATTCCCTATTTCATTCCACTTATTTGTCACTTGCCACCCCCATTTGAGGGATGTACCTTGGACATACTATCCCATTTAAGGGCTGAAACCAACTAATAAGGTACATGGCTAACCCCCTTTGGAGCTTGGAGACACTAGCACATGCCAAAGCCCATTCCGGATGGGCATGCCATTATGAAGTGCCCGCGTTGTTATCCATGATTTGTAAGCTTTTTACTCAATTATTTTAATGACTAGTTGTACTGGAAACCTAGGGGACACATTGGATCTTATGCAGGATTATAGATGGTTTCCATTTGGGTTCAGTTTCGCTATATGGCATCCTAACCCCACAGGTAGAGAGCCATGGGTCTCGACAACAACAGACAACACTCCACGGACCTTCATGGATGCTCAGAGATTACTAGCAATCCACTTTTGGGATGATGATGATATGCTTGGTACATTATGCCTAGCAGCCCCCCACACTCTTGACAGGTGTCCCAGGACTTGTACGAGGTCATGCAACATTCATTCCACCACTTGGACCCTTACAAAGGATCTCTGATTCATATGGAGACCCATGGGGTCATCTATGTTTCCTCATACTCAATGGGAGCACCACAGGTCTACTACTTGGAGAACAAGGGGCCACCCCCTTGTCCATCATGTTCCGAGGAATTTATTCTTCAATATGGCATTTCAGGATATTATTGAGCCTTTAGAGGGCCCTACGACATGCACATGTTATTATTTGGCCCCTGGTGAGGCTTATTTTTACACTTACGAGCTAGTTTGGTGGGCTTGTCACCAAGAGGGGTTTTATTTGCACATTATTTTATCATTAGGGGCTAATGTAGGCCCATAGGCTAATTCGAACTCCTTCGGAGGCTATATATTGATGTTAGATACACTCATTTGTATCATCACTTGAGTTAGGATCTCTCTAATCATAGAGAATTTTCACAATTTTTCTATGGTGGATATTTTTGGAGATGGATGAACTTTGATGTATGGATTTGGGTTATTTCTCTTGTCTTAGAGCTTTATTGAGCAAACGAAATGTTGATTGGATATACTCTATATAACGTTGTAAGTAAATTTTGAAGCTATTATTCTTGTTGCTGCATACTGCTAAAATTATGGCTAGTTGTTGCATTAACAAAATGTGGAATTGAGCATGTTTTAGCTAATTTAATTCATGTGCCAATGTTATATGAATGAAATGTACTAGAGATTTAATTATCTCGAGAACCTTGCATCATTTGCTTTGAAGTATAAATGCTTGAAGGTCACTTTTCTTTTCTTTCTCTCAACCTTGGACAAAGTTAACTTTTTGGGCCTCCTTGATTAAGAAACCAAGTTCTTATTCATCATTATCCTTGACTCCATATCCCCAAGTGAACTAGGCATTGATCCCTCCAAAGGGCGATCATTTCAACCCTCTTTCAACCATTTCACCCCTTTTTCCGAAATTCTAACCCCATTAGGTCACCTAGGGCATCAATTTCCCGAGTATTTACCCAAGAAAAAAAATCGATCTCCTATAGGCTACTGCGTTGGTGGGTTCCCTCCTGCTCCTCCAAATTTGAGGCAATTCTAACAGTGGAATCTCCGGGAATCTCAAGCCCTAGCTCTAAGATCGAATTGTGCCTAGGCATCCCCAAGGCTAGACCTCTATAAGATCAATTCAACCTTGTGAAGAAAGCATTCTTGTTTGGTCCTTTCCCCTCACTTTGTCCAAGATAAGAACATCATTGGTTGCTACTAGGTCGAGTTGGTTTCCTGTGGTCCCACTTCTCAATAAAGACTTAGTCAAGGACCATTTGGGAATCCAAGTTTCCCAAGGATTATAGGGATTGAGAAACTTGTCCATAAGCCTATCCTCTCTCCATCAACCCTCCAATCCTCACCCCCTATCCCTGGTGGACAAGGTCCCTTGCTTAAAAAGCAAGCAAGCTCCATTCTTCACTCCATCCTTTGGAAAGGGTTTTCAGGGTCACTTCTCACCTATCCATTGACATATACTTTACAAGTGAATCCCTACAGTACCGAGACTCCTCCCATCTGTGAAAATCCATAAAGAGCAGGGAGATTGAGCTGTGGTAACAGTGGGCTAAGCCTCCACAGTTGCCCTTAACCTAGCAGTTGCCCTCTTAGGAACCCCTTTAGGTCCCCTACTAGTTTGAGTGGTAACAGTGCCCATTCAAAATGGAAGCGAAGGTCAATATCAAGCCATACGATAGCGAGATCAACGCTCTGAAGCTAAATCAATGGTTGCGGCAATTGGGAGTGTATTTCAATGGCCATCAAATTAAGGGAGAACAAAATATTTCATTTGCATAGTTGAAATTAGAGGGCCATGCCCTGACTTGGTGGGAAATCCACACAGAGACCTTGAGGTTGGAGGGAAATAAGTGGGAGGACTTCAAAACCCTTATAAAGTCATAGTTTTACCCTCATGGGTATAAAGACGACCAGTGGATCCAATGGCAATACTTCAGGCAAAAGCAAGGGAAAAGCGTGTAGGAGTACACTACATAATTTAGAAAGATGGCCATAATGCTAGGTATATCCCAAAGAACCTAGATGTGCTCCTCAAATATTTGGGGGGTCTACACCGCCATCTGCGGGAGAAATTGATGTTGTTCAAGCCTAGCTCGATGGACAAGGTTTTTGTACAGGCACAATACCTGGAAAACATACACCTGAAGAAAGGGAAATCAAGTGGATCAAAGTAGAAGGAGCAACAAAACACTTCTAAGGAGGGGAAGAAGAAGCATAAAGGGGGAAAATATAGAAAAACAATAGCCACAACACACTAGTGCAAAGATCCCAGTAACCACTGCAACCAATGCAACATTGATGACCATACAGGGAAGTGTTGGAAGTTGCATCCAAAGCTTAACCCGAAGAGAAAAAGAAAGACAATAAGAAGAAGAATCTAATGGCCACTGATTCGAGCAACCAATTTGAAAGAAGCATAGATGTGGATGAGAAGATTGTTTGTACATCAATGCAGAAGGTGGTGAATCTTAGTAGCCTCCAATAACAGGAAGAGAAAGAAACGACCAAACTCTTCCATATAAAGATATAGGTCAAGAAGATTGTTGACTGTCGAGTTGCACTTAGCAAATATAGGTACTCCATAGCCCATGATTCAAAGTGTACATCAAAATTTTTCAGAAGTTCACAAGTCAGGGATTCTAGCCCCTTTCTCTCTACTCTTTCTTCTTTTGTCCTCAAATTCTACAACCCTGTCGAAAATTGTAAAATGTCGCTACCATGATGAACAAAGCTATGTAACAGGCTTAGGAGACTTGAGAATCGATCAACAAGTGAATACA
Source organism: Pinus tabuliformis (assembly GCA_031772625.1). Taxonomy (NCBI): domain Eukaryota; kingdom Viridiplantae; phylum Streptophyta; class Pinopsida; order Pinales; family Pinaceae; genus Pinus; species Pinus tabuliformis. Next base: position 1,082,956,304 of record CM062805.1, on the reverse strand, counting down.
CCCTAGAAGTTCTTTTTTTCACCTAGCTAATTATTCTTGCTTTTTAGCAACAAATAATTAACCGAGTTTTTTCACTCCCCGCATACTCCAAAAGTTGGGGTGACAACTTGAAGATTGAGCCCCTAGTCCATCATAGTATCTATGATCGATGTATATTACCAAGCTAGGTCACCTTTGAAATTTCCTGGAATTTTACTAAGTCTAGATACGATTTTTTAATAATTTAAAATTTTCAGCATGACCATATTTTTTAATTATTTTTTATTCATAATGTAATAAAGTGTTGGAAATATTGAGAGGGGTGAACCAATATTTCCCTTATTTTTCACAATTGGTTAGTTTGTTCTTTTAAACATTCAGAGCACCAAAACAAACACATGAAACAACATCATATCAGTACACAGTAATTTCGTCTCGACCAAGTACTTTGTTATGTATTATATACATACAAATTTACCAATTGAACTAGAACTAGAAGTAAATACAAGACTCCCTAAGGGGTTTTACCAGCGAAGCTGGAAGGAAGCAAATGCTCCCTGAAGAGTTTGGACTCCTGTACCAAGGACAATGAACCAACTACAATCCACTGTTGCTACTACTACCATGTCCACTCAAACTGCCATTGTTGTTACTACCGTGCACTCTCACTGCTATTGTTGTTGCTAACACTGTCCACTCTCGCTGCCATTGCTGCTACTACCGTAGTGCACTCTTACTTCCATTGTTGATGTTACTCTTATCTACTGCCACTGCACTTCAACCAAAATACTTTGTCCCATAGCATTATCAATCCGCAAACTCCATCTTCTTAACTAGCCATCACATCAGACCCACATATTTTCTGTTGCGAACCCTAGGTCATCAATCAAGTCCTGGAAGCATATCAAGACCATCCAATGCATAACACTGTCGCCCTATCTTAACTATATTCAATCAACAAGAATAGTAAATAGTTACCAATTCAACAAGCTTTGCCCAGACTATTCCCCTTGAATGTATCACTGAATTTGTCACATTGTCTGTGGCACTATTTTACTATCTTATCACTGCTTAAACTTTTCTTATATCTCTTAGGATTGCACAGGGTTTCAATTTACAAGAATTAAGAATAGCAGTTGCAAGCACATGTCAATTGCTTGGTTTATAGACAAAAAGTTGGGCTATACAACATAAAATAAGTTCATACAGATTAATATCTTCATAATATTGAACCCTCAGGAGCTCACAAATTTCTCCACATCTCCATGTCTTCAGCTGAACACTCTACTCCAAGATCTAGACACCCACAACTCCTCCTGAGTTGCTTCATTGTACACACTCTGATTCACTGCCCCTCAAAGTAGCTCAGATATGTTCTGATACCATGTTGTTTTTCCACGACCCTGGTGCTAGGATAGAATCTTAAATCACTGACACTACCAAACCAAGAATCACAACGAAACGACTTTGCACAACGGAATATAAACAACAGTAAATATACCAATGCACAAAATATAGACAACCTTTTACAATTATAATCAAACTGAATAATACAATAGTATAGGGCTCCCGCACTAGGGATAATTGCCCTCATACATCCACTAGTACAAGAATACAAAATTGGGGCTAGGTGTTAGTCCATTGACAACCAATCTACCCTCAACAAGATACTCTAACCATCTGCCTGTTGCATGCTCTCTCAACTCCTCTCGATCGTACCCTATACCTACCCAGTCCTTCGGCACCTAATCTTCAGCACTGCCTCTATCAACGATCCAAGTTCATCTGGTCACTAAACCTCGGCTATCCAAATTGCTCACTAGTTTATCATTGTTCCATCAACACATCGAGACTCCAGTCAAGTTGTTCACAACTCCGTTTGTGAACAACTCTCAATCTTCCCACTGTTGCTCCTCAACTACTCAGGGACTTCAACCCACTATGGTCTTCTTGGACTACTCCAATGAAGACCACCATAGGGCACAAAGGGTTGCCACCTATCACTCCAGGATGTCCATCTCCCACACTGAACACAGACTAGGAGAATTGCCCATCATCCGCTATAGAAGTCCTTCTCCACACACAACTCTAGGGTTGCTCAACTGCTCCTCTGGCTCATCAAACCTTGAGCTCAAAGACTACCACTCTAGCAATCATCTAAGTCCATGAAGATGGTGCACACCGGGCTCCAACTTGGGCACTATCACACTGTCGTCCACCAGACCATAAATGCCCAATCCTTGTTCACACTTGGTCCACTCTCACGTTGCCCTCCAATAGAACATGAGTGACCAATCCTGCTCTAGCATCTGCTCATACTTAGGGCATCGAAAACCTATGGAGACCCTTCCACATGGCTGCTAACAGACTCTTCAACTGTTCTCTCCTAAGACACCCATCCAACTAGCATTCAACCATCAACCAAGGGTCCATCTACAATTCACTGCTATTGTCCCCTTGCCTTGATTTTTATGCTTCTAGAAGACTGGTTAGGGCACACCAACAACCCTAAACCTTTGTTCCAGACCTGTGTTAACTTCTCCAACTAGGTTGCCACCTTTTTTGTCCTTTCAAGCCTTCAAAACACTATATTAGGGCATAAGGCTCCTCCTCAACGCACCCTACAGCAACCTGCTCACAACAACAAGATGAATCTGCCCCAAACTCAAGGAGAATGTCTTTGTTCAGGTTGCGGCCTCCCTTCAATAGTTGTGGCTCAGTGAGAAGACCCTCACAAGGCTTCACAGCCCTACAAATAACCTCCTCACAATGTTGTACGTACAACATTCTCCTGCGGCCCATACAGAGACATATAACACATCAAACTAGCACAGAAAAGCCTCACAACATACCTCAGAAAAGCGGCTTAGTTTTTGCAAGGGATTTGCTCCATAATCAGTCTAAGACTCGACCTTTAGGCCTCCTAACAAATTGCTTATTGACCTTAGCTACTTGCAACCTAGCTCCTTAAGAAATCTGCACTTAACAACAGTCCAAATCCTTCACAAACTCTTCTTTCTAGCCTCATATTTCGTTGTTCTATTTCATAGGTATTTGATGATTGACTTGGATGTAAAATAACCTTACACATGCCCTTAATAAATAGCCTTCTCAAGCGTTTCAACGAATCTCATGAAAGTGGGTTGCCAACTGTCATAAGGTGACCAAAAACACTAGGCCAACCTAAACTTTGTGACACGAGCCCACTCATTAACTTCAAAAATTCATATCTTTTCAACGACAACTCAAAATTAAACGATTCGTCTTGTCATCTACTATCATCCTCATCCATCACATGTCACAATCTCTTCACGATTTTGGCCCAAACATTGATGGGTGAAAAACACCAAGCTTGGGTTTCAAGCCCACAAAGCCACTTATGGAGATCCTTCCTCCAAACCCTCGATCCTCAAGGCTTCGAGTACCGCCCAAGCTACAAAAATCAACACTCCCTCTTAGTGAGGGAGGTACTTCCAAGACTAGGAAGTAACCATCATCATCCAACGACACTAGCCCATCTGGCGTCCATCACTACAACATGCTCTATAAAATGAAACTGGCAATCTTCGTAGTGCCTCTGCCTCATCACATCTGAAGTTGAAGAACCCAAACCTCCATAGGGCTGCTCCCTCTGAGCCTATACGATCTCCACTGGCTCAGTCCTGTAAGCACTCATCCTCCTGGATCAAATACCACTCGTGCAAATCCTTCAGATCTTTTTATGCAACATCACGATCTGATGAAGACTCTAGCTTGCAACCTATAGTCCATCACATGAATCCATCTAGACCATGTTGATCTCATCCATGCCAAAGTAATCCTCGAGTTGTCCCAACCATCCATGGCAAATCAATGGAAGTCCATGATCAACAATTTTCCCTACAACCAACTGTTTTTCGCCAGACTCTCCACCAATCCACCAGAATTCCCATCCAATCTCGTTTCCAACCCAGTCAAGACCACATCTCCATGTCTTCAGCTAAACCCTCTTCTCCATGATCTAGACACCCACAACTACCTCTGAGTTGCTTCGTTGTGCACACTTTGATTCATTGTTCCTCAAAGTAGCTCAGATATGCTCTGATACCATGTTTTTTTTCCACGACACTGGTGCTAGGATAGAATCCTAAATCACTAATGCTACCAAACCAAGAATCACAATGAAAGTACTTTGCACAGTGGAATATAAACAACAGTAAATCTGCTACTGCACAAAATATAGACAACTTTTTACATTCTCAACCCAACTTCGTTATATTAATCAAATTGAATAATACAACAATATAGGGCTCCCGCACTAGGGATAATGGCCTTCATACATCCCTAGTACAAGAATACAAAATTGGGGCTTGGTGTCAATCCATCGACAACCAATCTACCCTTAACAAGATACTCTAACCATCTAGTTGTCGCATGCTCTCTCAGCTACTCTTAGTTGTACCCTGTACCTACTCGGTCCTTCGACTCTCGATCTTCAGCACTGCCTCTATCAACGATCCAAGTTCATCTGGTCATTGAACCTCGACTATCCAATCTGCTCACTAGTTGATCGTTGGTCCATCAATGCACAAACACATCGAGACTCCTGTCAAGTTGTTCACAACTCCGTTTATGAACAATTCTCAATCTTCCCACTACTCCTCAGCTACTCAAGGACTTCAACCCACTATGGTCTTCCTGCGTTGCTCCAATGAAGACCAATATAGGGCACGAAAGGTTGCCACCTATCACTACAAGATGTCTATCTCCCACACTAAACACGGGCTAGGAGGATTTCCCATCATCCGCTGTAGAAGTCCTTTTCCACACACAAGTCTAGGGCTGCTCAACTACTCCTCTAGCTCATCAAACCTTGAGCTCAAAGACTGCCACTCTAGCAACCATCTAAGTCCATGAAGATGGTGCACACCAGGCTCCAACATGGGCACTATCACGGTGTCCTCCACCAGACCATAAATTCCCAATCCTTGTCCACACTTGGTCCACTCTCACGCTGCCCTCCAACAAACCACTAGTGACCAATCCTGTTGTAGCATTTAGGGCATCCAAAACCTATGGAGACCCTTCCACATGGCTGTTAACAGACTCCTCAATTTTCCTCTCCTAGGACACCCATCCAACTAGCATTCAACCATCAACCAAGGGTCCATCTACAATTCACTGTTATTGTCCCCTTGCCTTGATTTCTATGCTTCTAGAAGACTGGTCAGATGATCTATTGGATCAGTTACAGCAAGCAAAGTACATCACCAAGTTGGACTTAAAGTTTGGATATCACCAGGTTCGAGTAAGAGAAGAAGATACGTGGAAGATTGCCTTCAAAAGCAGACAAGGTTTGTATGAGTGGTTAGTCATGCCATTTGGCCTATGCAATGCACTAACTACGTTTATGATATTAATGAATGATGTACTAAGCCCTTTTATAGATTCATTTGTTATTGTTTATTTGGATGATATACTGGTATACAGTGCTACCTAGGAGGAGCATATCTCACATTTGATGTAGGTGTTGGAGACATTAAAGAAGCACCGAATTCTAGCAAGTCTCAAGAAGTGAGATTTTGCACAACAGTTTTTGGTGTATATGATAGGTGGAGGAGAGCTGAAGATAGATCCTGCCAAGATCGAGGCCATCATGAAATGGTCATTGCCTACTAATGTTTCTGAGGTTAGGAGTTTCATTGGGACAAAACAATACTTGAGGAAATTCATAGCCTCATTTTCAACAGTAGTAGCTCCATTGCACGCCATAACAACAAATGGCAATAGTTTTCAACAGGGAAAGGGTCAGTAGAGGGCCTTTGAGGAGCTAAAGAAGAAGATCAATCAAGCATTAGTTCTAGCATTACCAAACTTGCAACAACCCTTTGAAGTGGGGACAGATGCGAGTGGGTATGCTATGGGAGCTTTCTTGATGCGGGAAGAAAGGCATGTATGCTACCATTATGAAGTATTTCATGGGGCAGTTTTTAACTACCCTACCTACAACAAGGAGCTCTATGCCCATGCGGAAGTTGTGAAGAAGTGGAAGCACTATCTATTGGGAAAGGAGACAGTAATCCACACAGATCACCATCCGCTACAGTACCTACAAGCCTATAGTAAGCTACAACAAACCAAGCATTACAAGTGGATGGGGTTTCTACAACAATTTCATTTGGTGATCAAGTACAAGGGAAATGCAAACAAGTTGGTTGGCATGCTCTCAAGGCCACCCACATCAAAGATCACAACTTTGGGAACTCTTATGCACATGGAGTCATTCACCCATGATGCATTAAGAGGATGAAGACTTCAAGGTGTTTCAGCAGTTGCAGAGTCAGAGTCATGTGCACGATGGCAACAAAATCATTGTCTAGGGTTACTCTATAGGTTGGATAAACTATGTATTCGTAAAGGTGAGCGATTGCAGCTGATTAGAGAGACTCACACCTCCAAGGTTGCAAGGAACTTTGGTGTGGGCAAGATCATGGCCAACTTGCAGAGGTATGTGTATTGGCCCAAGATGCACGAACATGTACCTAGGTTCATAAGAGGATGCATGCGTTGTTGTACCAACAAGCCCAGCAACAAGAAACAAGGTCTATATCATCCCTTACTTGTACCCACTTGTCCTAGGTAGAGCATTTCCATGGACTTTGTGGGAGGTTTACCAACAACAAGGAAGGGACATGACTACATGTTCATGGTAGTTGACAAGTTCAGCAAGATGTGTGCTTTGATGCCTTGTAAAAGACTGCTTCATCATTCCAAAAGGACTGTTCCAACTTTGCTTCATCGTTCTAAACCTTTCAGTTTCAAAACATCTATCTATGTCTACTTCAACAACTCTTCAAGATTTGCTTCAACAATTGTTATAGACAACTCTCCAAGGTGAGCTCAAAATAATTCAAACTTCAAAGGCTACTCAAGAAGGTCTCCAGTTTTGTTTCAAAAATATCTCTTCAAATTTGATCCACGGTCTCCTCCAAAAGATCACTTCAAAAGGGCTTTCCAAGGTTTACTCAAAACATACTTCAAGCTTCAAGAATATCTTCAATGTAGGCCAAAACCATAGTTTCTACAAGTCTAAGATCAAGTCCAAAACAAGGTTGAATAATTCATCATAAGAGGATTGAATATGTCCACAAAGCAAGGCCGAAATCACAAGCCTGAATTTACCACAAGTTCGAGTCCTTCCATAAGTCTGTGTCTGCACCAAATTCAGCGTTGAATTTCATAGACCTCAAAGGGTCAAATTCCCTTAGACTAAGGTATCTTTTCTTAGGCTGAAAACATAGGTCGAAATCTGAGTTATAGGAAGATTGAAATTTGTGCAAAACAAGGTGCCCGAGTCTTGCTCCAATGGTAGGCAAGTTATTTTCTTCAAAAGCTAATCATAGGATCACCAAAAGACAGTAACCCAAGAACAAAAACCAAAAACCAAATCCCAAGAGCTTCTTCTTCACTTACAGTCAATCAAACCAATCTATAGAATCTTCCATCTACCTTCCTTCACATTTTCATTTAAGCACAAGGACTTAGAAATTTGTCTCGGACTTCTCGAATCTCATATCAATTACCGAATTCACTTTCTCCTAGAATGCCAATGAATTGTGCATTTATAGTCAATTTGGAGGTCCCCTTAACTGGAACCGACCTGAGCAAAAACATGATCTTCTTATGAAAAGTCATGAATAAATTAAGGCCAAATTGAAGGAGATGAGCCTACTTTATTGGACTCTGAAGAAGGCTTAGGATACTTAAAAAACAAATTTTTGACTTCCACATCATCTTCTTTCAAGCTGATTAGGAAACATGGAATAATTTTGACTTTCTTGAAGGGGCTGTGAGGAGATATTAAAGTCATAACTTAATGGGGCAAGATCTAGTGCAAAATCCATTCATCAAGGGCATCAATCTTCAAAAAGTAATATCTCTCCAGCCAGGAGGACCTGTTACCACCACATGTGGGTAGTATGCATAAGAGAAAGTTTTTCTCCTAGATGGTCCTCAGTCGGCAACCAGCAACCCCTTGCAGCCACTAGATAGATTATGTGCCATTATCTCCACCACCCGAGCAGCCTTGTGGTCCATCTCCCATCTGTTATGATCGCATGTTTGAAGGTGGGCCTCCCGACACCAAAGATATGACTTTTCATTGGTTTTGTTGACTAATTTTCCTTACTTATCATGGACACTTTTGGGCAGGGATTGGTTGGGGGATTTGACAGAAAGAGTGGGCTAGGTCTATAATCTTGTCTCCTTTTCCCAATTTGGTGGTTAGCCTTGTATCCTAGTACTGTGTGATCTCCTTTACTGGCCATTAGCTTTAGGGTTGGCATTACATGGGAAATCCTGATTTTGGTTGCGTAGTAACGCTTCTCGACACCATATACATCACTCCCCTCCACTCATTTTAACGTCATTCATCTCTTTTCCCATCTGGGTCCACATGTGTCCACTAGGTCCACATGTGTCCACAAGGTCCACATACGGTTAACCTTCCCCTCCCCTTGTCCACATCTTGGGTCGAGCCTGAAACAATTCCCCGAAGGTTGATGCAACTAAAAGGAAAAGAAAAAGCATAATTTGGCCTCTCAACAAAAAATGTACCACAAAATGCAAAAGATGGCCAGCACATACAAATTTAGCATGTGGGAAAAAGCCAAACATCTCTACACCTTATTTATGGCCATCACCCTAGTTCTTATTATTGAAGAATCTAGCGCAATTAGAGTTAATGAGATTCTTCTTGCATGATAACTATTTGAGAGGTATTTAACTTTTTTCTTATTAGCATATTCTTTAGTGTGTCTTCTTCAGTTCATCAAATAGCTACCAAAACAAAGACACATGAACACAAAGTATTTGGCATTCTGCCAGGGCCAAAACATCTCCCTCTTGGACAGGAAAACTCGCACAAAATTCTTCTTATAGAGATTCCAATTGACAAACACCAAGACCATGACCCTTGACTTCTAATGCCACTCCAAGACCAAGACAACAATCCTCTTCTTTGACACTGCTGAGGTCATCATCATTGCCGTAATACTGAAGCTATCTTTACTATGCCACTGAGATCTTCATTATTGTTGTCACACTGTTGTTCCCTTAATCAAATCTTCATCTAGATCATGGTTGCTACTTCATTACTATATCTTCACCTTATCTTCTTCAGAATCACAATTATCATCACTGTCACTATGTATAGATAATGACTCACTGCATCTGCAAGTATGTTGAGAATATATTTGTGTTTCTGTGACTGCGTTTGAATGCCGAGAATATATCACTGTGTTTTTGTATGTCAAGAATATATCTAACAATATCCTTTCATCCACGAGTATGTCAAGAACATGTCTCACACTAACTGCGTTGAATACTATATGAAGAGACCAAGACTGTCATTGCGTTATACAGAATGTCAAGACAGTATTAGCATAAGGGTGTCGAGACAGAGTACTTGAGATGGTGGTGAGATTATCTTTGTGTCAAGAGTATATGCTATTGTAATACCCATTGAATATCATTGAGTTCTTCTTCAACCAGAACCGTGTAACCTTGACTTCATGCGAGATACCTGTACCTACTGCATCGTCTGAATTTCCAAAGATGTATCCGAAGATCCAAATTCTGTGTCCAAAAGATATCATAGAAATCCGAGTTACGTTGAGATTACAATGACTAGATTTTGTGTTGAGACTGTGATCATAGAAATGTCGAGATGGTGATTCCTCCTTTCATCGATACAGAGTATCCATCAAATGTTGAGATGCTATACTTCGTTGTACTCACTAAGACTTATAGAGGAGTTCGAGTTCTGTCTTTCCACGTTGATCTTTAGTCTTATATATATAGTGGTCATATCTCCATAATAGGCTGACTTGTCCCATTGAGGAGGTGTGTTGTTTATGCAAGCCAACTTGTCTGCTTTCACTTCATTTTGTTGGTCGACTTCATCAAGAGTGATCGTGTTTGTCATTGGAGGGATTTTAGACTCTAGTGTACATTAGGTTAACTTATATTCATTACAAACATGCTCATGACTTTGACTCTTTGACTCTCCTAGACCTACGAAATGAGCAAGAAACTCATTACAAAAATAATATTTATTTTTCTTCATAAGTACAAAGATCAAAATTACATTTGTAAATACCGAACCTAGTTACACTTTCTTCAACACCTATGGGCCCTAGATGAGCCCCCTCCATATTAAGGAACCCATGATTGTCCTGTTGTTGCCCAAAGTATACACCTAAGGCGCAACACTCAGAGTAGGGGTTGTCACTTTGATCCTTACTCACTCTATTTAGACTTTCTCCTAGCTAAGTCAAGGGGGTAGTCCCTAATCCTGATGATGAGGGGAAAACTTATTGGAACAACAAGTCCTAGGAGACAAGGAGACAAGGCAATCACTTTTCTAAGTAGCTTGAGTTAAGACCGAGCAATGAGATAGATATGTTTAATTAGATTAATGAGACAGTTAACGATGAAACAATAAGAGACCAGTGCCTTAATACAATGCTCAAAGAGATTTAAAAGTGCTTGCACAACAATATATGATATCTCAAACTACCAAGTAAGCAATGTTGTGAGGGGAATGTTAGTGCAAAGATATTGAAATATGAGCAACAAAATATACATTGCAATGTAAATGAAACTTGTATTATTAAAGAAATGTTCATAAAAAGATAGAACAATATCGTAAACACATGAGCAAGGAATTTACAAGTATAAGAAAGATGCAAGTAAAGATAGATGCTCACAAATCAACAAATTGCAAGATTAGATAATGTTAGACTGTGTGAAATGCAAAGGTTAGATCTAATATGGAAAATGTAGTGCAAATGTTGCAATGAGATATAATTATAAGATAATGCGTCAATAAATAAAATATAAAACCATCAACTTATGACAATAATCTATGAAGCATATACAATTTACTCAATAAAACAAAGAGTGACAATTAGATATATGAGTGCTTCAATAAGTTAAGGTTCTTAAATGCAAAGTAACATATTGATATATTAAATAAGGATATCACTTTGCTTAGAACATAAAACAAATGTAACTTATCTGATGAAGCACAATATGAAATTGATAGTTAGATCAAAGTGCAAATTACTTAAATGCAAGTGAGATTAGAGGATTAAACAATGAAATGGAATGAAAAATTAGGAAAGTAAATCGAATGTTAATGCAAATTAGATATGGAAATTATCTAAGATAACGAAATTAAAGTGTTAGTAACCAACACCACATGCAAAATTTATGAAATTAACTCTAGGTCTAAGTTAGTCACTTGGAGAATAAAAAAATCCTATAAAGATTATAAAATATCCTTTAAAGTTATCCTTTAGAGTCCCTATGAAGACATCAATCCTCTTCTTCTATGGAATATCATTTACCCTTATATTCAATTTTTGGAAGTCCTCAATGTGCTTTGCCATTGAACCCTTTTGTTTGAAATTTATGAATTGGCTAAAGAAAGCAATGTTCTTTGTATCCTCATAATGTGCTATCATTTCCTCCGTGAAAATTGACCAGGTGACAAGTGGTTTAAGAGAACAAAGTCTTCTATACCATACAAACTGATTTGGTTCTAAATATAAAGATGCAATATGTACCTTTTGTAAAAGTTGCATATCATGAAAATCAAAATATTGCTCCATCTGTAGTATCCAAGTTACCGGATCCTTGCCATAAAACTTCTTCATATCTCTTTTTCTTGCTTTTAGAAGCTCGATCTTGAAACGATTGTAACTCTGTAATTTCAGATCTCCAAGTTCTGAAATTTCGTCTTGTGATAGCCCTCTGAGTCCTCTTTCTAACCCCACAGGTTTGATCGATATTGGATTCTTCAAGAAAGAGTTATGCCCAATCTCCCACGATGGAGAAAAAGGTGGAGAGAGAGCGAAGGAGTGATAAGGGAGACAGAGAGAGAGGGAGAGAAAAAGGTAGGGAGACATTGATAAATATGGAGAAAGAATGTGTATGTTTTGGGGGTGATATAGAGAGACAAAAGAGAGATAAATATATAGATGGAAGGTGAAGAGAGTGAAAAAGAGAGAAGTAGAGAGAGGGAGATATAGATAGATATGGAGGGAGAAAGAATGTGTGTTTGGGGAAGAGGGGTGAGAGGAAAGATATAGATATAGATATCGGTGGAGGGGAGAGAGAGGGAAGAAGAATTCTTGCACTAGATGAATTGATTTCAGTGTAAATGCTGATTCCTAATCCTATTTGATTGCTTGCACTAAATGCATTGATTTCAGTGTAGATGTTTTTTAATTCTATTTGATCTCTTACACTAGATGCATTGATTTCAGTGTAAATGCTTTTTAATTCTATTTGATTGTTTGCACTAGATGCATTGATTTCAGTGTAGATGTTGATTTCTAATTCTATTTGATTGCTTGCACTATATGCATTGATTTCATTATAGATGGTGATTTCTAATTCTATTTGATTGCTTGCACTAGATGCATTGATTTCGGTGAAGATGGTGATTTCTAATCTTATTTGATAACTTGCATTAGATGCATTTATTTCAATGTAGATGATTTATAATCCTATTTGATTGCTTGCACTAGATGCATTGATTTCAGTGTAGATGTTGATTTCTAATCGTATTTGATTGCTTGCACTATATACATTGATTTCAGTGTAGATGTTGATTTCTAATCTTTTTTGATTACTTGCACTAGACACATTGATTTCAATGTAGATGTTGATTTCTAGTCTTTTTTTATTATTTGCACTAGACACATTGATTTTAGTGTAGATGTTGATTTCTAATCTTATTTTATTGCTTGCATTAGATTCATTGATTTCAGCGTAGATGTTCTCTAATCTTATTTGATTGTGTGCATTAGATGCATTGATTTCAGTGTAGATGATGATTTCTGATTTGATGTAACTCAATGTATGATGGTACATTAACTTAAAGTGATTGGATTAACAATGTGCATTGATTTCAGTGTAAGCACAAAAAATGATTGACAATGTGCATTGATTTTTGTGTTATAGTAATTCAACCTATTAATATTGGAGAGCAAGAGAGACAAGGTATGATGTTTACTACAATAGTTCGAGTTAAAGAATTGAATGGTTTACGATGTCAACTATCCTTTTCATATAATCGATATGAAAATATGGAAAAACTAACAAATAATGTAAATTTGACCACTCATTAAAAAAAAAAATCAAAATTACATTATTTTTTGACTTTTGCAAAACAAACTATAGATAAAAAAAATCATCAAAATATTTTGAAGGAAATAAATTATTTCAAGCATTAGCAATGAAACAAATGATTTCAAGAGTAATCTTGATGTAGTAAATTATTAAAACTACTCTTCAAGATATATTTAGTAATACCTAGAGGGACACTATTAAGAATTATTAATTGTCAAAAGTTGCAATACCTAATATTAAATGAAGTAAATGTTCAGTATCAATCCTCTTGCAAATTATTGACAAGATTGTCTCTCTTCTTCATCACCAACTAATTAATAACAGACATTTACATACACATATAGAAATATAACACAATAATTGTAACATTCACAAACAGTATCATCCAAATCCAAACACATGAACACACAAACCATTAAAAATGGTATAGTCATGTCAAACAAAGAAAACATAATGTAAATTTCAAAGTATGAAGTTTATCTCAAACATATACATAATAATAATAGTCTAAAAATGTGTCATTGTTGCCCTCAACTGGAACCAGCCTAGATCCATCTAAATTTGAATCTATCATGCATTGAGAGGGATCAAATCCCTCAAAGTGCAAAACTTCTTTTTGGAGTGCAAAATTTGATAAAAGGTTTGCACCTCGAGGGATTTAATCATTCTCGGCGCATGATAGATCTAGAGTTAGATGGATCTAGGTTGGTTGCAGTTGAGGCCAACAATGACGCATTTTTAGATTATTATTATTATGTATATGTTTGAGATAAACTTCATACTTTGAAATTTACATTATGTTTTCTTTGTTTGACATGAATATATCATTCTTAGTGGTTTGTGCGTTTATGTGTTTGGATTTGGATGGTAATGTTTGTGAATGTTACAATTATTGTGTTATATTTCTATATGTGTATGTAATTGTCTGTTAGTAATTAGATGGGGATGAAGAAGAGAGGCAATCTTGTCAACAATTTGCAAGAGGACTGATACTGAACATTTACTTCATTCAAATTTAGGTATTGCAACTTTTGACAATTAATAACTCTTTATAGGAATATTTTATAATGTTATCCTTTAAAGTCCCAATGAAGACTTTAAGGTTGTTATGGGGCACAATAATAACAATATGGGGACTACAACGGCACAACAATACAATAAGGAGGTTGCACTAATAACAATAAGGGGCTACACTAGTAATATAGGGACCTAACATATTTTTTCCCCAAAAAAAAGAAACGACCCCTCAAAAAGAAATTCATTTTAATTAAATTCAATTGAGTTTAAGAGAGAGCAGGTTAGGGATTAAGGAACATGAATTTGTATGAACATGAGATCATTTCCCAAGCCTCCGAAGAAGAAAAAAATGGCTCAAAATTCTACAGGTTGACACTAACAAAATTTTACTCGCGGCTGAGAAGAAAATGCCCTAAAAATGCTCACAGATTTCCAAGAGAAATCGATCCTTCCTAAAAAAAAAATTTGAAGACGACCTCCAGAGAAAAACAAAATCGATTTGCAGCATTAGCAACTCGTGGATTTGTTGTGCAATTAAGGAGAATATGGCTCTTAAGAAAATGGAGATGGCTCCCAGAAACAAATCGAGACTTCGAAGATTGGTAGACAGTTTCCAGATTTTAGGCGTGCCCCTCAAAAATTTGAAAATCCCTTTATAAGAAATCGATCTTAAATTTTCCCGAGTTTCAAATGCTAAATCGAACTCAAAAACTTAAAAACACTCAAGTGGCGCAATGAGTTTCAAGGGTTAAAAAATATATCAAGGAATGATCAAACCCTTTATAGCCTTCTCCCAAATTTGCTTACGACCAAGAAAATGGCTCAAAAATGCTTGTGGCTAACCCAAAAAAAATTGGTTTCTCTTTGAAAATTTTATGAATGAAAGCCCTCAAAAGGAAATCGATTTGAATCTGAGGAGAAACCCTCAATTCCTTACGACACTAGAAAGAGAAGGTTCCAAACCCCTACGACCCTCTTAAATCTTTTGCAAATAAATTTCAGATCTCGAAAATAATTTGCGAGTCAAAGAAAGGAACATGTAAGGCTCTCGATTTTCCAAAGGGAAATTAAAAACAAAAAATTGCAGAGGCTCAAAATGGTAAATTTTTCCAAATTCGAGCTTAATCGACCCAAATTCCAGCAACTAGGGTAGAATAATGCTTTCAAAAAATTTGCAAAATCAAGTTCTGTGCCCAGATCTCGGTTTCAAAGGCCAAGAGGAGCTTACGAACTTCTTAGAAAAATTCCTTCCAAGGACTGCAAGATGAAAACACTTATAAACTTTTATTTTATTTTATTTTATTATGAAACCCTTGAATAAGAAAAAAAAATATATTTTGATTCTAGGGCAAAGGGAAACCAAGATCCACCTGCAAACCAAGGTAAAAATTTGATTTTAAATCTTGCAGCTTTAAAAGCTAGAAATAGGTATGCGGTTGTCCAACAAAATTAGCTAACCAAAGCCGCAAGGAAAAAGGAGAGTTTGGCCTCCATTAATTTATTCATTTATCCTCTTTATAGGGACAAATCCACCTGCAAACACTTTTAAAATGAAGAGATCTGCCAAAAATGATTAGGAAAACCCCACGAAAATATATTTACAAAAATTAATGAAAAGTATATACAAGGTCAGATTTATTTACAAATTTGCCATGATGGATCAAACGATTATGAGTCCAACTCCAATCCTTAATCGTTAAATAAAGCTCTTTTATTAGCAAATCTATCGATTGAAGCACCATATATAAAAGATAATGAGTTTAAATGAGGCACTAGCCAAGTAACCTTGCAAGAAAGTCTTGGGACTTAATCAGGAAGGTTCTTCAATTCTTATGCCTTGAAAGTTGGCTAGTCCAACCGAGGACTTCCCGCACGGCAAAGTTTTCGAATATAAAAGATCTCTGCACACTCAAGATCAAGTTGTCAGATCGATAGAGACATAAAATGACAATATAATCCTCAAGAATTAGAGACACCTACTAATTCAATTAAATTAAAATGCTACCTTAAATCAATAACCTATGCAAGATACCAGTGCAATAAGTTATTCCACAAAGGCTAATGATTAATAACTTCTAATCAAATTATTCAATGGAGCATTAGGAGCAGTATTACCATAAGAATAGAAGAGAAACACCACCATCAATGAAAAGCCCAAAGACTTTTGCATTATTATTATTCCAAAAAATTACAAGAGAGCTTCAAGAGCTAGTACACCATTCACAAATCAGATGTTTTGTGAGACAAATGCTCTCTAATATATAGATAAATTCTCCAAACGGCTAGTTGGTTTGATCCCCGTCAAAGTAATATTGACCATTGATAAAGATTTGATTATCTTTTAATCTCCACTGTTGAAGTATTTATTTTTAGAGAAATTTTCGAATTTATCTTTTAATTCATTTTTAATTTGCTCAAAATTAATTATTTTGAGCTAATTTCCTCAAAAAATTGATTTTGACTTAACCACCAAGGACCAAGGGTCCAAAATTTCTTGACATTTTCAATATTCCCTTGGTGGTGTACCTCCAAAAATTTATTTCTCTACAACCCACGAATTTTTTATTTGGAGAATTTATTTTCCCTAAGACTTTAGTTTTGACTCTAATTAAATAAATTTTTGGCTTAGGAATTTTAATTTATTTTTGTCAGAAATTTTAATTAATTGACACATGATGGGATTAATAATTTTTTCCAACCCTCTAATATTTTAGCACCATCGCTAAAATATTATTTACATAAGATAATTACATTTCAACCCTCAAAGGGGAAAACCCATTTGTTATAGACCCTCAATTTTTTACCCAATTCTGCTACTCAATATGATTTAGTAGACCAAGTGATTTGTAATAAAATAATTTAGCCAATTAGCTAAAATTATTTCCAAATGACTTTTACAGAAAACTCGATAAGAACACTAGAACTCACCTAAGATATTGACGACAAAATCGAGGTGAGTCTGGAGGGAAAAACTTTGTCGATCATCTGTACTTAAAAACACATATGAATTAATGAGATGAGAAACCTCCTAAGTTGGTAATCGTCACTAAAATAATAGGCTTACCTAGGTTGTTACACACATTTATGGTCATACGAAGATCATTTACATTACAAACTTGCAGAATCGGTTTCCAACGTTGACAAACTGGCCACTGATGATGATGAATTCAAGATGATCTGAATGCCCGAACATGATGGAATCCCTTAGCAAAAAAGTGTACTGCTATAGGGTAGTTGACACGGAGTGGTCAACATGTCCCAACCCATGGTGGGAAATGAAATGCGCCACCTTAAAAGGGGGTACCTACGACTATATCCTACACATCATGCTCTCATCCCCTGGAACCCCTGGCAGTTATGAAGAAAAATCAATCAAAGGAAAAAGGCATATGAAGAAGAGTGGAAAACAAACGCCAAGGTAACTCGTGTCCCACGATTTGCTCCCTCCTACACTCATATACCCAAGTGTGGGCTTCCCTCATTATAGATATCCTTGTACCATGACATGTGGCCTAGAACCTGCCCCTACTCCCCACTTTGTTCCAACACTATATCACTTTCCACCTACCACTTGATGGATGTACCATGGACATGTTACCCCCTTTGAAGAATGAAACCACCTAATAGGGTGCTTGGTTACCCCCCTTATTAATCTTGGAGACACTTGTACATGACAAAAGCCACTATGGAAGGGCATGCCACCAAGAAGTGCCCCATTGATTCCATGATTTGTAAGCTCTTTTACTTGATTATTATAATGATTTGTTGTATTGGAGGGCAAGGAGACGCATTGGATCTTATGCAGCATTGAAGGTGGATCTCCATTTGGGGTTTGGTCTCCTTAGACAGGATCCAAGCCCTCCAAAGGGCCACATTGGCACTTGTAGGGTGAGCGTTGAGAGCCATGGGCCTCCACCATAGCAGAGAGTACTTCATGGATCCCCAACTCCAATAAGTGATTGCTTATGTTCCACCTTTTGGATGAGGATGACGCACCTGGTTCACCATGCCTAGCCAGCTCCACACTTGTACCATACACTTGGCAGATGTTCCAAGGTCCAGATGACAATGTGTCTCACTACAGGAGAAAAAGGGGGGCTTATGTCATCATCCTAGCATTTACAGATGGTTTACAAGCTAAGTCACCTGGCACATGGATTCGAGATTCGACAAATACAGGGATTTCAATGTCAAATACAGACACATTGACCCACCGGATTGGGACACGTTCGGATATGTTATATATTATTTTATTAAAATATATATATATATATATATATATATATATATATATATATATATTAAAAATTAGATATTTCTTACACAAATTCTCATTCGTGATACAAATTCATTGATTTCAAACATAGATCTTCATCTAGATGTAAGTTTTATTGTTTACAAACTATGTTAGTAACATTATGCATAGTACATACAAAATCCAAATACAATTGTAATTTGTGGCATGTCACATAAATGATAAATAATAAATTCTGAATTCATAATACATATTCAATTCATCAATGATCCAATAGGAGAAAGACAAGATAGTAAGATAAAGATATTGATAGTTGTCGTTTTCTCATTAAGTCATCAAAATCAAAATGTGTTACTGTTAAAATTGGAAACTAGAGCCAAACTTCACATGGGTCATCTTATTTATGACAGTTGATATTTTTCTTGGATTCCTCTCTCCGAGAGGTGTAGGATTGATCTAAAGATCATTTGATTCTGACATGTACAAATGAAGTTATGAATTTATTTTGATTATGGTCAAATTGTCAAGGTCAGCCAGCAAACGTATGTAGGCTCGGAAGCCCAACAGTCACGTCTATTCATCCTCAACGTTTGCTATAAATACATGATGCCTTAACCTCATTTGGACACACTCATCTTAACACTTCTCTCTCTCTCCTCATTGATTAGGTGTGGATTTCTGGGCCTCTCTCTCTCCACACATCCGAAATTTCGGGGGCGAAATTTCAGGACGCTGAAATTTCAGGAGTGAAATTTTTGGAGACTTTGACCATGCGTTGACCGACAGCGTTGACATGTTTGACTGTGTTTTTGGCTGAGATATTTCTGTTTTGGGCAGGCCGCATTTCTAGGCACAGAAATCGAGGTCAAACATTAAATTTGACTATGATTGACTGCAGCTAGGGCTGACTGCAGGGTTGGTTGTTTGACCATGTTTGATCGCACTGTTTTGGGCTGTTTTGAGGGCTAATTCATCTTGTTGTTTGGAGTCCGAACTTGACTGAAGTGGACCAAATTGTTGAGGGTCAAATCTGCCTTGTTGAACAGCGTTGACTTTTCTGGTTAGGGCTCTTTTACTGCTATTACAAAATATTAAATTTGTAAATTATACTATCTCTCTTTGCTGAACTACTGAAGACTATAAGAAGATTCGATCAAGGGTTTCCCCACATTGGGGTTTGTCCCTAGCTGGTGCCACATTTTGTGTCCTCTTGGCTTGTCTTCTACTGTTTATATTTATGTTCTATTGGCATTTTACTATCATGTTGATAGTCTGAATATTGAGACTGGGCTATTAAAGAAATTGAAGTAAATTGCTCTAAAGCATAGAACATTCAACATGCCATTTTGCCTCAAATTATCATGGTATCAGAGCTGAGGTGAAGACAAAGCCCAAGCAAGAGTGAAAGAGAAATCACCAAAGGCAGTTGGACAAGGAAAAAAGGCTCAATGGGTTCCTCATCCCAGTTCTCGGCTCAAGACAAGCTCCATGATAAATTTGACTATCATGGATGGAAAATGTCTCTTCATTTGACCTTGAAAGAACAAGAAGTGATGGATTATGTGCAGGGTAAAATCCCTGAGTCTCCTTCAAATGCACCGTTTGTTGCGAAGACCAAGTACAATAGGGCTAAAGTCAAAGCAAAGAAGATTATCAGGGATTCCATTGTCAAGTGTCTGGTGGCCTACATCTCTGAATTGAAGACCTCCAAGGAGATCTACGACAGGGTGATCAACATGTTCAAGGTTAGTAATGCTAATCAAATTCTATTTCTCAAGAACAAGTTGAAAGATATTAAGAAGAGCAAGGACGAGGATATTCAATCCTACTTCTTAAGAATCCCTGAGATCAAGAATGATCTACTTTCCATTGGAGAAGTCATTCCTGACAGGGAACTTACTCTCACCACCATTGGAGGACTCCCACCTAAGTGGTATGTATTTAGAACCACTATACTCAACAATGATCGAATTCCGGGGTTTGAAGAATTGATGTTGAGATGCATTCAAGAAGAAACAAGAATGGTGGAGCAAGAAATGCCTTCTATTAGAAGCAACCCCATTGCATTCTCTGCTCATGCCAAAAGGAGAAATAATGCAGGGTCTAAAGGTCATTTCCATGGAAAGCTTGGATATAAGGGAGGAAGGAAGGGCAGGTGCTTTGTTTGCAATAAGTTTGGCCACTATGCAAGGGAGTGTCCAAACAGAAGGGAAACATCACATCATGGTGATCACAATCATTCCAGTGGCAACTTTAACAACAACGATCAAAGGAATGGCAGGTCCAGTGGCAAGTGAAAAAGAAATGCGAGACATCAAGGAAATGGTCGACCCTCCAAGAGATCAAGGAACTCCAGGTATGAAGAATCTAATGTTGTTAACAATAAGAAAAAAGCGTATTATCTTATATTATCCCTCTCCACTACCTTTCCTCTGGACACTTTGCGAAATTGGTTGATTGATAGTGGTGCCTCAAAGCAATTCACCGGATACAAGGAAGCCCTCTCTAATCTGATAGAAAAAGATACAAACTTGGAGATCATCCTTGGAGACGATGTTGCCTATCCCGTGAAGGGAGTAGAGAATGTTACGCTTCAATTGAATCAAGGTAGCACTATTCATTTGCAAGAAGTACTATATGTACCCGATCTCAAGAAAAACCCAACATCCATTTCAGCAATGGAAGACAAAGGATTCAAGGGGGCATTCATCGATGGAAAGGTACGTGTTTGGAAAATAAATTTTAAAGATGATTTTACTCTTGGGTTCAGGGTTGACACTTTGTATCAAGTTGGAATAAGTCCATTGGGAGCCATGTCTTGCGACACATCTCTACAATTTGAACTATGGCACCGAAGGTTTGCCAATCTTCATTATAAGGCCCTATCCGATCTGAGACAGATGGTGACAGGTATGCCCAAGTTCAAAGTAGAGCATGAAGGTGTATGTCTGGGATGTACTGAAGGAAAACTTACAAGGTGACCATTCCCCTCAAGTAATATCAAGACCACAGATATATTGCAATCGATCCACTCCGACATATCTGGTATGATGCCCGTAAACTCTTTGGGAGGATATTTATATTATCTCACCTTTACGGATGATTATTCTCGCAAAACCTGGATCTACTTCTTGAAGAAGAAGGATTAAGTGTTCACCTGGTTCCGACACTTCAAAGCCTTTACTAAAAACCAATCCGAGAAGAAAATCAAGATATTGAGGACTGATAATGGGACCGAGTACGAATCCAATGAATTCCACGATTGTTGCAGAGAAGCTAGCATTAAAAGGGAGACTACAACACCATACACTCCCGAGCAGAATGGTGTGGTTGAAAGGAAGAATCGCACTATTGTAGAAGTTGTTCATGCTATGCTTCATGATCAAGGGCTTTCGAAGTTCCTATGGGCTGAAGCTACAAACACTATTGTGTATGTTCAAAACTGATGCCCTCATCAAGCATTGGACTCCAAGACTCCCGAAGAAATGTTCACTGGTAAGAAACCCGATGTCTCTCATTTTAGAATTTTTGGAAGCCCCATATATTTTCATGTGCCGAAAGAGAAAAGAAGCAAATTGGGTGCATCTGGGAAGAAAGGAATCTTTATGGGCTATAGTGAAAATTCTAAGGGATATAGAATTTATAGTGTCTTTGTTGAACTATTGAAGACTATAAGAAGATTTGATCAATGGTTTCCCCACATTGGGGTTTGTCCCTGGCTGGTGCCACATCTTGTGTCCTCTTGTCTTGGCTTGTCTTCTACTATTTATATTTATGTTCTATCTGCATTTTACTATCATGTTGATAATTTGAATATTGATACTGGGCTATTAAAGAAATTGAAGTAAAATTTCTCTAAAGCATAGAACATACCATTTTGCCTCAAATTAACAGTTACATAGGTAGTGCAATGCCAATGGCAAATAGAAATAGAAAACACAAAACAACTACAAGTATACAAGCCTGAAGGCAGTAGGTAGCTCATGACTCATGAGTTATCAATCCTCATAGTCATCATCAAAATCAACATCATTGTCCTCATCATCATGGTCACCATTATTATCCTCTGCTACATCCTCCTCCCTTGTATCCAAAGACATCTCTGCATCTGTTGGTGTGGAGGATGACCCCTATACAGTATCACCATAATGATATCATCAAATCTGACAGGATCTAGCACTGGATCATTGAGATTCATGTTGGCCAATGCTAACTCAACACTGTTGTCCAGACCCATATCATCAGGGAAGACATCCCACATCTTTGTCTTTCCCTTCAACCACTCTTCCCTCTGCCTGTAAATAAGACGAAGGTTGGTGTGCACATACACCATTTTCTCTGCCCTGGACTGCTCAAGCCTACTCTTCTTAACACTATACCAATTCCTCTCACAACAAGAGGATGAAGTCACCTGAAAGAGGAGCCTCATGGCTAACTGCTATAGAAGAGGGCTTGTTGCCTCATGATTTACCCACCAAGAATAGGGCTTCTTAGCCCCCCTGTCTCTAATTAGATCATATCCTGCCAATCGACCAGTGCCAGCGGAAAACTCTACAAAGGCATCCTCCACCTCATCAAGCAATGCTCTATCCTGAAAAACTTGCCTGAATGCATCTTTCCTCCCCTGTGAGATTTCACTATCCATGTGAAGAGGGAATGTGCAGGAAGGTACATCATTCAACCACTCATGCCTATAGTATTTTGGGTTCAATGAGTGAGCCAAACAATGTAAAGGTATGCAATTCTTGTCCCATCTACTGACAAGAATATCGTGTATAGTGGTGAAGAACGCCTCTGGTGATGTCTCATACGTGGGGCATTCACTCTGTAAAATAATGCTCCTCATAGACTCAATTATAGAATCCCATCCCTCATAAACCTCTCCTCGAATGGGTTGGTCTGTATCTACAAATTGAAGCAAAGAAATGATAGGGTCCATGATCTAAATAAGTAGATCTACCCTCTCGCACCAAGCATCATCTAGCACTGTATCATTCACTCTATCTTTCTCCAAAAAGACCAAAACTTTGAAATAACCATGGCCCCAAGAGCGGTCTTGACCTCCCCCAACCTTTTCAAGATGATGAATGAAGAGGCAAACCATGTATCTGCAATCTTCAACAATGATAGATTGCTTGGGAGAACCACATGTGACTTACTTGGGAAGCAATGGGCCAACCCCTTCTCCACTATGATTGGAGTCCATTCTCTCACCATTGCACACTTTGGACTTCATTAGGCCTTCTCAATGGCCCAATGACTCATTATATTCATTATTTTTCCCTCTTGAAACGCAATTCTTTGTATTATCGAGCTATCTTCGTGGGCTATCTTGGTGGGCTTGTCACCATGTCATGTCATTATTGAACATTATTTTATTATTTGGGGCTAAATAAAACAAATTAGGCTATTCAGATCCCCTATTGGATTGTATAAATAGATGAGAGGATGATTCATTTCTCTCATCATCACTTGGATTAGGAATTAGTAGCTTCTTGGAGAATTTTGCAATCCCTTTGGAGGATGATTTTGGTTTCATGGATGAATTTTGACGTTTGGATTCTATCTTCTTGGTCTTGGAGCTTCATTATTGACATAATTTGATGATTGGATATACTCATTGTACATGTAAATGATCTTTTTCATGTTTATTCTTGTTGTTTGCTTTGTCACATGAATATTGTTGAGATTTTCGCTATATAGGTCTAAAATTAACTGCTACTCTATGCGAAATGGTGGAAATTTTGGTCTTTTGAAGTGTTTCATACATTGCATGTGTCATGTATGAATGGGTGAATCTAAATTGCAGGAAATGTTGCCCAAGGGTCCATTTCCGGCTGGAAATGAAACGGAAACAAGGAAACTCATACCGTACGGCCTGGAAAGTCGTTTCCAAGGCCCATTTCACGTTGGGGAAACGTGGCTAGTACGGTCGGAAACGAGTTTCCAGGCGGTACAGTGGAGTTTCCAATTAACATTTGACGTTTTCTTGTATTTTTTTCCCGCTTCTAATTTAGTGGAGCAGCCTAATGTTCAAGCCTATGGCCCTAGTGTTGCTATGCAGTTCATGGTAATGTTAAATTCTTAATGTAAAAGTGGCATTCTCTTTTATCTTTTATCTTTCATTTTCATTAAATTTTTAACATTACCATGAAATGACTCAGGATGTTTGAGAGTGGTTTCACCCTCATTGGATTTCATATGGAGAAAGTAGAATTTTAAATCTCACAAAAAATCCAGCAAGCTTATCTGTTTTTCAAGATTTTTGGATTGTGGGGATTGCAATGTTTCCATTGGATTTTGTCATGTACTATGGTATGGAATTTGTATTTAATCAAGAGAACTAAGCCCTCTATACAGGGGAGACTCCCAATAATCAAGAGCACCTAGGGTACTAGGGTATGGAATTAGTGTTTAATCAAGAGTACTAAGGTCATTCGACAATGTAGGGGGAGACTCCCAATCAAGCAAGAGACAAGAAATTAGAAATTTCTCGTGGTTGATTTTGGATATTGTTATTTTCATTATGTGATCATTCATGAGTAAATGTGATATAAATTTAGAGATTTATAGTTTATGCCTTAGCAATTGACAATTTAATCATAATGTAATAAATTAGAATGTATCATGTATTCTTTATGATTGCTCATATTTCTGAAATGGCCTGATATATATATATATATATATATATATATATATATATATATATATTGCATTTCTCCATTTCCAAAATTTGGGGGGTCACATTTTGTACCCGTGCTTGTTTCGGAAACTCGTACCCATTTCCCCGTTTCATGCAACTTAGGGGTGAATGTTTTTGGAGGCTATCTTTGTTGAAAACACCTTGACAAGTGATCAATTATTGCATATCTAAGTACAAAATCTTCTAGCATTTGCTTTCATGCCCTAATTGCCATACGAAGTTGTCTAGAGGTCTCCTTGATTGGGTATAGTCTCTCCAAATCACAAATTCACCTTGACTCCATCTCTCCCAAAGGCATAGCACTAATCCAACCATTGGTGGAAATTAAAAAAATACTTTTCTCGCCTCCTCCTCTTTCTAGGCCTAGCCCTATAGGTCTCCTAGGGCATCAATCAAATTCCATTCTAGCCATCCAATCACCTCGATTTTTGGTCCACTACTACATTGGGGTTTTGTCTAGAGGTCCTCCAAATTTGTAGCAAATCTGACAGTGGAATATCAAAATATAGCAAGCCCTAGCTGCAAGACCAATTCTTGCTCTAGATTGACTTGGGCTAGGGTCCTCATTGGGATCATTGCATACAAATCTCAAAAGAAAATTAGTCCTTTGACCCTATTCCCTACCCTAATTAGGTCAAGCACCTCATTGGATGATCAACTCCACACCCTTGACCTAGTTTTGGGTCCACTTGGCTTTGTGTGGTCCCGCAACTTTGTAAATTCAACTCCACAAGGATTACATAGAAGCCTCTTATCCACAAGGATCCTTTGGTCTAGGAAGCCCCTTGTTAAGGCATATCTCCCAAACCTAGGCTCAAGAATCCTCTTAGCCCTTCCTAGAGAGCCCATCACCTTGCTTTCAAAGCAAGCAAGCTATCTAATTGAGCCTCTCTTGTGAATAGGCCTTAGGAATCACTCCTTATCCTCTTATTGATCCATTCATCTAGTGAATCATCTTATACCAGGTCTCCTCCCATTAGTGAAAGTTCGTAAAGAGCAGGAAGCCTTAGCTAAGGTGAAAGTAGGCTATCTCCGTTGTTGCACCTTGACCTGGTAGTTTCTCTATAGGATCCCCTCCTATGACCCCTACTAGTTTGAGTAGTAACAGGACCCACAAAATGTGCCACCTATCAAACAAAATGGCATGACAAGGGCTATCACACTAAGAGGTCCTTGTAACCAAAGTTGCTGAAATGTGCATGCAAATTGTCAAACAAGTACTGGCGGATCCACCCTTTGACATCAATGACAAATTCTTCCAACAAAATATTTTTGATTTAGCAATCCTCCAACAATACACATGTACAGAATAATGATTACCGTTTTAGTATGTACTAAAATAAGCCTAGCAACCATCAATATGAGGTTTCTATCAATATACAACTGATTATTCAAACCAAATGGCAAACTGAAAATCTGACCCTATGCAATGTATGACAATTCTGAAAATCTGTGACATTATTAGCACATGTAATAAACAATGAGAATAGAAATGCACTGATCCACATTATGCAAAAAATATCAAAATATTAGACTTCATACAAGTTACAACACTAGGAAGAAATCCAGAAGCAAATCATCAGTAGGTAGCCTTAAATATTGACGTTAATAAAAGCTAACAAAGGATCAGCCATGTTATAAAAGTTAAAAATTTAAATATTGATCTAGTTATGGGGCAACTTTACGGCATAAAACTTGAAAGAGAACATATAAGTGTTCTCTATCTATCCCTAGTGCATAATGATATACCTGAATTATCCAGTCATAACCAGGAAAGCAATTTTAATTGGAAGAAATATGGACTTTTGGTTAAGGATAACCCTGTTTAAGAAGTTTCAACAATTTGAGTTGTACATGTGATAGGAACTTTACTCCTTTCATTTAAGATTGTTTTCAACATGTTACTTTGTCATATAGACTGAAAAAGAAACACTGAAAATTACACCAACAGAGTACACACACACATATATTCTTGAAATCATGGAAACCATTCCTTTGTTCATATAATAGCATAGTGGGATAATTACCACTAAATTGAAAATAAAGATAATTTTACAAATAGTTGAAGAATCAGACAAACATTATCATAAGTAAACTCAACTTACAAGATTTGAAGTAAAGAAAAAAAATCAATATGGCGCGATCTACCTTTTCAGTCTGGTTCCCAAAATCATGGTACATTCCAGAAATATTGTCATAGTGCATCTGTATAGAAGAAAATTATTTAGCCACACACCATGAAAATTGTCAGAAAAAAATTGACAGGAGACAACAGTACAACTAAAAGACTTGCACGTACAAAACAATAAAATGAATCAAGGATCTCTGGACCAGAAACTCTCTTCAGGCCACTTGCTCTAACAACAGAGATATGAAAGAAGGGAATGCGCCCCCTCAATCATACATTAAGCCTTAAGGAAACAAAGGCTGGACTAGACTATAGGATTGTGACTATAAATGAGGAACTTTAGTATTTCTCAGTCAGGAAGAGATCAAGAACATTGCCAATCTTACCATTAGTATTGGTTGACTGGAAAAAGACAGAGGGCCAAAAGATCTCCACTGAGGCTGAAACTTTCAAAGAAAAGTTTGTCAACTGAAGGACAAAATTTTATTTGTAGGTGGAAGGGTTATAGCCCTCACAAAAGATACTAGAGCTTTGTCTAGACAGAATTTGGAAGTCAAAGGGGATAGGTTGGCCTGCTTGTATCGACAATCAAATGTTTCATTGTGAACTTAGCAAATAAGGTCATGAAAGAAGGATTTTAATTTTGACAGAAATAATACTTCTCGAACACAAAAGACTTGCTTATGAACATAGTAACCCCCTTTGAAATCATTTGTCCTCGTAGTTTTCTAGCTAAGGATTTTGCATATGAAGAAGCCAAGTAAAAGGAATTCCTCAAATTTTTGTTCTCTTGTTACCACCATTGATCATCCTTCCATTCACACTGATTCTTGCCCGTGTCAATCTTTAATAGTTTCATGCTTTCTTTTTCTTTCATTCCAGGAGTTACTCCTAAAAATATGTAGTTACCACTCAAGTGAGTTCCTCAGTCTAAAGTGTAGAAGAGAGTTGGTGAGGTGGCAGTGGCCAACCTCCTAGTTCCATAAATCTTCACTTAGGTGTTGGGACTTAATGTCTTTGGGTGTGAGATTGTGTGGAAACATTTTGGCACTGTTGTTGAGGATAAAGTTGCATTGTATATATCTTGCTCACATTATGGCTCCATGAAGTGAAGAAGCCTTTTTCCCCTTGCAAATCTGAAAGCATCAAAGGTTCACCTTGGTGATTCAACTCCTTGTATCTCATAGCAATCATTCATTCAAGTTAGAGGTGGAAATAAACCAGAAAACATAGAAGATATGAATGCCATTTTGGACTCATTAGAAGAACAAGTGTCCATTGCTGAGATTTCATGATTCTCTAGACTGATAATTACTTCCAATGATTTATCCATTAATTTATCTTGTGCCATATTCATCATTAAACAATTATACATAGAAAATATTCAACAGTATAAACAATAAATTAAAATTTCTTATGCAAATTATAAATAAGTGGTCCTAGGAAATGTCTGGGGCATGTGAGTACTCGAAATTCATCCACAAAGCCCCAGCATTATCCTAAGGCCCACTTTCGTGGTCGAAAAATGAATATTCCTCAAGAAAATCCACTTTATCTAATAAAAGTCGCAAAAAGGACTAAGAAATTAAAAAACTAATAAAATGAGACATATTAAAAAAATATGTTTCAAAGTCAAAAGTCAAGTGGAGTGACATGGAATTTAAAGTGGAATTCAAAAATGACTTGGCAGCCACACGAGGCCCATGAGTAGTGGGGACAGCACTGACAAATCAGCCAAGTCAACAGGCAATGTTGGAGGTCCACAAATTATCAAAAAAAGGGCAGGTCGAAATTATTCCTTAATGTTCACGGAATTGATTGAGATATTGTTAAGTTTCAAGTCCAAGTCAAGGGAAATTAGTGGGGACAGAGCTGGCACATGGGACAGACCTTGTCCCCCACTAAACTCCATTCAGCCAGCAGTGAAGGCAATACGCAGCACAGTTTGGGCATTTTTTTATATACGCAGCCCATTTCAAAGCTCAGTCTAGAGTCTACGCAGCTGCCAGGAAGACTCCCACGCAAGCCAAATATCAGTCATCTCAACAACTGCTTAAACTCCAGGAAATGGCTGAGTATTTTGTGGGAGTTGACTCTCCCTTATTCCCCACATGCTCGCACATGGCAGCAAGAAAATGGTACGTAGATCCTCCAAAGAATACGGCCAGCAATGAGAGGGATACGCTGGCCAGTCTTGAGGGTATTGACTGCCACCTACAGCCAGTCATCTCTGCCACTTGGAGGAATTCAACCTCATTGGGATTCACACCCATTTGCCACTTTTTTGATTAGTTTTCATTGGGATCTTCTCCCAGATTTCTATAAATCAACCATTGGATCTCTCATTTGCTCATGGATTGAAGCATAGTGCTTGGTGAAACGCTGCTCATTTGTACTCTCTTTATGATCAATAATATAAAGGCCTTGGAGGTCTAATCACTTGGGTTGTGGATTCATGCTTAACTTTGGGAGGTAACATTTGTATTGTTTCCAATGATTCATAGGACTTTGTATTCATGATTTATTTGTTTACTTCCAAAGTTATTTGTTTTGGTAGCCTAGCCCAAAGAATTTACATTAATTTAAACATAAAATTTATATCGTTTGTGGGAAGACTTTAGGCCTCTCAAACAGACTTCTTGGGGCTGCATGTAGGGGAAAACTTCACTGTCCTAAAGGGCAGAATTCATTTGCAAAATTCCCAAGAAGAGGTAGCATTTGAACTTTCTTTGGGGTACCAAAACTAACAGCCCAAAGGGTCATTGTTTTAAAATTGGCAACTAGGGCCAAATTCCACTTTAGACAGCTCATTTGATGGAGATGATGATTGCATTGAATTCCTATTTTCGAAAGGACCAAAATTGATCTAAAGATCATCAAATTTGGACAAGCAGAAATGTGTTTTTGACTTTATGCCCACAGGTGTAAATTGTCAAGGTTGGCCACATCATCATGTAGGCTCATGAAGCCCAAGAGACATGTCACTTCACCCTCAACGACCTGTATAAATATAAGTGACCTCTCACCTCATTTGGCATTATCATCACTCACACATTCTTCTCTCCTTCTCTCATTGGTTTGTAAAACTATTGGGCATATTCTCTCTCACACATGGCAAAGAGGACAAATTTCAGACAGAATTACAGGGCCGAAAATTTCAGTGTTTCCTGCAGTTTGACCAGCGTTGACTTTGACTTTCCAAGCAGTTTTTGAGTTCGATTTTTTGGGCAGTTTTTTGTTTGGGCAGGGCGCACTCTTTGGCATAGAAACCGAAGTGTTCTGAGCACTTTGATTGCAGAGATAAATGGCAGGTTGACCATAGACTTCAGGAAAGAGTTTGACCACTGACTTTGGGGATGTTTTGGGCTGACTTTCACCTCCTGTTCAGGCTGAGTTTGACTGGGTATGATTGAGCTGCTTTAAGGACATTTTTCTACTTCTTTGACAAGCGTTGACTTTCTGGTTAGTGCTGAATTTGACTGCAATTGACTGCAGATTTGACAGGGCTGTTTTGACTTTGATTTGGCAAGTCAAATTTGACTTTTTGTACTCTCTCTCTTTGCTGAATATTTGATACAATATTAAGAAGAATTGATCAAAGGGTTTTCCCCATCTTGGGGCTTTTCCCTGGCATCCACCAAATCTGATGTCCTCATTTTGGCTTGTCTTCCGCATTTTATTTTATGTTCTATCTACAGTTATTGTCAAGGTGATTTATGGTTAATGTGATTTCTATTGGAAAACTAAATTGGAAATTGGCATTGGGCTGCTGAAGGAACATTGAAGTAATTGTGCTAAGCATAGAACATACCATTGTTAACTAAAATTAACATGGTATCAGAGCACAGGTGAAGACAAAGCCCAAGCAAGACACAGAAAAGCAATTACTAAGGGAGATCTATTAGACAATATTATTGGACTAGCCTCAATGGCTACTACATCTTACCTCAAATCTAGGATAAGCTCAAGGACAAATCTGACTATCATGCATGGAAGATGACTTTGGACTTGACTTTGGAAGAGCATGATGCCATGGACTATGTGCAGGGAAGAATGGTGGAGCCTCCTTCAAATGCACCGATTGCTGCTAAAACAAAGTATAAGAAAGGTAAGGTCAAAGCTAAGAGAATTATCATAGACTCCATTCAAAAGCACTTGGTTGCCTATATTTCTGATTTGAGAACATCTAAGGATATGTATGATAAGTTGGTTGGGATTTTCAAAGTAAACAATGCAAATCAAATCCTCTTTCTCAAGAACAAGTTGAAGGACATCAAGATTGATAAAGAGGAGTCTATCCAATCCTACTTTATGAGAATTACTCAAATCAAGAATAATCTACTATCAATTGGAGAAGTTATTGCTAACAAGGAGTTCACTCTCATTGCACTTGGAGGTCATTCAAGAGCATGGGATGTGTTTAACACCACCATTCTGAATGATGACAAGATTCCTAGTTTCAATGAATTATTAGCTAGATGCACTCAAGAGGAGACAAGGATGATGGAGAGAGACAAGCCTTTAAATGGGAATGAACCTACTGCTTTCTCCGCTCATGCTAAGAAGAAAAATAATGTTGGTCCAAGGAGACAGGGTCAAGGATTCAAGCAGGGAAGAAAAGGAAGGTGTTACAATTTTAACAGAACCGGCCACTATCCTAGAGAATGTCCTCACAAGAAGAATTCTTCAAGGGACGATGACAGCAACAACAACAATTTCAAAGGCAATGGAAATCAAAAGAACAACAGGTTCAACAATAAAGGAAAGGGAATACTCTTGTTGCTCGATATGCAAATGGTCGACCTCCCAAAAGGACAAGAAATTCCAGGTATGAGGAAAGTAATGTTGTAGAAAATCAAAAGGAGTTTTATCTTCCTCTCGCTCTATCCACTGCCTCTCCTCCAAATCAGGGTTGCGGGGGAGTGCCCCACCCCCACGAATCTTCTCCCAATTTGTTGTCCGCTTGGGAGCTAGTCAAGAACGCGCTCCCTGGTTTTTAGGGAGCGATTAGGGAAGCTCCCTAGTCTTTTTTGCAAAAAACAAAATTGCAGTAACATTCCAAATGCAATTTTTTTTCAAAAAAACATATAATTTTTGAGTGGGGCAGCCTAGTGATTCAAGCCTATGGCACTACTATTGATATGCGATTCATGGTAATGTTAAATTCTTGAAGTAAAAGTGACATTCTCCTTAATCTTCATTTTCATCCTTTTACTTAAATTTTTAACATTACCATGAAATGACTCAAGATGTTTGAGAGTGGCTCTGACCTCATTGGATTTCATATGCAGAAAGTAGAATTTTAGATCTCATTCAAAATCCAACACACTTATCAGTTTTTTAGGATTTCGCGATTTGGGGGATTGCAATGTTTCTATTAGATTTTGTCATGTATTAGGGTATGGAACTCGTATTTAATCAAGAGCACCAATCCCTTTATGTACCTTGATGTTAGTGACATTGGTTGTCGAACTCCTCTATCATGACCTTACTAAAAATGTACCCATCACTCAAACAAAATCTTGACTTGACATGCTATGTTTTTTCTATCTTATGTTAATGCTTAGAGGGTGATATTAATGGCAAAGATCCCTATACAGATCTAGAGGGAATGACAAAGATACCTCTAGATATTAATGCTTAGAGGGTGACATTAATGACAAAGAACTTGATTTTCCAACAAGACTAAAAAATTAGACATTTCACATGGCAGCAAGAGGCCCAAGCATTAGCAATAGATAATAGATTTACTTGTCTTTTCTAGTTTCTAGTAGTTTTTATAACTGTTGACTCTTCCATATTTATTATGATATTTTTTGTAAACAATATATGATAATTTAAGTTTGAAGTTTGAAGTTGGCAATTATAACTCATTGGTAAAGAATTATGAATATGATGCTTCGTGAAAGTTGAAAGTTGTTTCATTTCATTTCATTTTATAACATTTCCTTTCATGTTAGATATTATTTGTTGTAATGGTTACACTTAGCTTACAAGTACAACTTTGGTGATCAATGATGATAAATGTCATGTATTGAATTTTGAAAACTTGAAACTTTAAGATTGATGAATCACGAGACTCAATATGTTAGTATGTTACTTTGTCACTAACTTGTGGACATGGTTGAAGAAGATTATAACTTCTAGATGATTGTTGTTATATGGTTCAATCTATGTTTTTTATGTTTTTTATATCTAATTCATCATTCTACATGTTTTTGTTGACATATATGCATCAAAATATAAAAAAAATATATATATATATATATATATATTATATAAAAAAATCGCTCCCAAACTGAGAGCTTTTGAAAATGTCGCTCTCACCCATGCTCCCCATTTTCACTCCCACTCCCAAGTAACCTTGCTCTGAATACTTGGGATCATTGGACAATTGATAGTGGAGCCTCAAGGCACTTCAAAGGGTACAAGGAGACCCTCTCAAATTTTATTGAAAAGAAAACTAATTTGGAGATCATACTTGGAGATAATGTCACCTACTCCGTGAAAGGAATAGGTATTGTCACCCTTCACTTAAATCAAGGTCGAACCATTCATCTACAAGTAGTGTTCTATGTGCCCAATTTGAAGAAGAACCTGGTGTCTATTTCTGCGATGGAAGATAAAGGCTTCAAGGTAGCATTCATTGATGGAAAGGTACCTATTTGGCAAAGAAACCCTAAAGATGCATTCACACTTGGATTTAGGGTTGATGGTCTCTATCAAGTTGGAGGAAGTCCTTTGGGAGCTTTAGCTAGCGATACTTCTCTTCAATCTGAGCTATGGCATCGGAGGTTCGGCCACTTACATTACAAAGCCTTACTAGGGGTAAGGAAGATGGTCAAAGCTATGCCCGAGTCCAACATGAATCATGAAGGTGTTTGTCAAGGATGTGCAGCTGGGAAACTTACAAGGGTACCCTTCCCTTCTAGTGAAAGCCAAACTATCGATATTCTTCAATTGATCCATTCTGACCTATCTAGTATGTTTCTCGTAACATCATTGGGAGGATACTTATACTATGCAATCTTTGTGAATGACTTCTCACGGAAAACATGGATCTATTTCTTGAAAAAGGATGAAGTGTTCAAATGGTTTCACTCTTTCAAAGCATTGGTGGAAAATCAAACAAGGAAGAAAATTAAGATATTGAGGACCGACAATGGAACCAAATATGAATCAAATGAATTCAATGACTTTTGCAGAGAGGTTGGCATTAAGAGGGAGACAATTGTTCCATACACTTCTGAGAAAAATGGAGTTGGTAAAAGGAAGAATCGAACAATCATGGAAGCCATCTGTGCCATGCTCCATGATCAAGGCCTATTGAAGTTCTTATGGGGAGAAGCTACCAACACTGTCATGTATGTTCAAAATAGGAACCCACATCAAGCATTGGATTTCAAAATACCCAAGGAGATCTTTACTGATAAGAAACCTGATGTTTCTCATTTTAGAATATTTGGTTGTCCCAGGTATTTTCATGTGCCTAAAGAGAAAAGAAACAAGTTGGAAACATCTGGGAAGAAACGTATATTTGTTGGCTATAGTGAAAATTCAAAGGCATATAGGATCTATGTGCCTAGTCAAAGAGATGTGGAAGTAAGCCATGATGTCACCTTCGATGAAGATACTGCCATTGGGAAAGCCAGAGAGCTCCCTATCCCAAGGAAGGACAATGATGATGCTGCAAAAAAATAGGATGAACCTCCAACAGATAAGCCTATGCTCGATGTTGAAGGCCCGATGGATCCCATTGATCCACCTCCTGGTGATCCCTCTACCTAGAGGAAAAGACCTTTGTGGCTCAAATATACTCTCGAAGATGCTGAAAAACACACTGCTCCAAGAGGGACATTTTGTGAAAGTAAGAAGTTGAATAGGTATCAAGGGTACTTAGCTGCTATGAGTACTATTGTTCAAATTGAGCCATGTACGTTCGAAGAAGTCGTAAAGAACCAAGTCTAGAAGGATGCGATGAATGAGGAATATGAATCTATCATGAAGAATGATGTCTGAGAAGTGGTGCCTGTGAAAATTTTTTGAACCTTTACAAACAAAAATCCTACTGCAGTTACTAGTTTAACATCTCCTACTTGTTATTTCATTCAACAAGTTATTCAATTTATAAACAGTGATGAAAAACACTGTTGCAAACTACACTGACATACAGATCATAAATTGAAACAATGGATGAGACATACACACAAGGGACACCGTTATTTTTGGACAACACATCCCCAGAAAAACCTAATGCGGGAAATTGGTGCAGCAGATAGAGGGTTTCTATTATTATGCAAGCAGAATCTGTGTACAACAAGTTTCCTCTCACACCGGCTAACCTTTCAGAGAAATCACGGAAGCAAGAAATACATACGAGGGTTTACCTCGTTCCTCAAGTCACAGTTGATCCAATGAGCGATCTAGCCCCTCTCAGTAGACACTGTGAAGTCCCTACGCAATCACTGCGTGGGCCAGCGTCTTACCTTCAGAAGACTGCATCACCCATTCTGCTGGATCGATTTGCTAGAGGAAGACTGTTGTTCAGCCCTCCCGGCTCAGAACCTCGCTTCTCCAGCAAAATCTCAGACTTCTGACAAATACTTTGTACTGCCACTACAAGAGACCCTCCTGGCCTATGTCAGCTCTACGTGAGCCCCTCCTGGGTTGTGTAGGCCTTTGCGTTGCGTTTTGATGCTCAATTTGCCACTCTGATACGTACTCTTTGGCTCGGAACTCCCTCTCTGATCCAAATCTCTACTTTAGCCCCTCTCACTGCAACTCAGATCACTTGTTCGATTTTCTCAACAAACCATGCCCCAGAAAAATCGAACTGACTAATCAACTTGGTGTATCTCCAACTAACCCTCAAGCCTCCTCCTATACTTTTCATGTTGATGAATCAACGGTTGAGATTCAGTCCCTAATCAACGGCTAAGATTAAAACAGACTTGATCCTCGTCTCTTAGAAGCTTCTCACCCATATTTTTATTAATACCCATTAATATTTTTATTTTCCTATGTTTAGACTTAGGAACCCCATTAAAAATATTAATTATTTTAATAAAATACAAACCGGGTGGAATTTCACCAAACGATTTATGGGTCTTGGAGATCTCATGTATTCTAGCTCCTCCACAAAATTTCGAAGCTAGAGCACATCCGATGCTACCCAAAATCAACACTCCCTCCTAGCGAGGAATGTTCTCTAGCAATACTACCCAATAGAAGAATCACACTGATCCACAGCATCGATCCTCTGTGTTGTTGATGCTTGGCCTGCTGCCCTTCATCCACTGCATTGTTGCATCCTATATTGTTGCCCATAGCACTGCGACTGCTGACTGCAACTCAATTGCTGAGAAGTAAGCAACTGAAAAGTTACCCAAAAGATGACATACTAGTCAGTCTGGATACCTCGTGATGTTGAAGCTACCTCTATTGCTAATATGTGTTGACCCTCCGATGCTACTACGCTGCTGTTGTATCTACTTTGTGCCTCCCGCACTGCTGTAACACTCCACTGCGCTACTTCATACTTTCGCACTCTAGCTCTGCCATTGTTGTTCCAT
This sequence comes from Pinus tabuliformis, assembly GCA_031772625.1. Taxonomy (NCBI): domain Eukaryota; kingdom Viridiplantae; phylum Streptophyta; class Pinopsida; order Pinales; family Pinaceae; genus Pinus; species Pinus tabuliformis. The sequence goes on along the minus strand of CM062805.1, from coordinate 1,082,919,471 downwards.
CGTCCCTCACACCAACTGACTCCCGTCGTTTTTCTATTGTCATTAAGGGCTCCCATAGCCGTATGTGATCCAAGAGTTTGGGCACCTCAAGGATCCTGCCCTTTTGTGTAGTCCTCCTGACTACAGCTTAATGTCGCCCTACCTCTTCTCTAGAGGTGCATGAGCACTCATGGCGCAATCCTCATCATCGTCCTCCTTGTCAACATTCGCTGCAACAACCTTTGAGTCAGACTTCTCTTCCTTGCTCTTCTTCCGAGGGCACTGAGCGGTGAAGTCTCCCAGTTCCCCATATCAGAAGCATCTAACTTTGATTATGTCTTTCTTTTACCTCTTCTGCTGCTCTTGATGTCCCACTGATGCGAGAGTTGAATCCTCTTCTTCCTCCTTCTTGACTCTGATTCCTTTGTCGCTACTTCTCGCCTTGGTTAGCCACCTGATCTCTTCCTATCGAAGAGCTGCCCACATCTCCTCCCAACTGGGGAGAGAAGCCCTGTCCAAGATGCTCTAGACAAAGGTCTCCCAGTGTTCAGTGACTACATTCAGGGCAGCCCTGACCATGAACTCAGGATCTGGTGTAGACACCAGAGAAGTCAGCTAGTCTCGAAACCCTTGCAACCTGAGAAGAAAGGGATCGATTTCTTCTCCCTTCTGCATCTGATACTGTCTCAGCTGGTTCTCAAGCAACATCTTTCATTGAACAGAAGTTCCCTCATACAAAGTGGTCAAGGCTCCCACATCTCCCTTCTTGTGTCTTTTTCAATAATATGTGGGACCACATGATCCTTGACCTTGTCCAAGATCATGCACTTCGCCTTTGCTTGAGCCTCCTCGTATTTATTGAGAGGATCAACATTGAATGGAACAACAACCACCTTCAAGGCATAATCCTTGATGTGATTCTTGTCCAAGACTATTAGGATCCTGGCCTTCTAGATGACAAATTTGGATGCTCCATCCAATCTATCCAGATCCCTCAGTCCATTAACTGCCATCTCTGCTCAAATGAGTGTTGAACAGGTTCTCTTCTACTCTTTCGTTGATGCCCAACAAAACTCGGATCTGGATTTCTTTGGCGCTAGAAATCCGCTAAGGAACAAGTTCCCTCTAGACTCCCTCTGAGCCCTGATTTCTTTTACGGAAATCCTTCCGCCGAATAATGTCGAATCATCCCTCTTCGATCCTCCTTTGCTACTGCTCAACAACCTGAATCTAGATTTCTTTGGCAAAATATCTGTTAAGGCAGTGACTCCCTCTACCTTGGTTCAGTCTCTTCACACACTATTTTGCACCAGCAGCAACAGCGTCCCACAAGTACCTCAAATCTAATATGCATTTCTCCCTTTGCCCCAGCAACTGAAGAATCTGAGCTCCTCAAGCTTTGCGCAATCACTGTGTGAGCTAGATCATCTCCTCCTAGCCACTGCGTCACTCCTTCCTGGCTCAGAAAGATGATGTGCACTGTGTGAGCCTGATCTGGCCCCCTCTACTTCTGTGTTGGCCTAGATAGCTGACGCAGTTACTCCGTGGGCTCCTCTCAGCTACTGCGTCACCCTCACCTGGCTCAGAATGACAATGCAGGCACCACGTGAGCTCTTGTGTCACCTCTTCTGCACTGCGTCACTCTCCCTCTACGTCTTTGGCTCTTGGAACAGCGTTGTCACTCGGGACAGTTGCCTCTCTGCAGCAGATTTGCTGAATCTCTCAGCTGATGGCTTCAGTATCCTATGATCTTTAATAGTCAAAACTTGGATCTGGATTTCTTTGGCGCTAGAAATCCCCTAAGGAACAAGATCCCTCTAGACTCCCTCTGAGTTCTGATTTCTTTTATGGAAATCCTTCCACCAAATAATGTTGAATCATCCCTCTTCAATCCTCCTTTGCTATTGCTCAACAACTCGGATCTAGACTTCTTTGGCAAAAAATTTGTTAAGGCAGTGACTCCCTCTACCTTGGTTCAGTCTCTTCACACACTGTTTTGCACCAGCAGCAACAGTGTCCCGCCAGTGCCTCAAATCTAATATGCATTGCTCCCTTTTCCCCAGCAACTGAAGAATCTGAGCTCCTCAAGCTTTGCGCAGTCACTGCGTGAGCTAGATCATCTCCTCCTGGCCACTGCGTCACTCCTTCCTGGCTCAGAAAGATGATGTGACTCTGCGTGAGCCCGATTTGGCCCCCTCTACTTCTGCGCTGGCCTAGATAGCTAATGCAGTTACTCCGTGGGCTCCTCTCAGCTATTGCGTCACCCTCACCTGGCTTAGAATGACGATGCAAGCACCACGTGAGCTTCTGTGTCACCTCTTCTGCACTGCGTCACTCTCCCTCTATGTCTCTGGCTCTTGGAATAGCACTGTCACTCGGGACAGCTGCCTCTCTGCAGCAGATTTGTTGAATCTCTCGGTTGATGGCTTCAGTGTCCTATGATCTTTAATGCTCTAATACCATGTGAATATTTCTGAATCTTTACAAACAGAAATCCTACTGCAGTTACTACTTTAACATCTCCTAGTTGTTATTTCATTCAACAAGTTATTTAATTTATAAACAGTGATGAAAAACACTACTGCAGAGTACACTGACATACAAATCATAAACTGAAACAATAGATCAGGCAAACACAGAAGGGACACCATTATTTTTGGACAACACGTCCCCGAAAAAAACCAATGCAGGAAAATCAATGCAGCAGATAGAGGGTTTGTATTATTAAGCAAGAAGAATCTGAGTACAACAGGTTGCCTCTCATATCGACTAACGTTTCAGAGAAATCATGGAAGCAAGAAATACATACGAGGGTTTACCTCTTTCCTCAAGTCACCGCTGATCCAATGAGCGATCTAGCTACTCCCGGCAAAAACTGTGAAGTCCCTACGCAATCACTGCGTGAGCCAGCGTCTTACCGTCAAAAAACTGTGTCACCCCTTCTATTGGATTGATTTACTTGAGGAAGACTATTGTTCAGCCCTCCTAGCTCAGAACCTCGCTTCTCCAGCAAAATCTCGAACTTCTGACGAATACTCTGTACTGCCACTACAAGAGACCCTCTTGGCTTGCGTCAACTCTACGTGAGCCCCTCTTGGGCTGCGTAGGCCTCTATGTTGCCTTCCTCATGCTCAAGTTGCCTCTCTGATAAGTACTCTTTGGGTCAGAACTTCCCCTCCAATCCAAATCTCTGCTTCAGCCCCTCTCACTACAACTCAAATCAATTGTTCGATTTTCTCAGCAAACCACGCCCCAGAAAAATCGAACTGACTAATCAACTTGGTGTATCTCCAACTGACCCTCAAGTCTCCTCTTATACTTTTCTTGTTGATAAATCAATGGTCGAGATTAAGTCCCAATCAACGAGTAAGATTAAAACAGACTTGATCCTCGCCTCTTAGAAGCTTCTCACCCATATTTTTATTAATACCCATTAATATTTTATTTTCCTAAGTTTAGACTTAGGAACCCCATTAAAAACATCAATTATTTTAATAAAATACAAACCAAGTGGAATTTCACCAAACAATTTCTGGGTCTTGGGGATCTCATGTATTCTAGCTCCTCCACAAAATTTCAGAGCTAGAGCAGATTTGATGCTACCTAAAATCAACTGTGCCTAGACCCAAGGACAACTCCATGACTCCGTAGTCACGTGAAAATGGCTATACAAAATTAAACATGGAGTTGATGGGAGTGCTGAAAAATATAAGGCCAAGTTCGTTGTTCAAGGCTTCTCTCAGAAGGAAGGAGAGCACTATGACGAGATATTTGCATCGATTGCCTAATATACCACTATCCGATCTATTATTACTCTCGTTGCCACTCAATGATGGAGCCTACATCAAATGGACGTTAAGACCAATGTTGTAGTAATCATTATCGGGATATTAATGGCAAGGGGAAAAAATCGGAAAAAATTGTAAAAATCGGGAAAAAAATCAGGAAAAAAATCGTAAAATACAAAAATATTCATTTTTTTCAATTTTTTTAATATCTAAAGCATCTACAACATAAAATAAATACATTGACACATAAATATGATAAAAGAACTAATATAAGATGTGTAATATCATTTCTAGTGCTACATCATGCATGATAGTGAATCATGTCCTGAAGAGTAAGTCTTGACTCCTAAGTCCCAACTCAGCCCCAAAATATCAACAAAAAATATAATAATGTATCTCATGAGTCATAATGTCATATACAATGAAATGAACCAAATAACTAAAGTCTAATACCACTGATTTCCTCTACCCCTCTTGCGAGAAAATGCAATAGCTTTCCCTTTCCCTCTAGATGTAGATGTCGATGGAGTTGGCAGTGGACTCTACTATGCTCTACAAGCTAAAAAACTAGGAGCTATAAGAGGTAGACCACGTCCTCTATTAGTGGCAAGGGTAGCTCGAGTAGGTGGTGTCACCTCCTCCTCCTGTTGCTCCGCCTCCTCCTCCTCCTCCTGTTGCTCCGCTACCTCTTGCTTCTAACCAATCATCGGCAGACTCCATGAGAGGCCTCTCAGCCTCAACCCTCCATGCAGCAGTGGTGTCAATTCCATCCAATGAGATGGCCTCCATATTAGGTATCCTCTCAAGTTGCCTCACCCATAATCGAAGATTGTAGTAGACGTAGACCATGTCATTAAGTCGCTGGGACTCCAACCTGTACAAAGATCATGAAATAATAATTATAAAAAAATATTGTTTAATGAATTCAAAAAAATTATTTGGAAATTTGCAATATTTTAATTTTTAAGTTTAACCTGTTGCGCTCCTTGTTGTGTATTTTTTCAAATACACTCTAGTTGCGCTTGCATCCTAAGGAGCTACATGTTTGGCTGAGGATTCGAATGACAAGCTTTTGCAGAAGGGGTACCCTGGCACCATACATTCTCCACCATGCATCTACAACAAAATTACAACTAAAATTTTAAATAAACATAAGAAAAAAAATGAAATTTGAAAGTTGAAGCAAAGTATGAAATTATGAACTTGAAGAGACAATGAAATTTGAAACAAACTAAAAAATAGCTAGCATTTTAGTCGTCCCATCAGTCACAGCCATGTCAAAGCCAAATGTGCCACCTGCCATCCTGTATGTCTCAATTTCTTTGGAGATTTCTGTACGTTCAGCTGCAGATCGCACCATCCTCTGAACACAGGTTAAGAATCCATCCATGATCTCAGCATCAAATATGAACCCACATGGGTAAGAAAATGTGGGGTTCAGGTGGATCCCTGCAGCATGAATGGAACGATGGAGTGTGTTGTTCCATCGTTCATCAATCACTTCCCATAGGCAGAGTTGTCTCTGAAACCCCTCATCTCCCTTATCATCATAGTAGGGCTGAATGGATTCTTTGGCCCTGTCCATGGCCTCATACAAATGGCCCATTGTGGGCTTCTCACCATCAACTAATCAAAGAACCTTTACCAAAGGTTCAGTAATGGTGCACACCTCCTGCACCCCCGCCCAAAAGTCTTCCTAGTATGAAACTAATCTGCATATGGCCTCTCCCTTTGGTTTGCAGCTCATTGTCAAAGCACGCCACTCCTCTGAAAGAAACATTCTCTTCACATCCTACATAAAATTCAAGAGAGATTGAAGAGATATGAAACTGGTGGCAAACCGTGTAATGGCGGGGTGCACCAACTCTTTGTTGATGGTGAATTTTCTCATCAAGCTAAGCAAAGATGTATGATTATATATAAATTTTGTGACGCTTTTTGATGACTCAACAATATCTTTGACAAAAGAAATTTTCCCTATGTCCCCCAACATCAAATCAATAAAATGTGCGGCAAAAAGTGTCCAAAATAAAGTAGGATGCCTCTCCGTAAGCATCCTGCCAGCAGCAACATAATTTGCAGCATTGATCGTTATGACTTGGACAACATGTTCTGCAACCACCTCCAAAATAAACACATCCAGCAAATCACATAAAGTTTTTGCATCTTTGATATGAGATCTTATAAACATTGTCCCCTTAGGACAACTAACCAAGAATTTTATAAGGGTTCTCCCCTTTTGGTTGGTCCAACCATCTGACATCACAGTGCATCCTGTTTGTGCCCATGATGCACTAAACTCCTCCAATCTTTTGGTGCAGTCAACCTTTTCATTTTGAAGAATCCGGCCTTTAAAGTCATCATAAGAAGGGATTTTGTACCCTGGGCCAACAGTTGCAATAGCATCAACAGCAGGCTGGAAAAATGGATCATTCCTTGCAATGCTGAAAGGAATATCACTCCAAAGGAAAACTTTGGCCAACAACTTGTCAGCTTGTCCTTTCTCAGTTTTTTAAGCATTGAAGTGATAGATGGTTGTGAACCAAGCGTGGTTCTAGGAACAAAAAATGATTAGGCAGCTTCCGGGTTGGTTGTAGATATTGACGTTGAAGTAGAACCAGTGCCACTTCCTTGTTCACCTAAGCCTAACACAGTCTTTGTTAGTTGCTTCTTCATTTCTGCTTTAGCCTCTCTATTGTGCTCTAAATTTTCCAATGATCTCATGGCTTTTCGGATGATTTCCGGATTTGTATTTTTTGTAAGGCCCTACATCAAACCCAGGGATTTGTGCAAGGTGATAATTCAATCTACAAACCCCCCCTGACATATGTTGCCCACACAACTTGTAAGACAAGTTTATTCTATCAAACCCTCCATCAAGTTCACCAAATTGCCACAAAGGGTCCAATTTCCTTGGCATGTTTGTAACTTGGTTGAACTCTTGACTCCTGAGTTTTAAATTTGTAAGATGAAGTTTGAACTTTGAACTTTGAAGTTGAATGGTGAACCTATGGCAAAATAAGGATTACAAGTTACAAAAATTAAAAAAAATTACATACATGAATAACATGACAAAACACATGGAATTTTTTACAATTTAACAAACAAAAACCCCATCAAATCAAATCAAAAATATTCGATAACCCATTGAAATATTTGATAAACAATGAGTTATCTAGATTCCAAACCCAACCAAAAACATAAACGAAAACCAAAACAAAGTTACAAAACACATAAATGTGGTGCCCATGCCGATTTGCTGGAGAAAATTCCTCTCCTCCTTAGCTCTCAATCTGTTTTTCTCCTCCAATCAGCTCCCAATCGACCAAGGTTTTTCTCCTAGGTCACTCCCAAACCACGTCGTTGCCGCTGTCTGTCCAAATGAATTTTAAAAAATCATGTTTTGGTCTTATAAACCCGTTGTCCGCCGGCCCAGCGATAACTATACATCGAATCACAATTTTTTGGTTTTTATTGCGATTATTTCAAAAACTCAGGACTTTTTCGTAAAAAATCGTAAAAGATCTCAAAAAAAAAACAGTTAAAAAATCGGGCGATAAAATCAGCGAAAACTTAAAATCGCGATTTTCTGATTTTATCGTGATTTTCGCATCACTGGTTAAGACTGCTTTCTTACATGGCTTGCTTAAGGAGAAAGTTACTTGGAACAACCTCAGGAGTTTGAAGTACAAGATTGAAGGAAACATGTACGCAGGTTGAAAAAAGCCCTCTATGGTTTGAAGCAAGCCTTTAGGGCTTGGTATGAGAGGATTCATAGCTATCTTATGATGTTGGGATTTACAAGGAAGGATGTTCATCCTAACCTACACTTCAAAGTTGAAAAAGACATGCCTCTCATTTTGGTCCTTTATGTAGATGATCTCTTTCTGACAGGTGCAGACCCTCTCACTTATCAATGCAAGAGAGAGTTGGCTTCCGAGCTTGAGATGAAGGACCTAAGTCTAATGCACTACTTCCTAGGCCTAGAGGTCTAGCAAAAGCCAGGTGAGATTTTCCTTTCTCAAGGAAAATACATTATGAAGTTGCTCAAGAGATGTGGGATGGTGGATTGCAAGTATGCGTCTACTCCGATGGAACTCAACTTCAAAAAGCTATGTGGAAGTGCTACTCAACCCAAATTGGCAAACCCTTCTGAATATAGACAACTCGTGGGGGCCCTGATATTCTTGGTAAACACCTGCCAAACATATGCTTCGTTGTGAATATGTTGAGTCAATTTATGGTTAAGGCTCATCACATACATTAGATTGCCACTAAGAATCTCTTGAGATATCTCTGTGGCACAATCAACTATGGACTGAGATACACTATCGGGAATTTGAGGCTACATGGATATACTGATGCTGATTGGGTTGGCAATGTGGTGGATCGAAAAAGAACATCTGGATGTTGCTTCTCCGTGGGGTTTACTTCAATTTCTTAGATGAGCAAGAAGCAAAAATCGGTTTCTCTAAGCACTGCCGAGGCCAAATACATTGCAGCTAGTATGGCCTGTTGTGAAACTGTTTAGTTGAGGAAGCTCTTTAGTGAGCTATTTAAGCACGTGTTGGATACCACCATGACCTTTTGCAACAAACAAAGTGGGATTAACCTTTCAGAGAATCCAATGTTCCACGACCGCTCCAAGCACATTGGTATTAGGCACCACTTTATCTGGGATATGGTACAACAGGGAGCAATAAGGCTCCAACATATCAGCACTGTTTAGTAGGTCGCAGACATCCTCACGAAGCCCTTAGGGAAGTTAAATTCTTAGCCTTCCGAGGAAGACTTGGAATCGTGGAAAGACCTTCTCATGAGGGTCCCGCTTGAGTTGAACACTGAGCTCTAGGAGCTCCTGGGGGCTTGGGGTACTTCTTGGAGTTATGAACGACCATAAGGTGAGTGGCTCACCTTCCCCTATAGGTGTGTTGTGTATAAGTTGAGTGGTTCACCATCCCCTATGATACCCCATGATGGTTGACATGTGTGTAGGATGAATGGTTCACCTTCCCCTATGATTGATGACACGTGTGTAGGGTGAGTGGCTCACCTTCCCCTACAATTGATGATTAATGCATAGGATGAGTGGTTCACTTTCTCATATGGCATATGAGCAGGATAAGTGGTTCACCTTCTACTGCGGATGCCCCTGCATACATCCTACCCATGTAGTTTGAGACTCATGGGAAGTACCTCTCATCTAGATAATGAGTTGGGAAAAGTGGATAGGGGCCATAGCACTACAGATGGACGCATCATGTGTTGTTGAACTCCCTATGTCTAGGATGCATGGTGTTCAACGACTTGATCATTCAAGATCAAATCTTATTGGGCTTCTATCCCTGGACTAACTTTTGTTAGTGGAGAGTGGCAAGGTCTTGTGAGTCACTCTCGATCAATTCTTCTTCATTATTACATCATTGTTCAGTAGAGTTGAGATGAGATATAGAGATGGTACATGATGACATGATGGCATGATGATTGATGATGATGGATGGATTGGCAAGTAGAATTCTCCCCAGTTGAGAAAGAGTGTTAAAATTGGAAACTAGGGCCAAATTCCACTTTAGACAGCTCATTTGATGGAAATGATGATTGCATTGAATTTCTCTTTCCGAGAAGACCAAAATTGATCTAAAGATCAAATTTGGACAAGCAGAAATGTATTTTTGAATTTATGCCCACACGTGTAAATTGTCAAGATCGGCCACATCATCATGTAGGCTCATGAAGCCCAAGAGACATGTCACTTCACCCTCAACGACTTGTATAAATATGAGTGACCTCTCACATCATTTGGCATCATCATCACTCACACATTCTTCTCTCCTTCTCTCATTGGTTCATACAATTATTGGGCATATTCTTTCTCACACATGTGGCAAGGAGGACGACTTCAGACAAAATTACAAGGCCAAAAATTTTAGTCTTTCCTGCAATTTGACCAGCGTTGAAATTGACTTTCCAGGCAGTGTTTGTGTTTGATTTTTTGGGCAGTTTTTTGTTTGGGCAGGCCGAACTCTTTGGTATAGAAACTAAGGTGTTCTAAGCACTTTGACTACAAAGATAAATTGTAGGTTGACCACAGACTTCAAGACAGAGTTTGACCAAGTTTGACCACTAACTTTCGGACTATTTTGGCCTGACTTTGACCACCTGTTTAGGTCGAGTTTTTACTAGGTATGACCGAGCTGCTTTAAGGACATTTTTTGCTACTTTGGCCAGCGTTGACTTTCTGCTTAGCACTGAATTTGACTATAGATTTGACAAGGTTGTTTTGACTTTGATTTGGCAAGTCAACTTTGACTTTTTGTACTTTCTCTCTCTGCTAAACATTTGATATAACAACAAGAAGAATTGACCAAAGGGTTTTGCCCATCTTGGGGTTTTTCCCTAGCATCAGTGAAATTTGGTGTCCTCTTGTCTTGGCTTGTCTTCTGCATTTTATTTTATGTTCTATCTATAGTTATTGTAAATGTGATTTATAGTTAATGTGATTTCTATTGGAAAACTAAATTGGAAATTGTCATTGGGCTGCTAAAGGAACATTTAAGTAATTGTGCTAAGCATAGAACAAACCATTGTTAACTAAATTTAACACATTGAAATTCCAATGTTGTAACGATCAAATCTCTTCAGATTTTCTTCACCCATTTGGGAGATTCTCGAGTTTCTCTTCCTTTGATATATTGTTGTAATAGGCTCTTATTGGTTATAAAAGAGCCTTGTCTTTCTTTCATAAACTAGTTAAACTTATCGTAACCTTTTTTGGGTTGAGTTTTCATTTTCTTGTAACTTGATTGGAAAGGGTATTTATCCCCTTTGGGGGAAGGCCTTGAAACCCTTTTCCAAAGGATCCTCTCTATCCCTCATTCAGGAAGAGGGATCTAACTTTATTAAAAGTTTTTTTTTGGCGGGGAGTTCGAGTATTTTCACCTTCACATCCATTTTCCCCAAATGGAAAAGGTCTCCATTGAATGGTTGCTTGAGTGGCTCTATGTTTCTTTGACTTTCATGCATCTTTAAATTCTCTAACTTTCATCTCATTTTACATATTATGCAAATTAAATGTCTTGAATGCTTTTACTTTACTTCACTTGCTAAATCTATTTGTCTCATTCATCTTGCAATTGCTTTCTTCTTTTAGTAAAAGGATTAACTTTCTTTTACATCATTTTTTGCAATCTCATTTAGTTCAATTGCTACAACTTCATTAGTTAGTTTTATTTTAAATTTTGTCAATTATTTTTCAAGTAAGCCTCTCTTTCAAAGCAATCTGACACTAACAAATCTACCTCCAACATAAGTTGGTTGAAGTAGATAGTAGGGACCCTCCACCCCTATTCACTCCTCACTTTGAGAACAAGGCCCAGCCAGGGGTGAGATTTGGAAAACATAGTTCTTTTGAAACTTGTTTTAGAGGTTAGGTAACTTAAAATAAACCAAGATAAATCTCATCACATTACAAGGTAGGTACACCGTCAAGCAGCATCAACATTTCAATTTGTGCTTTATGTGCTTACATTTGGGATTTGTCTTTTATCATGGATAGCTATGACTTAGTTTCAAGCATTTATCACTTGATGAGCACTTGTTTCATTTATTGCACTTGCCAAAATTATAACTTGTGAGCATTAATTTTGGTAGCATGTATCTTGTGGCATTTTGTTTTCCTTCCAAGCGGTTTTGCAAAGTTATATTTTCACTTGGAATATCCTAGGCAAGTAGTTGTATTGAGGTACTAGTCTTATTTTGTTATATTTGTGGATGCATGTGTTCAATGAGCCCGCGATTGTAAATTGATGATACATTTGAGAGCATATAATTGAAGTGTCTTGTATCAACTCCTAGAAACTAACTTACTAGCATTGAGCTAGCTCAACCTTAGACATCTTTTAGGGTCCATCCCCTTTGCCTTCGATAGCAGTAAGCCTAGACGGAGGAGTTGAAAATTGAGTGACAGCCTCAACTCAAAACTTGCCTGCAAGGCCACACCAAGTGGAGTCAAGGACATTCTCCACGATAATCCCAGGTGTGGATTAAGGCGGGAACATTTTTAGCGTCGTTGCCAAGGATAAGTCTTTTAGACCCAGAGTATGACATTCTTACTTGATTTGGTCTTAGAAGTTGGTTTGTGTCCAACTTGTGACTCCACTAGATCTAAAAACTACAAGTTATTCTACTAGGAGACATCCAAGTAGCTTGCGTAATTCCATCCTTGCACCTGAAAGGGCTTATAGGAAGAGGTTAAACAAGCTCTCTTCTAGTAGGTTCCTCGCTAATCTTGGCCAGGAAAAACTTTCTAACATCCATCTCTTGTCTGAAGCTAACATTGACCAAATAGTCATAGAAATGGATGATGTATATAATCCTATTGATTTTTCTAACATTCAAGGTTATCCTCGTGCCTTGCCTGACAAGGCCATTTAGAAGTTGCCTAAATTCCAAGGAAACAATGCCATAAGTGCCAAGACACATAAGAAATTTCAACATTTGTGTTGCCAAGTGGTGTAGCAGACAAAATTTCAACCACAAAGATGTAAAGATCAAGTTATTTGTACTTTCATTGGAGGAGGATGCCATGGATTGGTTCTTGGAACAGAATGCCAATAATTTCACAACCCTTAATGAAATAATAGTTGCTTTCAACACCAAGTGGAGTGAGAAGAAAGATGATCGCCACCTCTTGGCTGCATTGAATGGGATTAAGAAAAGTAAGAATGAAACAATGGTTGAGTTCAGCAAAGGATTCAATGATGTAGTCAAGTTCTTGCCCCAAGACATTAAGCCCCCGGAGAAAAATATCCTCATTTCTTGCATTGAGTCTTTTAACACTAAGTATCAATATGAGCTATGGGGTAAGGAACCTGCAACCTTAAGGGAATCTCAAGCTACAACAAAAAAGATAGAGAAATTCAGAAGAGTTTCTAGAAAGTCAAAACTCCCAGGATTCACAAGAGGAAACTCTTCAAGGAATAAGGATGAAGCTAAGGAACTTGAGCATGACCCCATTAGATAATTGGCCAAAATGATAAAGAAAATGGACGTTAACCAACCGTAATTGATAAAAGCAATGGAAATCAACCATGCAAAGGAAATAAATGATATGCAAAGTAGATTAATTTCCATGGAAAGATCACAAGCAAACAGATTCCCACCAAGCTAAATGACAGGTAGCAAAAGAAGCAGCCATTGCAGGATCAAAGACCACCCAACCCCTTGGAATCGACAAACATGGTGGATCATGTTGAGAAATCTAGGGCTATGGAGTTAAAATATTTCTCTGCTTGATAATTTCTTGTGATATACTTTTTACTTCTTAGCTTATATTCTTCTCTTTGTTATATTATTATTGTGTTCTTTTCATCAAGACAATTACCAATATGCACAATAGAAGACAAGTGACACAATATGTAGGCTAGTCAGCCAGGGCCAAAACCTCTCACTTCTTGAGAGGAAAACCTGATCAAAATTCTTCTTATAGATCTTCAATTGACGAATACCAAGACCATCACTAAGACCCTTAACTCTAGTATCCTCCCAAGAACCTTGTGACTAACCTTGATGTTCTGCCTCTTCCCTTTCTCGCCTTTCTTCTTGATCTCAAATTTCTCTCCTTGGTTTCCTCTAGAGAAACTTGGTCTCTACCCTTCACACTGCTCCTTCTTGTCTTGTTCTAGAGAATCTTGGTCTCTAGGATTTCACTGGTCTCTTCTAGAGAATCTCGGTCTCTATTATCTCGTTCACCCAGAGAATCTTGGTCTCTTAGGTTTACCCTAGATCATAAAACCTAGTCTCCTTAAGAGAGACCTATTAATAGGTTCTTCCTTCGATCTTCTTGTGATTCCTTTGTTCCTTCTTCCTTCACTCGTTGGGGAGTATGTAATCCAAGACAAACCTCAGAAGAATCCTTCCTTCATTGATCCCAGAAGAATCTTTTCTTTGTTATTCCCAAAAGAAACCTCTCTTCGCTATACCTAGAAGAATCCCTCCTTCGCTATACCTTCTTCACACTTCTGTTGTTGGGCTCTTCTTTGCACTTCTTCTTGACCGAATGCTTGTCAAGTTGCTTGCCTCTAAGTGAGGCCAACTGTCGCTATTTATACACTTCATTACATGTCCTTTAGGCCAACATGATCACAAGTAGTTAGGCTGACTTCTTCTAGCAAGTTCTTCCATCGTTTTAGGCCGACTTGAAGAGGATAAGTGACAAGGTCTTGAGGGATACTTTACATAGACAATTTTGACCTTTTACAAAGTGTAGCATGACTTCATTACATGACAATGACTCTATCATTTTATGACTAGATGACAAATAATTCCTAAAGACTCTCAATGGGTGTCTTGACTCAAAAACAAAATCTCTTGCTCAAGAAGCCCATGTAGCAAGTCAATAAAATAATTTTATTTTTCTTCTTTACAACTCATTACATAAAATCATAATTGAATGTCATTATGAAGACCGAACCTAGTTACACTTTTCAACACTCCCTCTTAACTAGGGAGGTATTCATAATGGTGCTTGGACATTCTCAATCTAAAGAATTTCTCATAAGAAGAATTCGGATTGGTAAGTCAATTGTATAACATCATATCAACCAGCATTGTCACATAGAGTAGCAGCTACATATCTCCACAAGATTTAAGCTCAATACTGGCGAGACCAATGATTTATAGACACTCTCATCATTGTCTCTATCGGAACATCCCCTACCCGGGTACTCAAGGTGTGTTCCATGAGGACTATTCTTATCTTGGACACCCCAATCCTCAAAAAATATCAATCCTCCACGACTACTCTTACATTGGATGCTGTATCTCATCCTCAAAGAGTATCGGATGCCAAATAATTACCCAATCCTTCATTTTGTCTACCCAGGTGAAGACTAGAATGATGTGTCTATCTCTCCTCTCAGATAGGGTGGACATATTCCAATAAAGGGATGTACTCATTCCTACAAAAGGAATGTACCTAAGCTCCCTCTTGGCTTAGGAATTTCCAAGTTTCTTCCAAGTAAGAAAGCTTTTTTCAGGCTCCCTCTTAACTAGGGACCTACAGCAGCTCCTCATGTGGAGATCATGGAACAACCAGCTGCTTGAAGAGCACCTTCATTTGATGTCATAAATTTATTCTTCATCATGGAGTCATCATCTTTTGGGACTTCTTCATAGGGCACAAACCATTCATCACTTTCATTCATGAGTCAACCATGTCCTCATCCCTTTCATCAGAAAGTGATTCATCATTTTTTTTCCATCTAGCTTTGCGTCATGTCATGCTACTTTCTTCATGCCATATTTTCCCAAAGGATCTTACATCTTTCTATATGGTTTTCCTGGAAGTCATCCACAGATCTTCCCTTTGGCAGTCCTACATAAGCCCATCCAGATATTAGTTCAAAAATACGAAATGAACACTTAAATCAAAATTACCTTTGTGATGGTCTCTTATCATGACATCTTCTTGTAGGTATCAGCATCCTGCATGCATGTTGACATATCTCCTAAAGATATTCATTGTCAAAGGTTTCCATATTTTTCCAACTCTTATCAGAGCCTTCATATCTTTTGTGGAGATATTCCAGTCAACTCTTCTTGGTCTTGGATGTTGAATGCCTTCTACCTTTAGTGCAAATTTTACGATCTCTTCCTTTCTTTCCACACACTTCATTCCCAGGAGCTTCCAATCAGAGTTCCTTAATTGTAGTTAGCTTCCTCGTGATTCATTTGAGAACATATTATGTTAATTTCATCTAGTGTGACTTATGCTTTTCTGCAATCTTTCAGAGGAGGAGATCCCCTTTTCTTTAATCATGTTTCCCTAGATGGAAATAGTGATCCATATTGCCTACAACCATATGACATGACTTTCATAATAATCTATGTAAGCATACATACCTCATCTTTCCTTTGGGTCATCCAAACTTCCTGCAACAGCTTCCTTTGAACGAAAGAGCTTTATCCTTTAGACCTACTTCATTGTTATGTCATCATACCATCATCCCTTGAATCCCACGAGTTGGAATTTTTGATGAAACATTTGCGTCCTTTCTAGATCAGTGAATCCTCTTATAAGGATTCCATCAAAGAAACTTGAGGATCTTTCATATCCTCACCCAACAAATGTTTCCTTATTGACTATTGTATGATGATCCCAGTCGATGATGACCTCTACTTCTTTCTATAAGTATCACTTGAGATTTCAATAATGTTTCCAAGATCTCTTATTCTATAGAATTTATTCCAGACATTCTTTCTACTTCCCATGTCAAGAGCTCTTACTTCTAATGCTTCTATTACAATGCTATTTTCTAATCAGATGCATCCTATCTTATTTACATTGCTTCCTATCTATAAATTACAAGTGAAAATTACCTTCTAGTGAAGAAGATCATTTCAGTCATAGTAGAGATCTTTTACTTCTTCCTTCTTAAGCTTCTTTGTCTCAGGTTCTTTCACTTCCTCAATAATATGGGCTTCTTCCCTATCCTTCTTGTCCTCATTACGTTTAGGACAATCTCTTCTATAGTGGCTAAGTTCCTTACATCCATAGCATCTTACCTCAGCCATGCTCTTCTTTTTCTTTTGAGGACCAAACTTTCCAAATTTCCTTTTTCTTCTTGCCATAGAAGCATATGCTTGATTCTGCTCATTTGGTCCTACATCAACCTTCACCTTCAGTCTGGTTTCTTTGATCTTACAGAGTGACCATAGATCTTGAAATGGAGTACTCTCTTTCTTCCCATATAAACTCGAAGTGAAGTTACCCCATTCTCCCGGTAGTGCATTTAGTACCACTATGGTCATCTCTCTATCAGACATGACTTCTCCTAGCTCTTGTAGTTGATCTTGAATTTCTAATATCCTCATGAAGTATAAGGCTATTCCATTTTCCTTGGTCATCTTTAGTTTATAGAGTTCTTGCCTTACTGAGATTACTTCTCCTGCAGTACTTACAGAAAACAACTCTACCAATTTGTCATATATAGCTTTTGCAGTCTCCAACTTTGTTACAAATCGGATTAGACAGTGTTTTATAGATTCTATAAGAATCCTCTAGGCTCTCACTTCTCCCTTCATGAATCTAGCATGTCCTTGAGTATCTTCTTTTGGAGGTTCGATTATCGACCCTTTGATGTGATCCATGACCTCATTCTCAATAAGATTTAGGTGTGTCCTTTTCTTCCATGCAAGGTAATTTGCAGCCCCAACCAATTTATTGCTTTCCTTGCAAAAAGACATTTTGTTATTATCAAATATAGTCATAGACTTACTTGAGAAATTGATGCTTGCTTCCTCCTTAATCTTGATGTTGATAGAGGATTTTCTTCTTGAGAGATTGATGAGGCAGAGCTTGATTCACAATCCTTCTTGAATGTTTTAGTCTTCCTTCTTTCTTGAAGATGGTTTCAAGATTCTTGTTGTTGTAGATTTCTTCGATCTACGGTATTGAAGATCTTGACCTTTGGTAGCCCTTGAATTTACTACAATCCTTCTTTAAGGCTTGATATCTTCTTGAATAAATGCGTCTTCTTGACTTCAGCACCTAAGCTCTGATACCATGTTGAGAAATCTAGGGCAATGGAGTTAAAAGATTTCTCTGCTTGATAATTGCTTGTGATGTACTTTTTACTTCTTAGCTTATATTCTTCTCTTCGTTATATTATTATTGTGTTCTTTTCATCAAGACAATTACCAATACGTACAATAGAAGACAAGTGACACAATAAGTAGGTTAGTCAGTTAGGGCCAAAACCTCTCACTTCTTGACAGGAAAACCCAATCAAAATTCTTCTTATCGATCTTCAATTAACAAATACCAAGATCATGACTAAGATCCTTGACTCTAGTATCCTCCCAAGAACCTTGTCACTAACCTTGATGTTCTGCCTCTTCCCTTTCTCGCCTTTCTTCTTGAACTCGAACTGCTCTCCTCGATTTCCTCTACAGAAACTTGGTCTTTATCCTTCACACTGCTTCTTCTCGGCTTCTTCTAGAGAATCTCAGTCTCTAGTATTTCACTGTCTCTTCTAGAGAATATTTGTCTCTATTAACTCATTCACCCAAAGAATCTCAGTCTCTTAGGTTTACCTTAGATTAGAAACCCTAGTCTCCCTAAAGAGAGCCCTATTAATAGGTTCATCCTTCGATCTTCTTGTGATGCCTTCGTTCCTTCTTCCTTCACTCGTTGGAGAGTATGTAACCCAAGACAAACCTCAGAAGAATCCTTCCTTCGTTGATCCTAGAAGAATCCTTTCTTTGTTATTCTCAGAAGAAACCACTCTTTGCTATACCCAGAAGAATCCCTCCTTCGCTATACCTCCTTCGCACTTCTTCTTGACCAAATGCTTGTCGAGTTGCTTGCCTCTAAGTGAGGCCGAGTGTGGTTATTTATACACTTCATTACATGTCCTTTAGGCCAACATGATCACAAGTAGTTAGGTTGACTTCTTCTAGCAAGTTCTTCCATCCTTGTAGGCTGACTTGAAGAGGATAAGTGACAAGGTCTTGGAGGATACTTTACATAGACAACTTTGACCTTTTACAAAGTGTAACATGAATTCAATACATGACAATGACTCTATCATTTTATGAATAGATGACAAATAATTCCTAAAGACCCTCAATGGGAGTCCTGACTCAAAATCAAAATCTCTTGCTCATGAAACCCATAAAGCAAGTCAATACAATAATTTTATTTTTCTTCTTTACATCTCATTACATAAAATCATAATTACATGTCATTAGGAAGATCAAACCTAGTTACACTTTTCAACAAATCAGAACCCTCCTTATTGTAGGCCTTGTGATGCATTCCACGAGGAGTCCACCTCCGTTGTTGTTAGAAGGATCATTGAAAGTGGCATGGCTAGAGGAAGTTGCATTGGAACTAGTAAGCAAATTAACATGTTCACCCTTTCCATGGAGGATTGGATGGAAACGACTAAAAGAAATCAAAATGTTAAAGAGATGGAAAAAATTCAGCCTGTTAATGATGTGGCTGATGCTTGTGGGGTGAATAACATGATTTGTATAAATGATAATGTCACCAAGCTTTTTGGGGAGAACCCCAAATTGGAACAAGTACTTGCCATAGCTAAGCAAGAGGGGGTGACTTACCAAAAAAGGAATGACAAATATCATAATACTCCCAAAGTTTTTTCTCCTTCCACTTATGGTCTAAATTTTGATTTGGGTGGTTGGATAAACAATGGAAAGGTATCTATCCCAGTATCATAACTATTGAAGGTACCATCTTAGAAGTCAAAGTTGTTGAAGGCCATTAAGGTGTCTCAAGGGGAAGTTAGTGGAAAATTGTCTAGGGATTTACCGAAAGCTGCTCCAATTATACTACAAAATATGGATAGTTAAGGGCAGAATGAACATCATCAACCCTTCTTCATTACTTTGATGGTGAATGACCATCTCCTACATAATTGCATGCTAGATTCAAGGGCTTCATCTAATTTCATGACCAAGAATGTCATGGAGCAATTGAACTTAAGGGTATCTAGGCCCTAGCACAACATATCTGCCATGGACTCAAAAAGGATTGAAGTGTGTGGTTTGATCAAGGATTTACAAGTTCACCTAGCGGCATACCCACATAATGATTACTATGGGCATCATTGTGATAGATGTACCCGAAACATGGGGCATGCTCTTATCAAGGAAATGGGCAGTTGATTTGGACAGTAGCCTTCAAATGGACCTATACCAAGCCACCATCCCCACGTCGGATAACACTTTTGACAAGCTTGATCGGGAGTTAGAGCGGAGATATCATGTTGAAAACCCAAGCGAACCAAACAACAAGTTAATCTATGGGTCATACAAGCTAGGAAGTTATGCAGTCTTGACGAATTTTCCAACATCTATGACAGATCGGACTAAGGGTGAAGAAGTTCGACATTCTACAGAATATTTTGACACATCAAGTCTTTCATCAACATCAAAGGCATTTAATAGTAAGGCAGGAAACGCAGATGGATTGAAAAGGGTTGTAGCATCACATCAACTTACACAAAATAAGACAGAAATACGAAAAAGGAAAAAGAAAAAAGTCAGTGCTAGATCCCCAATATTGAAAAAAGTTGATCATCAGCAGATTGGCACTCATAAAAGAAGAAGGAAAAGACAAAATAAATCTAATGTCCATAAACAAGTCAACATTGGGACGAGTTAAGGTCCCAAAATAGTCAGGATTGGACAAGGCACATCATAAAAGGAACCTATGGATCTACCTGTGAGCAAAAAGGTTCTCAAGATGGACTTTACCGAAAACATTTGATGCCCAAGGGGCATTTTGTAATGTATCACTAACCTTGCTTGCATTTCATATCTTGCCTTTTATTTCAACATTTTACTTACGCATTTCCTTTTAGTATATTTCTTCTTGGCTCAGTTAATGTTCGAATTCTTCTGACATATTTGGTTCAGATACCACTAATGTGCTTTGTTGCAAGATGTTTTATTTGCATATTCCAGGTCCTTGTATTCCTGAAGATCAAGCACACATTCCCATGTGTCGCCAAATGTTATCTGCTAAGGTGTACTTAGCAAAATCTGAAGACCCCATGGCCAATGTACAGGGCACCTGTGACCTTTCTCTCTCCTCTCTCTACTTTTTCTCTCTCACAAATTCTGCAACCTTGCGGGGAATTATATAAAATGTCACTAGCATGATGAATCTTTGTAACAAGCTTGGGGCGACTTGGGACTCAGTCATCAGGTGAGTCCACTCTAGAGTGTTTTTTTCACTTAGTTATTCTCGCTTTTCATTGATGAATAACTAGCTGAGTTTTTTCACTCATACAACACTAAGTTGGAGTGTGACTTGATGACTGAGGCTTTGGTCTGTCCTAATTCCTAGAGTCAATGTATATTACCATGCTAGGTAAATACCTAAATTGTCATGGATTTTGACTAGGTCTTCATAGGATTTTTTTAATTAATTAAAATTTCTCACAGGACGATATTTTTAATTAATTCCTTATGTAAATTATAAATAAGTGGTCCTAGGAAATGTCCAAGGCATTTGAGTACTCGAAATTCATCCTCGACACCCCGACATTATCATAAGACCCACTTTCGGGGTCACAAAATGAATATTCCCCAAGAAAATCCACTTTATCTAATAAAAGTGGCAAAATGGACAAAGAAATTCAAAAAATTAATAGTATGAGACATATTAAAAAAATATGTTTCAACGTCAGAAGTGTTGAAATTTGGGGCAACTATCGGATGAATTCCCCCAAGAGAAATCCAAGACCCAAAACAATGAACAAGACAACCACAATGATCCCAAGATAGCCCTCCAAGTCTCAACAAGTCAAAGTCAAGGCTAGTCAAACCTTGTCAAAACTAGTCAAATCACAAAATTCAAACCTGTAATTTCATAGAGTAACCCCAGAACCTTTGCACGTGTGAGCAGAAGTAGGCCACAAAACAAGAATTTCTCTCTTCTTTGACTTTTTCTCTTTTTCTTCTTATTCTTCTTGGACAGATTTCAATGTGAATGAATGAATGAGTGATTGGTTTCCAAAGTGGTTGAGTTATTCTCTATATATACACATCCAAGAGGTCGAATAGCTACCCCTAGGACCGACTTGGTCTTGTGGTGACATTTTTTACTCTTTTGACTCGAGACAAAATATTTTTTTTTCTTCCAAGAAGTACAAAAGGGACTTTGACTCAAATACACTTTGACTAAAATACATTTCTTTGACTTATAATAAATGTTCTTTTGACTCAATAAACCCTATAAGCATGAACAACATGCTTTGACTAGAATAAAAATAATCATAATAATATTTTTTTTCTTCTTTTGTTTTTACATAGAATACATATTGATACAAGTACAATGATAATTATGAAGACCGAACCTAGTTACATTTTCAACACTCCCTCTTAACTAGGAAGGTATTCATAATGACACAACAAGATACTCTCAAATTGAAATATTCTCATATGAAGGGATTTGGATTGATAAGCATCAACATAACCAACATTGTCAAACATAGCAAGGCCTTGACTAACAAGCTCTATCTCTCCACTAGATCAGAGCACAATGTTGGGAGGCATAAATTTGGACACCCACCGCCTCTCTAGGCACATACCCCATCCAGATGTTCACTAGGTATGTCCTCACAGGACTATACTTATCTTGGATATACTATCCTCAAAGAATATCAATCCTCAGGACTATTCTTATCTCGAATCCAAATCCTCAAATAATATCGGTCCCAGATGCTTACCCAATCCACCATTCTTCCTACTAGTGCCTTCACTAGGCTTACGACTGTCAGTCTTAGACATAGTGCATGACACAAGGAGAATATGGTGTCCATCCTCACTCCCTCTCAACTAGGGAAGAGATCCTCACTCCCTCTCAAATAGGGAGGAATAACCACAAGCCTAAGCTTGTCACAAAAATACTCATCAAAACATCGGCTACATGTTCTTTTGTTGAGATTTGTTGTAGCTACTAGGCTCCTATCTGCATCATATCATAACAAACTTCGACCTTCCTAGTTCTTTTGTCAAACTTCACGCAGCTTCAACATACCATCAAGTAGTTCATCAAACATCTTATGGAGTCAAACTTCTTCACAATTGATTACACAAGCCTTCTCATCTACTTTCATTGTACTGCAACAAAATTCTACTTTCATGCTCTTCCAAGAAGTCATATCAACTCTCAATCATCAGTAGTATCTCTATCAACAATAGTATTTGTCAAACCAGACAGTGTAGAACCAAATATAGCTCCCTCTTTCTAGCTGATGTGGGTGAACTTCTTCTGGATCAATATTGAATCCAATATATCATCAAGTGATCAACAAATTGTTTCATGACTTCTTGTATTAGTTCATTGCCTTTTCTCCCTCTAAGGTGTACACACTTCTACAATATATATTCTTCCTACAAACCATACCATATCTCAAACATCATGTCATTCCTCATTTTCCAAAACAATCGATGTTGCTCCAAATTTCAAGTTGTAAGATTCTTCAAGTCAATTTCAAATTCTAGCTCCCTCTAAAGTCGACATTTCACAATCCTCAAGAAATGATGACCACTAGTAGTGTCAACAAAAGTTCTTTCAATGATGTGTTATGTTGCCATATATCAAAATATCCATCTAGAAGAGTCTTGACCTTTCTTTTCAACTATTTGACCAAGACATATCATGCTTTTGCTATTAACTTTCTGCCCAAGTACATTTCTGATCTAGATGCATTATGTTCTTCTTCCAACTCCCTCTCGAAGATGTTGAAAAATCTAGGGCAACGTTATCAGGGCTTCTTATCTAGATTGATTTCTCCATTTCTTGACAATTATTTGTGATTAATTATTTCTTCTACTTATTTATTGTTATTATTATCATCAAAATAATTTCGAAACACAAGAAAACAAGTGAGCACAGGATATAGGTGCACAACCAAGGCAAAATCCCCATAAGGGGAAAACCGAGTCACAAACTCTTCCTACTAAAGATTTAATTCAAAATGAGACATACCTGACCTTAGACCAAAGACATGGACTTACTCCTTCCACCAAGTCAACCCTTAGTGCATACAATTATTTGTCTTCTTCTTCTCTATAATTCCTGCAACTTGCCTTTCTTAATTTGGGTTCCCTTCTTCAGTATATGAGTAGCATCACAAATTTAGTTTCCATGACATATTTCGATAGCACAGATTCTCCTTCTTTAGGTTTCGCATTCTTCTTTTCTAGGTCGAATTACAGAGATGTGTCATACTTTTGTCCCTTAAGAGGGTCGAATTCATTCCTTTATATAGTCGTTAGAGTATCCAATAATAAGCCAACTTGTCACTTGAGGAAGAGGCCGACTTGTACACTATTGAAGATGATTGTCATGGCGAGTTTGAGACCGACTTGAGAGGAAGCTAACTTGGGGAGGATAGACAAAAATACTTTTTTTCTTTCTTGACCTAAAGGAGCCCAAGAAGGGTCTCTTACAATAATGACTTTGACTTAACTATCTTTTGCACCTCTGGACTGGACTGCCCTCCTCTGAAATAAGCCCCAGCTCCTATGGAACGCCTCTCCTTGAGTTGGAGGTATTCCCCAAAGGACATCACCCCTTTGATCCTGAGGTCTAGCCCCTCATTCTCATCAATACTCGAGGCAACTGAGTTCACCAGATCTACAACAGGGTCGGCCATCCTCTCCTGCTCAGGCTCGTCCACAAAATGGGGCATCCTAGGCCAACCTGTTTGGCCACGCAGAGGGGTATGAGGTGGTTGCTACGTACAACTTCCTCTCCCTTCTCTAGAACCCCCATCACCTTGGGGTTCTGCACCTGGTATATCATTCACATGTAAGCTCATCACCTGCTGCATCATGTCCATCATGAGTTGGCCTTGCCTCAACATTTGTTGGTTGGTCCCCAGTAACTCCTCTAGAATCTAGTTTTGTCCTCCCTGTCTAAGTTACTCTAGATCCTCTTCGTTCTCCATGTGCCCTCTGAAATTCTCCAACTTTGTGTCAGAAAATGTGTCTTGTATTCCCTCTCTGTCGCGACCTCTTCCTCTTTCCCGGCCTCTCAAAAAACCAACTCCTTGGTACCTAGGTGGCATCACCTTCTCTTGTCTCCCCAGATTGGCCAAGAACATGCTTTGATATCACTGTAATATCCCTAATGGAATTATTCAATGAATAACAATCGCATGCACTAGACAATAGTAGAGAAATTATAAACAATTCAAATCATAAACACCAAACACAAATTTTAGAACAACACTTGAGCCATTTTATTAAAAATCTAAATTGTACGGAGTACAATAGCGAGCAATAAGTGCACTTGTGCTTGCATAAGAAAGCTTAAGCAAACCCAGTTGAGAGAGATACCCCCAATGAACAGAAAAGCTCGACCCCAAATGGCCTCTTTGCTGACCCATGATTTAGCAGCTATTTCTGCCAAAAAATGCCTCGAATCTGCCACTGAAGTGTCTGGAATGATCTAAAATTGCAGTTGTAGCCTCTTCTAAAATTACTCCACCAAACCCAGAAAGGGATTGGCCCAACTCTCAACCACCATAAAACCCACAAAATGGTGTGAATTGCCCAATGAGATAGGCAACACGCACTCCTAGAAACCAACTATTAATCCCCTCCAAATGGTACCACAAAATCTGCCCAACTCCTGGTAATTCCCTTCTCAACTTTCCTCCTTTATTCTTGCCCCTACTCTAGCCAAAATCCCCTTGCTCCAAGCCCTGCAAAATTGCTCAGAAATTATGCATGCGGAAGCCCTAGGAGACCCAACTTCACTCACCAAAATCCCCACACTC
Organism: Pinus tabuliformis; assembly: GCA_031772625.1. Lineage (NCBI taxonomy): Eukaryota > Viridiplantae > Streptophyta > Pinopsida > Pinales > Pinaceae > Pinus > Pinus tabuliformis. Next base: position 1,082,894,381 of record CM062805.1, on the reverse strand, counting down.
TCCAAGCTGCAAACCACCACAATTATTCAGCAATCTATCCTCCGAATCAGCCACAAATTTCTTGGAAATTATCTCTCCCTCCAAATGACTCCCCCAAGTGGTATCACTTCCGTTATGCATCCTGGAACTAGCATAAGTGGGCACAAAGCACAATCCCCTGTGTAAGAACCCTAGGTTAAAAGTCAAAACCATTTGCGTTTTCCTTACCATTCAACTCTTTTTGCTTAATTTCACATGAAAAGATTCCAGACTATGTAATCCGCAAAGAGTTTTTAGGGAAAGTAAACTGTAAGAACCCATTATATATGTTATAGAAAAGTAATATTTAATAAATATACTATAATTGTTTCGTCTAAGCGGCAGCGTTGAGGTGTAGTTCTGAATTATATTGTGGTAGGTCCGCAGTTCGAACTTCCGAGAGGCCCTACCATCTTATAAACAAATTTTTCTAAATTGAAATGAATAAGTTCCCCATTCATGGTGTGACAGTAGTCATTTGGTTATGCGGTGGTGCAAGATTTGAATTCCATTGCGTTGTTTCCAGAACTTTGGAATTAACGAAATATATTATCATAACTATATTTCTGAAATACAAATTTAAGTTTAAATTTAAAATTAAGTTAATAATAATATATCAATACATTTAACTATGCATATAATAATTTACGCGGTGGATGGAGCGTCCGTCTTATAACCAAGAGGTTCCACTGGTGGTTGACATACGTCAACCAATATCATATGACACCAAGTGCCACTCACGAAATGGGTTCTCACGCGTCAAACTATTGAGAAAGGGTGAGGGAGGACAGTGGCATTCTTAGGGCCTGGAGGTCTGTAGATTTGTGGCTAATATATATTGTGTGGCTACAGACCATTCTCTCTGCTCAGTCCATTTTTTTGTTGGCAGAGGTCAAGGTATCAAATCACGCTACTTATACATTTGCGACTTGATACATCGAGTTCGAATTTAATAGCAGAACAGCTACGGATGGGTAAGGAGGCACGGGAAAGACAGAATAATGAAGACAGCTAATGCAAATTTCTTCGAATAGAAAGTATGAATTTATAAAAAATTTACAGCATACATTTATATATGTATATATATTTTATTGACTATCTGCAATTTCGACTTATAACTTATTGCCATTGACACCAGGTATGGTCATGCCAAAGTTTGCTTGTTCTCTGATGAAATCATCTTTAAAATCCTATATATATATATATATATATATATATATATATATATATATATATATATATATATATATATATATTTTAAATTTGCATACAGAAGATTTGATATAATAATATGGCTTATTCGATATAATATTGTGGCTTATTCATTTGTAACTCTCTTATTTTTTGAGCTTGGATGTACCTTTGCTTCAGTCAGTATAAGAACTTTCTATTTGTTTATTCTTCACTCAAGAGTTCAGTAATTTTTTGAATTCAATTGTAATCTTATCTTAACAGATTTAAATCTGTAAATCTTAACAGACTTAACAGGTCCGAGAATTTGAACTAAGCTTTGATACCAAACTGTAAGAACCCAATCTCAAGCTAATTTTAAAATAGCAAAACATGAAATTTTACCTACAGAATTTAAATAATTAATCTAATGAATACCAACCTGTCTTCTTTGCTGACAATCTGTCTACTCTGCTGCAATTCTTGCCCTGCTGCATTACTAAAACGGCCAAAACCTCCCTGCCGAACTGAGTACAACCTAGGTAGTCTCAAAAAGCTTTCAATTGAAGCAATTTGATTCCCCCGTGCCCAAAAACATCAGTATAATCAAGACTTAAGTTTCCTTTATAGTTGTACTACAGTATCCAAAATTGTTCTCAACTCCGCTGCCCCCCCCCCAAAATGGTTTTTCCCTTCTCTGCTGCCCCCCCCAACCCCCCAAAATGGTTTTACCCTTCTCCTTTTATTTCCTCATCCACCGCCTTCTTTCCTTCTTCATGTCAATATTTTGGTTACGTGTGACTTTTATGAAATCGAATCTCATTTGATTTCGTTGATTTTTATTTGAATACATAGTTTGATTTAATAATGTTTATTTTTTTTTAATGAATTAATTAAGTTTATAATTTTAATTAATTTATATTATTATTTTATTAATTTTAAATGGTAAATTTTAATATGTACTTTTAAAATTAATATTTTCTGTTGGTTTTAAGGACTTATCATATATATGATACTCTGGTAAGGTATTAATTTATTACCTGAATTTATATCTCCTCCTGTCGTAACTAGTTTACATATAGTGCGATACATGCAGGTCCATGCATACGTAGCTATCGTATGGAGGTCTCGGATGTATGCTAATACTCGTATTTTATTTATAGGCAGGTCATTACACCCTGCTCCAAAACTCACTGAAGTGCAAGGCAAACTCCCTTAGGGTGGCACTCTAGGTCCACCGAAGGAAGCGCTGAGATATCCGCCTGAAAATCTCTTTGTGCTAAGAACCACTTGTTCACCTCGCTGAACAGTTGAAGTAAACAATTAAGTTCAAATGTGAAATTGACAAAAGCCCCAAACAATGGCCCTCACCTTCTATTTAAGCTTGCTGCCTCAATTTTCCTTTAGTGGGGCCCAACTCCACTATCCCAAATTTCCCTCCATTTTCTCTCTCTCCCCCAAGTGCATACTCCTCAATGGGGTGCATATTCCTTCTGAGTGGCCCCCACATCCACCAAATCTTTAATTTTCTCCTTCTCCTAAGTCGAACCTCCAAAAGTGCATTCTAATGCCAAAAATTAATCAAAATTGGTGGCCCTCCTTAATACCTAGGAAATTGGGGATATTACATATTGTATGTTGTTGATGTAGTTGTCCATGAGAAGTTTGATGAGCAGAAAATTTATATGGTCATAGGTTTAATTGATGTCTTTTTGATGAGGTTATGCCAATATAGAGATTTTAAGACACTCGATAAATCAGCCTAACAATGCAGCAGTTGATTCCTTAGATTCCAATGATTCTATGACGCAGAAAAACAAACCTTTCTCAAGAGGAGTCTATGCTATTCTTCAACAAGAGCAGCCAAGGGTTTTGCAAAAAGGGTCAGAAATTAGGCATAAAATCTTTGCACTTGGGACAACATTAAAACACACGAGGGTCACAATGAAATCCCTTACCAAACTGGAAGAGCTAGACTCTCTCCTTTCCAAGGTGGGGTAGTCAGAAGGGAAAAAGTTATGTTGGGCCCTAAAACCCACCATGCTTGCCCTTATACAACACAAGCTCTTGGAGTACCCTTGTGAAGGGGTCAAACTTCCAGTTGCCTCGTCTCAGTAACATTATAAGGTCGACTGCACCTATGCCTCCTTACAATGATGATGTTATGAGAAGAGTTTTCAGATTAACAGCAAAATTGGATTTGGAAAAATTAACGGAAACTCACACTAACACATGTAATCTAAGCATGACGGGTCATACGATGACTGTTTTGGAGCATCTCATGTGACCATAGAACCTTCATTACAAATGAAGTGCATTTAAGGAGGTATTTTAGCTAGATTTTAGGCTTCTGTGGGAGTTTTTTGATTCCTGATCCGGATTAACCACAGTCTTCACTTCATTCTGCCAACGTTTCAAACCCCAAAGGGGGTCCATCATCAGGACAAATAAGAATAAGAATGAGATATTTAGCTTAAATTTGTAATGTAATTTCTCGTCCTTGGTGAATTTTATTAATCACTAGAAGATGAAGCATTGATATTGGAGAACAGCTGAATAGCTGGAAGGCAACAAGCCAAAGTTCACAAGCATATGCGTGAGTTTTTTACATGAACAACAGGCATTTGGGCTCGCATGCATTAGCCTTCTATAGTTGAGTCTGTGTAGAATCCAGACACCATGATGGTTATGTGAATGTAATAAAGCTAAGAAGTTGAATCATTGGCATTGAATAAAAGATGTCAGAATTCTGAGTTGATGAGTTGTGTATATTTTTATTGCTGTGCTGATTTCTGTTCAAAGCATTGTTTGTTGCTAAAATCTGCCCTGTGAATCTGAATACAGCTCCACCCTACATGAAGATTGACATATGTATAGATGAAATATAGAAGGCCAATCTTACAAAGACATCCATTCTAGCATTATAAGAATCACATGGAGCAACACACTCTGAGTTTGATCACAAGTAATAAGATAACCTCGACTGTTGTCCCCTTACCATACCAGGGTTATCCCTAGAAAGATCACATATCAATGAAAATGAAGGTGACTTTGGCAAGACAAATCCTCTTTACAGCTGAGGAATCAGACCAAATGTATTAGGTACAGAATGTGGAATCCTACTGGCCTGGGTTATAATACAAAAGACATACATTCACAATTTTTCATAATAAGAAAAGTTCAGTCAAACATGCATGTGGAAAACAGATTTTTGGGCTGCAAATGACACTGTTTTAATTCCTACGAAGAGAAAACAAATACAAGTGAACAAAGTATATCAAAATTTCAAATTTATCACAAATAAGAAAATATCTTACTTGATTCAGCAGCTTAAGATCTGAAAGTTGTTTTGCAGTTGTGGAGTACTTCTATACAATTTGAGAAGATGAATTAGAAACATTTCAGATCAAATGGAAGATTTCAAAAATCATAAAGCTGAAACTGTTGCTTACATTATTCACTGAACCAACTTGCTTGGAAATTAAATCCATGCAGTCTGCTGCAAGAGCCATCCAACATCGTAGGTCTACATGGCGCTCATCTTCGCTTGGGTGCGAAGCACGTGGGTAGTCATCAAAACCTGAAGAAAGACTCTGATGATAAAGCAAAAAAAAAAATCACAACAAAAACACACAAGAATGATCAGATATAACTCTCTAAATGGAAGCAGAAAACAACACTGACTTACAAATAATCGTTGAGATAAGCTATATAATACAAAGATCAAAACTTTAGGCTCAATTAGCATAAGATGGATATATCACATGATGATACAAGACTATTTCGAAAAAATACAGAGAATGCAAAGACATGACGAATCTACAAATGAAAATAATATCTGCCAAAATCTAAATATACTCTCAAAGCACAAGCCAATAACATCAACAAACATCAAAAATATTATCACATACGCGAAACAAGGGACAGACCTTTGATGCCTGAAACGTGTTCATAGTACAAAATAATGCATTCGTCGTTGCCTTTGACCTAGCAGTTGTCCTCTTACGAACCCCTTTTAGGTTCCCTGCTGGTTTGAGTGGTAACATTTTTGGCGTCGTTGCCGGGGAGGAAGCAGGTTTGCCTCTGTTAAAATTGGCAACTAGGGCCAATCTCCACATGGGTCATCTTATTTATGACAGCTGATATTTTTCTTGGATTCCTCTCTCCGAGAGGTGTAGGATTGATCTAAAGATCATCCGATTCTGACATGTACAAATGAAGATATGAATTTATTCATGTTATTGACAAATTGTCAAGGTCGGCCAGCAAACTCGTGTAGGCTCAGAAGCCCAACAGTCACGTCTATTCATCCTCAACGCTTGCCTATAAATACATGATGCCTCATCCTCATTTGGACATCACTCATCTTCACACATCTCTCTCTCCTCATCTGATTGGGTATGGATTTCTGGGCAGCTTCTCTCTCCACACATGCGAAGGGAAGGAAGGGCTTTTTCTGTTTCAGTGTTGACCAGGTTTGACCGAAAATTTCAGAGGCTGTTTTTGGGCTGTGTTGACCAAGCATTGACCTGTTTTAGTGCGATTTTGGGTGGAGGAATTCTGTCCTAGCAGGCCGCAGATATGGGCACAAGAACCGAGGCAATCTGACCTCCTGTTTGACCAGCGTTGACTGTACTAGGGCTGGCCGCAGGGTTGACTTTTGTTGACCAATTTTGACTGGACTTTTTCGACTGTTTTGGGCTGATTAGACTTGCTATTGGAGGCCGAAGTTGATTGGGTTTGACCGAGCTGAATTGAGGAAGAAATCTGCCTGTTGACCAGCGTTGACTTTTCTGGTTAGGGCTCTTTTGCTGCTGTTATAAATTATCAGAATTTGTAAATTGTAGTTGTACTCTCTCTCTACTAAACTATTGAAGACTCAAAGAAGATTTGACCAAGGGTTTCCCCACATTGGGGTTTGTCCCTGCCTGGTGCCACATCTTGTGTCCTCTTGTCTTGGCTTATCTTCATTTATGTTCTATCAGCATTTTACTTACATGTTTATGTGATTGCTAAACTGAAATTGATATTGGGCTCATAAAGAAATTGAAGTAAAATTGCTCTAAAGCATAGAACATACCATTGTTGCCTAAAATTAACAGCCTCCCTAGTGAATCATTGAGGAATTGATTCATTGACGACATTCTTATTATTCCTTTGGCGACTCCACTCATTGTCCAAACCCCTAGTTTGCTTAAGGTGACAACATTCCTCCTTTAACTAGGGATGCTGCAAGAAGGAACCGTGAACCATGACGGATAATGTTGGCACTAGCAACAACAAGATAACCAAAAGTCAATGACATTTGGTTAGTGTATTTTCTCCTTTGAAGCTCGGTAATGATCCCAAACCGTTACCTGAAAAATATGACCGATGGTTACCCAGGGTCAAAGGAGATAATGCTATGAGTGCTCGTGACTTTGTTGAAGAATTTTATTGGAAATTGTCCCCTAGGTTGATCTTTGATGAAGATAGGATCATGATGCTATTTGCCTTATCACTTGAGGGACAAGCTAGAGAATGGTACCTTAGTCTTCCTCCTGGTTGTATCTCTGATTCCGATGAATTTGAAGACCTATTCATGAAAAGGTGGTCTTGCAATGCCCAAGGAACCTTCAACATCGAGAAGTTTTATCAGATATCTAAGGGAAGGGAAAGCCTACAGGAATTCATTCAAAAGTTTGATAGGGTTGTACGAGATATCCCTGATCACCTAAAGCCTTCTGATGCCAACATCCTTGATAAATTTGTCAAAGTTGTGGGGGATCACCTAACATATGCCTTAAGAGACAAGAAACCTTCCACATTGGCTGAAGCTAAAGAAAAAGCGATTCAAGTTGAGGAAAACCTTCGTATCTCAAAAATGAATGTTGATGACATCCCTAAAACCAAAACTAAGACCAAGAAGGAGAAACCAAAGGATCAACATGAAGAAACCATTTGGGCTATCCTCAAGAAAATGGACAAACTTAGTGAGGAATTTCATTCATGGGATCGAATTGTTATGAACAAAATCACTGCTTTGGAGAAGGCCCAAAAGTCAAATTCTGTCCCAAAGGGGAAGCCTTTTCCAAGGAAGCAAAGTGATGAAGATAAACCTAGCTCATCTCAAATCCCAAACACCTTGGAACCAACTAATATAGTGGACCAAGACTCTTCCTCTGAAGATGAGCTTTGCGAGAGTGATGAGAGTCATGATGATGAAACAGACAAACAAGCTAACTTTGTAGAAGCTGATATATTCAACATTCTACTTGTAGGTTCATACACTCACCCTCCCATCAATGAGGTCACAACCAAAGTTGAAAAAGAAGAGTTGGTCCTAAACAATGATGAACGTAGTGGAAGGTTCAAAGGGGTCCAATATTCTTGAAAAGACCATGGCAAAGACACTGTAAACTCCAAAGAGCCCGATAAAGAGGAATCTCTTCCCAAGTAAGATCCTCCCAAAAATGTACCCTCTAAAGAGCCTCCCAAATAGAAAGCCCTTTCAAAGAACCCTTCAAGAAAGGATTCCCGAACAAAAGCTAAACCAAAAAAAGGAAGCTAAACCAAAAAAGGACCCTCAAAGGGAAGAAAACACCACAAGGAAAGAGAAGGGAAAACATGTTGGGCTTAACATTGATATGGCTGTTGCTATTGGAAAGATGACTTTGTCCGTCCCTTTGAAAGAGATTGCTAAACTTCCTGAGCAAGGACAGCAACTCAAGGAGTCCTTGGGTTTTGAAGAGGAAGAATTAGCGGAAGACTTGCAAAACATTCACATTCGTGATCGAAGCACGGGACACGGACCTTTCATGCTCACTTTGGCCATCAATGACCTTTATCTCCATAACTGTATGCTCAACTCAAGGGCTACGACAAACATCATGCCTTTAACCGTTATGAAGCAATTGAATCTCAACATTACCCGACCATATAAGAAGGTGTGTCGGTTTAAATCTAAACATGTGGAAGTGGAGGGTCTCATTAAGGATCTTAAGGTTTCTCTGGCTAGAAACCTCGACATATCCCTTCTCATGGACATTGTCGTCATCGATATTCCTGATGTATGGGGGATGTTGCTATCCAGGAAATGGGGAGCCACTATTGGGGGGCATGTTCAAATGGATCTATCATACACTACCATCCCTCAATCTGATGGGACCCCTTTCATCCTTCATAGAGAACCTACCTACCTATCACATGTGACTGAACTTGGTCCCTACTATGAAGCACATAACACTGCGAAGCCCTCCCCTATTCTCCCTTCACAAGAGGTTTGTCCTCATAATATGTCCTCATATGGAATATGAGGTGATTGAAAGTAATTGGAGGAACTCTGATTGGAAGTTCCAGGGAATGTCATGTGTGAAGAAAGAAAGGAAGATATCGTAGACTATGCAACCATGGAAAAGGCAATCAACATTTAAGGACTAGAAGATTTGACTAGGAAATCTCCCGGAAAGATATGAAGACTCTGATGGAACATTGAAAAAGATGGAAACCCTTGACAATGGATATCTTTGGGAGATGTGTCAACATGCATGCAAGATGTTGATGTTTACAGGAAGATGTCATGATGAAAGACCATCACAAAGGTAATTTTGATTTAAGTGTTCATTCCTTATTTTTGAACAAATATCTAGATGGGCTTATGCAAGACTGCCAAAGGAAGAACTGTGGATGTCTTCCCAGAGGACCATGTAGAAGGATGTAGGATCCTTCCAAAGAAGATAGAATGAAGAAGGTAGCATGACATGAAGTAAGGCCAGATGTAGACTAGTGAATCGCTTTCTAATGAAAGGAATGATGGCATGACTGACTCATGGTTGAAAGTGATGGATGGTATGTGCCCTATGAAGAAGTCCCAAAACATGAAGACTCTAAGATAAAGAAATTCATGACATCGAAGGAAGGAGCTCTTCAAGCAGTTGGTTGTCTTTTTATCTCCACTTGAGGAGTTGTTGTAGGTCCCTAATTAAGAGGGAGCCTGGAAACAAGTTTCTTACTTGGAAGAAACTTGGAAATTCCTAAGCCAAGAGGGAGCTTAGGTACATTCCTTCCATAGGAATGAGTACATTCCTTTATTGGAATATATATGTCCTCCCAAATTGAGAGGGAGAAATAGACACATCATTCTGGTCTTCACTTGGGAAGACAAAATGGAGGATTGGGTAAACATTCGGAATCCAATACTCTTTGAGGATAAGATAGGGCATCCAAGATAAGAGTAGTCGCAGAGGACCGATATTCTTTGAGGATTGGGAATCCAAGATAAGAATAGTCCTGGTGGAACACACACTGAGAACCCGGGTGGGGTATGTTCCAGGAGAGACAATGATAAGGGTGTCTATAAATCATTGGTCTCACCAGCATTGAGTTCAAATCTTGTGGAGAGATGGAGTTGTTAATCAAGGCCTTGCTATGTGACAATGTTGGTTGATATGATGCTATACAGATGGGTTACCAATCTGATTCTTCTTATGAGAAATTCTTCAAATTGAGAATGACCAAGTACCATTATGAATACCTCCCTAGTTAAGAGGGAGCATTGAAAATTGTAACCAAGTTCGATTTTCATAATGACATGTAATTGTGATTTTTGTAAATAATGTAAAGAAGAAAATAAAATTATTATTGGCTTGCTTCATGGGTTTCATGAGCAAGGGATTTTATTTTTAGATGGCTCTCATTGTGAGCTTTTAGGATTTGTCAAAAGAGTCCATGTCATGAAGAACCCTTCTTGGGCATGTTACAATGTATATGAGTCTATAGGATTGTCAAGTAACCATCCAAAGACAAGCACAAAGTTCTCCTCTTCAAGTTGGCCTCAAGTTAAAGTGAAGAACTCATGTCAGCTTCACCTAATGAAGACACACCTATGCGGATGCACATGTTGGCTTATTTATGTAGGACAAACTACTATATTTATGTGTGAAGGGTCTTCACATTACCACAAGAAACAAGTTTAGATCTCTCTGAATTCAGGTGACCTAGTGCAAAGACACGTTCGGATATCTCTGTGATTCGTATAAGAGACTATAGTGACACAGTTCAGTGAGGAGACTATAGTTTAGTGAAGAATCAAGGATTTCGGTTTACCTTTGTAATTCGGATCACAATTACAGTGACAAGCATTTCAGAAAAGGAACTCGGATAAGTGATCTTATCTTCAATGCTATTAGAGCAAAAGTTTGCAGTTTAGACACAATAATGAAGTCTCACCACAAGGATACAATCTCGGTAGAATCCCAGTAATGGTCTTGGTGCTACCTTAAAGGAAAGATATCAGTGTTATCTCAGGAAAAAGGACTCGGTGCCTTCACAAAAGTAAGGTCTCAGTAATATGACAACGAGGAGGTCTCACAGTACAGGAGATCTCTATGTGAAGACTGTGATAAGATCTCGGTGATGACAATGTCTCGATGCTAAGAAGGTCGAAGTGGAAGAGGAGTCAAGAAGAAGGTAGATTGTCTCAAGAGAACTTGTGTCTTGGTCTTAGAGTGGCAAATAGGTCAAGGGTCTTGGTCTTGGTATTTGTCAAATGGAATCCCTATAAGAAGAATTTTGTGCGGTTTTTCCTCTCAAAGAGTGAGAGGTTTTGGCCCTAGCTAATAGCCTACATTCCGTGTCTCTTGCCTATTTATGTTCATGCATTGGTATTTGTTTGATGAAGAAGAATAGTAATAACCTAAGTAAGAAGAAGATGCTAATCTAAAGAAATAAAAAGCACTCACAAGCAATAACTAGTTAAGGAGAAATCACATAATTCATGATGCCCTAGATTTCTCAACAGTCCTAGAGAGGCACTTGCTAGGTCAAAAGAAACAATGAAGTTAAAGCCCACTGTCACCACAGCTAAAGCTTCTTACTCTTTACGGATTTTCAGCAATGGGACAAAACCCGATATATAGAGAATCAATAATGAAGGATATATCAACAAAGACGGGTGTGAAGCGATTTCGAGGACCCTTTTCTAGGGGAGGCTCAAGAATGGGACCTACTTGCTTCTTAAGCAAGGTACAAGGCTTTCTAGGAAGGGGATGAGGATTAAGGGCTAGGTTTAAGGAGTGTGAATTGTAAAGGAGATTCCACAACCCTAAAATCCTTGTTGAACTTGGTTTCCCAAGTGGTTTTTGAAGAGTTGACTTTTCGAAGGTATGGGACCACATGGGACCAAGTGGACCTAGGTTAGGTCAAGGGAAAGGAGTTTAGCAACCAATGATATATTTGACCTAAACAAGGAGGAGAAGTGGAACAAAGAATTAATTTTCAGTTGAAGGTGCAAAATGATCCCTATGAGGAACTAGCCTAGGGAAACTTAAGGAAAAAACCAATCTCGAGGCTAGGGCTTGGGATATCTCAACCACACCATCGGAATTTCCTCAAATTTGAAGGAAGGCCTAGGAGACCCACCAGTGCAGTAGAGGCCAAGAGATCAATTTTTTCCTATGCGTGGTTTGTCGAGAAAATGATGCCCTAGGAGCCTTAATGTGGCTAGGCCTAGAATAAAGAAGGAGAGGTGAAGAAAAATATTTCTTTGAGTGATGACCTTATGATAGACTAGTGCCTAATCCTTTTGGGAGATTGGAGTCAAGAAAAATATGACAAAAGACTTCATTTCTAGGTAAAGGAGGCCTTAAGATCAACTTCACTTGTCACTAGGACAAAAGAGTGACCTTAACTAGCCTAGTATAGCGAAAATCTCATTATCAATGCATGTGACAAAGTAAAAGAATAATAGCATTAAATTTGCACTTACATGTAACAGAATATATCCAACCACCAATAGGCTTGCCAATCATGAGGCTTCAAGATAAAAAAAAAAAGACAATCCATACATCAAAATTCATCCATGCTCCAAAATTTTGTCCACCAAGAAGGAATAGCGAAAATCTCAAGAGGGATACAAGTCCAAACCAAGTGATGATGAGAAATGAGCTCCCATCATTTGTATTTATACACCTCTAAGGAGTTCGATTTAGCTATTTGAGCCTACATTAGCCCATCAACTAAAAAATATGTGCAAATAACTAACTTTTGGTGACAAGCCCACCAAACTAACTCATAAACAAAATAACAAGCCTCTCAAGAGGTTGAATGATCAATAATGCATATTGTTGGGCTCTCTAAGAAGCCTGATGAAGTCCATAAGTGCCAAAATGATGAATTGGACTTCCAAAAGTAATGGAAAAGGGGTTGACCCCTTGTTCTCCATATAATAAACTTGTGGTGCTCCCAATGGTTGTGAGGGAACACAAGTGACCTCATGGGTCTTCAAGTAAGTCGAAGATGCTTGTATACCATTAACAAGGGCTCAGATGATGGTGTAAGTGATGCCACATCAGCATACAAGTCATTGGTCATCTGCCAAGTGTATGGTACAACTGTGGGGTTGGTTGGGTAAAGGTGAACCAGGTGCATCTTCATCGTCCAACACGTGAATCTCGAGCAATCTTTGGACATCTCTGGGGATCCATGGAGTGTTGTCTACTGCTGTGGAGGCTCATTGCTCTCAACACACACTCTACATGTGCCAATGTAGTCCTCTGGAGGGTTAGGACCCTGTATAGGGAGACCAAACCCAAGATAAAGACCACCTGCAATCCTGTATAAGATCCAATGAGTCCCCTAGCTTTCCCGTACAACAAGTGATCAAGGAAATCGAATAAAACAGCTTACAAACCATGGACAACAGGTGGGGACTAAATAATGGCCTTCCCTTCCATAATGGGCTTTGGCATGTGCTAATGTCTCCAAGCTCTAAATGGGTTAACCAAGTATCCTATTAGGTGGTTTCTACTGCTAAAGGGGATAGTATGTCCAAAGTACACCCTTCAAAAGGTGGTGGTATGTGATAAAGAGATGAATGGAGTAGAGGATGAAAGAGGCAACCCTGGGCCACATGCTGGGGTACAAGGGTACCAATAAAAGGGAAGCCCACACTTAGGTATATTATGTATAGGAGGGAGCAATCGTGGAACATGAGGTGCCCGGGCCTTCATTTTCCCACCCTTCTTTATATGCTTTTTCTTTTTTCTTATTTTACTTTAATTGACTGCTCGAGGCTCAAGGGGTAAGAGCACGATGTGTGAGGTATACAAATGGATACCCCCTTTAAGGTAGGGGCGTTCATTTCCCACCAAGGGTTGGGACAATGATGGGTTCCTGAATGATAAAGGAGGCTCATCTAGGGCTTGTACGAACCAGGGTGATGGCCATGATGATGGGGTAGAGCTCATGTATTGGCTTTTGCCCACATGCTAAATGTGTTTGTCACAACCAGCTTTTGCATTTTGTCATATATTTTCCTGTTGAATGTGATAAATTATGCTTTTACTTTTTTTTCAGCGTTGAAGTTTCTAGGTCTACCAGTTAGAAACCCTCCATGCACTTTACTGATTTATTCTTACCTACTTGTTCCGTTACTTAACAAGTTATTTACAATGTAAATACTGAAAATAAACACTAGTGCATGCTACACATATTAGAGATCATCAACTGCAGGAAACATAAACAAGCACACAAAATGAACCCGTTATTTTTGGACCAATGTCCCCGGAAAAACCCAATGCAGAAAAATTGGTGCAGCTATCTGAGGGTTTTCTTATTAAGCAATTTTAGAGTATAATCTGGGTGCCAAATCTGGCTTACCCAACAAAGAATTTCCTTGCCAATAGTACCTCTCAGTCTGAGACAAATGTCCTGGCTGAAACCCTAGATAAACCTTCCAGCAGCTCCTCAGTTCCAATCTGCCCCAGAAACCCCAACATCTGCCTTTCTGGACTACGTCAGCCTCTCTTTGCCCAGCGCTAGCCCTACGTCACCCTGAATGGGCCTGCGTCAGCCTCAAGAGGCCCTGTGTCAGCCTTCTGGCCCTCTGCGTCAACAACGTTGGCCTCTCTGAAGCACTGCACAGCTCCTGGATGCCTCTGCATGGCCCTGCGTGAGCCCTGCCTGCTACTGCGTCACTCTCTCTGGCTCCTGAGAATAGAATGACTAATCATCTAGTGTTTTTTCAAAGTGACCCTCAAGCCTCCTCTTATACTTTTCTCGTTGACATACCAACAGCTGAGATTAAGACCCTAATCGACGGCTAAAATTAGATCTGGCTTGTTCCATGTCTTTTGGACCATTCTAACACAGTGTCATATTAATCCACATTAATATTTTAATTTCCCTAAGTTTAGACTTAGGGACTCCATTAAAAATATTAATTATTTTAATATCTCCTAAACTGTTTAGAATCTGCCCAAACCCTTTCTGGGTATTGGAGATCTCATGTGCCCCAATCTCTCCACCAAATTTCGTGGCTAGAGCAAATCCGATGCTACAATCAACATTCAATTGCATCAACCTCTGCGCCATCATTCTAGGCCTGACCCAAGGTGTGGGCAAGGGGAAGGGGAAAACTAACCCTATGTCGACCCAATGAGGAAATGTGGACCCAGGTGGGAGAAATGATGAATGCGGTTATAAGGAGTAGAATGGTAGTAATATATATGGATGAGGGAGCAGGACCATGCAACCGAAATCGGGGTTTCCCACAATGTTGCAGTAATCGTTCTCGGGATATTATCAGCGAGGGGAAAAATCGATTAAAAAATATATATATATATATATTCGAGAAAATCGGGAAAAAATCGTAAAATACAAAGATATTCATTTTTTTTCAATTTTTGTAATATCTAAAGCATCTACAAGATAAAATAAATACATTCACACATAAATATGATAAAAGAACTAATATATAAGATGTGTAATATCATTTCTAGTGCTACATCACACATAACAGTGAATCATGTCCTGAATAGTAAGTCCTAACTCCTAAGTCCCAACTCAGCCTCAAAATATCAACAAAAAATATAATTATGTATCTCACGAGTCATATCATGAGGCATAATGTCATATACAATGAAATGAACCAAATAACTAAAGTCTAATACTATTGATTTCCTCTGCCCCTCTTGCGATAAAATG
This sequence comes from Pinus tabuliformis, assembly GCA_031772625.1. Taxonomy (NCBI): domain Eukaryota; kingdom Viridiplantae; phylum Streptophyta; class Pinopsida; order Pinales; family Pinaceae; genus Pinus; species Pinus tabuliformis. Next base: position 1,082,879,231 of record CM062805.1, on the reverse strand, counting down.
CAATAGCCTTCCCTTTCCCTCTAGATGTAGATTCCAGTGGAGTTGGCAGTGGACTCTGCTGTGCTCTAGAAGTTGAAGAACTAGGAGCTATAGGAGGGAGACCATGTCCTCTACTGGTGGCAGGGGTAGCCCGAGTAGGTGGTGTCACCTCCTCCTCCTATTGCTCCTCCTCCTCCTCCTCCTCCCCCTCCACTACCTCTTGCTCTAACCAATCATCGGCAGACTCCATGAGAGGCTTCTCGGGCTTAACCCTCCATGCAACAGTGGTGTCATTCCCATCCAATGAGATGGCCTCCATATCAAGTATCCTCTCAAGTTACCTCACCCACAATCGAAGATTGTAGTAGACGTAGACCATGTCATTAAGTCGCTGGGACTCCAACCTGTACAAAGATCATGAAATAATAGTTATAAAAAAAATATTGTTTAATGAATTCAAAATATTATTTGGAAATTTGCAATATTTTATGTTTTAAGTTTAACCTGTTGTGCTTCTTGTTGTGTATTTTTTCAAATACACTCCAGTTGCGCTCGCATCCTGAGGAGCTACATGTTTGGCTGAGGATTCAAATGGCAAGCTTTTGCAAAAGGAGTACCCTGGCACCATACATTCTCCACCATGCATCTACAACAAAATTACAAATAAAATTTTAAATAAACATAAGAAAAAAATGAAATTTGAAAGTTGAAGCAAAGTATGAAGTTATGAACTTGAAGAGACAATGAAATTTGAAACAAACTAAAAAATACTTGGCATTTTAGTCGTCTTATCAGTCACAGCCATGTCAAAGCCAAATGTGCCACCTACCATCCTGTATGTCTCAATTTCTTTGGAGGTTTCTGTACGTTCTACTAGAGATCGCACCATCCTCTGAACACAGGTTAAGAATCCATCCATGATCTCAGCATCAAATACGAACCCACATGGGTAAGAAAATGTAGGGTTCAGGGAGATCCCTGCAGCATGAATGGGACAATGAAGTGTGTTGTTCCGTCATTCATCAATCACATCCCATAGGAGGAGTTGTCTCTGAAACCTCTCATCTCCCTTATCATCATAGTAGGCTTGAATGGATCCTTTCGCCCTTTCCATGGCCTCATAAAAATAGCCCATTGTGGGTTTCTCACCATCAACTAATCAAAGAACCTTTACCAAAGGTTCAGTAACGGTACACACCTCTGCACTCCCGCCCAGAAGTCTTCCTGGTATGAAACTAATCTGCATATGGCCTCTCCCTCTGGCTTGTGGCTCATTGTCAAAGAACGCCACTCCTCTGAAAGAAACATTCTCTTCACATCCCACATAGAATTCAAGAGAGATTGAAGAGATATGAAACTGGTGGCAAACTGTGTAATGGCGGGGCGCACCAACTCTTTGTTGTTGGTGAATTTTCTCATCAAGCTAAGCACAGATGTATGATTATATATAAATTTTGTAATGCTTTTTGATGACTCAACAATATCTTTGACAAAGGAAATTTTCCCTATGCCCTCCGACATCAAATCAATACAATGTGCAGCACAAGGTGTCCAAAATAAAGTAGCATGCCTCTCCATAAGCATCCTGCCAGCAGCAACATAATTTGCAGCATTGTCCGTTATGACTTGGACAACATGTTCTGCATCCACCTCCAAAATAAACATATCCAGCAAATCACATAAAGTTTTTGCATCTTTGATATGTGAAGATGCATCAACAGATTTCGTAAACATTGCCCCCTTGGAACAACTAACCAAGAAGTTTATAAGGGTTCTCCCCTTTTGGTCGGTCCAACCATCTGACATCATAGTGCATCCTATTTGTGCCCATGATGCCTTAAACTCCTCCAATCTTTTGTTGTAGTCAACCTTTTCATTTTGAAGAATCTGGCTTCTAAAGTCATCATAAGAAGGGATTTTGTACCCTAGACCAACAATTGCAATAGCATCAACAGCAGGCTAGAAAAATGGATTATTCCTTGCAACGCTGAAAGGAATATCACTCCAAAGGAAAAATTTGGCCAACAACTTGTCAGCTTGTTCTTTCTTAGTTTTTTTTAAGCATTGAAGTGATAGATGGTTGTGAACCAAACGTGGTTCTAGGAACAAAAAATGATGAGGCGGCTACCAGGTTGGTTGTGTATATTGATGCTAAAGTAGAACCAGTATCACTTCCTTGTTTACCTGAGCCTAACACAGTCTTTGTTAGTTGCTTCTTCATTTCTGCTTTGGCCTCTCTATTGTGCTCTAAATTTTCCAATGATCTCATGGCTTTTCGGATGATTTCCGGATTTGTATTTTTGCAAGTCCCTATATCAAATCCAGGGATTTGTGCAAGGTGATACTTCAATCTATAAACCCCCCCTGATATATGCTGCCCACACAACTTGCAAGACAAGTTTATTCTATCAACCTTTCCATCAGGTTCACCAAATTCCCACAGAGGGTCCAATTTCCTTGGCATGTTTGTAATTTGGTTGAACTCTTGACTCTTGAGTTTTAAATTTGTAAGATGAAGTTTGAACTTTGAAGTTGAATGGTGAACCTATGGCAAAATAAGGATTACAAGTTATAAAAATTAAAAAAAATTACATACATGAGTAACATGACAAAACACATGGAATTTTTTACAATTTAACAAACAAAAACCCCATCAAATCAATTCAAAAATATTTGATAACCCATTGAAATATTTGATAAACAATGGGTTATCCAGATTCCAAACCCAACCAGAAACATGAAAAAAAAGACCAAAACAAAGTTTCAAAGCACATAAATTTGGTGCCCATACCAGTTTGCTGGAGAAAATTCCTCTCCTCCTTAGCTCTCAATCCATTTTTCTCCTCCAATCAACTCCCAATCAACCAAGGTTTTTCTCCTAAGTCACTCCCAAACCATGTCGTTGCCGTTGTCTGTCCAAATGAATTTTAAAAAATCATTTTTTGGTCTTATAAACCCGTTGTCCGCCGGCCCAGCAATAACTATGCATCGAATCGCGATTTTTTGGTTTTTATCGCGATTATTTCAATAACTCGCGAAAAAAAAATAAAAAAATAAACCATTAAAAAATCGAGGAAAACTTAAAATCGCAATTTTATCGCGATTTTCGCATCACTGGTTTCCCATGTAATACCATCCCTAAACTAAAGGGTCAGTGAAGAGATCCCACGAGACTAGAATCCAAAATTAACATCCAAAGGGGTCTAGGGGACAAGAGCACAAACCTAGCCCATTCTTTCCACCGAATCCCCCCATAATCCATGCCTTTAAGTGTCCATAATAAGCAAACTACAATAATCAATTACCAAGTGACAACGCATACCTTTAGGTTCAGGAGGCCCACCTTCAAACATATGATCATGGCAGATGGGTGATGGACCACATGGCTAGCTCAGGTGACAGGAAAATGGCATAACAAGCTAGTTGGTGGATGTAAGGGGCTGCTAGCTGCCGGTTGAGGACAATCTTGCAGAAAAAAATTATCCTAAGGATATCGTCCACAAAATGGTGGGTAATAGGCCGCAAGGCCTTCCATCCACTTCCCTATCCATCCAAGCCTTACGCGGGCCATAGAAGCCTCAATCAGGCCTGTCATCACCTTTCCTGCCCCCATTCCTCACTGTGTTGTTCTCTCTTGCCCTCCGTCCTCATTTATGTGACTTTTAAGGCCTCAAAGCAGCCTTAGAAAAACCCTCATCACTGCCTAAAAACCTCTTAGCATCCTTCAATTGTCCTTTGCAAATTCTCTGAAGTTAGTATTAATTTTTTATAGTGAACTAGGCTGAAATTTGCTTTTGCAGGTGGCTAGCTCTTCAAAGAACGTTTTGGTAGGTGCTTCATCCATCAACTAGGCCAACAGGACTTGGGTTTGTTTTTCGTAAACCCTCAATCCCTTCTTTTGCTACAGTCACTCAAAAGAATTTAATTACAGTGCCAAAAATCTCATATAAGTGTGTTAATTTTAGGTATGTTCTATGCTTAAAGCAATTTATTTCAATTTTCACAGTTAGCTCCATATCTTTTCCAGATTAGCAATCACATCAGCATTAAAGTAAATTCCAGATAGAACATAAACATAAATCGCAGAAAACAAGCCAAGACAAGAAGACACAAGATGTGGCGCTAGCCAGGGACAAACCCCAATGTGGGGAAACCCTTGATCAATTCTTTTTATATGTTCTTCAATAGTTCAGCAGAGAGAGAGAGATAGTATGTTTACAACAGAAGTCAACAGTTTGACTTATCTAGATAAGAGCATAGATCATCTCTAAGAAAATGATACATGAGATCAATTAAAAACATGTTGCTTCAACTAATTCTCCATGGTGACTCCTTCACCTATCGTTGTCTTGCATTTCGTCATCATGCTGCACCTCACCGCGCTGCACTATGTTGCACCCATCATCACTATGCTGCATCTCATCACGCTTCATTAATCATGAATGTACCCATCACTATACTGCATTATGTGCCAGTGCTACACCATGTTGCCATCCTGACCTAAGTGTTGGCTGCACCTTGCTTGCTTGTTGTCCCTTACTTGCTTGTTGTCCCTAGCATGCTTGTTGTTGCATGCTAGTTGTCCCTTGCATGCTAGTTGTAACATTGCATGCTTGGTGTATTTGCTGCTAGGTACCATACAACTGTCCCAATGTTAGTTAGTTGTCCCTTACATGCTTCTCTTCGGCTGTTTCGACAATTCTCGGCAGTTCCTGTTATTCCCGACAGTTCTGGCAGTTCCGACAATTCAAGCAGTCCCAGCAGTTCCGATTTTCCGGCTTTTCTGACAGTTCCGGCTTTTCCAGCTTTTCTGGCTTTTCCGGCTTTTCTGGCAGTTCCGGCTTTTCCTGCAATTTTGGCAGTTCCTGCTGTTTCGCTTTTCCAGCTTTTCTTGCAGTTTCGACTTTTCCTGATTTTCTGGCAGTTCCGGCTTTTCTGGCAGTTCCAAATTTTCCAACTTTTCCAGCAGTTTCGGCTTTCCCGACATTTCTTGCTTTTCCGACTTTTCCGGCTTTTCCGGCAGTTCCGACTTTTCTAGCAGTTCTGACTTTTTCGGCTTTTTGAGCAACGTAGAGCTTATTCTCCCATGACTGCATTTAGATCTAGGGCATGTTAACTAAGGCAGCATATACCCTAGGGCACTCCCTCTAGCTCTCATCTTCATCAAACCCGAAACAGGATGAAGTGAGATCACAAGAGTGAGTGTGTGTGTGACAAATGACTTCAAGTCCTCTTCTATTTATACTAAAACGTAGAGGTTGAATAGACATGACTATTGGGCTCTTGAGCCTACGTAAGTTTTTGGCCAACTTGACAATTTGTCCATAATCAAAATAAATTCATATCTTCATAAATACTTATCGAAATAGGATGATCTTTAGATCAATCCTACACCTCTCGATGAGAGGGATCCAGGAAAAATATCAGTTGCCATAAATAAGATGACCCATGTGGAGTTTGGCCCTAGTTGCCAATTTTAACACGCCCTCTCAACTAGGGAGAACTCCATCTGTTGATCAATATGTCCGACTGTACTATCTCTACCATCAGTGGAATGCACTGGTCTGCTCTGCTCTGATTTGCTTTGCTCTGCTCTGCTGAACCATGAAGAAGAAGAATTGATCGAGAATGTCTCATACCATTCTCTACTGACCCAAAGTCAGTTTCATCTGAAGAGAGTGTCACATCACTCTTACTGACCCGAAGTTAGTTTCATCTGAAGAGAGTGTGTCACATCACTTTTACTGAACCGGAGTCAGTTTTATAATATATTGATCCCAGATCAATATCACAAGAGAGTATCTCAAACCACTCATACTGATCCCAGATCAGTTTCATTGATCCCAGATCAATATCACAAGAGATTGTCTCAAACCACCCATACTGATCCCAGATCAATGGAGGTCATCCTAGCATAGGGAGTACGGTAGATACAGCGATGCGTCCATCGATAGTACTACTATGGTCCCTATCCTCATTTCCCTGCTCATTGATCAGATGAGAGGTACTTCCCATGAGTCCCAGACTGCATGGGTAGGATGCCTCGACAGGATAACTAATCATCCTATCCACAGGAGAATGAATCATCCTGTTAGTGGATGCCACGGAGAACTAATCATCCTGGCCCACAGAAGAACTAATCATCCTATTCCACAGTCGCCATGGAGAACAAATCATCCTGACCCACAGAAGAACTAATCATCCTGTTCCATAGTCGCCACGGAGAACAAATCATCCTGGCCCACAGGAGAACTAATCATCCTGTTCCACAGTTGCCATGGGAGAACTAATCATCCCAGTCCACAGAAGAACTAATCATCCTATTCATAGTGCACCACCAGGGGAGGGTGATTCGCCGTGTGGTCGTATGTTGCTCCAATAAGCACCCCAAGCCCCCCAAAGCTCCCAGAGCTCAAAGCATGCAACATGCAGGACCCTTATAAGAAGATCTCTCAACGACTCCAAGTCATTCAGGAAAGTCACAGATTTGACCTTTCCCCGGGGCTTTAACAAAATGTCTGCGACCTGTACATCAGTCTCAATGCGATGGAGCCTCCTCGCTCATCGACTTACCATATACCAGATAAGACAGTATCTGATGTCTATCTGCTGGAGCAATCATCGAATACGAGATTCCTAAATAATTGAATCCCCCCTCTAGTTGTCACAGAGAATCACAGTGGTATTCATCATGTGTACAAACTGCTCACTTAAGAGCTTCTGCAACCATGCAGCTTCACACGAGATCATACTCGTAGCTATGTATTCGGTCTCGACGGTGCTTATAGCAATCGACTTCTGCTTCTTGCTCATCCATGATATCGAAGCAGAATCCAAAGAGAACCAACACTTAGAAGTGCTCTAGTGATTCTCCACACTGCCTGCCCAGTCAGCATTCGAATAATCATGCAGTTTCATATTTCCGGCAGTGTATCTCAATCCATGAGAGATTGTGCCCCGAAGATATATGAGAAGATTCTTGGCACCAATCTAGTGAGGCTCAACCAAATATGAGCTCACCATGCTAACTGCAAAACATATGTCTAGATGGAAATTCACCAAGAACATCATCGCGAATGAGTTTATGAAACTCAGAGGCATTTCCCAAATCTGGTCTGACATCACTACCATATAACTTCTTAAAGTTAAGATCCTCGAGGTAGTCACAAGTTTGCAGTTTATCATTCCACATCCGGAATCCAACTCCCTCTTACTTCTACAAATGAGAGGGTCTACACCTGTCAGAAATAGGCCGTCCTCATAAGGTGCTGATATGAGAGGTCTATCATCCACAACCTTCGAGTAATGGTTTGGATCGGTTTCACTCCTAGTGAATCTCAGCTTCATCAGACAACTATCAATCCTTTCATACTACGCCCGGGGTGTTTTGCTTCAAGCCATAGAGGGCTTTCTTCCACCTATATACGTGAGATTCCTAATCATCAATCTCAAACCCCTCGGGTTGTTCCAAACCTGTAGACCTGCTACATGAGGGGAATGGTCCCCTTGTAAGATTTTCCTTTGGTACATCTCAGACATGTACTTTTATGCTCTTTTTGAATTCAGGCATCCCTGTCACCATCTGACTCACAGACCTCTGGTGCTATGTGTTAATGGACATGGTCCCTAGTGGACTTCCTGCAACTTGATACAACCCTGAACTCAAAAACATCTTTGAAAATTCTATTTTCAAACACGTACCTTTCCATCGATGAGTGCCACCCTGAAACGTTTGACTTCCATTTCCGAGATGGACACCGGGTTCTTCTTGCAATCAGGTGCATAAAAGAGATTTTGTAAATGAATCGAGTTACCCTTATTCAATTGAGAGTTAACATTCCCTACACCCTTTCCGGGATAGGTGGCATTAGCTCCAAGTATAATCCCATGATTGTTTCCATCTCTACCAAATTAGAGAGTGCACCCATCTATCCGATGAAGTGCCTTGAAGCACTACAATCTATAAGCTAGATTCCCTAAGAATCTGAAGGAGATGGCCAATACAAGATAACGCTTCTTTATCTTATCAAAAACAACGTTTGATTCTTCATACCTGGGGTTCCTTGCTTTCTATGAAGAGTCGGCCATTTCCTTGATGACCTGCATTACCTGTCATTCCTTTGATCATTGAAGATGTCCCTGGAATGATTGTTATCTTCATCAAGAGATGTGTCTCTGCCATTCGGACACTCCTTCGCATAATGGCCGAACTTATTGCAACCAAGGCATCTGCCTTTCCTTCCACCCTTAGATCTGGACTTCCCATTGAAGTGATCTTTAGGTAGGCCATCAGAAACTTCTGCTGCGCCATTCTGATAATATTCTCTACTTCGACTTCACCCTTGGTGAATTTGAAGAGGGATGAGGAATCCACTGATCCTTTTGTCCTTTCCCAACTGTCTTCGGTGATTGCTCTTTCACTCTTGCTTGGGCATTGTCTTCACCTCAGCTCTGATACCATGTTAATTTTAGGTATGTTCTATGCTTAGAGCAATTTATTTCAATTTTCACAGTTAGCTTAATAACATTTCTAGATTAGCAATCACATCAACATTAAAGTAAACTGCAGATAGAACATAAACATAAATCGCAGAAGACAAGCCAAGACAAGAAGACACAAGATGTGGCGCTAGCCAAGGACAAACCCCAATGCGGGGAAACCCTTGATCAATTCTTCTTATATGTTCTTCAATAGTTCAACAGAGAGAAAGAGAGAGATAGTACGTTTACAACAGAAGTCAACACTTTGACTTATCTAGATAAGAGCATAGATCATCTCTAAGAAGATATACATGAGATCAATTGAAGACATGCTGCTTCAACTAATTCTCCAAGGTGACTCCTTCACCTATCGTTGTGCTGCATTTCATCATCACACTGCACCTCACCGCGCTGCACTATGCTACAACCCATCATCACTATGTTGCATCTCATCACGCTTCATTAATCATGACTGTAGCCATCATTGTACTGCATTATGTGCCATTGTTGCACCATGTTGCCATCTTGACCTATGTGTTGGCTGCACTTTGCTTGCTTGTTGTCCCTAGCATGCTTGTTGTCCTTAGCATGCTTGTTGTTGCATGCTAGTTGTCCCTTGCATGCTAGTTTAACATTGCATGCTTGGTGTATTTGTTTCTAAGTACCATAAAACTGTCCCAATGTTAGTTAGTTGTCCCTTGCATGCTGCTCTTCGACTATTTTGATAGTTCCTAGCAGTTCTGGCAGTTCCGAGCTTTCCCGGCAGTTCTGGCAGATCCGGTTGTTTCTGACAATTCTGGTAGTCCCAGCAGTCCCAGCTGTTCCGGCAGATCCGGTTGTTTCTGACAATTCTGGCAGTCCCAGCAGTCCCGGCAATTCCGGCTTTTCCGACAGTTCCGGCATTTCTGGCTTTTTCGGCGGTTCCAGATTTTCCGGCATTTTCGGCTTTTTTGGCAATTCTGGTTTTTCCGGTAGTTCCTAGTTTTACGGCTTTTCCGGCAGTTTCAGATTTTCCTCCGGCTTTTCCGACTTTTTCGATAGTTCCGGCTTTTCCAGCAGTTTCGGGTTTTCCAACAGTTCTGGCTTTTCCGACAATTTCTATGTGATTACCGGGTGCAAGCCCCGGAAGTGATGATTGATGCTATGTGATTCATTTCACTAGTTTCAATCCCACTTCTTCACCCCTGTGAGCATCACCCGATGCAATGAGTGCTAAGTGAACAATTCAAAAATCATGAGAAATTAGTCAGTTACGACTAGCTCTCATGGAAATGGTCATACGTTAATGACTTACTTAACGCAGTTGAATCCCAAAAACGATATCTAATATAATGCACTGCGTAAACCCCTAATACTTAAATTCAAAAAGAGTGAAGGGATCTCTAATTGAATGGTTCATGAGGCACAATACTTGCTAAGGTTTTGCAAATGGGGTAGCAAGCTAAGTGGGCTGGATTGTGGGGAAAACTCCACAGTTAAGCGCGCTTGAGCTAGAGGAGATCTGGGGAGGAGATCTGGGATGGGTGACCTCCCGGGAAGTCCTGGTTACCGAGTGCAAGCCCCGGAAGTGATGATTGATGCTATGTGATTCATTTCACTAGTTTCAATCCCACTTCTTCACCCCTGTGAGCATCACCCGATGCAATGAGTGCTAAGTGAACAATTCAAAAATCATGAGAAATTAGTCAGTTACGACTAGCTCTCATGGAAATGGTCATACGTTAATGACTTACTTAACGCAGTTGAATCCCAAAAACGATATCTAATTTCGGCTTTTCCGGCAGTTCCGGCTTTTCCGGTAGTTCTGGCTTCTCCGACTTAGATTAGGAATTTATTTAAAATTAACCAAGATCTTTGCATTTCACATAGGTCTTAGGGATTGCATTCCATATAGGATAGTTATTAGTAACACATTAAAGCAGCAGTTGTCCATCTGGTACTTGGTTTCGAATTTTATAAGCAAGAGTGTTGACTCCATAAGGCACTGGTCTCAAATAGATAAATTTGATCTAATCCTTAAAATCTTGCTAGATTTAACCAAGTGTTTGGTCACTCAACTATGTCTCCTGGACTAGTTGATTTCCAACTTGTCCTTCATCATTCCATTTCCATAGGGTCTACCCCCCATAGTCTACTGTTGGGAGACAGTTAGAACAGAGAGGTTAGGGATCAAGGAGACAGCCCTCAACCTGAGTCGTTGTCACGGTGCCTATACAATTTGGGCAACAACGTTTTTTTGGCGTTATCGTTGGGGACCGATTTATTGGACCTCGGCTTTACGACATTCGTCTTAATCATCTTCATCTCTTCTTATCACTCATCTTTTTCATCCTTCACCACGATAAGTTCCTTGTCCTTATTTTCGTTTACTAACTCCCTTTCCAGCATCTTAGGTGTATAAAGTTAGTTTTCTATTCGAGTGGTGACTCCACTTCCTTCATCTTCTACAGGAGTGTGTACTAGGAAGAATCCAAGTAGCTTGGTTAATCCTACTCCAAATCTTGAAAGGGTTCTCAAAGTTAGATTACACAAGCTCTCTTCCCGTACACTTCTTGTTAATCTCAAACAGGAACCTCTCTTTGATATCCATTTCTTTTCCCTGACCTAGCTGAGAACGACATCATGGACGTGTTCGCCCCTTGCAACTTTGCAAACATTCAAGGTTATCCCCATGATCTTCCAGAGAATGGTATTGATAAGTTGCCCTCTTTCAGAGGCAACAATGCGATTAGTGTTAATGCTCATCTAAAAGCTTTTGTTCTTGGTTGAGTAAATACGCTAGAGATGTTGATTATAATCCCGAAGATGTATAGATAAGCCTCTTTGTTCTTACCTTGGAGGAAGAGGCTTTTGATTGGTTTACAGAGAAGCCTAATAATTCATTCAATTCATTACAAGCGATTATTAATACCTTTAAAGATAAGTATGGTGATAAGAGGGAAGAAAGACATTTGGTTAAGGCTATCAGCATCATAAAGAAGAACGAAAATGAAACAGTAGAGGAGCTTAACAAGAGGTTTAAGGGTATTATTAAGGAATTACCTCAAGATTATAAACCTCCCTATAAATCTCTTTTGGAATTTTATATTGATGCCTTTAATGCCGATACTTCTTATAAATTACGACGTGGAAGAACTAACGATTATAAGGTTGCCCAAACCTTAGCTCAAGAAATTAAAAAGGATAAGAGAGCATCTCGGAAGTCTAAAATTTCAGGTTTTGATAGGGGTCCAAGTAGATCAAACAAATCCAAGGGAAAAGAAGTTAGGGAATCAGATGATGAACCTACGAAGAAATTATTGCAAAAACTTCAAAGCATGGAGCTTAAGCAAGCAAAATTAATATCAAACCATGTTAAGGAAATGAGTGTTATGCATCCTAGGGTTGGTCTAAATGGAAAGATCTCAAGCACAAACTTTCCAACCTAGAAATAATAATAATCGAAATAATAATTTTTGGCAAAAGAAGGGTTCATATAATGACCAGAGACCACCAAATCCACTTGAATCTGCCAATCTTGTGGATGAAACTCCACCTTATTGTAGAGCTTGTAACTCTTCATGAAGAAGCTACTTGCCCCACTGTAAAGAGGATCATGGATAGTGGGATGTTTGGCGCAAGTAATCAAATAGCCATTGTTGGCGAGGAGTATCATTTATCTATGGAGGATTAGATGGAAGTTAATGAAAATAGTCATGAATCATGACGTCGGGCCTTTTACATCCTCCTTTGGTATTAATAACTTTGGTCACGAAAGGATTTAATGGCTGAATTATTTGGTGAAAAGCTTTCTCCAGAGCAAGTCCTGGAGATTGCGAAAGATAAAGGGTTAACGTATCAAAGAAGGAATACGGATCAAAGTGATAATCAAATTACCCTGCGAAGTTTTAACTTTGATTCAAGCTCTGGATTAGATGTTGATTTCGGAATTTGGTTAAATAATGCAAAAATTTGGGTTCCTATCACCGAGATATTGAAGATTCCTTCCCAAAAGGCTAAGTTATTAAATGCCATTGAAGCTCCTCGTGTTAATATTTCTCAAGAAAGGTTCCTAAAACTGTCTATCAAGATGACCCAAGATGCCTATCAAGATGCCACTAGCCATTTTTTATTACTTTGTTGGTTAATGTTTATAGATTGTATAACTGCATGTTGGATTTTGGTGCCTCGACCTGTGTTATGACCAAGAGGGTCATGGAGCAGCTCAATTCGAGAATTTCTAGGCCTTACTACAACATATATGTAATGGATTCTAGGAAGATCCAAGTTCATGCGTTAATCAAGGATTTACAAGTTCATTGATTAGTTTACCCTGACATAATGATTGTAAAGGAAATAGTTGTAGTTTATGTACCAGATGCCTGGGGGATGTTATTTTCTAGGAAGTCGGCCTTTTATCTAGGAGGAAATATTCAAATGAATTGGTCATATGCTATGATTCCTTCTCCTACAGGTTTTGGATCTCTTAGACTTAATGGAGAGCCTAAAAGAAGATTCCATGTTGAAGATCCCAAGAGCCCCCATAATGAGATAATAAAGGAATGTTAAAATTGGCAACTAGGCACAAACTTCATGTGGGTCACCTTATTCATGGTTGATTATATTTTTCTTGGATTCCTCTCGTCAAGAGGTGTAGGATTGATCTAAAGATCATCCGATTCCGATAAGTATTTATGGAGATATGAATTTATTTAGATTATGGACTAATTGTCAAAGTCGGCCTGCAACTTATGTAGGCTCAGAAGCCCAACAAAAGCATCTATTCATCATCAATGTTTTGCATATAAATACAAGGAGTATTCTCCTCATTCGTAAACTTCACTTCTCATCACACATCTCTCTCTCCTACACAGAAAAAGAGTCTTTTCTCTCTCCTGCGCAAAAAGGTCTCTCTCTCTCACGTGGGAAGGAAGGACGCAGTTTTCTAGGGCTTACAAGCTGCAGATTGAAACTTTGACCAGTGTTGACCAGCATTCTCTCTCTCTCTCTGACTACGCAGTAGGTGAAGCTGACTCTCCTTGGAAGGCCGCATTTTTTGGCACAAGGATCAAGGTGATCCGACCTCCGGTTTGACAGATATTGACTGCCCTAGTTTAGGGCTGATGCTGCTGATATAAATCTGACTTTTGTACTATTTCTAAGATAAAAGAAGATTTGATCAAAAGGTTTCCCCATATTGGGGTTTGTCCCTGGCTAGCCGCCACATCTTGTGTCTCTTGTCTTGGCTTGTTTTTTGTTGATCGTTTAAATGTTCTATCTGCACTTTACTTAATGTACATGTAATTGCTAATCTGTGGACATTGTTTTAAGATCCGGCCGGCTCAGAACCAACTCGGTCGAGTTGGTCCGAGCCAGAAATGTAAAAAAAAAAAAAAAAATCAACCCGGCAGGAAATTCGGTTCGGTTGGCCGAGTCATGACTAACCCGGCTTATAGCATGACTGGGCCAAGTCAGTCATAACTCGGCCGACTCAGCCGGATCCATAACTACTCGGTCGGGTCAGTTCATGCGGCCAGTAAACCCCAAAAACAGCATTTTTTTATATTTATTTTTAATTTTTAAGATTTTGCTGACTGTTGGGGACTCCAATTGGATTATCACTTCACTTTGATGTTTGTCCTTTGAGAATATAGGAGCAAGTGGAAATCAAGAGCTCAAAGTATTTGTCCTCAACAATGGCAGATGAGGTTGCTAAGAAACAAAAATGAACAGCTTCTTAGATTAACCAATAATATTTAAAGCTTAAACCAAGTACCAATCTTTTGGAGAAATATTTAAAGCTTAAACCAAGTACCAATCTTTTGGAGAATGTGAATTACGAAATTATGTTAGATTGCTTCAGCTGAACATACTTATAGCCAAATGTCCCAACATAAGCACTGTTAAATGATTTTTCAATTTATGAAGTATCACTTGCAACACACCAGATTACAATAGTACTTCCAATGATTGATCAATGAAACATTACAATATCACGTACACTTAATTCTGTTATCTGCTTAGAGTGTTCTCACTTTACAAAATAGCATTTATATATCAGTGAATTTTAAAGAGTATTTAAGCACAAGAACTCAAGATTAAAGGAGATTGCTAACAGTGATTATGTGAGAAGCAACTTGACAGTCAGATTTAAATGACTATGCAAATGAAATTCTAAACTAAGAGGTTAGTATTTCTAAGATGGCATTCCAGAACAAAAAGCAATCAATCACCGAAGTAAATGCTGGAGCAAAGAAATGCACCAGACTTCAAAATATACCATTGTCAAAGGATATCAGTCACTGTACCCCACTGTCAGTCAAGGTCAGTCCACAAATATGCAAGAACAAGAGCTAGGATACTTACTGAACCCCTTGTGATTAGTCTGTGATTAAACTTGATTGTTTTAGGGTTATTATAATCAATCTTTAATGTGATTAGGATTTGTATGGTAATGCTTCAGATCTGATAATTTAGGCAGTGTGCAATAGATCACAATGGAGGAGAAACAGGGCACCAAAGTTCTAATGCCCTCCTCCAAAGATGCAAAGCTAATCCTGCAATCACAAACATTAGCCATAGATAGCCATAGTGATAATCCACTTGCTCCTATTTCTAGCCTCCTTGGTTATGTGCTTTTTGTTTTGAATCTTTGATCATGTATGTATGCCATTGGACAATGCACTGGGTGCCATTTTGATATAATGGATATATTCATGAGCCTACTTTGATCATATGTTGTCTTCCATCTATATTATAATGCTGTGTGTTTGGAAACATGAATGAAAATCTTTAAAATTATGTTTTTTATAAAAACATAAATATTTAATGTATTTTAATTTTTTTACGACCGAGTCATTGAAATCGAGCCGGCCGAGTCAATACCGAGTCGGAGTCAACCCTCGGCCGAGTCGGAGTTTTAAAACATTGTCTGTGGATAATAAAAGAAAGATAAGTAAACTGCTCTAAGCATAGAACATACCATAATTTAACATGGGATCAGAGCTGAGGTGAAGACAAAGCCCAAGCAAGAGCAAAAGCAATCACCGAAGACAAGGCTATCTAAAAAAAAACTATGGGGTCCTCAACACACTTCCCTGCTGAAGACAAACTCCATGAGGAGTCTGACTACCATGGATGGAAGATGTCTCTCGATCTAACGTTAGAAGAACAAGAAGTGCTGGACCATGTGAGAGGTGGAGTTGTCGAGCCTCCATCAAATGCATCCGCTGCTACCAGAAACAAATGGACCAAGGGAGAAGTCAAAGCAAAGAAGATCATCCAAGACTCTATCGACAAGCGCTTGGTGGCCTATGTTTCTGAGCTAAACACCTCCAAGGAAATCTACAATAAACTGGTGAGTTTATTTAAAGTTAATGATGCAAATCAAGTTCTGTTTCTTAGAAATAAGATGAAGGAAATTGGAAATTAAGAAGAGCAAAGATGAAAATATGCAAGCATATTTCTTAAGGATCACCGAGATCAAGAACAATCTCCTATCTATTGGGGAAGTAATTCCTGACAGGGAAATGGCACTCACAACTCTTGGAGGATTACCATCTGAATGGTATATATTCAGAACTACTCTCCTCAACAATAATGTAATTCCTGGATTTGAGGAATTAATGGCTAGATGCATTCAAGAAGAAGCAAGAATGGAAGAACAGGAAATGCCCACACTTAAAGGTCATCCCGCTGCCTTTTCTTCTCATGTTAAAAGAAGAAACAATTTCGAGGCTAAATCCAAAAGGAAGGCTGGACCAAAGGGTGGAAAAGGATGATGTTACCATTGCAATAAATCAGGTCATTATGCAAGGGAGTATCCTAATAAAAGGAACTCACACCGGGATGATGATCAAAATCCCTCTCAAGGCAATCAAAGAAATGGTAGGTCAAATGGCCGAGGTAAAAGAAGTGCTGCAAATCAAGGAAGAGGACAACCATTCAAGAAGGTAAGAAATTCCAAGGTATGAATCTAACACTATTGACAATAAGCAAGATGAGTATTATCTACCAGCTGCTCTATCTACCACTGCTCCCCCGGACTCGCTGGGAAATTGGCTTATTGATAGTGGTGCCTCAAGGCACTTCACTAGTTACAAAGAAGCTCTCTATAATCTAGTAGAGAAAGAAACCAACATGGAAATTGTTCTTGGAGACAATTCAAAATATCTTGTGAAAGGCGTAGGAAATGTCACTCTTCAATTGAATCAGGGTAATACAACCCACTTACAAGATGTATTATACGTTCCTGATCTCAAAAAGAACCTAGTGTCCATTTCGGCAATGGAAGACAAAGGCTACAAGTTGGCTTTCAGCGATGGCAAGGTATGTGTCTAAAAAAGGACTATAAAGATGCTTTTACTCTTGGGTTTCGAGTTGATTCATTATATCAGGTTGGACGAAGTCCACTAGGTGTCATGACTTGTGTCACATCTCTTCAGTCTGAACTATGGCATCGGAGGTTTGCTCACCTTCATTATAAAACTCTACCTGATGTAAGAAAAATGGTGACCGGGATGCCCGAGTTCAGATTAGAGCAAGGTGGTGTGTGTCCAGGATGTGTCGAAGGAAAGATAAAAAGGGGACCATTCCCCTCAAGCCAAAGCAAGACCTCCGATATATTGCAGTTAGTTCACTCAGACATATCCAGTATGATGCCTGTGAACTCCTTGGGAGGATATTTATATTACCTCACTTTTACAAATGATTATTCTTGCAAGACTTGGATATATCTCTTGAAAAAGAAGGATGAAGTGTTCTCATGGTTTCGACACTTCAAAGCCTTGATCGAGAATCAAACCGAAAAGAAGATCAAGATCCTAAGGGCTGACAATGGGACTGAATATGAATCTAATGAGTTTCATGACTTTTGCAAAGAGGCTGGCATTAAGAGGGAGACCACTACACCCTATACTCCTGAGCAGAATGGTGTGGTGGAAAGGAAGAATCGTACGATTGTGGAAGCTGTCCGTGCTATGCTCCATGATCAAAGACTTCCGAAATTTCTATGGGCTGAAGCTGCAAACACCGTTGTATATGTACAAAACCAATGCCCTCATCAAGCATTGGGTTCCAAAACTCCTGAAGAAATGTTCACCGGTAAGAAACCTAACATATCTCATTTTAGAATTTTTGGAAGCCCTATATATTTTCATGTGCAGAAAGAGAAAAGGAATAAATTGTGTGCATCCGGAAAGAAAGGAATCTTCGTGGGCTATAGCGAAAATACTAAGAGCTATAGAATCTATGTAGCTGGTCAAAGGGAAGTCAAGATTAGTCATGATGTCACCTTTGATGAAGATATGGCTCTTAGCAAAGTAGACAATCTTCCTACTTTCAGGGGATCTAAAGAAGCTGACACTAGGGAACCGAAGGAAAAGGAAGATGAAACAATGCCCGATGTGGAAGAGCCTTCCTCTTCAAGGAAGAGGCCTTCATGGCTTAGGGGGACACTTGATGATGCTGAAGGACACATAGCTCCCCGTCGAACCTTCCGTTAAAGTAAGAAGCCGAACAAGTATCAGGGATACCTAACTATCATGAGCACGATCATCCAAAATGAGCATTCATCATTCACAGATGTCGTCAAGTATCAAGTATGGAAGGATGCTATGTCTGAAGAATATAAATCTATTATGAAGAACGATGTCTGGGATGTGGTCCCCAGACTCCAAGACAAGATAGTTGTCACTTCTAAATGGCTTTATAAGATAAAGCATGCAGCAAATGGAAGTACGGAAAAGTATAAGGCTCGTTTTGTTGCTCGAGGCTTCTCCCAAAAGGAAGGTATAGACTATGACGAGATATTTGCACCTGTTGCCCAATATACCACTATCCGCTCAATAATAGCCTTTGCTACTTCGCAAGGATGGAAGCTACATCGGATGGATGTCAAGACTGCATTCTTACATGGTTCGATCAAAGAGGAAGTCTATGTGGAGCAACCCGAAGGATTTGAGATTTATGATCGCGATTCTCATGTGTGCAGGTTGAAGAAGGCCCTCTATGGGCTAAAGCAAACACCCCGAGCATGGTATGAGAGGATAGATAGCTACTTGATGAAGCTGGGATTCACTAGGAGTGAAGCCGACCCTAACCTTTACTTTAAGGTTATAGATGACAAGCCTCTCATACTGGTGCTTTATGTTGACGACCTCTTCCTAATAGGTGCAAACCCTCTCATTCACAAATGTAAGAGGGAGCTGGTTTCTAAATTCGAGATGAAAGATCTAGGACTCATGCACTATTTCCTAGGACTTGAAGTCTGGCAGAAACCAGGGGAGATTTTCCTATCTCAAGGAAAGTATGTGGTGAAGATATTGGAAAGATTCGGCATGGTGGACTGCAACACTGTAACTACCCCAATGGAGCTAAAGTTTAAGAAGTTAAGCGGTAGTGCTGCCGGACCCGTTTTACGAAATGCTACCGAGTATCGACAGCTCATCGAAGAATTGATGTTCTTGGTGAACTCCCGTCCGGATATATGCTTTGAATCAACACTTTGAGCCAACATATGGTTGAGCCTCGTCACTCACATTGGATTGGTGCCAAGAATCTGCTGAGATATCTTCGTGGCACAATCACTCATGGATTAAGATACACTGTCGCAAATGTGAGACTACTTGGGTATACTGATGTTTATTGGGCAAGCTATGTGGAGGATCGAAAGAGCACATCTGGGTGTTGTTTCTCTTTGGGATCTGCCTCGATATCCTGGATGAGCAGGAAGCAAAAGTCGGTGGCTCTGAGCACCGCCGAGGCAAAATACATTGCTGCTAGCATGGCCTCCTGTGAGGCAGTCTGGTTGCGAAAGCTCTTCAGTGAGCTATTTGGATTTACATTGGATACCACCGTGATTCTATGTGACAACCAGAGCGGGATCCGTTTATCAGAAAATCTCGTATTTCATGATCACTCCAAGCATATCAATATCAGATACCACTATATTTGAGATATGGTGCAGAGAGGAGCAATAAGGCTCCAACATATTGGTACAGATGAACAGGTCGCCGACATTCTGACAAAGCCCCTAGGAAAGATCAAACTCCTGACTTTCCGAGAACGACTTGGTGTCGTTCAAAGACCCTCTAATGGGGTCAAGTATGACGCACTAAGCTCTAGGAGCTCCAGGGGGACGTGGGGTACTTCTTGGAGCGACATATGACCACAAGGTGGCTCACCATCCCCTGTTGGTGCACTTTGTACAAGGTAAAAGGTTCAACCTTCCCCTGTGACACCCCGTGGAAACTATAGAACAGGATGATTAGTCCTCCTGTGGGCCTGGATGATGTGTTCTCCATGGCGATTATGGAACAAGATGATTCGTTCTCCTGTAGGCCAGGATGATTAGTTCTCTGTGGCATCCACTAGACAGGATGATTCGCTCTCCTGTGGACAGGATGATTCGCTCTCCTATGGACAGGATGATTAGTTCTCCTGTCGAGGCATCATATCCATGTAGTCTGGGACTCATGGGAAATACCTCTCATCTGATCAATGAGCAAGGAAATGAGGATAGGGACCATAGTAGTATCGATGGACACATCGTTGTATCTACCTTACTCCCTATGCTAGGATGACCTTCATTGATCTGGGATCAATGATACTGGTCTGGGACCAGTGAGAGTGGTACACACTCTGAGACTGACTTCGGGTCAGTGGAGGATGGTATGATACATCCTCGATCATTTCTTCTTCTTCATAATTCGAGCAAAGCAGAGCAGAACCGAGCAGAACAAAGCAAAGCAAAGCAGAGCAGAGCAAAAGGGTCAAGCCATACAGGACAGTGCATTTGATGGATGGACAACAGTGACAGTCCGACAGATTGCAGATGAAGTTCTCCCTAGTTGAGAGGGAGTGTTAAAATTGGCAACTAGGGCCAAACTTCATGTGGGTCACCTTATTCATGGTTGATTATATTTTTCTTGGATTCCTCTCGTGATCTAAAGATCATCCAATTCCGATAAGTATTTATGGAGATATGAATTTATCTAGATTATGGACTAATTGTCAAAGTCGGCCAACAGCTTATGTAGGCTCAGAAGCCCAACCAATGCATCTATTAATCATCAATGTTTTGCATATAAATACAAGGAGCATTCTCCTCATTTGCACACTTCACTTCTCATCACACATCTCTCTCTCCTGTGCAGAAAAAGAGTCTCTTCTCTCTCCTGCGCAGAAAGGTCTCTCTCTCACACGTGGGAAGGAAGGACGCAGCTTTCTAGGGCTTACAAGCTGCAGATTGAAACTTTGACGAGTGTTGACCAGCATTCTCTCTCTCTCTCTGACAACGCAGTAGGTGAAGCTGACTCTCCTTGGAAGGCCGCATTTTTTGGCACAAGAATCAAGGTGATCCGACCTCTGGTTTGACAGATATTCACTGCCCTAGTTTAGGGCTGATGTCGCTGATGCTGCTGATATAAATCAGACTTTTGTACTATTTCTAAGATAAAAGAAGATTTGATAAAAGGGTTTCCCCATATTGGGGTTTGTCCCTGACTAGCTGCCACATCTTGTGTCTCTTGTCTTGGCTTGTTTTCTGTTGATCGTTTAAATGTTCTATCTGCACTTTACGTAATGTACATATGATTGCTAATCTGTGGATAATAAAAGAAAGATAAGTAAACTGCTCTAAGCATAGAACATACCATAATTTAACAAGGAATAACCTAACCTTGGGAATCGTACCATTCTATCTAACTCCATAATTCCTTTAGATGTTAAGGTTGATGAAAAGTTGAGGGATGTAAAAGATAAAGTATTGTCTATGCATTTTGATGGTGCATCTTCTAGGCATGGTAAAGGTGTTGGAATAGTGTTAAAGTCTCCCCTTGGTCACATTTTCAAATTTGTCTATCGATTGGAATTTGAAGTGACTAACAATGTTGCTGAGTATGAAGCTTTATTATTGGGTCCTGAATTGGAAAAATATTTGAGGGTTAAGTTGCTTAATATCAAGGGAGACTCTGATTTGATTATCATGCAGATTAAGAACAAAATCACCTGCAAAAATCAGAGATTAACAAACTATCGAAATGTTGTATGGGATACTATGGAATATTTTGATGCTCTTGATCTTGAAGCTATCCCTAGAGAAAAGAATAAGTTGGCAGATGAGCTTACTGTAGCAGCGTCTACTTTGTAGTTATCCAATGAATTGTTAAAGGATAACGTTAAAATGGAAATTATTTTTTGACCTATGCCTGATAATATGGAGCAATGGCAGGTTTTCGATAATGAAAGATAGGTGATTTGATTTCTTAATAATTTGGATAAATTTGAGAATTTTCAGATTAGTTGTAAGGAGGATGGATTTGATAACCATGAAGATATAACAAATCCTACTCCCATGAATGTTGTATCTTTAGAGCAGCACTTTAATCAACATGATGCTACAAGGAAAAAAGATGAAAATAAGATGGATCCAGGGGAATTCATTGAAGTAAACATTGGTACCTCTAGTGACCCTAAAATTGTGAAAATTGGTAAAGGTACTAGTAATGAAGAATGAAAGAAATTGATTAATTTACTTCATGAATATAGGGATGTTTTACCATTTTCTTATGATGAGTTAATAGGTTATAGGAAAGATGTCATGGAGCACACTATCCCTTTAAAAGATAAAAATGCTAAATCCTTTCGTCAAAAACTTACGCAAAAGAATCCTAATTTGGCTCCCTTAGTCCAAAAAGAACTTTCAAAGATGCTTGCAGTTGGTATTATTGCTCAGACTAGGCATTCAACATGGTGTTCTAACATGGTGATTGTTAGAAAAAAGAATTGAACGATCAAACTTTGTGTTGATTTTAGAAACCTTAATCTAGCAAGTAAAAAGGAAAATTACCCTTTTCCAAACATGCAGACTATGTTGCAAAGAGTAATGGGTTCAGGAATGATGTCATTGTTAGACAGTTTTTCTGGGTATAATCAAGTATGGGTTAAGAAAGAGGATCGGCGCAATAGCACTTTCACCACACCATGGGGTACATTTGAATATATTAGAATGTCTTTTGGATTAATTAACGCTGCAGCTACATTTCAAAGGGCCATGGACTATACTTTCAAGGGTTTAATCGGTAAAATCATTGAAATATATCAAGATGATCTTACGGCTTTTTTCTAAGGATGGTATCAGTCATATAGGACATCTCAGGCAAGTGTTTGACAGATGTAGAGAATTTGGAATCTCCTTAAATGATGCTAAATATGTATTCGGAGTAACTGAAGGGAAGTTGCTTGATCACATCATTTCAAAAGATGGGATCAAAATAGACCCTGAGAGGGTTGAGGCAATCCAAAAGATTCCTCTTCCTCATAATCTTAAATCCCTTCAGTCTTTCCTTGGAAAACCCAATTTTCTTAGAAGGTTTATTCAAAATTATGCAGAGATAGCTATGCCTATTCAAAGTCTTCAGAAGAAAGACGCTAATTTTTTATGGAAAGAAGATGGTAAAAAGGTTTTTCAGGAAATCAGGGGTGCTATTGCAAAAACTCTTGTTCTAGCCAGCCCTAATTATTCGAGAGATTTTATGGTTTTTTCTTTGCTTCAAAGGATATAATTATTGGTGTCTTGTTGATTTTGATACAATTACTTATATGATTTTGTGTGTTTCTTGGGTGCAGATTCTGGATTCTCACATTCCTTCAATGAAGCAACGGTTCCCAAGTAGAGGCAGATGTTGACCACCCTATGTCAACTACCCTATAGCAATACACTTTATCGCAAAGGGTTTCCATCATGTTCGAACACTCAAATCATCCTAAATTCATCATCATTAGTCGTCAGTTTGTCAGAGTTATAAACCCATTCTGCAAAATGTTAATGTAAATGATGCTAGTAAGACCGTGTATGTATGTAACAGCCTAGGTAAGGCTAATATTTTGGTGACGATTTTCATCCTAGGAGTTTTTTTGTCTCAATGATTCAATTGTGTTTCTAAACACGGATGATCAACAGAGTTTTTCCCTCCGGCCTCACCCTAAAGCTAGGGTGGAATTCGGTGTCAAGATCTTAGGTGAGTCCTAGTGTTTTAGTCGAGTCTTTTGTAAAAGTGAGTTAGGAATAATTTAAGCTAATTAACTAAATTATTCTATTACAAATCACTTGGTCTACTAGATCATATTGAGTCGCAGAATCGGATAATAAATTAAGGGTCTATAACGAACGAACAAGTGTTCCCCCTTCGAGGGTTGAAATGTAATTATCTTATGTAAAAAATATTTTAGCACCATGGCAAAATATTAGAGGATGGAAAAGATTATTAATCACCTCAAGTGTCAATTAATTAAATTTTCTGTAAAAAGTAGATTAAAATCCTAAACTAGAAATTTAATTAATTAGAGTCAAAATTAAAATACTTAAGAAAATAAATTCTCCGAAAGGAAAAATTCGTGAGTCTTAAAAAAATTAATTTTTGGAGGTCCCCCACCAAGGGAATATTGGAAATTTCAAGAAAAATTGGACCATTGGGCCTTGGTGGTTAAGTCAAAGTCAAATTTTTGAGGAAATTAACTCAAAACAATTAATTTTGAGCTAATAAAAAATGGTTTTTATGAGAAATTCGAAAATTCCTCAAAAATAAAGATTTTCGACGGTGGAGATTAAAAGATGATCATTTCCATCAACAGTCAAGATTATTTTGATGGGAATCAAGCCAACTAGTCATTCGGAGAATTTATCTATAAATTAGGAGTCATTTGCTTCTCGAGTTACAAAAAAAAATTGAGAAAGCTCTGAGTCAAGCTCTGCTGTAATATTTTTCTAGAATTAATAGAAAAAAATTTGGAGTTTATTCATGGTGGTGTTCCTCTTTTGTCTACTAGTAATATTTTTCTGAATCATGTGCCTTAATGCTCTATTGATTTAAATTTAATAACTTTTTAGCTTAATTTGCCAATATTTGGATTATCTATTTGCACAGGTATCTTGCATTAGCTTTTGGGTTTTAAAAAAGCATTTTAACTTGAGAGATCTAACAGGTATCTCTAGATCTTGAGGGTTTTAATGTGTATTTGAACCATTTGAAGTTAAAAATTTAATCTTAAGTGTGCAAAGATCAAATCAAGATTCGGATCTTGGGCATAAGGAAAAGTCTTCGGTTAGACCAACCAACTCCCAAGTCCAAAGGCTGAAGAGACCACTGTGTTAAATTTTTTGAAGTCTATCTAACGATTGTCTTGTAGAGATCTTGATCAAGGCCCAAGATTTTTAAAAAAATCATCATTTAATCCATCTATCACCAATAATATTGTGATTATTTGATAGATTCAGCTAATACATGCTTGTTTCTACTGATCTGGGAGCGGAGTTGGACTCATACTCCTCAAATTTAGTAGATTTGTGTACTATTTGTAAATTTTTCGTATAAATCTATTAGATCTTGTCAGACTAGGCAGTAACTCCATTAAGCAAAAACTGATTCGTATTATCTATTCCATCAGGTAGGTTTGTTATATACATGAGGGAGAGACTGTTCAGTTCATCTCCCGATGACTGTTCACATTTCTCATTTATTTATTTGCATATATTTACCCAATCACAAGGATTAGGTGTCAACATTCCCCCCCTTAATCTGAAGGGATGTTGGTGAGTCCAAGCATCGTTCTGAATCGTTCAAGGCTTCAAGCATTTCTCTTCCAAGCGCTTTGGTGAAGATGTCTGCAATTTGCTCATTTGTGGAACAATGACGGAGATGGATTGTTTTGGCCTCAACATGATGTCGAATCAGATGATATTTAGTATTGATGTGCTTTGTTCGATCATGGAACTTTGGGTTCTTGGCCAACTTTATTGCAGAGGTATTGTCAATCATGAGTGGAGTTGATTGTACTTGTTTTACCTGCAAATCTTCAAGAATTTTCCTGAGCCACACAATTTCTTTTGTTGCTTCAGCTGCTGCTACGTATTCTGCTTCTGTTGTGGAATCTGCTGGAACTGATTGTTTGCGTGATCTCCAAGAGACAGCTCCTGATCCAAGACTCATAGCATATCCTAAAGTTGATACTCCAGTTTCTTTGTCTCCATCGAAGTCTGAATCAGAGTATCCAATCAAGTTGAAGTCGTCCACCTGTGTATACTTGATTCCAAAGTCTTGAGTTCCCTTCAAGTACCTTAGAACCTTTTTTGCAGCAGACCAATGTCTCTCACAAGGCTTTTGCATAAACCTGGAGAGGATTCCAACAGCAAACGAAATGTCTGGTCTGGTAGTAGTTAGGTAGTTGAGACTTCCTACAAGCTGTCTATACTTTGTTGCATCCTCAAATTCTTTTCCTTCAATAGATGTGAGCTTTAAGTTTTGTTTCATTGGAGTAGTAAGAGGATTGCACTCTGTCATGCCAAACCTGTTCAACAAATCTCCAATGTATTTCTTTTGAGAAAGCAATATGGACTTTGGATGTTGGGTTACTTCAATGCCAAGATAGTAATGAACATAGCCCAAATCAGTCATTTCAAAACTTTTCCCCAATTCCTTCTTTATGGATGCAATATAACTTTCATTGTTCCCTGTCATCAAAAGATCATCTACATATACCAAAAGATATACAACTGTTTTGCCAACTTTCTTGACAAATAAAGTTGCATCATCAAGATCAAAATGTTTGAAATTGAGTTTCAGAAGATGCTCAGTTAGTTTTTCATACCAGGCTCGTGGTGTTTGTTTGAGGCCATGCAAGGACTTCACAAGTTTGCATACTTTATGTTCATGTCCTTTCACAACTAGGACATAAAAACATTCTCTTTTAGATCTCCATTCAAGAAAGCAGTTTTTACATCCATTTGATGGACTTTCCAACCATTCTGAGCTGTTAGTGCAAAGAGTGTCCGAATGGTAGCCCATTTTGCTGTGGGGGCAAAAGTTTCTTCATAATCGACCCCTTCCTTCTGTGTAAAACCTTTTGCCACAAGCCTAGCTTTGTGCTTGTCAAGTGAGACATCAGCTTTATACTTGTTGTTGTAGACCCACTTGCAGCCAATTGGTTTGGTTCCTAATGGAGGATCAACGAGCTTCCAAGTGTCGTTCTTTATGAAGGCATCATACTCCTTTTGCATCGCTTCTTTCCATTCATCATGAGAAGCAGCTTCTTTGAAGGAAGTCGGTTCAAAATCTGTAGACAAGTTCCATTCACAATCATAAGAAACATCCATATCAACAGGTGAATTAGAGTCATCTACATCACCTCCATTTTGCCGGTTTGAATTTCTGGTTCCTGTCTTTCCAAATTCATCAGGATGAACACTTTCAAGTGTCTTTGTCAGCCACTTTGGGGGACCTTTCTGAGATGGTCCACACTACTCCGTTGATTGAGTTGGGACTGAATCAAGATTGAGTCTCCCAAATCTATCAATTACATCACTTAAAGCATCATCTGTTGTTGGAGTTTCATGCGGAGGAGAGTGTTCTTCAGAAGAAGATTCCACATGTTGGTCTAGTATAGGAATCCCCCCTTCAAGATGTAGAATCTGATTATCAAATTCTTGAAATGATTTTGCTTTTGCGAATCTATCCAAGCAATCAAATTGCCACTCAACAACATTGTCAGTTTTGGATGATTCAAGAAAAATTACATCTCTAGATACAACAAACTTCTTATTTACTTCATCATAGAGACGGTATGCTTTGGACGTGTTTGAGTACCCCAGGAAGATACACTTACGACTTCTAGCACCAAGTTTGTTTCTATGTACCTGTGTTATCAAGGCATAACAGGTGGAACCAAAGACCCTGAGATGCTTTACCAAAGGAACATGTCCATACCACATTTCATATGGAGTCTTGTTTCTTATAGCATTAGATGGACATCCATTCTTTATATATGCAACACATAGAACAGCATCAGCCCAAAACATTATCTTTACATTTTTGAAGAAGAGCATGGATCGTACCATATTTAAGATTGTCCTATTCATTCTTTCAGCTACACCATTCTGTTGGGGATTATAAGGCACAGTTGTTTGATGTTTGATCCCATCTTGCTGAAGATAGTTTTCAAATTCATTTGATGTGTATTCTTTTCCATTATCAGTGCGAATAGACCCAATATGAGATTGTGCATCATTTTCAGTCCATTTATGAAAATTCTTGAATGTTTGAAAAGCAGCAGATTTGTTCTTCAATAAATAAACCCAACACATTCTGGTGTAGTCATCAATAAATGTCATGATATATTTATTTCCATTTGCAGAAGGAACAGGCATTGGACCACATAAATCTGAATGAATGAGTTCAAGTTTCCTATGTGCTCTTGAATGTGAATCATGAAAAGACTGTTTGCTATGCTTTCCTAGAATGCAAGCATCACATTGCTTAAGTTTCCTAGGAATTGTAGGCAAACCAACAACACCATTTTTCTTCAACAAGTGGAGACTGTCATAGTTCAAATGTCCAAATCTAGCATGCCATAATAAACTTGATGGAAGTGTACCTTCTTCATGATGAGAATTGTATGAGAAATGTTGTGCATGAGCAGAGGTTCCTTGCAGTTTGAGAAGCCTTTCTTCTTCTATTCCCCTCATGACAAGTGAGTGGTCAGATGCTTTTCTTACCTCAAGCTTGCCATCAAACATATGAATGGAGTGACCTTGCTGGCGGATGTGAACCAAGGATAGCAAGTTTCTCTTGAGCTGTGGGAGATATAGAACATGACCCAGAAGAAAGTCTAGAAGACCAGGCAGTTTAAGCCTGATTGTGCCAAGCCCTGATGGCTTGATTTTTGATTGATCTGTAAAGTATATTGCTCCATCAACATTGTCAGTGAAATCTTCAAAAAAATCTTTTCTATGAGTCATGTGACAGGCTGCTCCTGAATCAAGCAACCAATCGTTTTTCCAAGAAGCAAGTGAAGCATTAAACAAACCTTCATTTACTCCAATATTACATTGTGCCTCAACATAGTGAGCGGATTCAGGTGCTTTACCTTTATCTGTATCATCAGTTTTACCTTTCTGTTGATTTCTTTTCTGCTCAATTTTGTCCCATGGTAGCTTGCATGTAGAGGCATCATGTGATCCATTTCTTTTGCAGTGAATGCAGTGCAAATCTGCCTTTTCTCCTTGAGAATGTCTGCCCCCCTGCCTCTGAAGTATCTTCCTTTTCCTCTTCGTCCACCTCTTCCTCTTGTAGAATCTTGAGCAGAATGCTTTTCTTTATGAGCAAGGCACACAGTCTCTTCAGAAGATTCAGGGGCTGTCTTCTTTCCAAAAGCTTTCTCTCTTTCAGCAAACTTTTTCGCAAGAGAGTCAAAGGTTATATCTTTGAGATTTCCATTTGCTTGCAATGACTCAAGGTAATTGGAGTAAGTAGGATAAAATGCCTTGAGAAAAGTGATAAGAGGAATATCCAATTCAACCTTAGTAGATTTGATATCATGCATTATAGACTTTACTTCAGATGCAAGAGCAAGAGGATCATTATTTTGCAGTTCAAGATTGAAGAGTTTAAACATGAGTTGAACAACTTCAAGTGCAGAATGTGAGTCATAGAGTTCTTTTAGCTTTTGTAAGGCTTCAAAGGCAGTTGAATATGACGAAATATGGCAACTCACCTCTTCATTTACAGATGTTGCGATTAATGCATAAGCTTTGTTGTTCTTGTTTTCCCAAATGACGAGCTCTTTGTCTGAGGTAGGCTGTACTGGGTCATTGTCTCTGTCTCCGACACACACTCCTTTCCAAAACTCATTGAAAATGAGGGTGTTTTTTATCATCTGGGGCCATTCAGGATAGTTCTCCTTGCCTGTGAGAACTATTTCCACCATAGATATGATTGAATGCATACTGTAGCAAATAAAATTTCGACTGCAAAACTTTTACTTTTAATGGAAAAAAAAACAGTTCTGATATAATGGGACAGCAGATTCAAATATCAATTTGCATGCTTCTGCACAATGTTAAAGCACAAAATATGGCAGTATAAAATACCCTCAACAGCACTGCGTTCACCAAAGAAAAACTGAAGAATGTAGTCCAGACATATTCGGACTCTCAGATATTGTGTCATACAGAGAAGTATTTAGGTTATTTTCAAGAATAATTTGAGACAGATGTATCTCTGATTTTAAGCCACATGAAATACGCCACAAAACTGCAAAAAGCTTAAGCGCTTCTCCAAATTTAATTTCCCGAAAACTAAGAGATCCTCCAGAATGGCATTCAAAGGGATTGCAAACCAAGATACAAAGATCCTTTTTATGGCGCACATGTAACATCACCCACAGCTCCTCTCCAATTCCCAGCAATCGGCAGTCATCTACTCTGCTACCAAACGAGCTCAAGAAACTTTATGTCCTCACGCTTCAACAGTGATGTCGGAGCATCACAATTTCGACTTCTTCAAAACTCAATTAACATATCAGTGCCCAAAACTCAATTATAACATTATATATGCTCAAAAATCACTAAGTTAAAGGTCCTTGTAACAAAATGACTGCAGAAAAAAGCTACGTTACTGGTCCTTGTAGTCTCAAGATTATTGCACACAAAACGCTTCTACAGATCAGGCTTATATGCCATAGCGTTATCGCTCATTGCAGGCAGATTACCAGGGCGTACCGCTTTGGCCGTCAAGAATCATTGGAACACCACACTGTGCAAGAAAATATTACATCACCATTGTCATGTGGTAAAACCTCACTCTACTCGCGCAGACGGATTTTCCCCTTCACATCACAATGAAAAGACGAAAGGATTATCCAGCGACTCGTTTCTGAAAAGTAACGGGCAACCTCATAATTCTCAGGACGGTCCTCATACTCTACATGGGATTGCAGAAGCCGAAACCAAATCGACAATTAATGCTGAAATGAAATCGCAACTTCTCCCAGTTCATGACATCGAAGCCCTGGCTCAGGGATGCATGCTACTACCAGACCCTGGTAGTCTTTCTGCAATTATTATTAACATCATGTAGCAGGAAGAAGATAATTTGAGCAAAGAACTTCAACGCACAGGACAGTGCTTATTTTATGTCAGTACAGCGCCCCCTTTTTTTTGAAACGTTTATGAACAGTCAGACAGGATGGACAGCGCTGGATAGTAGAGCAGTATGGGCAGTATGGACAGTAGCCTTCTGGCAGACAGAGAGCGCAGGTAAAGGAATATGGCAAACAGACAGAGGAGTTACAAGGAGCATGAGAGCTAAAAAAGGAGCTGGCTCTGATACCATGTCAGGCCAGGCAGTAACTCCATTAAGCAAAAACTAATTCGTATTATCTATTCCATCAGGTAGGTCTGTTATATACATGAGGGAGATATTGTTCAGTTCATCTCCCGATGACTGTTCACATTTCTCATTTATTTATTTACATATATTTACCCAATCACAAGGATTAGGTGTCAACAGATCTGATATTTTGTAAATAATTTTAGTTTCTAACCCTTGTTTGCAGTTGGGGTTTTTGGGGTTTTGGGTTTAATTTTACTTTTTGTCCATATTTGGGATTTGAGCTTTTGAGATTTGAATTTTGCAGGTGAGATTCAATCCAGATTTGAAACGTTATCAAGGGTTTCAGTCCTTGGAAGAAATTTTAGAGGTTTTTAGAGGTGGAACTAGGCCTGGGAAGGTAAGATCCACCATCTATTTCCCCTCCAGGCTCAACACCCAAGCTCCAGAATTAAACATCAACCTTCAACAAAAAAATTGTGATCATTTGTGGACGAATTTTAAGCTCTGAAATTTTTTTTGATCTAGTGAGGGTTTCAGGAAAGTTTGGGGCTTGTAAGCCCAACTTGGACCCTAAGGTCTAGCTGCAAGCTTCTCCAGGCCTAGTTGCAGCCCATGTTGCCCTTCTTTTCCCTGCAATACCCATTTTCTTAGTGTCGTCGGCCCTTAAGGGCTTCCCCAAACCTTCTGCAGCCTTTCTGTCTTCTTTATTGCCCTCGAATTTCTCTGTCGTGGCCTTTATCCCTTCATCCCTACCTGTTGTAACTTTTGTTGCTCCTTTTCCTCCCAATGCAGGTCCTTTGAGTTTTGATCCCTAGGTTGTGTTACCACTCAAACCAACAGGGGGTCTTGGAAGGGCACTTGCTAGGTCAAGAGCAACAATGAAGCTAAGGCCCACTGTCACCACAGCTAAAACTTCCTACTCTTTACGGACTTTCATCGATTGGAGGAGACCCGATATATAGAGAATCACTTATGAAGGATAGATCAACTAAGATGGGTGTGAAGTGATCTCGGGTACTCTTTCCCAAGGGAGCCTCTAGAATGGGACCTGCTTGCTTCTTAAGCAAGGTACAAGGCTTTCTAGGAGAAGAGGATGAGGATTAAGGGCTAGGTTTTAGGAGTGTGAATTGTAAAGGAGCTTCCAAAACCCTAAAATCCTTGTTGAACTTGGTTTCCCAAGTGGTTTTTGAAGAGTTGACTTTTCAAAGGTATGGGACCACACGAAACCAAGCGGACCCAGGTTAGGTCAAGGGAAAGGACTTTAGCAACCAATGATATATTTGACCTAAACAAGGAGGAGAAGGGGACCAAAGAATTAATTTTCAGTTGAAGGTGCAAAATGATCGCTATGAGGAACTAGCCTAGGGAAACTTAGGGCAAAAACCAATCTCGAGGCTAGGGAGTGGGATATCTCACAACACCACTGCCTGAATTTCCTCAGATATGGTAAAAAGGATTTTCAAGAAATCAAGGGTGTTATTGAAAAGCTCTTGTTCTAGCCAGCCCTAATTCTTTGAGAGATTTCATGGTTTTTCCTTTTGCTTTAGAGGATATAATTGTTGGTGTCTTGTTTCAAAAGAATAAGGAAGGTCTCGAGCAGCCCATTACTTTCATGAGTAGAGCACTTCAAAATTCTGAATTAAATTATACTACCATGGAAAAGCAAGTATATGCCTTCGTCATGTCCCTTAACCATTTTAGGACTTATGTGGGTTATTCCAAGATCATTGTTTTTGTCGCACATTTTGCTATTAAAAATATATTAACTTAGACTGATTGCTTAGGCACTCGTGCTAGGTGAGTTACTAAAATCCAAGAGTGGGACTTGGAAATTAGACCCACTAAGTTGGTCAAAGGTCATGGATTGGCTGAGATGTTGACTGAGGACGAAGTTTGATCTCAGAGCTAGTGCTTGGGGAACCTCACAAATCCACTGTCAAAATTTCTTCAAATTTGGACGAGACCTTGAGGACACACCAGCGCAGTAGAGGCTAGGAGATCGAACTTTTTCCCTAGTGTTCCCTAGGCTAGTACCTCATAGGATCAATTTGACACCTCTAAGTGAAAACTCTTGTTTTGATCCTTTATGCTTCCTTGTCTGGGTTAATATCATCATTGGTTGTTAAACTCCCTCCCTTTAACCTAGGTTGGAGCTACTTGGTCCCATGTGGTCCCATAACTTTGGAAAGTTAATTCTTCAAGAACCACTTAGGAAACCAAGTTCAATAAGGATTTTAGGGATTGGGAAACTCCTTTACAAGGCATATTCCTTAAACCTAACCCTTGAATCCTCACCTCCTCCTAGAAAGCTTAGTACCTTGCTTGAAGAGAAAGCAAGCTCCATTCTTAACCTCCTTCTAAGAAAAGGATCATTAAGGACACTTCACATCCATTTGTTGATCCATCCTTCACAAGTGACTTTCCATATACCAGGTCTCATCCCATCGGTGAAAGTCCATAAAGAGTAGGGAGTCTCAGCTGAGGTGACAGTGGGCTAAGTCTCCATTGTTGCCCTTGATCTAGCAGTTGTCCGTTTAGGAGTCCCTCTTAGGGCCCCTGCTAGTTTGAGTGGTAACAGAGCCAAAAATTCAAAATTCAAAATTTTCTTGTTTAAATCCAACATGAAGAACATGTCATATAATAATTCTTTCAAGGGCTAATAAATGAAAATGACATGAAGAACATGTCTTACATTTATATTATACATTACAAAGGCTAAAATATAAATTATGAAAACTGACCATAGCTACAAAATTCAATATAATGAAATTCCTAGACCTAAGAATGATCTTTTATGTAGAAACGGATAAGCAAATGGTTGCAATTGGAGCATTTTTAGCTCAACATAAAGAAGTTATCCTCGATCACCCAATCTATTTTGTCAATCATAAAAGGTCAAAAGAACAGAACTATACTGCAATGGAGATACGCTTTGGGCATATTGTTTGTCTTGCAAAAGTCCTATCCTTATCATATAGCAACAAAGTTCAATTTCTATTTGGACCACCAACTGCAGAAGCATATTGTCCAACTTCCATTGTTGCCCTGTCATACATCCCAACTCATCAAATCTTATTATCTTTCAGTCCTATTAAACAGTTCTTGTGAACACTAATAAAATTTCATTTCATTTACAATCAAACGGCAAATAAGGAAACCAGCAAGTAATACATGTATTGAAACAATTCCTAGCATTCAACGTGTAGGACTAGGTTCTATATTCATGTGCATCTAAAATCTCATTACAAACAAAAATTCTCATGATACTACTGCACAATCAGACCAAAAATATTTTGAATCTAAAATGCAAACTTTGTGGTCAACTTTCCTACAGTCCATTACAGTGATAAAAGTAGTGTTACTTCACTACAACGCTCCTTTAAAAAGATGGACTGTCATGCAGTTACCATTTATTTATGGGAAAGTTACAACCTTAGATCTCTACATCAGTTACATAAAATGTTTACATGATGAACCAAAGCATACTACACCAATGCATTGAAGGTCAAACTTGATTAAACATGTAAAATGAAGAGAAACAACCTTTGGGTTTAGCTCCCGGTCTGTCACATTATCTCTTCCATGCCAAAAATAGCTACTGGGATCCTTCCCTGAAAATAACAATATGAAAGCACAGATCCATATTAAAAAAGTGAGCTAAAAAAATTGAAATGAATTTATATACCACACTGTTTAACAGCCAAAATAGTCTAGGAGATTAGTAAGGTGATAAGAAAAAATAAATGAGAGCCATAAAGCTTGTCAAATGTGACAAAAGGTTAATATATAAATGAAAGCATACTAAGCACACTCCCTCCTTCATTTACAATTACATCCAAAGATAATCACAATCAAGAAGGATGACCTTAGAATGAAGTAATAGAAGTCCCTGCACATGTTTATTCAGCAGCAACTAAAGCTCCACAGTAAAACTAATAGTCACAGCATCCTATGGAAGTTCCAATGAATTGAAAATCTCTATAGAACACACCATTCCTTCAGACTTTATGTGTTAGATCTGGTAATTTATTTGATTTTGGCAGCGAGAAAATCATGAAAAAATAACATCCCAACTTAAGGTTAAGAAATTTTTAACACTACAAAATTTATTTGTGATTGTACTTGAAACAACCAAATACAGGAAAATTTTAATTAACATGCTACTCTTCAAGAAAATAGAAATAATGTAATACATTTAAAAAGCCTCATTGAGATTTACTGATCCTTCTAAATCTACAAACAGTAACCTATTTATAGTATTATAATGCAATGTATGACCTAACCCTTTGTTTTGCAATCTAATATAAGATGCACTTAACCTTTCCATCTATCTATACACACACACACGGAGTGAAGGTAAAGAGGAGCAGACAGCACTATGGAAGCATCAAGAAGCATTGATGGGGGAGACCTTTCTCTCCCTTGGGAATAAGAAATTATGTCTTTCTTAACATAAGAAGCCGAAAAGGGTGCCAAGAAAGTTCCCCTAAAAGGATTCTAGAGAAGGTCAATGACACTTTTAACAACATCATTGATCCAATGTTGCACAAAGCAGGGATGTTTTTTTGGAAGCAAAGCGTCGAAAGCATCATTTTCCAAAAATCTAGAAGTGTCTATTATAGATACATCTTTTTTAATAGTTCTTTGCATTTATATTCAAAAAAAAAACATCCAAAATGCCAAATTAGTTGTAGAAGATATGAAAACATGCATATTTGTACATAAATCGAGATAGATATGGCATCCATTGTACATCAATGATTAATTATTCGAGCATCAACCATTTAGATGCATCAACCATCTAGAATCTAGATTCCTCTCCTCTTTCTAACCTTTGCATCTACTTTGATTCTCTAGGGATATTGGTCAACATTGCCCAACTTTGATCAAACAGCGTAATCCAAGCCATACAATATGGTAGAGAAAGCTTAACATGCCTGATCAATGATTTTGACTTGAGTGAAGAGTACATTTTTGCTAAGGCCATGACAAAGGAGAAGTGTTGTGAACATCGCGATCGGGATTAAATCGGCGAGGGGAAAAATCGGAAAAAAATCGTAAAAATCGGTAAAAAATTGGTAAAAATTGGCAAAACATCGGCAACATTAAAAAATATTAAAAAAAAAAAAAAATCCCATTTTTTAAGCATCTAAAGTATCCACGATTTTTTGACAATTTTTACGATTTTTTGGCGATTTTTACGATTTTATTGCAATGTTTTCATTTTTGAAAAAACCTTGGCGATTTTTTCAAAATGAACAAATCACTGATTAAATCGCCATGCCGAAAAAATCACGATTTTTGCAACACTGCAAAGGAGTTTAACAATCAACACCATCAACACTGGGGTACATATAGGGCTTAGTTTCCTTGATTACATCCCAATCACATAACCCCCATACATGATATAATCTAATGAAATGCCACAATCCCATTGATCCTGAAATCCTAAAAACTAATATGGTATAGAAAGCTTAACATGCCTGATCAATGATTTTGACTTGAGTGAAGAGTACATTTTTGCTAAGGCCATGACAAAGGAATTCAACAATCAACACCATCAACACTGGGGTACATATAGGGCTTAGTTTTCTTGATTACATCCCAATCACATAACCCTCGTACATGATATAATCTAATGAAATGCCACAATCCCATTGATCCTGAAATCCTAAAAACTATTAAGTCTGTTGAATTTTGAATGGTATATGAAATTCTATTTTCTCCATATGAAGTTTGGTGAGGTTTGAACCACCCTTAAACATCTTCAATCATTTCATGGTAATGTTAAAAATTCAAGTAAAAGGATGAAAATGAAAGATAAAGGAGTGTCACATTTACTTTAAGAATTTAACATTACCATTAGGGAGCATCTAGGAAGCATCAAGGGGGCACCTTGGGAGTGTTCGAGAAGCATAATTCCGCACATAACAGTTTGCAAACCCAAGTCAAGTCCAAAAGAAAAAATTAAATAAAACCAAGTTCGTGGAAACGCCCGCCTTCCTCTGGATCTACTCGCAATCCACAACAGATCCGCTGGAGATCTGTGGCCGATCCGCGGCTGATCATTTTTGGAAACACGGATCCAACCGACGAAAATGCAAATCGGAGCCCCACGGATAAGATTTTCCAAGAATCGCAGATCTGATTTTTGAATATGTGGTTTTGCCAAAGGATCGGAGGCAGATCGGTACGAGCCACGAATCCGCCTCCAGATCCGAGTGGGATGGGACGGTCGGATCTTATAACATTGTTGATCACATGAAGATCACAAGCTCTCTCAAAATTGAAATGAAGAGGCTTCATATGCAAGTTATGGTTTTATGGTCATCTATAAAAACCATGAATGGATGCATCATAGCATACTGGAAACCAAAATGTATGGCTGAGGTATCCCTTTTATGTCATGGATACTTCTCATGGTCTTTTAATCTGTTAACCTGTACCCCATGTTAAGTCAGCAAGTTCGGCGAATTTAATCCTTCAGATTCGAAATTTGCCGAATACCAAAGCAATTCGAACAAACTTGTTTTTGCGTGTAGAACTTCAAACCGAACATGAACCTGTGACAAATTTGCAAAAAAAAATCATAAAATTCGCCAAAAATTCGATGGAGTTCATTTTAGGAGTTTTTTGGTTCGGCCTTTTCTAGGATTTAAAATTAAAAAAATTAAAATTGGTAAAAAATTAGGTGGTCATGAAACTCTCACTCTTTCATACGACCATCGACTCCCACCACTAATGCCTGCACACTCATCCATGGACCCTTACTGCTCACTCGATCCCTCATGCGTCCAGACTCACTCTCGGCTCTCTAGTCTACACTATCAGCTCATCTTGGTTCTCGAGTCTCCTCTTGCAGCCACAGGCTGCATTTTCTTTTATACTCCTGTGACTGTTCAGTGTTAGCAGTAGTCGGTGTTAATGAGAGTGGACATAAATAGAAAGAGCATGTGAGAATTTTCATTGTCATTAGTGTTTCATGTTAATAATTCTCAACATAAAAACTCCCTTAAAATTTCACAAATCAAATAATGGTAATTGACAAGACTAGAAGATGTGGACATGTCTAGGATTTTTCATTTGTGTATTAATTTATGGAACATAAATGTGGCCCACGCTATGATGAATGATCTCTCATAATTTTGTTGCAATATTCCTCACAAATTTAAAGAGCATTGTAATTTGTGACAAGCATATGGTGTATGGTTAAAAACTTAAATGTCATGACAAATAACCCACTAAACTGAACTCCTTAATCTGATCGTTTATTCTGGCAGCACTAATACACCAAGTATGAGCACTGGAATTCGATCTCATCTTCACTAAACATACATTGATGGATCAACTCTGTAGCTTGTAACAATGGTTTATGTATGTCACATGTGTTTTTCTGTCTTCTTAAAATCCAATATATATATATATATATATATATATATATATATATTTCAAATTTCTATATGTCGAACTTTATTAGAAAAATTTGAGGTGTCGAACTTTATTCGAATTTCAAAGTCGTCGAACTCAAACACGAACACGAACACGGTGACTTAGCTCCCATGGCTTAGCTGCAAAACATATGTTCATACATTGCTAACCTCTTATGCTCAAGCTTCTCTTTACTAAACACCTCTAATGCAAATGCTTACCTATTTTACCCATGTGTAACTCATGCACACTTATGAAACCAAATGTCGACTTATACAATATCAATGAATCACAGATAGTCGAGTTATGCCTCATAGGCCATCCAAGGCCTTTGAAAGCCCTTAACAATCAAATTCATTCAACCTAGCAACACTTATGCAGTGCCATATTCAAGAAAGAGAATGAAATTTTGAATCAATGCCATGATTCTTTAATGACGCTCACCTCTTTATGTGATATTGGTCAATTCGTTTTGATCCATAATTGGAGATGGCATCTTCTACCCCAATCTAGGTTAGATTCCCATCTCTGCCCTTTGAATTTTGGAATGAAAATTTCTTCAAAATAATTGGGGCCGAGTTGGGCTCTTTCATAAAATCCTTTTCGATCACTCAAGAAGGGAAAATCTCAGTGTTGTGGGGCCCCAATCTCCCAACATCAGATATTTGGTACCTCAATCTCCCTATTGCTTGATCACTCGACATCATGATCTCCCACTGCACCAGTCTCTTGAAATCTCGATCTCCCATTGCCCCAATATCCCAACATGAGATAGTTGATATATTGATCCCCCAAC
Source organism: Pinus tabuliformis (assembly GCA_031772625.1). Taxonomy (NCBI): domain Eukaryota; kingdom Viridiplantae; phylum Streptophyta; class Pinopsida; order Pinales; family Pinaceae; genus Pinus; species Pinus tabuliformis. Next base: position 1,082,840,402 of record CM062805.1, on the reverse strand, counting down.
ATCTTGATACTCCATATCCTAACATTCTGATAGATCCATGTTTCCAAAGACAGGAAAATGATCAATTGTTAACATTTGTTATCAGGATTTGTTGGTCCCAGGAGGACTTTTTAAAAGTTAACATTCCAGTGAACTGATATCTAGAAAGTCGAGACAAGAATCGCACAAATGCCGAAATCCAATATCCCAAGAATCAACGTAAATGAGCTATGGGTTGCATGTTGGAGATTTCTTTGTCATGTACCAAACTTATTGGGGATTGGTAGTATTGGGCCTTTTGGTATTGATAGTTATTTGATGACCACCCAACACTCCATAGTCCAATAGGTCAATCAAGTATGTCACGTCCACATTAAACTATGTAGACACATGAACGTTGATGATCAGGCTATAAAATGAATGGATTCTATAGTAATTGAATTTAGCCATGAAAACTTCGATTGAAACAAATTTGGGTATATTTCCAAACTTCATTTCACTTATTGCATTTTACTATAAGTTTAATAGAATAATTCTTTATCATTTCCTAATGCAATTCTGGTTAGTTTAAATCAATGTTGTGAAAATCGCAATCGGGATTAAATCGGCGCGGGGAACAAATCGGAAAAAATCAGAAAAATCGGGAAAAAATCGTTTGGTACAAAAATATTCATTTTTTTTCATTTTTTTCAATTTTTTTAATATCTAAACCATCTACAACATAAAATAAATACATTGACACATAAATATGATAAAAAAACTAATATATAAGATGTTTAATATCATTTCTAGCGCTAAAATCACACATAACATTGAATCATGTCCTGAATAGTAAGTCCCGACTCCTAAGTCCCAACTCAGCCTCAAAATATCAACAAAAAATATGATAATGTATCTCATCATGTCATAATGTCATATACAATAAAATGAAAGTCTAATCCTATTGATTTCCTCTGCCCCTCTTGCGAGAAAATGCCATAGCTTTCCCTTTCCCTCTAGATGTAGATGATGGTGCCTGTGCTGGTGGAGATGGCAGTGGAGTCTGATGTGCTCTAGAAGTTGAAGAACTAGAAGTAGGTGCTATAGGAGGTAGACAACGTCCTCTACTGGTGGCAGGGGTAGCCCGGGCAGGTGGTGTCACCTAGAAACATTACAATCTCCCAATCCTGAAATCCTGAAAAACTGATAAGTCTGCTGGATTTTAAATGAAATCTAAAATTCTACTTTCTCCATATGAAATCCAATGAGGCTGGAACCACTCTCAAACATCCTGAGTCATTTCATGGTAATGTTAAAAATTTAAGTAAAAGGATGAAAATGAAGATTAAGGAGAATGTCACTTTTACTTTAAGAATTTAACATTACCATGAATAGCATATCCATACCAGGGCCTAGACTTGATCATTAAGCTGCCCCACTCAAAAATTATTTGTTTCTTTCAAAAAAATTGCATGAAAAACCCAAAAAAACGTTATAAAACTATGCTGTCACAACCCCCGGCAATTTTTTAAGTTTTTATCACAATTTTTTCGTATAAAAATCGTGATTTTTTCATTAAATCGCGATTTAATCGCAGTTTTTTCATTAAATCGCGATTAAATAATATCATGGGTTTCATCCTAAATATAGTTTATCTTTTCAAAAAACATATTTTGAAGCCAATTACTTGACTCTTACGGTTGTTAGTCCTAGTCACAACATAGATCTCAAGAATGCCAGTACCTGATGCTTATCCAATCCACCATTCTCCCTACAAATGTTCATGAACTAGACTTACAGCAGTTAGTCCTAGCCATAATACATGACACATGGAGAACATGGTGTCCATCCTCGCTTCCTCTCAACCAGGGAGGAGATATACATCCTCACTCCCTCTCAAACAAAGAGGAGATAACTACAAGCCCAAGCTTGTGTTGGAAGTACACATACTTCCCTTACAACAGCTACCTATTCTTCTAGGGAGATTGGTTGTATCTTCACAGCTCCATTCTACATCATGTCATAAATCATAATATGCTTCGACCTTCTTGGTTCTTTGACAATCTTCATATAGCCTTTGATCAGTATCATAATCAGATCCAACATATCATCAAGTAGTCCATCAAACATCTCATGGAGCCAGACTACTTCACAGCGAATTCTACAAACTTCCAAGTTTTTCTTCCTCCACAACGTAACAAAATCCTGCTTCAAACTCTATCAAGAAATCATACCAACTTCCAAGCAGAATTGACTATCGGTAGTATCTGTATTCATCATCAGCACTGCCAACTTAATTGATGTGTCCTTAGGAATCCAATCAGCTCAAGTAATGGCGTATTCATCCAAGATTTTTCAGCTCCCTCTTTCCAACTGAGGTAAGTGAACTTCTAAAAGAATATCGAATGAATTAATTTCGAATGAGCAAACAGCTCAATCATAATACAGAGATATTTACAATAATAGAAACATCAGGTTTCTATGTAGAATATAGAAACACTCAGTTTCATCAAAGAAACTGCTAAAAGAATACAAATAGCAACAGCTAAAAGGAATGAGCATTAAATGCTAAATAGGGATATTTTAATATATTCTAATACCCTCCCTTAATGCTCAATCTATTTACAACACCAATAGACCCTCTGAATTTTACAAATTTATCATGACCAAGAGGCTTGGTGAAGATGTCGGCGGGCTGCTCTGTTGTGGGAACATATTGCAACTGAACTGAGCCGTCTTCAACAAGCTGGCGAATGTAGTGGCAATGAGTTTCCACATGCTTTGTTCGTTCATGAAAGACAGGATTCTTGGCAAGTTTGAGCACTCCCTGATTATCACAAAACAAAGAAGTAGGCCCTGTCTGGGAAACATGCATATCTGCCAGCATACGTCGAAGCCAAACTGCCTCACAGGATGCCTTAACTGCTCCCCGATACTCGGCTTCTGTTGAGGAGAGAGCCACTGCCTGTTGCTTCTTACTAGTCCAAGTAACAGCACCGGATCCTAGATTAAACACATACCCAGCTGTAGATTTACGGTCATCAACCGAACCGGCCCAGTCAGAATCAGTGTAACCACTGAGAATAGGATTGGAACTTCGAGTGTATAGGAGGCCATAATCAGAAGTGCCACGCACATATCGTAGCACACGCTTTGCTGCTTGCCAATGATCAGCTTTAGGAGCGGACATGAAGCGAGAAATGTAGCTTACTGCAAAACTGATGTCAGGTCTGGTAGCAGTAAGATAGATGAGACTGCCCACTAATTGCCTGAATAAAGTTTCATCCACAAGAGGAGAGGATGACTGAGCTGAAAGTTTGAGCCCTGGTTCCATAGGAGTCGTGGCCGGTTTGCAATCCTGCATTCTGAATCTGTCCACAAGATTTTTGGCATACTTGGACTGAGAAAGAAAGATCTGATTTTCAGTCTGCCAAACTTCAACCCCCAAACAATAATGAAGAAGCCCCAAGTCTGTCATCTCAAAAGTTCTGCATAAATCTTGTTTGATCCCATGGATCAAATGTGCAGAGCTGCCAGTAATGATAAGATCATCCACATAGACAACCACAAACAAGATATCAGCACCAGTATGCTTGATGTACAGGTTTGCATCAGAAGGGCTCCGCTGAAAACCCTGATCTGTCAGGTACTAATCAATTTTCATGTACCAAGCCCGAGGAGCTTGTTTCAATCCATAGATTGCTTTAGCTAACCGACACACTTTCTGTTCTTGACCAGCAACCTTGAATCCTGGAGGCTGCGTCATATAGACTTCTTCTTGGAGATCACCATTTAGGAAAGCACTTTTTACATCCATCTGATGAACTTTCCAATTGAACTGAGCTGCTAGGGCAAGAACAAGCCTTATGGTACTCATCTTGGCTGTAGAAGCAAAAGTCTCCTCATAGTCGATGCCTTCCTTCTGTGAGAATCCTCGAGCCACAAGCCGAGCTTTATACTTGTCTATGGTTCCATCATCTTTGTATTTCACTTTATACACCCATTTGCAGCCTATGGGCTTTTTGTCTGCAGGAAGATCAGAAAGTGTCCATGTGTGATTCTTCTGAAGACTCTGGAATTCGGCTTCCATAGCCTGTTCCCACTCAGATGTACCCTTAGCCTCTGAATAGGTTTGAGGCTCAAAAACACTGTGCAGGTTAGCCATAAGAGCAAAATTGACTGTAGACTGTTGTCTGTTCTTATGTCTAGAAGTTCTGCCTTCAAGGAGCTCATCATCCCGGAGATCACCAATGGTTTTAGCCCACCATTTTGGCCGAAGAGTAGAAGAAGCAATAGCAGGAGTAGAGGAACCAATATCAGGAGGAGGTGGAGAAGACTCAAGAGCAATAGGGGCCGCAAGAGGAGGGTTATTTTCTGGAGGAAGCTCAGATAGAGTATTATCAAATACTGATGCTACATCATCCCTCCCATCAGGTGGACCGACCGGAAGAAGAACACTGTGAGGCTGATCCTCAGAACACTGCTTAGAAGAAGAAGACTGAAAAAATCCTCTGTCTTCATCAAATACTACATCCCGACTGAAGCTAAGACGACCAGTGGCTATATCTATCAGCCTATAGGCCTTGTGATGATCACTGTACCCTGTCATCATGAGTTTCTGGCTTTTGGAATCCAACTTAGATCGTTTAGCAGCTGGAATCCAAACATATGCAACTGAGCCAAATACTTTGAGATGACTGATCTTAGGCTTACGGCCAGACCAAACCTCTTCAGGAGTCTTCCCTGTAACAGCCTGAGTGGGTGATCTGTTAAGAAGATAAACAGCAGTAAATACTGCTTCAGCCCAGAATTTGTTTGGAACACTCCTGTGTTGTAGCATGGAACGAGCCATTTCAACAACCATGCGATTGCGACGCTCGACAACACTATTTTGCTGAGGAGTGTAAGGAGTGGTTAATTGACGTTTGATGCCATGAATATCACAGAAGTCGGCAAACGCTGAAGAACAAAATTCCCCCCCATTGTCGGTCCTAAGGGTCATGATGTTACAACCAGATTCTTTTTCCACTAAGGTTTTAAACTTCTGAAAGGTACTAAGAGCATCAGATTTATTTTTTAAAAAATATACCCACATCTTTCTACTGAAATCATCTACAATAAGTAAAAAATATTTGCAAGCAGTGATAGAAGCTGTATTCATAGGACCGCAAATATCAGCATGAAGTAACTGAAGTACCTTAGATGCGCGCCAAGATTCTCCATTTTTGAATGAAGACCGATGTTGCTTTCCCGCTTGACAGGCGCTGCATACCCCCAACTGCTGAGTCTGAATATCAGGTAATCCAGACACAAGTCCCTCCCGAGAGAGCTGAGAGAGATACTGCATATTGAGATGCCCATATCGCTGATGCCATAGAGTGCTGATAGGAGAGATACGTGCTGCTAGAGCCACTTCTGGAGAGTCACCGATGTCAAGTAGCCTGTATAGACCATGATCCTCTAGGCCAACAGCAACTGTTAAACTAGTCTCCCTGTCAATAATGGAGCACTTGTGGGTACTGAACACTACATCAAGTTGAGGAGAATTCCTCATAATCTGGCTGACAGATAGCAGATTAATTTCCATACCAGGAACATAGTATACATTCAGAAATATAAGTGTGCGCCCACCAGACTGAATTTGAACTGTCCCTCTGCCAACTACTGTGTACTTTTCACCTCCGCCAAATACCACGGAATCACTGAAAGGTGAGAAGTCAATAAACCAGTCACGCCTGTGAGAAAAATGACGTGATGCGCCAGAATCAATGTACCATGCAGAGGAAGGAACAGGATCTGAAGCTCTTTTAGCCATAAAGGCGTAAAAGGCAGACTCTGTCTGCTCGGAATGTTCTGCAACATTTGCTGTCTGATGTGGCCCTCCCTGTTTCCTCTGTTCAGAAGCAATCCTCTGTCGACAATCTTTCTTCATGTGACCGAACCTGTGACAGTAATTACACTGCACACTTTTCTTCCGAGCAGGATCAAAAAGCTGAGAGGAGCCTTTCTGCTGAAAGGACTGAGATGACTGATATTTTGCAGAAAATGCATTTTCCGAGGACACTGATGAAGCACTACTACCAAACTGTTGTTTCCACCGATCCTGCTGCAGAAGTTTGGTACATAAATCTGGAAACTTCAGATCAACATTTGTGGTCGTAATGTTGAGAGTTTCTATGAAGTGTTCATAAGATTTTGGTAGACTTTTCAGAGTAATGACTACCATATCTTCTTCCTCCATGGTCCGACCAATGGCTTCGAGTTGATCTCGAATGTCTTTAATTTTGTTGAGATGTTCCTGTAAAGACATATGTTCATCCATCATGATGGAGAACAACTGATTTTTGAGAAAAAATGCTCTGCTTTTGTCAGATGTCTCGTGCAGTTCTTTCAATTGTTGCCAGATTTCGGCAGCGGTCTTGCCAGAAGGAATCTGAGGTAACTAATCATCAGCAACAGAGAGCTTGAGAAGCATAACAGCTTCTCGATTTCGATCATCAAATTTATCTTGATCGGTACCAGCTGTACCGGGACGAGACTCTTTGCCCAAAATGAGCTGATCAAGACGCCTGTATTCAAAAATGGTCAGCATTCTTTGTTTCCAAATGTTATAGTTGTTGCCATTAAAGCGTTGATTTCCTTCTAACATCAGATTGGTGAGCGTGGCCATTTTCCCAAAGAGAAAAAAAAAAAAATATCGTTGTCTGCTTAAAATCCCTCTTTCAGAATGACTGTACCAAACCTTAACAGATTCTGATTTGAAAGAAAATAGGCTTTCACAATGACTCAGATCTGTACCAGATCAACACACCAGACCAAGATGTCACATGTATCGATATACACGCTGATAATATATACGTTGTTCTGTTCAGATTATATATATATGCATAGACTGAATGCGTGATATATATATGAGGTTATATATGCGTGATATATATACGCTGAACTGAAGCCGTGATATATATACGCTGAACTGGAGCCGTCACTATAATCTGGAGCCGTGATATATATATATGCTGTTATAGCCGTCACTAGAACTGAAGAAAGCCGTCACGTGATATATATGCCGTCACGTGGTATATATCTGAACTTGAACAGGAAAAAAATGCCGTTACTGTAATGCCGTGCAGAAATGCGTAACCATATTAATGCCGTCACTGTAATGCCGTGTTTCGGTCGATGCCAAACTGTAATCTGAGAAATGCGTGATCCCTTTTGAAACAAAAATGCCGTCACTGAAAAAAAATGCTTTACGTGGTGAAAACGGCTCTGTAATCTCGATCTGTCGAATGAGCCAAAACTTCGTGAGCAAAAGGTAAACGATTTTCCGCTTCTCGATCTGGTTCCGCTTCCGGTTCTGATACACAGGCTCTCGATATTCGAACGCGATTTCCACTGACTCTTTTCCTTTACATATATAGTGACCCCGAGCCTTTTGTGTGAGATTCGAGTCACGATAGTGGCATCAATGGCCCCGAGAGCAGAGAAGAAACCCGCGGCTGGAAAAAACGGTGATGGGGAATTCGTTTTCAACAGAAAAGAAGCCTTTGAAGCCAGAGAATAAGCTATTAAGGGAAGGCGACAGAAAAACGCAGAGGCTGGCTATTACAGCGAGGGTAAAAAAACTGAATACGGGTTTTACACTGTTCCTTTCAAAACAAGTTTACGATTCCGAGCACTGCTACAAAATTCCTCATAAAGCGATAATGCAGGAGAAGAATCCCTTTCTGTATCGAGATTGACGACTGTAAGCTTTTATCACAGTGAGCAAAGCCGAGGCTAAGACTCAGTGAAGGCTACCTGGCTTACAGAGGGCTCGACCTTAGAAAGGAATGAAGGAACTCAAGAGGTTAGAATACGACGAGGATAGCTAATCAAGAAATCTACAGATCCTGAGAGCAGTTTCGAAATGAACTGAATTTTTCAAACTATGAAAAATTATTTCGAAAAAAAATTCCTGTGCTCTGATACCATAAAAGAATATCGAATGAATTAATTTCGAATGAGCAAACAGCTCAATCATAATACAGAGATATTTACAATAATAGAAACATCAGGTTTCTATGTAGAATATAGAAACACTCAGTTTCATCAAAGAAACTGCTAAAAGAATACAAATAGCAACAGCGAAAAGGAATGAGCATTAAATGCTAAATAGGGATATTTTAATATATTCTAATAACTTCTTCCCTTTTATTGAGAAAATTGTCTAAAGTCTTGCTTTCATGTTGCCATCTAATGCTAAGCGTTAACTTCTTTAATGCAACCTTCAAACTGCTTTCTCCCTCTTTATTTATGTCTTCCAGGAATGTCTTCATGCTTTGCTACATTCTTTCATCAGTTGTCAAAGCTTAGGCAATTATTGACCTGCAAGCTTTATTAGAAAACTATGAAATAACAAATATAATTAGGCAAAGTACAAAGACAATGTGAAAATTTCACTACTAAAATCCTATTACAGTAACTAGAATTATTTCTTCTAACAGTAAATCAATTTATCAGTTTATTGCTACGGCAACAACGAAATAATCCCACCGTGATCTTCACAAAAATACTGTGGAAAATAAAAGCATTAGACACTGATAAAATATTGGCACACACACAATAAATTTGACACAGATATTTTTGGATAAAAGTCACTAGAAAAACCCACTATTGCGGGGGAGCGCCCCCCCCCCCCTTCGAACCCGCTCCCGAAGCGCGCTCCGGGCGGGAGCGGCTCGGGAGCGCGCTCCCCAAATCGCTCCCGGACGGGAGCGATTTTCGGGAGCGCGCTCCCGTAAAAAAATTTGCGCTCCCTGGTCTGTGAGGGAGCGCTTCAGGGAGCGATCGCTCCCGCGCTCCCGGAGCGCTTTTTAATGCCCGGGAGCGATCGGGGAGCGATCGCTCCCTGATCGCTCCCGGGCATTAAAAAACGCTCCGGGAGCGAATTTTAAAAATCCGGGAGCGGTTCGGCGGAAAAAAATTCCGCCGGACCCGAAAAAACAAAAAAATTTAACTAATTTTTTTTGGTTTATAAGCCCAATGGGCCAAAAAAAAATCATTTCAATGAGATTGAGCTTGAGCTTGAGAGCTGAGGAAGAGCAAAGGAGCAAGGAGCAAGAGCTGAGGAGCAAGGAGCCAGAGCTGAGGAGCGAGGAGCAAGTGCCAAGGAGCGAGGAGCAAGCTTGCAGAGGTAAGTAACTTAATCATTTAGTTAGTTTAGTTGGTTAGGTAGTTAGTTTGTTTAGTTTAATTTACCTGTTTGAGTTTAAAGATCATTAATTTAAATTAAATTAATAAATTAAATGAATTAATCCCAATAAACTAAATTAATTTGCAGATTCAAGACTCAAACCCTACAAACATCAAACACGATGGACCTGGGGATTTTTATTGGCATTTTCCTCTTCCTGGTCCCTTTTCTGGTTATTATGGTGGTGGAGAGTAGGAAACGGAGGGGGCCTGAAACTGAAGAGGTGGATGAAGAAGCCGGAGGAAGTCAAATAGGTGAAAACCCCAGTGAGGAGGATGTGGAGGAGGGTGAACATGAGGGTCAAAAAACTAAACAAGACCAAACTCCATTGTGGAAATATGTTCAGAGGGCTGAAACAGGGAGAGGGGGTGGAACCACTAAATTTCATTGCCCCCATTGCAACACTGATTACACAGGCTCATACACCCGTTTGAGAAGACACCTTTGCGGGAAAAGGGCATGGGATGGAGAGAAACAAATAGGAATCAGAACTTGCGACGCGGTGTCAACAGCAGATAGAGCCAAATACATAAAGGAAGAGGAGGACGCCCAATACAAAGCAAAAAGATCAAGGGGTTTCTTTGAAAGCTCACAAAGAACTCCTTCAGCATCCTCCCAAGGCAGTGGATATGGACATGGAGGCTCAGGGTCATCATCTTTACGCCGTAGAACCATATCAGATTTCCTTGATGAGGGGTGTAGGAATGATGTGGATTCAAAAATTTACAGGTTCCTCTATGCAAATGGGATACCATTCAATGTTCTACGCTCACCTTATTGGCACGAAATGGTTTCTGCCATAAATGATGCCCCTAAAGGATACAAGAGCCCTAGGTATGACAAGGCAAGAACTGTTGGCCTTGATCATGAAAAAGCAAAAATATCACATTCTTTGAATAAAATGACAAGTTCTTGGACTAACAATGGGGTGTCCATTGTATCTGATGGATGGACAAATGTAAAAGGCAAGCCATTGATAAGTGTTCTTGCTGTGTCCCGAAGTGGTCCCATTTTTCTAGCTGCACATGATTACTCAGACAAGTTCAAGACCGCTATCAACATTGCAGAAGCATTGCTTGAAACAATTGAGCGTATTGGCCCATACAATGTCATCCAAGTCATCACTGATAATGCTCCTAATTGTAAGGCAGCGGGAGCAATTATTGAGGATAGATACCCGAACATATTTTGGTCTGGATGTTTGGTTCACACATTGAACCTTCTGTTGCATGATATTGTCAAAAACAAAAATGAACAATACCAATGGATTGGTGATTTGTACAAGAAAGGAAAAAAAATGATAAAATTTATTACAAATCATAGCAATACCCATGGCCTTTTCCGCAGTCACTCGAGATTGGAGTTGCTGAAGATTGCGAGGACTAGATTTGGTAGCTATTACCTCACCTTTAGGCGCCTTTTGAAGGTAAGAGAGGGTTTAGCTAGCATGGTATCAAGTCCAAATTGGCAGGTGTTAAAGGAAAGGGCTACAAATGTAGCTGACATTGCAGGTTTTGAAACGGTGGAGGAGGCCGCTCTTGATGGGCAGTTTTGGACAACTGTGAGACAGGTATTGGATTTCACCAAGCCAATTTATAACATGATTCGGTTTGCAAATACAGACAAACCAGTGATTGGCGAGGTGTATGAGCAAATGGATACCATGTTGGGGGAAATAAAAGACATTGTTAATAACAGAGATCCCGACTTGTACAATCTGATTCACGATTGTGTGTGTGAACGGTGGAAAAGGCTTAACCTTCCACTACATTGCTTGGCGTATATCCTTACGCCAAAATACTACTCAGATTCTTGGTTGGGCAAACCTGCAGCAGGGGGTGGTGTTAGGACCAAACCCCATTTAGATCGAGAGGTAACTAAAGGATATCTGGATGCATTAGAAAAGTTGGTGCCTGACAGGGAGGAATGTGCAGCTGTGCGCCTTGAAATAGGCAGATACTTCACTGGCAGTGGTTTGTATGGTAACTTCCATGCAATGGATGACAAAGATAAATTTGATTCTCTCACATGGTGGGAAACATATGGCGGCGACGGACTTTTGCGAAAATTGGCATTGAAAGTTCTTGCACAGGTTGTAAATTCTTCTTCTGCAGAGAGGTGTTGGAGCACCTACAGTTATATACATAATGTGAAAAGAAACAGGCTCAACGAAAACCGAGCAGAAAGCTTGGTTTATGTGCACTACAATTTGAGGTTGTTGAGCCATTACTGTGATCAGGCTAATGAAGATCCCACATATAAAATTTGGGACAATCACCCTGAGGACGACAATTTGGAGGATGGCATTGTACATATGGAAGAACTAGAAGATGAGCTTGTACGGGATGAAGCTGAAGCAGCTGCAGCAGCCATGCCACCTCCACCTCCACCATCCAGTAGCAGTTCTCGGGGCCCGAGTCTTGTTCCATTGCTGTCGCCACCTCCATCGACACCCTCGCGTGGAGGCTCTAGTTCTGGTCGTCGGTCTGGGCGGGAGACTCCTAGAAGACCGCCACGACCTACTTATACTCCTGGAGACTCTCGTGGCAAGGGCCACTTGTAGATTTACAGTTTACTTGTCTTTTTTAGTTTCTATTAGACTTGTCACTTTAGTTTTCATAACTGTTCAGTGTTGAGTTTTGAGTCCTTGACTCTTGACTCTTGACTCTTTCATATCATTATGACATTATGATATTTTTTGTAAACATTATATCACTGTGACAATGAAAATTTGAAGTTTGAAGTTGGGCCTTGGCAATTATAACTCATTGGTAATGATTGTGAATTATGAATATGATGCTTTGTGAAAGACTAAAGTTGTTTCATTTCATCTCATTATTCATGTTTCATTTTATAAATTTTTAACATTTCATATCATGTTAACAGTTAGAAGTTAGGACTTAGAAATATCTTCGATATTACTTCTTGTAATGGTTAAACTTGGCTTACAAGTACAACTTGTTACTTTGGTGATCAATGATGATAAATGTTATTGAATTGAATGTTATTTTAATTTATTATTTTACTAAGGTTGATGACGATTATAATTTCTAGATGATTGATGTGATATGGTTCAATGATCAATTTATGTTTTTTTATGTTTTTTATGTCTATTTCATCATTCTACATGTTTTTGTTGACATATATGTATCGAAAATTAAAAAATATAAAAAATATATATATTTTTAAAAAATCGCTCCGGGATTCGCTCCCAAACCGGGAGCTTCTGAAAATGGTCGCTCCCGCTCCCGCTCCCAAGTAACACTAGAAAAACCTAATGTGGGAAAATTTGTGCAACCGTTGAGGGTTTTTATTATTAAGCAGTAGTAAGATATTCTGAGTACAATTGGATGTCAAAATCTAGCAATCCTACAGAGAAAAGTACTCGCAAAAATCTAGTAAGGAATTTTCCTCACCCCACAAGCAATATGGGCTCTGGCTGCCAACAACAAGAGGGTCGTCCAAACAACTTCTGCACAAGCCTGCGTCACCCTAGCGCATTCCCTTCCACGCTCTACCTAGAACAGTTGCTACTCAAGTTGTCTTGTCTACTGCTCACTGAGAAACTGTCTCTCCGGCACTTTGGTAAATCTTTCCAACCTCTGGAACTGAAACTCAGCTTCTCTCCAACAAAATCAAATTGCCTCTAGAGACTTCTACGTAGCCCCTGTGTTAGCCTCTCTATGGTTATTTCTGCCTCTCTACAAGCTACTCTCTGGAACTAGAATCTCTTCCTTCGGACTCACTATCCCTACCCCTCTCTATCTCTGCTTCCTTCTTGGGCTCAAACTCTTCCAGCAACTGTTGCTACTCTCTAGAAAATCGAATTTCCCAAGGAAATTGATCATTAGTGTGTCAAGTGTATGTTCTCCATCTCGCCATCGGCCTCCTATTATAAACTCGTGTTGGGACTCCAATGGCCAAGATTAAAACATAATCAATGACTAAGATTATTTTTGGATCGATCTGTGTGAGTTTCTAGATGATTCACAACTTTCTCAATTAATATTGATTAGCTAACCCCTTTTCCTAAGTTTATACTTAGGAAATATTTAAAAATGAGCTAATAATCTAATTAAGACACTTCTACGTGGAATTTCCAGAAACGATTTATAGTTTATGGAGAACTCCTATGTTTTAGCCTTGTCACAAAGTCCCGAAACTAGAACACCTTCGATGCTACAAAAACTAACACTCCCTCTTAACGAAGAAGGTGTTCTAGTGCTACACTACTGCTCCAACACCTTATCTCTGCACCACCCTCTGTATCCGATGTTGATGTCTGGCCATTGTGACTGCCTACCACTGCCAACCAACCATTGCGCAACTCTAATGTTGCATTTGTGTTGCTGCTAACACTGTTGTACTACTACCAACTCTGCATTTGCACTTCACTCCCTCTCATCTGTTGTTATTGCAACTACAACAACTGCAACTGAGAAGCATCCAAAATATTGAATCAATTGTGTTTGTGATGCATCTGTCACCTAAGCATCTAACTACCACTAGCCTTTGCACTGTCCACTGAAGTATCTACGCTACTGTTGACTCTGTTACTGAGCCTCCTACTCTACTATCAACACTGCTCCACGCTCCTCAGCACTTGATTACAACTAGTCTGCAACTGTCACTCTGGAATCTGACTGCATCACTAATACTTATCCATACTACTACTAAATATTGTGGGCTGACGTAGCAAGGTAATGATCCATGAGGAAGACACCTCAATGGACCTTACCCAACCTATGCAACTCTAGAACTATAGCTCCATGTCGCCGCACCTCACTCAAAGAGCTATAACTGCTAACATGGGAAAATCTTCCTTCAACCTAGAGGACAATTTGTCTATCTCTGCAGATGTTACCGCTTGGTGTTGCTTATCTTTCTTGTCCTTCTTCCTAAGAGGGCAATGGGTACTGTAGTGGCCAAACTCATCACACCTGAAGCACTTGACCTTAGATAGGTCCTTTTTTTCTTCGTCTCCCCTTGTCCTTGACTAGGACCCTTTGATGTTAGAGCCACATTCTCCTCTTCCTCACCCTTCGTGCCCTTGCTACTGCTTCCACTGATGGTGCTCTTTAATAGAGCTCGCCTCAACTCCTCCTGTTGTAGGTTTGACCACATCCTGTCCCATCTAGGCAATGTGTCTCGACCCAAGATACATTGGACAAAGACTTGCCACTCCTCTAAGACACTGTTTAGTGCCAACCGTACAAGCTTTTTCGGTTGAGGTGCTTCACCAACAGTTGCAAGTTGATCACAGACTTCCTAAATCCTAGTGAGGAAGCAATCTATGCCTTCACCCTTCTGCATTTGGATACTTCTTAGCTTCTCCTGCAGGAACATCTTTTGTTGCTCAGAAGTACTCGAAAGTATTCTGATATAGCTGGTCGAGCGCTTCCCACATATCTTTGGCAGTGTCGTTGCCATATATATGTGAAACTATATGGTCTCAGACTCCATCCAAGATCTATCAATTCACTTTCACCATCTCTTTCCTGTACTCCTTCAGCTGATATGCATCCTAAGGAACTGCCACCACATTATCTACATAGGCTTTCAGGCCATATTCATCTAGCAAGAGGGACATCCAAGCCTTTCAGATGACAAAGTTGGAGGCTCCGTCCAACCTATCCTGATCTCTAAGCCCAGTTGTGTTCATCTCTGAATCTGGACGAAAATCTCCCTCTTTCCCCCTGCTCAATTGCTGAATCTACTACTCGCACTCCCTTTTGGAGTGAGAAACTCTACTTGCAGCTACTGCCAACTGCAACTGGAAAATCAGATTTCTAGGCCAAAAACCCTCTGAGAGAAATTCTCTCTATGTACGCCTTTCTCTTCCACTCGTCATTGATTCTGCTGCGCAAACTGCTACAAAACCCTTTTCTGGCCAAACAAGGAATCTGCCCAGCAAAAATACTAGACTGTCTGCCTACTGGAATAACTCGAACCGGTAAGCCGAATTTTATGCCCACCTGTATTGAAAAAATCGAACTTGCTCAAGCAACTTGCACTGCCTAGCTTAGGCTCTATGTAGCCACCAGAAATTCGAAGGAGCCAAGTCGTTGTCGGTCTGCAGTGGTGATGCGGCGGTGACGGCACCGGTCCAACAGCTGAAGGTTGTGGCAGCTTGGTGTTTGTTTGTGTCGTGGGGTTGCAGCAACTCAGGTGGCTGCAGCTATGCAACCAACGGGTGGTTTGTTTTTGTTTTTATTTTTCTTTGTTTATTATTTGTTTTTAATTTTTTATTATTATTATTTCATTTTGAATATTTTTTTGGTTATATATATATATATATAGATATAACTTCTTTTATCTTTGATTTTTTTTAAATGTTTTTTTATAAAAAAAAATTATAATTTTTTTTTTGCTATTCCCTTTATATATATATATATAGATAGATAGATAGGTTGATAGCAAGATGGAGAACCTCCAAAAAATTTGTCTGGCCAAAAGCCTCACTCAAACGACAAAAACCTTGATGAAGAGTTAATGGCCAAAGTTCGAGATTGGAGAATGTTTGAATACAAGTGATATGAGATATGATATATGAGATTGATTACAAATGAGGGCCCGCTGATAAACCCAGGCATGTGTCCCTTCATGAACGGTCATGTCCTTAGAGACATGCCAACCATTATTTATTATTATTGTTAATTATGTAATTTATGTAATTTATATTATTTTTATATATTATATTCATAAAAGAGAACATTCCAGACTGGCAGAGACTATGGGATCACTGCATTCAAGAGGAGACTCAAGAGGAGTCTAGAGCCAACAAGTAGGGAGGTGATGATGAAAACTTGGCCCTTATTGATAGTATGAAGAAGGGCAAAGGGAAATTTTTCATCAAGAAAGGTAATAATGAAGGAGAACGACATCATCCTGGAAAGAAGAAAGACCTGAACAAGATCACGTGCTTTGTTTTCCATAAGCAAAGGTCATTATGCTTCTCACTGTCTAGATAAGAAGAAAGGCAAAGGGAACACACAATAGGTATGAGCAACAGTAGAGTCCCAAGAGAGTGAATTTGTAAAAAAGTTCAAGAATGATTTTTCCCTTGTTTCTTGCCTTTCTACCAGCACTATTATTAGTGGTGCTTGGTACCTAGACAGTGTTGCCTCCTGCCAAATGACTAAAGCACGAGAGTTGTTCATTCAAATTTCAGAGGATGGCTTAGGGATCAATGTAGAGATTGGTGGTGATGCCAAGTATGTATTGAAGGGACAAGGGACCATGAAATTCCATCTTGAGTCAGGAGGATCGTTTAATGCTTAGGAGGTGTTGTATGTCCCTAGTCTATAGAAGAAACTATTGTCCATCTCAGTCATGGAGGACAAAAGCTATGCAATTACCTTCCAAAAAGGGCAGGTGTTCATATGCTTAGAGGTAGCCAGTCCAAACACAACTGTGAGGATTGGAGTCGGGAAAATTATACAAACTACCAAGCAAGCTTGTTCAAGCACTAATGTGTGATAGAGAGTTTGTGCAAGCTTTGGCATACGAGAATAGGGCATCTACATTACAGGGCACTAACCATACTAAGAGAGATGATCATTGGACATCTTAAGTTCAGTCTAGATCATCAAGGAGTGTGCAGAGATTGTGCGCTTAGCAATTCTATCAAGGCTTCAGTTCCCAGCAGTGAAACTCAATCCAAAGGGATTTTGGCTCTAACACATTCCGATGTTTGTCGACCTATGTTAGTGACATCAATGAAGGGTGCATCCAGTTATGTCACCTTCATGGATAATTTCTCAAAGAAGACTTGGAACTACTTCATGAAGACCAAAGATGAGATCTTCAATCAATTCAAGGAATTCAAAACTCATGTTAAGAACTTGACAGGGAAGAAGGTCAAAGTGTTGAGATCTAGCAATGAGGGTGAGTATACCTCCAATGAGTTTCGATATTTTTGCAAGGATGTAGGAATCTAGGAGAAGACAGTTGCCTATAACCCACAACAAAATGGGGTTGCAAAAAGGAAGAACAGATCCATTATCATTTTTGTGAAATTCATGATCCAGGATCAGAGTTTGTCGATGTTTCTATGGGCAGAAGTGTCAGGCCAGGCAGTAACTCTCCAAAGGCAGAAAAACTGATTGATGTATTATTCCATAGGTAACCCATTTTTATATACAAAAGGGAGTGATTGTTCAGTTCATCTCCCGATGATTGTTCACCTTCCCAATTTATTTAGCTACATAAAATTCCCAATCATGAAGATTAGGTGTCAACATTCCCCCCCTTAATCTGAAGGGATGTTGGTGAGTCCAAGCATCATTCTGAATCGTTCAAGATTTTCCTTTCCAAGTGCTTTGGTGAAGATGTCTGCAATTTGCTCATTTGTGGAACAATGACGGAGATGGATTGTTTTGGCCTCAACATGATGTCGAATCAGATGATATTTAGTATTGATATGCTTTGTTCGATCATGGAACTTTGGGTTCTTGGCCAGTTTTATTGCAGAGGTGTTATCAATCATGAGTGGAGTTGATTGTACTTGTTTTACCTGCAAATCTTCAAGAATTTTCCTGAGCCACACAATTTCTTTCGTTGCTTCAGCTGCTGCCACGTATTCTGCTTCTGTTGTGGAATCTGTTGGAACTGATTGTTTGCGTGATCTCCAGGAGACAGCTCCTGATCCAAGACTCATAGCATATCCTGAGGTAGATACCCCAGTTTCTTTGTCTCCATCGAAGTCTGAATCAGAGTATCCAATCAAGCTGAAGTCGTCCACCTGTGTATACTTGATTCCAAGGTCTTGAGTTCCCTTCAAGTACCTTAGAACTCTTTTTGCAGCAGACCAATGTCCCTCACAAGGGTTTTGCATGAACCTAGAGAGGATTCCAACAGTAAATGAAATGTCTGGTCTGGTAGTAGTGAGGTAGATGAGACTTCCTACAAGCTGTCTATACGTTGTTGCATCCTCAAATTCCTTTCCTTCAATAGATGTGAGCTTTAAGTTTTGTTCCATTGGAGTAGAAAGAGGATTGCACTCTGTCATGCCAAATCTGTTTAACAAATCTCCAATGTATTTCTTTTGAGAAAGAAATATGGATTTTGGATGTTGCGTTACTTCAATGCCAAGATAGTAATGAACATAGCCCAAATCAGTGATTTCAAAACTTTTCCCCAATTCCTTCTTTATGGATGCAAGGTAGCTTTCATTGTTCCCTGTCATTAAAAGATCATCTACATATACCACAATATACACAACTGTTTTGCCAACTTTCTTGACAAATAAAGTTGCATCATCAAGATCAAAATGATTGAAGTTGAGTTTCAGAAGATGCTCAGTTAGTTTTTCATACCAGGCTCGCGGTGCTTGTTTGAGGCCATACAAGGATTTCACAAGTTTGCATACTTTATGTTCATGTCCTTTCACAGCAAATCCTTCAGGCTGGGACATAAAAACATTCTCTTTTACATCTCCATTCAAGAAGGCAGTTTTTTACATCCATTTGATGGACTTTCCAACCGTTCTGAGCTGCTAGTGCAAAGAGTGTCCGAATGGTGGCCCATTTTGCTGTGGGGGCAAAAGTTTCCTCATAATCGACCCCTTCCTTCTGTGCAAAACCTTTTGCCACAAGCCTAGCTTTGTGCTTGTCAAGTGAGCCATCAGCTTTGTACTTGTTCTTGTAG
The DNA here is from genome assembly GCA_031772625.1 of Pinus tabuliformis. Classification (NCBI taxonomy): domain Eukaryota; kingdom Viridiplantae; phylum Streptophyta; class Pinopsida; order Pinales; family Pinaceae; genus Pinus; species Pinus tabuliformis. The sequence continues at coordinate 1,082,821,561 of CM062805.1, read as the reverse complement.
ACCCACTTGCAGCCAATTGGTTTGGTTCCAAATGGAGGATCAACCAGCTTCCAAGTGCCATTCTTTATGAGAGCATCATACTCCTTTTGCATCGCTTCTTTCCATTCATCATGAGAAGCAGCTTCTTTGAAGGAAGTTGGTTCAAAATCTGTAGACAAGTTCAATTCACAATCATAAGTAACATCCATATCAACAGGTGAATTAGAGTCATCTACATCACCTCCATTTTGTCGGTTTGAATTTCTGGTTCCTGTTTTTCCAATTTCATCAGGATGAACACTTTCAAGTGTCTTTGTCAGCCATTTTGGGGGACCTTTCTGAGATGGTCCAGGCTGCTCTGTTGATTGACTTGGGACTGAATCAAGATTGAGTCTCCCAATTCTATCAATTACATCACTTAAAGCATCATCCGTTGTTGGAGTTTCATGCAGGGGAGATTGTTCTTCAGAAGAAGATTCCACATGTTGATCTAGTATAGGAATCCCACCTTCAAGATGTGGAATCTGATTATCAAATTCTTGAAATGATTTCGTTTTTGCAAATCTATCCAAGCGATCAAGTTGCCGCTCAACAACATTGTTAGATTTGGATGATTCAAGAAAAATGACATCTCTAGATACAACAAACTTCTTATTTACTTCATCATAGAGGCGGTATGCTTTAGAGGTGTTTGAATACCACAAGAAGATACACTTACGACTTCTAGCACCAAGTTTGTTTCTATGTACCTTTGGTATCAAAGCATAACAGGTGGAACCAAAGATCCTGAGATGTTTTACCGAAGGAACATGTCCATACCACAATTCATAAGGAGTCTTGTTTCTTATAGCATTAGATGGACATCTATTCTTTATATATGCAGCACATAGAACAGCATCAGCCCAAAACATTATCTTTACATTTTTGAAGAAAAACATGGATCGTACCATATTCAAGATTGTTCTATTCATTCTTTCAGCTACACCATTCTGTTGGGGATTATAAGGCACAGTTGTTTGATGTTTGATCCCATGTTGGCAAAGATAGTTTTCAAATTCATTTGATGTATATTCTTTTCCACTATCAGTGCGAATAGACCCAATATGAGATTGTGCATCATTTTCAATCCATTTATGAAAATTCTTGAATGTTTGAAAAGCATCAGATTTGTTCTTCAATAAATAAACCCAACACATTCTGGTGTAATCATCAATAAATGTCATGATATATTTATTTCCATTTGCAGAAGGAACAGGCATTGGACCACATAAATCTGAATGAATGAGTTCAAGCTTCCTATGGGCTCTTGAATGTGAATCATGAAAAGACTGTTTGCTATGCTTTCCTAGAATGCAAGCATCACATTGCTTATGTTTCCTAGGAATTGTAGGCAAACCAGCAACACCATTTTTCTTCAATAAGCGGAGACTGTCATAGTTTAAATGTCCAAATCTAGCATGCCATAATAAACTTGATGGAAGTGTACCTTCTTCATGATGAGAAATATATGACAAATGTTGTGCATGAGCAGAGGTTCCTTGCAGTTTGAGAAGCCTTTCTTCTTCTATTCCCCTCATGACAAGTGAGTGGTCAGATGCTTTTCTTACCTCAAGCTTGCCATCAAACATATGAATGGAGTGACCTTGCTGGCGGATGTGGACCAAGGACAGCAAGTTTCTCTTGAGCTGTGGGAGATATAGAACATGATCCAGAAGAAAGTCTGGAAGACCAGGCAGTTTAAGCCTGATTGTGCCAAGCCCTGATGGCTTGATTTTTGACTGATCTGCAAAGTATACTGCTCCATCAACATTGTCAGTGAAATCTTCAAAAAAATCTTTCCTATGAGTCATATGACAAGTTTCTCCTGAATCAAGCAACCAATCATTTTTCGAAGAAGCAAGTGAAGCATTAAACAAATCTTCATTTACTCCAATGTTACATTGTGCCTCAATATAGTGAGCGGATTCAGGTGCTTTACCTTTGTCTGTATCATTAATTTTACCTTTCTGCTGGTTTCTTTTCTGCTCAATTTTGTCCCATGGTAGCTTGCATGTAGAAGCATCATGTGATCCATTTCGTTTGCAGCGAATGCAATGCAGATCTGCTTTTTCTCCTTGAGATTGTCTGCCCCCCTGCCTCTGAAGTATCTTCCCCTTCCTCTTCGTCCACCTCTTCCTCTTGTAGAATCTTGAGCAGGATGCTTTTCTTTATGAGCAAGGCAAACAATCTCTTCAGAAGATTCAAGCACTGTCTTCTTTCCAAAGGCTTTCTCTCTTTCAGCAAACTTTCACAAGAGAGTCAAAGGTTATATCTTTAAGATTTCCATTTGCTTGTAAAGACTCAAGATAATTGGAGTAAGTAGGATAGAGTGCCTTGAGAAAAGCAATAAGAGGGATATCCAGCTCAACCTTAGTGGATTTGATATCATGCATTATGGATTTTACTTCAGAAGCAAGAGCAAGAGGATCATTATTTTTCAGTTCAAGAGTGAAGAGTTTAATCATGAGCTGAACAACTTCAAGTGCAGAATGTGAGTCATAGAGTTCTTTGAGATTTTGTAAAGCTTCAAAGGCAGTTGAATATGATGAAATATGGCGACTTACTTCTTCATTTACAGATGCTGCGAATAATGCATATGCTTTGTTGTTCTTGTTATCCCAAATGACGAGCTCTTTGTCTGATGTAGGTTGTACTGGGTCATTGTCTCCTTCTCCGACACACACTCCTTTCCACAACTCATTGAAGATGAGGGTGTGTTTTATCATCCGGGACCATGTAGGATAGTTCTCCTTGCCAGTGAGAACTATTCCTACCATAGAGATGATTGAATGCATTCTGTAAAAAAATACTTCTGCTGATAAAAAAAAAACTTTTGCTGATAAAAAGAACTTCTGCTGATAAAAAACTTCTGCTGATAAAAAACTTTCTGCTGATATACAATGAAGTTGTATTCAAAAGGGCAACTCAAAAGATTTCAAATCCACAATGTGACCCCTATAAATCCATCATTGTATAAATTCACCTTACATAAACTTCATATAAGTTTCATATAAGTCCATCATATAACCCTCATAAAACTTCACCTTATAAATCTTATATAAATCTCATAAAAGTTCACCTATAAATATCATGGTCATGCGCATTCTTTGAACTGTAATTTACAGCGGTCAACTTCGGCAAAGCATTAAACCAAGTTATGGAGGCCAGCGCACAAAACTTATTTGAAATTCGAACTATTCAAAATGTATTGAAACCATTCACCACACCTTTTGATCGTATACCATTCAGGCATGTCAAAAATACCATTGGAACTTATTTGAAACAGGCAGCAAGCGTATTTATTTGAAAAATTCAAAATATATGTCAGCAGCATTCAAAACCGCGTTCAAAACTTATGAGAGTTTCGCAGCAGTAATTTAAAAAACGCGCAGGCAGCACTTATTTGAAAACAGCAGCATCATTCCGCCAACCTTAAACCAGTACAGTGCTACACCATTGAGCCACAGCGGCAACACTTATTTGAAAACAGCAGCATTTGTTTGAAAGCACCACGAACAAGGGAAGAGAGAACAAGATTGCAGACAGCATAGCATGGCTGACCAGATAAATATGTATATTTTAAAACAGTTTTTTTTCTCACAAAAAAACATTGATTTTATTTTGATGAGGTGTTCTCACTGCTTCGTCTGAGGCAAGACTGCTTCCAGCGCCTTCCGCTGCTCAGGAGTAAAGGAATCTGGAAAATCTACAGATAAATGAATGTACAAATTACCTTTCATAGAAGGTCGATGGTAAACCGGCATTCCTTCATCTTCAATAACCTTGAACTGACCCGGCTTGACAACTTCAGCCGCACTTGATTTGATAAGCAGTTGCCTACCATCCAGATGGGTTAATACAAATTGGAACCCACACAGTGCCTCCCTCAATAATAAGGTATGCTCAACAACAAGATCATCTCCCTTTTCCCGCGGCAACGCCAATTTCTTCTCCTGCGGTTTCTCCGACAACAAAGCGCAGCGTGGGCATTCAATGCTCAATCATCCATCGTGACAGTGATAAAGAAAGCGCGGCAACGCCACTTTCTTCTCTTGCAGTTTCTCTGATGAGAATAAGTGTGCAGCGTCAGGCCTATGCAGGTCAGAGACAAGCGTTATGGACAAAGCGCAGTGGCAGAGGCAGATTATTTCAGAACAGAAGGGAATAAAGCAGAGGCAGAGGCAGAGGTCAGGACAGAGGAGTTACAAGGAGCATAATAGCTAAAACATGGAGCTGGCTCTGATACCATGTCAGGCCAGGTAGTAACTCTCCAAGGGCAGAAAAACTGATTGATGTATTATTCCATAGGTAACCCATTTTTATATACAATAGGGAGTGATTGTTCAGTTCATCTCCCGATGACTGTTCACCTTCCCAATTTATTTAGTTACATAAAATTCCCAATCATGAAGATTAGGTGTCAACAAGAAGCATGGAACACAATCGTGTACTTGCATAACAAGATTCCTCACAAGATTTCAAAGGACAAGACCCCGAAGGAAGCATTCACAGGGGTGAAACCTAAGATAGGACACGTCATAATTTTTGGTGGTCAAGTCTATATCCACATGCCTGAGGAGAAGAAGATAAATTTGGAGTCCTCGGGTGAGAAGGGCATTTTGGTTAGATACAGCGAGGAGTCAAAGGCATACAAGATCTCTATGCCAGCATAATGAAAAACAGCTGTGAGCAGGGATGTCAAGTTCGATGAGAACTTGACCTCCAAGAAATCTCATGATCTACCTATAGTTGTAGAGGATATCCAGCAAGTGGATCCAAATGATGAGTAGAGTTCACATAGTTCTAGTGCAGAGGGCCAGTCTTTAGAGGAGGGGCAGTTATCCCCCTCCAAATCAAACGAGAGGCCCAGAAGCTTTGAGCAGACCTTGAGAGATGCTCGAAATCATGTGGAGGCTCCTAGAACCACATTCAAGGAGAGAAAGCCTCCACGAAAGTTTCCAACATATATGGCTTTAATGACCAGCATCATAGACTTAGAGCCTTCCAACTTTGAGGAAGTAGCCAACTAGCAGGTATGGAGAGATGCCATGGTGGAGCACAACTTCATCATGAAGAATAATGTCTGGGAGATTGTGCCAAGACCAATAGGGAAGTCAGTGGTGACTTCTAGGTGGTTGTTCAAAATCAAGCATGCGACAGATGGCAATGTAGAGAAGCAAAGGCAAGATTTGTGGCCCGAGGATTCTTTCACAAAGAGGGGGTAAACTAAGAGAAGACTTTTTCCCATGTTGCCAGATACTCTTTAGTCTGAGTAGTGATATCTATTGCATTAGCTTTGGGGTGGAAGATTCACCAAATGGGTGTGAAGACAACATTCCACAACAGAGTTATTGAGGAAGAGGTATATGTAGAGCAACCACAGGGATTTGAGGTACATGAAAGAGAGTCACATGTATGCAGGCTTAAGAAAGCCTTGTGTGGACTCAAACAGGAGCCGAGGGCATGTACTTCAGGATAAACAGTTATTTGTAGAGCATGGGCTTCACCAAGGGTGAGGCAAATTCCAACCTATACTTCATAGTGGTTGGATTTGAACCCTTCATCTTCGTGCTCAGTGGATGTTTTAATTCTTACTAGGGAAGACAAGCTAATTGTTGAGAGCAAGTTAGACTTGGCAACAGAATTTGAGATGAAAAGCATTAGGTTGATGCATTACTATATGGGGCTTGAGGTTTTGCAAAGATCAAGAGAGATCTTCCTTGTATAACGACAGTATACAATGGAGATCCTGAAGAGATTCGAGACGGAGGAGAGTAGACCTATGGCTACAATGATGATGACCAATCTGAAGAAAGTGGATTCTTCAAAGTCAGAATTGGCAGATTCCAAACAGTATAGGCAGTTGATTAGCTCATCATGTATCTGGTCAACACTCGACCAGACATTTGTTATGCTGTGAACACCTTGAGTCAGTACATGGTGGAGCCAAGGCAAGTGCATTGGATCGTAGCAAAGCATGTACTCAAATACTTGCAGGGAAAACTGGAGTATGGCTTGAGGTACCTTGGTGGAGATGGGGTGAAGTTTCAAGGCTATTCAAATTTGGACTGGGTAGGGAGTGATACAGATCGGAAGAGCACTTCTAGGTGTTCTTTTAGTTTGGGGTTTGTAGTGATTTCCTGGTTCAACAGGAAGCGGACTTCAGTAGCACGAAGTTCAGAAAAAGCTTACAATATGGCAGTCAGTTTGGCTAGTTATGAAGCAGTTTGGCTTCGCAAGTTGCTTACAAGATTGTTTGATCAGAAGTTGGAGCCTACGATGATTCATTGTGACAATCAAAGCTACATGAAGCTCTCAAAGAATCCAATATTTCATGGCAAGTCTAAAAACATCGAGATCTGATACCATTTCATCAAATATAGGGTCATGAAGGGAGCAGTCAAGCTCCAGTATATTCTGACAAATAAGCAGGGTGCAGACATACTCACCAAACTTTTCGTGAAAGGAAAGTTTGTCTTCTCTTCAGATAAGCTTGTAGTGGTTGAGAATACCTTCTTCACTAAGAGGGAGTGTTGATGATTGTAGCTCTGATAGGTATTTCCGCAAAAGAAAAGGGTTCAAATTGCAGGATTTGTCATTAAATGACTCTTAGACTTAGGAGTTTAGTTTATTCATTAATTAATAAAGTGAATGGCTTTTCATAAAATGAGTTTAAATTAATAAAGTGCCTAAGTTTGGGTACTTATGATTTAAGTTAAAGTTTGGACCATTGCTCTCAATTCAAGATTAGATTTAATCTTGACAGTTGAGATTAGGGATTTGGCCCAACTCAAAATTATAAAAGGATGCCAAGTGAAATAGATGATACAACCAATTATTTTTCAAGGATTTTGAGAAAGAGAGAGAAGCAAAAGGAGGACATTTTGATTTTTCGGGCAAGGAGAAGAAATGCAACAACAGTGAAGGAAAGGGCAGTCATTAGTTTGCAGGCCATACAGACCATACAGTCTAGCATAGAGGTGATTCGGGGCAGATTTCTGAGAGCTGGAAATTCAGGTTTACTGGGCTTCGTTTGTAATTGTTCATAGAGCCATTTTCCCAGTATGGGAGGTCTTGTAAGTTCGAAAGTTATTTGAATGATGAACTGAGGTTGAAGAGCATAAAAATTGTGCATGCATGAGATTTTCTTTTCTTTTTTTTGCCTTTTCATGCTTTTCTTACTTTTCTAAGTTTTTCTATTGCCTTATTTAGTTAAAAAATTCTAGTAGTGTAAATCTAGGTCTGATCTATTTACCTAGGCACTGGTTTTCAGAAATCAACATAAGGATCTCAAGAATATGTTTTACAAGGAATTAACAAAATATGACAAAAATAAATTCTCACCTAAAAGACAACAGTCAAAAATTACATGCACAAGTCAAAAACACCAAGGTTACAAAGTAGTGCAGTAATAGATTAGAACAAGAGAAGAAGGATCTCGATAAAGAATTCAAAAAACGATGAAAAAATTTCTCGCTTAAGGAATCTCAATCAAACATTGCTGGAACAAATCAGAAAGTTAAAAAACTTAGAAACATACATTAAAAATGAAGTCAACAAATCAGAAAATGAAGAACTTTCACACCTAAAGAATCATAATCAAAACCTACTTATGCAAAATAAGAAGACTATGAATGATAAAAAATCATTGAAAAACAAATTAAAACAGCTTATCCAAAAGGAACATCAAAGTCCTCAAACATAAAAATCCAAGTTGTGGAGAATGGAACAAATACAAATCCAATCCATGTCAAACCTCAAGAAGGTGGAAATTCATTTGAAGGACACTCTTGGACGCTAGAGTACAAATGATGGAAATTCCAAGTGTACTTATTAAGAGAAGTTCAGCCATTAATGCAACATTAGTGCTTGAAGAAAATAATACCCCAGAAGTAAATCACGAAAACACTACAAATACAACAAGGGAAAGTCTTGTTACCAAGACACCTTGTTGACATCCCAACCACAGCAACAAGTATCTTAACTACTTAATGTATCAACATCACTCAAGATGGAAATAATTAACCTATCTTTTGAAGAATATTGATACCAATATCATGGAGTCTCATAATAAAAATTCATCTTGGGTATCATATAAGTGCAACATTCCACAAAGGATAGAATTAGGATGGTCAGATCATTTTACATTTTGATAATCTACTCAATAATTTGAAATCCATAACATCTCATATAATCAACCAGACATCATCAAGAATAAATAATCATGTGAAGACACTACAAGCCAGAGCAAAGATATAAAACATTTCCATACATATTCTTTGAGGACAATTTAATTTCTAAAGGGGAAGACAATGTTGTTGATTTTTGTTAGCATTGGATGTTCTCTAGCCTTTAAATTTGGAGGAGAGGCTAAGGCACATGAGATCTCCAAGACCCAGCAATCGTTTTGATAAATTCCACCCGAATGAGGAGTTATTAAAATAATTAATACTTTTAATGGGTTCTGTTGACCACTATATGTCAATGACCCATAGCAGAACACCCCCCTTTTTTCGCAAAAGGGATAGCGCATGATCGATGTGTTCGTGTCGTACAACTATCATCATCAGTTTCACTTCCAAGATGTTATGTAAACCCTTTCTGCATATGTATAATGTAAATAATTTCAGCAAATCCGTGTTGTGTGGGTAATTGCCTAGGTAAACCTACTTTTCTGGTGACAATCTACATTCCGGGAGGTTTTTTGTCTCACCGATCCATTCTCGAATGGTCAACAAAGTTTTCCTTCAATCTTACCCCAAAGCTGGAATGGATTTTGTCACTAGGATCTTAAGCGAGTCCTAGTGTTCTAGATCGAGACTATGTAAAAGTGATTTGGGAATAATCCTAACTATTTGGTTAGGTTATTTTATTACAAATTGCTTGGTTTGTTGGATTATATTTGTGTCGCAGAAATGGGTAGTCTATAAGAGTCTTTTACAAATGGGTTTTCCCCCTTGAGATATAAAAAATACGAAAATCATGATGTAAAGTGTCTTAAGGGTTGGAAAAATAATTTATCCCCTCATAGGTTAATTAATTAAATTTTTTGGCCAAAAATTAATTAAAATCCTAAGCTAGAAATTTAATTAATTCTAGGTTCTAAGTAAATTTAAATTCTCCAAAGGCAAAATTAGTTGGTCCATAAAAATTAAATTTTAAAAGGTCTAGGGTCTAAGGTGAATTATTTATTTTAATAAATTTTAAGCCTTTGATCCCTAGGGTTAAGTCAAAGTCAAAATTTTGGGAAAATTAATTCAAAATTTTAATTTTTGAATTCATTAAAATGCGTTTAATTGAAAATTTCGAATTTCCCCAAATATTTAAATATTTCAACAGATGAGATTAAAAGGAATTTTAATCTTCATCAACGGTCAAGATTGTTTTGACGAGGATCACTCGAACTAGACGTTGGAGGATTTATCTTTAAATAGGAAGTCATTCGTCGGTGAATGGATCCGACCTTTGAGTCGTGTACTTAGCAAAAAGCTCTTGTGTAATCTTCTTCCTAGATAATAAAGAAAGACTTTGGGGTGAAGTTTGTTGGTGTTACTCTTCATGGGAATACAGTAAGATGTGTTGTTTTCATGCATAAATTTTTCTAAAGCCATTGATAATAGCTTCTAAAGAGTGATTTGAGTAGAGGTATCTTGCTCAGTTGCTGAGGTTTAAATAATAATCTAAATTTTGAACGTAATAACAGGTATCTCTATTTGTCTGAATTTTATTATTATTTTCTCGCTCTATTTTTAATGGTTGGATTGAATTTTGCAGGAAAATCTTGATTTTAGATCCTCAAGCGTTAGGAGAAGTTTTTAGTTGGACTAGCCAACTCCCAATCCATGTTTTCTGAAGAGCCCAGCTAAATTTAATCTCAGGCTTATCATAAGAATTTTATTGGTGATACATGAAGGGTTTCAAGCTAAGCACCTCCTTTAAAATTTAAAAATTTAATTTTTATGTGCGAAATTGATAAATCTGGTTGTTGAGAGCATCAGATTATTAGATCTGTGACTGGAGTTGAACTCACACTCCTCATCTCTGATAGATCTGTAATTCTTGTGCATAGATATGTAAAAATTTTGGGTTTCTGACTTGGGTTTCTGGGTTCTAGTTTTATCATTGTATATTTCATTTGGGTGTTTTCTTGTTTTTGTGCAGCTACAGATCTGAGGAGAAAATTTGTGCAGAATCCAGATCTAGGCCCTGAAGGGTAAGATCTAAATCTCTAGGGTTTATCAACGTAATTTTCCAAGGGTATCATTCAAATATTTTGCAGTCCAAGGGTTTGAAAAAAAAAATAATCTGGAAATAATTTTACAGGGGTTTCACTGATAAATCTGAAGCATTAAAATACAATGGTGTGAAATTCGTTTTTCTGGGTTTATCTTGAGGTTTGGGCTACAGTTTCTCTGTTGCCTGGGGTTTTCTAACAGAAAATTTCAAATTTGTTTTTACTGCTTACATCTTGGGATTTTCTGAAAATTTCAGATTTCTTATCCCTTTGCCCAAACCCTCCTCTCTATTGCCCGAGTTTGCATCCTCCTCCTGCGTCCTCCTCCTCTGTGTGCTTGCAAACTTTCGATGCCCTCAAAGCTTCTTCTTCTTGCCCACTACATTCCACACCTGCCAACTACAAGTTGCATCTTCTCCCTCATACCTCTGTCAGCGCCCTCCTGCATTTCCAAACACTTCCTGTAAATGTGTTGTCCCTACCTTTGCTGTCTAAGTCTATTTCGTTGCTCCTCTGCGTATCCTTCTACCCTCGAAATTTCGTCCAGCCCGCAACCCTCAAATCTGCGTTCATACCCGTAGTCTTCTTATCCATACCCATTCCTCGCTCCATATTCCTTTATTGTTGTCATCGCAGATCCATCCTACCCACAGCCTTTCATCCATCATTGCCACCATCTGACCCACGTCCATTCCACTGCTCCAAACCAGCTCCCTCAACCTCCTCTCCTCTATCGTCACTGCGCTCACCGCCGCAAACCTCCATACACCAACAACAAAAAACATTTGATTATTATTTATATGTATGCATTAGGTTAGGCTAAGTCTTATTTTTATTTAGTTTAGTTAGTTTCTTTTTTCATTTCATTTGTATAATCGTTAGGGGTTAGGGTTAATATTTTTCATTTGAGATTTGATTTTGATTTTGATTTGTTTTTTTTTTTTTTAATTTTCATATTTTCTTTTTTTGATTTCATTTATTTTTGTTTTTACTTTGATTTTGATTTTCTTTAATTTTCCTTTTCCTTTTCTTTTTATTTTCGACTTGATTTTTTTTGGTTTTACATTATTTCAATTTTTTCTTTTTTTTATGATTTTTATTTTTATTTTTACTTACATACAAAAAAAAAACAACAACAACAACAACACATTAAAAAACCTAGAAAAAAATTTAAAATTTAAAAAATCTAATACATTTAAAAAAAATCTAAAAAAAATAAATCCCTGTGACTAAGAAATTAAATTAAAAGAGGATTAGCGCTTTCACATTAAAAATTTTAATATGGCCTATGGCCCATTAAGATTTCAATTTATTAACCCTTTTAATTTACTTTTCATCTAGTCTCTTCATTTTACCACATTAAATTAATTTCCTAAGGAATAATTAAATTGTTCATCTAAAGTTCCTTGGTGTCATTTCGTGGTAAGTGATTTCTCCATTGGCAAGTGCAACTAAACTTTTAAAAATTATATTGGCTATAGGAGAAAGTTAATTAATACTAGATCAGGGTCATTAATGAAAATCATTTTAAATCTAGAATCTCTTGCTTGATAGAGTTTTAGGCATTTTACAATTAATCGTTCATCATCATCGCTTTGCCACATTATAATTGCTTTGGGTGACCTGTTATTACTTAGTTTATGGTTAATTCAAATTAAAGGCACTAGTCTGTAGTCATTTTTATCTTTTGATTATGTCTTATTTTAATCTATCTATCTCAATTGACCGAGACTCGCTTTAAATTCATCAAGTTGTTCATCCTTAAAATCTCATAGAACCTGTGTTTCACAAGCTATCCTCATCCATTTACCTTAGGGACTACCCCCCTTGACTTGTCTAGGAAAGAGTCTAAATGGAGTGAGTAAGGATTACAGTGTCAGCCCTTACTTTGAGCGTTGTCGCAGTGCCTATACACTTTGTGTGACAACAGGTTCCTAAGTCTAAACTTAGAAAGAAAAAATATTAATGGGTATTAATAAAGATAAGGGTGAGAAGCTTCTAAGAAACGAGGATGAAGTCTGTTTCAATCTTAGCCGTTGATTAGAGACTTAATCGAGGTCGTTGATTCATGAACAGGAAAAGTATAAGAGAAGACTTGAGGATCATTTGGACACACACCGGCAGATACTCAGTATCTCTAGGAAAATCGATTCTCAAGTAAAGGAGATCAATTTCAGAGGGAAAGTTGCAGGGTGGAGGAAGAGGAGGGCATCAGCAGGACGCAGTGTCTAAGGAGGAGGTGATGCAAGGATAGTGGAAGGCAGCGTAGAAAGAGATGTAGTCCAGAGGAGAGACATAGCCCTCACGCAGGCTGACACAGAGGGACGCAGAGCCACACAGAGTGACACAAGAGTGGGAGCAGGGTCTCCGAAGTGTCAGAAAGTCTCAGGTTTCTTCTTTCAGTTTCTATGTAACATCATTCCCTATAAAAGCAATTGTTGTTGAAGATTAATAAAGCCCTCATTTGTTGCACCGGTTTTCCCGCATTGAGTTTTTCTGGGGACAATTGTCCCAAAACAACTGTGCTGATGTGATTGGTTCTTGTGCATGTATTTTTCTCTAGGTAATTGTGTGATAACTATAGTAGAATTTATTTTAATATTTGCTTAAGGGCTTTTGTAAATAACTTATTGTGAATAATAAGTAGGTGAAATAAATCAGTTGCTACAATAGAATTTCAATTTAGAAATTTTCACATGGTATCAGAGTAGAGATCCGGCAACAAGATAAGAAAATGAACTATGGGTCAAGAGCATGATGCAAAGGCATACACTTAGGGGGACTCACGCAGATTTCCAGAAGAATGCACAAGGGATATGAATTTCGATTATTCTATGTTAGCTTCCAGATTGGAAGAAGAAGTTGCTTGCTTAGCAAGCTCTGCCTCCTCTTAGGTTTGGTATATAGACAATGGAGCTTCCTGGCATATGACAGAAATCTGAGAATGTTTTTTAGATTATCAAGAAGAAAAAATGAATTTTCAGATCACCATGGGAAATAAGGCAAAGTGTACTCCAGTAGGAAGAGGTACTGTAGTCTTTCAAACCGAAGCAGGAGAGCGGCTTCAAGCAACCAATGTGATGCATGTGCCAGGATTGGGGATGAACTTACTCTCCGTATCTCAACTTCAAAACAAGGGCTATGACGTTTTCTTCACTAAGGAGAAAGTATATGTCAAACACCCGAGTTGGAAAAAGAAGGCCCAGATTGGAATCAGAAGTAACAGGTTGTACAGGTTGCATCTAAAATCACCAATGGCACTGATAAGCAGTGATGGAGACAAAGATTTGAATGAACTATGGCATAGGAGGATGGGACACTTACGCCATGGGGCTTTGAGAATTCTCATGAAAACAGTATCAGGAGTTCCAAAACTAAGTACCGAACAAGATGATGTATGCAGAGGGTGCGCTCTGGGCAAGTATGCCAAAGCAGCGTTTTCCAGAAGTAACAATAGGGCTAAGAGTGTGCTAGGATTGATACACTCAAATATCTGCGAACCAATGTCCACAAAAGCTCTTAGTGGTGCCGAATACTTTGTCACCTTCATCAATGACAATTCCAGAAAGACATGGATCTACTTTCTGAAAACCAAGGATGAGGTTTTTGGTCGATTCAAAGAGTTCAAGGCTCTAGTGGAGAATCTAACAGAAAAGAAGATAAAGGTGTTGCACTCAGACAATGGTGGAGAGTATGTTGACAAGGACTTCAACGATTTTTGCGCTAAGGCATCAGAAGAGAGTGGACAGCTCCCTACAATCTGCAGCAGAATGGAGTAGCAGCAAGAAAAAATAGGACTATTGTTGAAGCAGTTAGGGCAATGATGTATGATCAGGATATGCCTAAATTCCTGTGGGAAGAAGCACGCAGCATGGCAGTTTATGTCTAGAACAGGACTCCACACATGGCATTGGGCAAAATCACTCCGGAGAAGGTCTTCACAGGGAAGACACCTGAAGTCAGTCATTTCAGGATATTTGGGAGATTAGCGTATTGTCGTATATCCGAAGAAAAGATAAAGAAATTAGATCAAATAGTTGATAAAGGATATCTTGTGGAATATAGCAATAATGCTAAGGCATACAGAGTCTATCTTCCAAGAAGTAGGAAGGTAGTAGTTCGGCGGGATGTAAAGTTCATGGAGAATAAAGATTCCAAGAAATCTCGAGAAATGTCGTCTGAGGAGCAGTCGAAAGACAAACCATTGATCAAACCACTTTGACCAGCAGAAACTAGTACCAGAAATTCTCCTGAAGACAAAGCTTCAGAACAGGAGGAATCTCAGGAAGACGAAGAGCTGATAGATGTGCCTACTACCAGTGGAAGAACAAGTTGGGATCTCCGACAAATTCCAAGGTATGCAGAGGACTTCATTGGTGCACCCAGGAATAATAAAAGGGAGCGAAGACAGTGGGCCAGATACCAGGCCTTAGTAGCTCAAGTTGGGGAACCTTCTAGTTTTCAGAAGGCCATTCAGCATCAAGTATGGGTAGATGCTATGGTGGAGGAATACAACTCTATACTGACCAATGATGTCTGGGAAGTGGTACCTAGGCCTCAGGACAGGTCAGTGGTAGGTTAGAGACGGATCTACAAGGTCAAATATGTTGCAAATGACAGTGTAGAGAAATACAAAGCCAAGTTTGTGGTTAAGGGGTATGCTTAGAAGGAAGGGACAGACTATGAAGAAACCTTCGCCCCAATAGCTAAGTATAGTTCTATTAGACCGTGATATCTCTTTCTGCACAGATGGGGTGGGAGATTCATTAGATGGACACCAAGATGGCATTCTTGAACGAGGTAATAGAAGAGGAAGTATACATTGAACAACCAGAAGGTTTTGAGATACATGAGAAGAAATCTCATGTGTGCAGATTAAAGAAAGCCTTGTATGGGCTTAAACAGGCACCTAGATCATGGCATGGTCGAATTGATGGCTACTTGCAGAAGATGGGGTTCGTCAAGAGTGACGCAGACCCTAATCTATACTATCTTGTCGTAGAGAATGAGCCTCTAATCCTAGTATTATATGTGGATGATCTCTTCCTGACAGGCCAGACTCATCAAACACTACAAGAAAAACCTAGCCACAGAATTCGACATGAAGGATTTGGGACAGATGCATTATTTCCTGGGGTTGGAAGTTTGGCAACAAAAGGGAGAGATCTTCCTTGGACAAGGGTAAGATCTTCCTTGGACAAGGGATATATGCTACAGAGATCTTGAAGACATTCAGGATGCGCGCCTGTAGACCTATGACTACTCCAATGATCACCAACTGGAAGAAGATTGATGTATCAGAAGATAAAGACGTTGATCCCACCTTGTACAGACAGCTTATAGGGTCCCTGATGTATCTGGTCAATACCAGGCCAAACATTTGTTATGCTATCAACACCCTCAATTAGTTTGTCGTGGAAACGAAGAGGGGGCATTGGGCAGCAGCCAAACATGTTCTCAGGTATATACAAGGAACAAACGAGCATGGACTATTTTACACCAAAGGAAATGACATCAGTCTAAGTGGGTTCACTGACGCAGATTGGGCTGGAAGTTTAGTAGATCGAAAAAGTACAACTAGGTATTGTTTCAACATTGGATCAGGAATGACCCCCTGGTGTAGTAGGAAACAGAAATCAATGGCTCTGAGCTCAGCTGAAGCAGAATATATGGCAGCTAGCACAGCTTCGTGCAAAGCCATATGGCTTAGAAAATTGGTTGTGAATCTATTCAAGAGAAGGATGGAAGCAACCAGGATCATGTGTGATAATCAGAGTTACATCAAGCTCTCTGAGAATCCAGTATTCCACGATCGGTCGAAGCACATTGATATCAAAAGTCACTTTGTCAGACAGTGTCCAACGAGGAGCAGTACAGTTGAGGTACACTCATACAAGAAAACAGGTGGTAGACATCCTCACCAAGGCTCTAGGAAGAGCAAAGTTTGTTTATTTCAGGGAGAATATGGGAATGGTAAAGAATCCATTTCAGTAGAAATGGATAAGTGTCAAGAGTTGCAGTGCATCAGCTAGCAATGGCAGTGCTATGGGCAGCATGATGCAGCATGTTGAGAGGGAGCTGCAGTACAGATGCAGCAGTGGCAGTGGCAGTGTCATGGGCAGTAGTACAGGAAGCAGTAGTGCAGGGGATGTGAGGCAGCAGGCCAAGCATCAGCACAAGTACTGATGCGGAAGATCAGTGTGATGTTTCTATAGTGAAGCATTGCTAGAGCACATTCCTCGCTAAGAGGGAGTGTTGATTTTTGGTAGCATCGGATGTGCTCTAGCCTTGAAATTTGGAGAGGCTAAGGCACATGAGATCTCCAAGACCCAGAAATCGTTTTGAAAAATTCCACCCAGATGAGGAGTTATTAAAATAATTAATATTTTTAATGGGTTCCTAAGTCTAAACTTAGGAAAATAAAAATATTAATGGGTATTAATAAAGATAAGGGTGAGAAGCTTCTAAGAGACGAGGATCAAGTTTGTTTTAATCTTAGCCATTGATTAGAGACTTAATCTCGGTCGTTGATTCATCAACAGGAAAAGTATAAGAGAAGACTTGAGAATCATTTGGACACACACCGGCAGATACTCAGTGTCTCTAGGAAAATCGATTCTCAAGTAAAGGAGATCGATTTCAGAGGGAGAGTTGCAAAGTGGAGGAAGAGGATGGCATCAGCAGCAAGCAGTGTCTGAGGAGGAGGTGACGTAGGGATAGTGGGAGACAGCGCAGAGAGAGACGTAGCCCTCATGCAGGCTAAAGATGAGGGACGCAGAGCCACACTGAGCCACGCAGTGGCGCACAGGTGAGGCAGGAGTGGGAGTAGAGTCTCCAAAGTGTCAGAAAGTCTCAAAGGGAAAGTCTCAGGTGTTTTCTTTCAGTTTCTCTATAAAATCATTCCTTGTAAAAAAAATTGTTGCTAAAGATTAATAAAGCCCTCATCTGCTGCACTTGTTTTCCAGCATTGGGTTTTTCTAGGGACAATTGTCCAAAAACCAGTGTGTTGATGTGATTGGTTATTGTGCATGTTTTTTCTCTAGGTAATTGTGTGATAACTGCAGTAGAATTTATTTTATTATTTGCTAAAGGGATTTCGTAAACAACTTATTGTGAATAATAAGTAGGTGAAATAAATCAGTTGCTGCAGTAGAATTTCAGTTTAGAAATTTTCACAAATGTAATAATCATAAATATATAAAATAAATATGAATAAACAAAATTAAATAATGAAAAGATATGTCTTATCAAAAGGACATGTCCTTCAATAAAAATGTGCCCCTGATTAGGTATTTATATGGAGCTCTGTTTGAAATCAATCATCCCTGTAATATTTATTCTATGATCAATTTCTCTGATATTTATTCAGTATATCCTGATAGATTTCTTTATATTCCATGTATTTTGGATATTCATGCTCTGAACCAGATTGATTCATCACACAAACACACACACACTGTAGTACATTTAAACAGCCTCATTTAAATTTATTGACCCTCTTAAATCTACATACTTAGAGCACTATAATGGAATATGTGATCTGTACCTTTGTTTTGCAATGAAATATAAGATGCACTGACCATTATATATATGAAAAATAAAGATAAGTAATTGGAGAATTATCGTTGCTCTACAAGACCAAGTTAGGTTTTCACCTGTTTGAGTGGTATTAAACCAATGAAACCATGCATCAAGTCTTGGAAAAGCCCTTTTGAGAAAGGTAGAAATAACCTCTTTCTCCAAACTTGTAGATGTATCTTTTGTTAGTTCAACAGCTAGATCTGGAACACATAGAGAACCAAATCAGAAAAACTGAGATATAGCTAAATTCCATTTGATTGAAAGTACATAGAAACAAAGACTCAATTATACAGTCATAGTTGGTTCGTCATTCAATAAAATTTAATTTAATTTCACAGGCAATAAGAAGGAAAGAATTAATCAGCAAACATGGCATGCAGTAATTCCACCATTCATCATCAAAGAATTTTAATTGAGCCTAGAAATGCCTAATATATATTATATTAAATTAATCAAATATTTAGTTTTTGTATTCACTAACTAAAAAGAGAGGCCTCTAAAGTTGAAGCCAACACGTTGGATAACCATGATCACAAGTTAAGAGTAAGTGACGGACCAGAAAAGTAGAAAGAAAATGGCACACATCAGAAATTGTTATCACCAAAAAATCCAAAACATTTCCAACTCACAGGTATTGGTGTTTCGAAGTAAGGCATGAATGATTGGAGGCTTGAAATTACTATAACACAGTTGACATTATGCATATTTAATGTGCTTAAAGGTCAGCCTACAGTCTCAGAAAAGATAGGGCATTTATACAAGAAATGCAAACTGACTTGACTGCACTAGTATGATATAGAATAAGTGAAAAGCAATAGTAAGGAAAAGAACGTGTACACTCATCATTTTTATTATCATAACAACGTGTACAGAGGATTTTCTGTTGTGGACTCACAAAGGGGACTACATAACCATTGTAAAACACATAGAGAATGGCACATTGATTGCATAATTATGCAAATACATAAGGACGTCACTTACTATATAAAACCATTACTTAATTATCCCCTTTTATTTATTATTAAACTTAACAATGAACAGATACATTTTTTTTCCAAAAACACCAGCTGTTCTCAAATAGAACAATAACAAACAAAGGGAAACAGGTATAAATGTCAAAAATAAAGGCTATGAGTGGCATCTAGCTTGAGTGGTTAAAGTGAGGCATTGTTATCCTCCCCACCCAAGTTTGATTCCTGCTTGTGACGTGCTTGCCCCTCATGGGCCATTTTACTATTGATGATTCTAGCTCAGCCAGGTACTTCTGCACAGGCCTATGTGTCTAGGCATGCAGAAGTTGCCCACAGTCTCCTTAGGTACCTGCTCTAGTGTGAGAAAGTTGCTAATGTAACTTAGCCTAAGTCTAACTGAGGAAAAAGAACATATTATTATGTTGGCTTATTGAGCTAAAGAAATTTAGGAAAAGTAAAGAAAATTACTTAGTGAATATGTTCTAATCTCAACCATTGATTTCAAGTGAGGCGAGATTTAACCTCAGTCGTCAATCACTTTGGAGATTGGGATTAGGAATTTAGCTCAATAAAACGTTATAAAAGCAAGGCTACAGAGATGGAAAAGGCACACTACAGCAGCACAAAATTGAGAGAGGCTTCTTAGTGAGTGTCGAGTCCAAGGAAGGGTAGCAAGGAGATCCAGATCAGCCAAGGACGGTTGATCAGCCGGATCAGATCCAAGGTTGTAAGTTATTCCTCAGTTGAGCCATTATCCCAAGACGAGAGACCAAGTAAGTTTGGATTATTAATGAAAAACTTTGATTGGGCAAAATCTATGTGTTGCTTTAATGAGACTGGTTATTTTATTTTTGCTTTCTCTAACTGTTAAGAACCAATCTATGTAAGTTACTCAGTAGATTTGCAATCTACTAGGTAAATATTTTACTAGGTATTAGGTTCAACGGAATCTAACATTGTATCAGAGCCACGTTTCTGAAAATCAATCTCAGAATTACAACAAGCCAAGTTTTGGCTGCAAGCATACAAAGGTGAATTTTTTTAGGGCTAAAGAAATCCTTCATACAATGCTAATTTTGACTTTTTTTAGGCCGTACAAATTCGTAGACTGGGGGGGTGATTTTTTTATGAGATAAAAAAATTGAGGGTCGAATACGTGGCCGATAGGTTTGACGACCCACCCAACCGCCACACTAGCCATCAGTAGACAGTGTTATGGCCATCGACAGTAGAGGAGAACCACACAGTAAGTGGCCAGCAAAGTTTGCACCACAAGACGCCAACCAGGGATCTAGTCCTACGCATGGGAAGTCAATCGCGCAGTCTGCATAGGAGTCACCAGGGTCGACAACCAACAAACCGACACCACGCAGAAACAAAAAAAACCACAGTCACAGAGGAGTGTTGGTCTTGGTGGTCAACAGGTAAATAGTGACCACAACCGCAGAGGATTCTTGGCCAAGGTGGGCGATAGGTAAACCGTGACCACAGCCTGCAATCATCATAGTTGTCAGCAAAATGCGCAGCAGATTCCAAGAAAAGTTGACGGGAGGTTTTGTGTGGATTGATTGCAGGACACGAATGTCAGGGCGATAAAGTAGTCACACTCACCTGCAACAGGAAAAGGTTCTAAAATAGTGCATTATTTGACACAACTATGTTAGCAAATAGGTTTGTGCAGGGGCAGAGACGTTGATAGATTGAAGGAGATAAGTTGCAGATAAATGATCACTAGAGCAACCACTAGACAACAAGGCCAGACGTGAGACAACTGGAGTGTGTGCAGGTGACAGATCATGAAGAACAGTGCTAAGTATGATTGGAAAAGGTCAACCTTTAGAGAGAGATAGAAAAACCAAACTAGTTAAAAGCACATTTCGGTGCCTAAAGGGCCAAGTAGAAATTCTTCAAAACTTCTTCTACAAGAGTTGAAAAAATGGTCATCATGGGTCTTTGGTACAAATACAGATTAGATTGAGAGTCAAACTTACTATCTTGGAAGGCTAGGGTCACATTAGTACTCAAGGAAATGAACTCTTGGAGATTGTTGAGACTGAGATCCCAGAGGAGTCAGATCCTATAGAGAAGGCCCTTCTAGCAAAGGAGATAAAGGCACAGAGCGTACTTATGGATGTCATGAAGGATCTTTTGATCCTTCACTTAACCAAGAAGAGGACAGCCAAGGAGATGTTTGAAGCATTGGTAGAATTATACCTAAGAAAGACAATAGACAGGAAGACGATATTGAAAAATGTGCTTCGGACTATGCAGATGACCAGATCCAACTCGGTGATGAGTTATTTGGTGAAGATAGCACAAATTCGTGATCAACTTGCAACAGTGGGAGAAAAGTTAAAAGACTCAAAAACAGTAAATGTAGCGATAAACGGATTCTCAAAGGCATAAGATCCATTCATCAAAGCAGTTTGTGCTCGAGATAAATTACACACATTTGATAGGCCCAAAGATGACTGCATACAAGAGGAAATCATTTTACAATAAAAGGGAAAAATCAACAAGCAAGCAGATGACGAGAACGTGGCTCTGATTGCAAAAGGAAAAGTAAAGAGCTCAACAAGAGTAAGGAGTCAGCCTCATAGTCAAAGAAGATGAAGGACTTGGCTGTGGTCAAGTGTTTATCTAATCATAAGATGGGACACTAAACTTCATAGTGCTCGAAGAGGAAGGAAAGGAGAAAGGGCACACGACCAGCTGTAGTTGCATTGGCAGGAGTTTGCCAAGAACTTCAAAACAAAATTCGCACTTGTTTCCTACTTTACCTCGAGCAAGTACCAATGAGTGTGTGGCTACTAGACAGTGCAGCCACAAAAGATATGACAACAACACAAGAGAAATTCACCAACCTAACCGAGTGGGATTGAGAATTGAATGTGAAGCTACGCATTGATACGAAGCATGTATTTAGAGGGGTTGGAACAGTGTTATTCCAACATGAGTCAAGAAGCAAGATGGAAGTGAAGGACGTACTATGGGTGTCGGAACTCAGGTTTAGTTTGCTCTTAATCTCGATGATCGAGAAGAAGGGGTATAGTGTAGCATTCTAGGATGGACATACACTGATTAGAGCTAAGGGATCTATCTCGAATGATGACCACGTCTTTGAGTTAAAGAGAGCAACCTATGTAGGCTAAAGGGCCAGCCTATTTGAGCAACGACAAGACGCAGATCCGTGACAAAGAACAAGGAGCAAGCAGCTCCAAAGATTGAACAGTTTAGAGCAAGTCAACCTTTAGGTTCAGAAAGGGAGGAGTAGTTAACAGATTCCTTCTGATCTGTCAAGAAGGTCTCAATATTGCTAATGTAACTTCACCTAATTCTAACTTAGGAAAAAGCACATGTCATTATGTTGGATTATTGAGCTAAAGAAACGTAGGAAAAGTAAAGTAAATTACTTTAGCATATATGTTTTAATCTCAATCGTTGATCTCAAGTGAGGGAAGATTTAATCTCGATTGTCAATCACTTTAGAGATTAGGGTTATGGATTTAGCTCAATGTAAAGTTATAAAAGCAAGGCTAGGGAAATGGGAAAGACACACTACAGTAGCACAAGATTGAGAGAGGCTTCTCAATGAGTGTTGGGTCTAAGGAAGGGAATCAAGGAGATTTGAATCATCCAAGGAGGGTTCATCAGTCAAATCAGATCCAAGGGTGTAAGTTATTCCTCAGTTGGGCCATTATCCCAAGACAGGAGCCTAAGTAAGTTTGGATTATTAATGAAAAACTTTGATCGGGAAAAATATGTGTTGCTTTTTATGAGATTGGTTATTTTATTTTTGCATCTGTTGAATGTTAAGAACCTAGTTGTGTAAGTTATTCAATAAATTTGCAATCTGCTAGGTTAATAATTTACCAGGTTCTAGGTTTAACAGAATCTAATATTTACTTTCACAAGGAGACATTTCATGTGGATATAACCAAGTATGGTTCCTAGGTGACTTTGACAAATTAGATTCTCCCTAATCATGGCCACTTAGTGAAGAACGGAATCCACAAGTTGTTGGGTGACGTTTCTTGCTTTGACTGAAAGCATCCAATCAAAAAACCAATGTCAAAGAGGATGACAAACAAAATTACCTTCTTCCTATCAAGCAAGTCCCTTCATTATACAAAATACAACCCTCTACACAAAATCATGTCCCATTGAATGTTATCAAAACTAGACTGGACTTGGAAAAAACAACCAATCCAACAACTTCCAGGATTGGCCAGCTTTGGCAATTTGCATATGTGTGGGCTTCGCTTCAAAAACACATTTCTCCTCATCCAAATTTGATGATCATTAGGTCGATTTTGGTCCTCTTGAAAAGAGGAATTCAATGTTATAATCATCTCAATCAAATGAGCTATCCAAAGTGAAATTTGACCCTAGTTGCCAATTTTAACAGCCGTAGATTGGTAACACGTGTGAAACTACAGGGTCAACAAGGAGGCCGAAAATTGCAGGTGAAAGAGACCAAAGTTGCAGTGAAAATTACAGGTCGAATTTCTTGGTCAAAGGAAAAAGTGAAGGCTGCAAGAAGGCAAGTTTGACTTGGGTTGAAATTCTATAAGAAGAGAATTTTGACTAGGTCTTGGAGGAGTCTTGGTCAAGGGTCATAGGTCTTGGAATTCATCAATTGAATTTCTATAAGAAGAGAAGAATTCTTGTGGGTTTGCCTCTCAAGTGGAGAGGTTTTGGCCCTAGCTAATCACCTATATCTTTTGTCCTCTTGTCTTATTGTTCTATATGGTTTGGTAATTGTAATTGTTTAATGATAAGAACACTTATTATAATTAAGTGAAAGAAGAAGCTAAACAAGATAAGTAAAATATATCACAAGCAGTTATCAAAGTAAGAGAAATCACCTAATTTGTTGCCCCTAGATTTTCAACAGCCAGCTCCACCATCTACACCAATCACTAAACTTCTCACCATCCAGCAATCCTCTTAGATGAAGGCAGGATACCACCCAACAAGTACTTTGATCATTTTGCAATCAAGTGCTTTTATAGTTTACTTAATGTTTTGGGCATTTAGTAAGGATAAAGGGGTGATCTAGATGCTTGATCAATCTTGACTGTAAATTTGTCCTCTCACATTATAGGGGGTTAATTTTTAACCCTATTCCAGTGGGACCTCCCCTAAGGCCTTAGGATTGTAGGAGGGTAACTACTTGGAAGACCTGGATAGAAATAGCATGTTCATTCTCCCTTTTACCATACTTAGCACTTTCCATGTTACATTATAAGCCTTTGATACCATCTCCATTCTTCGGGTCTAACTTGTCATTGGTTCATTACAATTGCACTCTCTTATCCACATTATTAAGTAGAGCCAAAAAAATTGCCTTCTAGGTTGATGCAGCTAAAAGAATGGAAAAAGAATAATATGATTGTTGATAGGTAGTTGTCATTGATGTCAACCCAAGCAGCACCAAGACCTTCCCCGATTTTTGTCGCTCAACATGACATGGAAAATCATTGATTCTTGCATCCATACCACGCTAGATGGATTCTCCTCGTCAAGATGTTTCTGATGGTATGTGACACGCCACATAGTTCTTCACGGTTTGAGAGATATTTGCATTTGAAGTTAAAGACCCCAATGAGTGGGAAAAAACCCCAACGGTTGTTGACATGGCACTCCTTCATTGGTTGTTTGTCACTAAACATCTAGTAAAAGGGTTATTTATCATGTTTCATGGAGAAATCATCTTGAGGAAGGGCATCAAAATATTTTGCACCCACAAGAGGTGTCCCTCATTAATTAAAAAGCCTAATCTATTCACCACAAGGGTAGCGTCCTTCTAGCTTGGTCCACAAGGTGTGCACAATTCAAATTTCATCTCCTAACAAGCCCTCCAACGGTCAACCTAAGAAGCCCCTTCTATCCAAAACTTTGTCTATAAAAAGGAGACCTATTATCCTCCTTGAAGTATGCACTTCTTATGACATATCCTTAGAAAATACCTCTAAAATTTTCAGCCCATAATGTAGATATCAATAGGAAGGGTTAGGGTTTTATTTTTTTTTCTCTTGTTTTTTGGTGATTCGTTGGGCATCAGGATTTAGGATTCATTTGAGTGGTTTTTGTTGGAAATCAAGGTAGTTGAGATTAATGTTGATTCTCCTTTCATAATAATTACTTGTGATATTTGTTGCCATTTTTTATTAATTTTATTTTACTTCTTCATCAAGCAACCACCAAAACATGAAGATCACAAAGAACAAAGAACACAAGATATAGGCTCCATGCTAGGTCAAAACCCCACAACTAGGGAAAACCCAAACAATCCTCTTCTTATAGAATCAGATCAACAGAGATATTCAAGACCCAAGACCAAGACAAATTCCTCCATAAGATCCCCAAGTTAGCCCTCCAATCATTGTCACAAATTTGCCCTTAAGATGCCTTGTCTCACAAAGAAATCCGTCCTCCCTGTAGCTTGTATTTTACAAACCTCATGATTCTTCCATAGCTTGTATTATTAGGAACAACTCACATATATTCTTTAGGAATCACAGTCATCATAGGTACAATTTGCATATCTTCTTCATGAATCACAATCATCACAGAAACAACTACATATCTTCTTCATGAATCACAATCGTCACAGGAGCAGCTAGCATATCTTATGGTCTCTTATCATAGACTGCTAAAACTCTTTTCATATCCTTTCTCCACGTCTATATCTTCAAAGAAATTTGCATATCCCTGCCTCAAAAGCTTGCATATTGCTTCAAAACACGAACAAACTACTTCAGTTTGGTGGAGGATTCACATCTATAAATAGGTGTTCTTGTATGCGAACAGGAGCTGACTTGACCAACTAGAGAGCCGACTTAGTATTGTGGAGGTAAATTTGACTTTTTTTTACTAAACAAAATATTTCTTTTCCTTTTTTTTAAATGGGCTTTGACTCAAATTGAATTCTTTGACTTCAACAAAACCTAGAAGCATGAAGAACATTCTTGACTAAAGAAATAATAATATAAATTTATTTTTCTTCTTTTATAAAATTGATACAAGTACAAAGATAAATATGAATACTGAACCTAGCTACTTTTCCAACACTCCCTCTTAACTAGGGAGCTTTTCATAATGACTCAATAGGTCTATCTCAAGTTGAAATATTCTCATAAGAATGGATCCAAATTGATAAGCATCAAAATATCATCATAACCAGCATTGTCACATTACCAAGGCCTTGACAGGTACACTCTATCTTTCTACAAGATCAGAGCACAATGTTGGGAGGCATTCCATGGAACACCACAACGCCTCACCGAGGTACATAGTCCACCTAGGATACCCAAAGTATATCTTTCACCAGACCATTTCCCTCAAGGGAATGTTTGTCCATCAGACCATTATTATCCTAGTCCATGTACTTGACTTAGGATCTCCATCCTAATCCATCATAGTGCATGATTCAAGAATGTATGTCCAAGATGTTGAAATTTGTAATTAGGTTCGGTCTTCATAAATGTATTTGAAATGTACTTATCAAAAGAACGAAGAAAAATATTTTTATTCTTACTATTATGACTTGTTAAAGCATGGGTTTCATGCTTGGGTCATCATGTTTTACGTCAAAGTCCCCATTGAGGACTTTTAGGATTTATTTTGAGTCATTAGAGTCATTGTACATTTAAAGAGACCCTTCTTGGGCTCTCGAATCATGTAAAAAGAATTAATTTTTGAGTCAAAAATGAATTTAGTCTCCTCCACACCAAGTCGGGCTAAAGAAGGTCATGTTGGCATCAAGTCAAGTAATTTGACCTCCCTACCACGCTATAAATACAAGGAGTTTGAATTCATTTGGAGCATCTCATTCACTCTCACATAGTTCGATCTCTGAAGCTAGAAGTTGGAAAAGTTCGAAATTGTTAAGGGCTGGAGAAGAAGCTAGAAAGAAGTGTGAGTTTGTAGAGGAAGATAGAAGGGCTCAAAATCGATTTTTTGGGACAAGTCTCACTCCATTCCGCACTGTATCAAGGGAGATCAAAGTTCTCCAAGTTTGGTCGAAACTGTTGATGCTACTGTTGTTGGATCAAAGCTGCTACTGGGTCGAAGTGGCTTGTGAAGGACTGTCATCTGCAAGAAGGATTGAGGGTTGACTTGATGTGGAGGGAATCTTTGTCTAGGTCTAGAGTCTTGGATTATCTCGAGAAACTATTGAAGGAAGAATTGTTGAGTGGTTTTCCCCTAGATAGGGGTTTTTCTCTAGCTTTTTGCCTACATCTGTGGTCCTTGTGTTATTGTTTTGATAATTGCTTAATGAACTAAAAGACAAAAGAATCACAAGTAATTATCTATCTAAGAAAATATTTCTGCCTTTCTAATTTTCTAACACAAGATGCGCATCCAATCCACCATTCTCCTTATCTATGCCCATGTACGTGACTTAGAATATTAGTCCTAATCCGTTAGTACCTGACACAAGGAGAACCATGCTAATTCAAATCATCATTGTCCCTATCTGTTATGCATGCACTAGAGTTACGGTTGTTAGTGTTGGCCTAGTACATGACATAGGGAGAACCAATGTCCAACCTTACTCCCTCTCAACCTGAGAGGAGAAATCCATGCTCACTCCCTCTCAACCAGGTAGAATTCATCAACAAACCTCAGCTTGTGTCAAAAGCACACATACTTCTCTTACATCAGCTACTTCTAATTGTAGCTTCCCTCAATCAACCCTATTATTACATAGATTGCTTATCTTGCAATTCCTAGGACTCTCATTCTGCGTCCTAACAGATAATTACCCTGTACTTGAGGTATTCACCTACAACATCCTTAACTATGTCCACCACCACTTCCTGCACTGATTTCTGCCTTGAAAATAGTCTATCTCAAAGTTTCTTCAACAAACTAATTATCACAAGGTTAGCCAATCCATTGTTCAACACAACATGGCTGAATTTTTCAATCAATCTTTATGAATCAACACAGCTCCATAATCACAAATAATTATGCCCTCTAGATGTTATTCTCATCTTTTCCAAAGTAGCCAAATCCCAGGCTCTTCAAATAAGCCTTCTTGGCAATCCTCTAGCTGCCTCTTAGATGATTGTCCTTAGCCCTCTAACTGTCCTATTGTTGCTTCAGATTAACAATCCTTAGGACACCAATTAAACTGCCTTTCAATAGTGATTTAGCTTATGTAAGACCACTAACATAAGGTCTTTCAAGCACAACCCACTTGATAGTGAATATACACTACGTTGTTGTCCTCAGGGTATTCATAAATCTGTCCTGACAATGGTGAACCAGCTCTTAAGCTCCCTGTACAAAGAGGGTTTCTTCAAAATTGTCCTTTAAACATCCTTCAAACTTTGAAAGGCTGCTTCTTAGGGTTTCTTCAAAAGTCAATCAATGTACAGCCCATTCGCTGTGACAAGTTTTCCACTTGTCCACACCACTTCGGCCTTATCAAATAGCCACTTATAGTGCTCTAATTATTGTACATTGATTGCTTCTCTAACTATTCAAAATTGGATCTGTCTCCCTTCACTATGCAAGCCCTATATTGCTGCCCATCTGCTCTCACTATAGTACATTTTTCTGAGGCTGAATATGGCCCACTTGAAAATTAGGATTCCCTTAGAACAGTGAAGTCATACCTCTCTTCATTTTGGGTCTCAACCTCCTATTCTATGCATTGTCCACAAAGTTTATGACAACCCTTTAAGGGCAATGCATAGATTGAATGAGCCCTAAACTAGGGCACCCTTGTAGCACAGAGTATCTATGCACCATGACAACAACTCAGATTAGGGGTTGTCACCTTAATCCCCAATCTCTCCATTTAAGCTGACTCCCAATAGCAGACTAATGGGGGTAGACCCTACAAAAACGGAATGAAGGAGAACTAGTTGGGAACCAACCAGTTCGGGATACATAATAAAGCAACCAAGTACTCATTTTAGATTTAGCAAAACTTATAGGATTCGATTAGATTTAGATGATTGACACCAGTGCCTTATGGAATTTAGGTCCACGTAATTGATAAGTAATTGTCGCTTGGATGAATAACTATCTTATATGAAATGTAGATCCTAAAACTAATGTGAGATGCAGGAATCTTGGTTAATTTTAGTTA
The DNA here is from genome assembly GCA_031772625.1 of Pinus tabuliformis. Classification (NCBI taxonomy): domain Eukaryota; kingdom Viridiplantae; phylum Streptophyta; class Pinopsida; order Pinales; family Pinaceae; genus Pinus; species Pinus tabuliformis. The sequence goes on along the minus strand of CM062805.1, from coordinate 1,082,792,646 downwards.
AATGCCTATCTAAGTTTTAACCCTTCGATCTTTTCTATATTGAGCCTGATTTTGTAGTAAGTGGCACAAAGAAGATAAGGTGAAGCACACTAAGGTGTGATTAACGACACCTCTCCTGAAAATCTAACATACCCAGTGCCTCCAGCGTTGCAGAGAACTGTGGCTCTGACGACTGCAAGGTCACTGTTTTAAGTACTAAGAGAAATAGATTTCTCAAGCAAAGATCGATGGGTACCTATCTTTTTATCGACCAAGCTTATGCTTGGAAGTAAATTTTAACTATGCAACACCGACTTACTATGCAAGTGCACGAGATGATTAGAAGACGGAGCAAGATGAAGCTAGATAAAGGATCGAAAGCGCTTATATCACGATATATTTCTGAATTATATGCCAAAGCCTTAATTGCCAAAATAAATATTCACTTCACAAAACAGTGATTGAAAAATAAACTTCTTAAAACATTCAACTCAACAAAGTGCTTAAAACATCACAACATAATGCCCAATATGAAATTAAATCACAAGCTTATCACTTCAGTTTGTCTAAATTCTTTCCAATGCAATTATAGCTCAGAGAACAAAAACTTCTTCACAATTCTTCAAGATCACCCTCTCCTCAAGATAATACCAATTATGTAAATACTCAAAATACTCAATTTAGGGAGCGTAAAATATACAATTTTCCACAAGTCCACAAAAGAGTATTGAACAATTACTTAAAAATTTCTCAAAATTAAATATGCAAGAAATATCCAATAATTCAAGTAAATAAACCCACACTTGGAGCGATTAAAAAATATTAAAAATCCAATGCCAATGATCATGAAACTTAGCATGCAAAAGGCTTAAGCCCTTAAATTTTGAAAATTAATTACCAAGAAAAGCCATGAACTTTAAATGTTAAATAATTCTTCAAGCAGTTATGTTATTAAAATGATTTTCTTAAATGACTCAAATCCAGAAAATATTTATTTTTTTCTATAGTCAAACTTTAGAGATATTAAAAAATAAAGTTACTTTGACTATAGAAAAATCTTAAATTTTTACCACGAAATTTTTTTTAAGATTTAAAACCCCAAAACCTTTATCACATAAAAAATTAAAAATAACTTAAGATGAACTTTCATTAAAATTTATGTCGCACTTTAAAAATCTTTTAAAGTTATAATGTGAGCAATAAATCAAAAAAGATTTTAAATGTGGAAACATAAAAGTTAGATTTTAATTTTTTGTTTTAAAGGGATCAATGTAAAACCTTTTTAATGTCATAAAAAAAAAATCTTTTTAAGAAGGCCAAAGGTGAGATTTTATGATAAAGTTGAATTTAATTTTTGTTTTTAATGGGCCAAAGGCCACACATCAAAAATAAAATTAAATCAAAAAGAGAAAGCAAAATTCAATTCTTTTCAAAGGCCAACACCAAAAAAAAAAAAAAAATTAATGAAAATTGAATGAAAATGTTAAGGTAATAAAGTGAAAATTTGAATTTTTATTGTTTTGTGATTAAATAAGGTCGAAGAACATAAAGCCAACGGGAGATAGGTTGGAATGGACACAGAAATGAAGGAGCAGCAAAGGGAAGAGTTGCGAGGAGATGAAGGGGCATGCAAGGAGCTCGGAGCTGAGGAATGTTGGCAGACAGAGGAGACTACATGGACAGAGAGGAAAATAGCAGCAAGGAAGGGACAAGGGAGACACAGCAAGGGAGAAACCCACACGCAAGAAGAAAGAAGAAGAAAGAATGTGGGAGGGAGTGGATAGCATTAGGCGAAGGAGGCTTAACATAGAAAATAGGGCAGCAGGTTAAAGAACAAACGCAGAGGAGAGGAGGAAAAACGCAATCAGAGGAAAGAGGGTTTTCAGGGAGCAAAAAAAATAATAAAAAAACGCAGGGATTTAGTAGCGGATTTTGAAGGTCTTCGAAATGCAATGGAGCAGAAAAAGAGGAAGCAGAAAGTTGGAGCTTCATGTTGGCGAATAGGAGAAAAAAATGGTAGCCCAAGGGCCTTAAAAATTTCCCATAAATTTATATTTCAAACTGATATATGTCTGCTTACAATTTGTTCTAAGAAAAACCTCAAATCTGAACCTTCCCTTCAAACAAATTGTTTTCTGAGACAAGATCTTGCCCTCCAGGGTCTAGATCTATCTCAGATCTTAAAAAATCTCCTTAAAAAACCTTCAAATCTATAGCTGCACAAACAACAAACAAAACCCAGAAACCCCATACAAATATATAAAAAATCTGAAATTAAAACCCGAAGTTAGAAAATCAAAATCTAAAATTTCTAAATATTTATACAATTAAAATTACCAATCTATCAGACCTGAGGAGTATGAGTCCGACTTTACTTCCAAATCTGAAGATTTCAAGCTCCTGCTAGCCAAATCTAACTTTTTAGCACAATATTTTGAAGATAAATAATATTTTAATAATAGCCCAGAAAATCCCTGCAAAATATACTTCATTAGATAATCTCAGAGCTTTTATCTAGAATGCTCTCCAGATCTTAAGTTTCGGAAGTCGGCTGGTCCAACCGAGGACTTTCACAAACACCCAAAATCTTTGAATAAAGATGACTTCTACACACCTAAAATATAAGTCGCCAAATTAATAGAGGTATAAAATAACGATTAAATCTACAAAGATTGGAGATACTTGCCAATCGAATAAAAATCTTAATGTTATCTTAAAACCCAACAATTTAAGCAAGATAGTTGTGCAATAAATTGATCTAGAAGAGCTATGAACCATCATCGTATAGATGATCAACAAAAAAATAAACACATGTTACCATAAGATACCAGAGAGGAACACTGCCATCAAGTAAGACCCCAAGACTTTGTGTTGTATTATTCCAGAAAAAGTTTACAAGAGCTTCAAAAGCTAGTACACGATTCAATGATCGGATCATTTGAATGACAATTGACCTCTAATTTATGGATTAATTCTCCAACGGCTAGTTGGCTTGATCCCCGTCAAAGTAATCTCAACCGTTAAAAAAGATATAATTATCTTTTAATTTCCTTTGTCGAAATTATTTTATTTTTTGAGGAAATTCGAATTTTTCATTTAATTGAATTTTAATCAACTCAAAACTAATTATTTTGGGTTGATTTCCTCAAAAAAACGACTTTCACTTAACTACCAAAGCCCAAGGGTCCAAAATCTTTGGAAATTTTCAATATTCCCTTGGTCGGAGACCTTTAAAAATTAATTTCTCCAGGACCCTGTTATGAATATAATTCGTAACAAATAAAATAAATATAAATACTAAATAATCAAGTAATGATTTGTTAAGTAGTCATTAGTTAAGTGAAAAGGCATGTCTAAAAGACATGCCCCATCACGAAAGAACACCTGCTTAGGTATATATGCAGGTCCTCATTGTAACATTCAACATCACATGTACATTTTATATATATAATAAATTATTATTACAAAATACATTTTCGTATATTACATTTAAGTCAACAAGCTATAAGTTTTGTTGCTTCTCTGGTATTAGAGCCATGCCGCACAATATAACCATGCGAATCTTTGAACATTGTTCGCCGCACAATATGCCATTATGTACATGTCCTGAATTCATGGAGAAATTTAGTAAAATTCAAGAAGCATTTCAACGTTTAGAAAAATCATTTGCAGAAGTTAAAGCATGTCGAAAGGAAATCAATAATAAGGAAGATAATAGCGACAAGGAAGAAACGAAACTAGGTGAAGCAGGAGAAGAAAATTTTGATCAGGATGATGATAATGAAAATGAAGTTTGTTTGGAGCAGGAAAACGAGTTATCTTCAAAAGTGAGCACATGTCAGCCTACATGCATGGAAATCTCTTCAAAAGAGATTACAAATCAAGCAATACCAGATCGAGGAGATTTGTTGGAAAATTGTGAAGAAGCAATGCCAGATAAGGGAGATTTGTTGGAAAGGTGTGAAGGGATTAAAATTACGGTTTCCAAAGTGGATAATACAATCCATTCTTGTTGTGCAGGTAAAGGGCTATTATTTGGTAATTCAGAGACGATGCCTTATGGGGATAGAAGGAACATTAAAACAGGGGATTTGGAGGGTGTTAGCTTAGTTGTTGAATATTCTGCAGTCCTTGAAATGGGTAACTCAGAGAATAGTGCATCTATCCCCTCATCCAAAAGCAAAGAAGAAACTTTCGCTGTCAAAGGTGATGGTGACTTTGATTGCATTGAAATTTTAAGAAAGGTTGTGCATAAAAGACATTTCATTCTAACAAGATGTTGTGAATCAGATGGGCGTGTCATTAAATTTGCTAACATCCTTGATTAAAGGAGATAGACATGATATCCCTATCGATCTACAAAAAAAGGTTAGTGGTTGGGTGTGCAACTTCCTATCAAGTCAGATTAATACCTCTCAACCTGCAATAGAACAGGACACCCTTTTAAGCACCAAAGCATATCATTAGGATGATTTGACCAGAGATTATGTTCAAACTGGAAGACCTAGCAAAAGAATAAAGAACAAGAAAAAGATTCTAAAGGCGGCAGGTTGTGATAAGGAGAGGCAAGAACAAGAAATGCAACAACAAGCAGGGCCTATGACAACAGAACCGAAGCATAATTTAAAAGCATATCCTACTGAAGTTGAAGATGTTTCTGCCGGAATTGGTAATTCTGCTGTTGAAAGCGCAGTAATTCAAAGCATACGAAGGAGTTGCAGCAGTTACGGGTTTGTCCAAAAAAGAAATCAGCCATGCACGCAATTTTGGTGTCACTGTTGATATTGCCAGAAGAAGCAGAAACCTGCCTCATACAAGAGATCCTCATAGTCAAGATTACAGACGCACCTCACAGCGAGGATTACAGACGCAGTAGGTTACTGTAGTCCTTACGTGCCTCAATCGCCATTGTTTCCCGTAGGCCACCACCTCGAACCAAACACCCCAACTGCCACATACACAAGCATACCATGCTCGACAGTCATACCACAACGATGCTACTCTATTGCAGCGGCATACACAGGCAATGTCGTTGACCATACGACGAGGTGTGATACGGGAAATGTGTTAAAGTGATACGAAGGTGACAAGGTGATACGATAAGTGATACGAAGTGATAGTGTGAAACGACGTGAGATATATACAATTACATTATAACGATAATCACAATAAATAAATTTATATACATCATAATTAATTAATATTGTTAATTTGATTATATAATTTAATTAATTCTAAAAAAAGAACTATATATATATATATATATATATATATATATATATATAATTTAAAAAATATATATATATATTATTATATATAAATAATAATAAAATAAAATAAAAATATATATGTTATTAAAAATATATATATATAAAAGCAGGCGAAAGGAAAATGGTTCAAGTTCAACAGTACTGCTTACACATGCTCAAAAGAGTAGGCAACATGGACAAGATGGTCGTTAATTAAGCTTTGAGGACAAAGCTTTTCGAAGAAGAAGGCAATGTTATGAATATAATTCATAACAAATAAAATAAATATAAATACGAAATAATCAAGTAATGATTTGTTAAGTAGTCATTAGTTAAGTGAAAAGACATGTCTAAAAGACATGCCCCGTCACGAAAGGACACCTGCTTAGGTATATATGTCGGTCCTCATTGTAACATTCAACGTCACTTGTACATTTTATATATATAATAAATTATTATTACAAAAATACCTTTTGTGTATTTTACATTTAAGTCAACAAGCTATAAGTTTTGTTGCTTCAGACCCACGAATTTTATCTTTTGGAGAATTAATTTTTCCTAAGACACAAAATTAATTAAATTTCTCGCTTAGGATTTTAATTTATTTTTGCCAGAAAATTTAATTAATTGACTCATGAGGGAATTAATAATTTTTCCAACCCTCTAATATATTAGGCATGGTGTCTAAATATGAGGGACCATGCACTAAAATATTTTTTACATCAAGATATTACAATTTAATACATGAAGGGGGCAAACCCATTCGTTATGTACCCTCAATCATTTACCCAATTCTGCAACTCAAATATGATCTAGTAGACCAAGTAATTTGTAATAAAGCAATTTAGTCAATTAGCTTAAATTACTCCCAAATTATTTTTATAGAGACTTGACTAGAATACTAGTACTTACCTAAAATCTTGACGACAAAATCCACCCTAGCTTTGGGGTGAGGTTAGAGAGAAAAATTTTGTTGATCATCCATGTTTAGAAACACACATGAATTGGTGAGACGAAAAACCTCCTAGAATAGAAATTGTCATAAAAACAATAGGCCTACCTAGGTTGTTACATAAATAGGCGGTTTTACTAAGATCATTTACATTATAAATTTGCAGAATGGGTTTACAATTCTAACAAACTGAAGACTAATTATGAATGTTGCATGATCAAAATAATGAAATCCCTTTTGCGAGAAAAAGGGGTGTACTTCTATAGGGTTGTTGATACGTAGTGGTCAACAAGCATAACAGAGACATCTTCTTGTTGCCTTCCTAAGAGCCTTAAGATGCTCAATACAAACTATCCTATGCTAGGACAACCATCCTCTAGCAACAACTCAACTTAAAGGCATTAACCAACATACCTTTTTTTCACTTTTTGGACTTGTGCACACTTCTGTAGCATCGCGGTCTGGTTAGGGCATCCCACTGTCCTGTTTATCCCTTCCTTTCTGCTGCCAACAGACCTTCACAAGCCTCGGTCCTCCTCTGCCTACAAGATACACCCACAAGCTACATTTTACGACTCGTTCCAGCCCTTGTTTAGGTCTTATAGCCCCCTCCAAGCATGACGTATAGGACTCGGTCCTTCTCCCAAATAGTCACTAGAGCTCGGCCTAATTTCAGAGAATTTCACCTTAAAAAACTTGCACAAATAGCCCAAAACTGATCTTCTCCTTTTCAGCCCTCAAAACAGTCACAAGAAGCACCAAAACGTATCCTCCTTACCTTTTCTTTAGCTCATCCAGATCTGTGGCCTAGTTCAGATGTCTTTCTTATGAATTGATGTACTTGGATGTTTAGATTACGATCTCCAAAGTAGCCCATCCCTTTAAGCTTAACTCACAGATCATTGTCATTGTCTAGCTTAGAGAGAGCAATTTTAATTGAGTAGTATAGTTATGCATTGCCTTTTGAAAGAGACAATACATATCATTTTTGTTAAATTTAGGTATGTTCTATACTAGAGCAATTTATTTCAATTTTCACAGTTAGCTTAATATCTTCTCCAGATTAGCAATCACATCAGCATTAAAGTAAACTGCAAATAGAACATAAATATAAATCGCAGAAGACAAGCCAAGACAAGAGGACACAAGATGTGGCGCTAGCCAGGGACAAACCCCAATGTGGGGAAACCCTTCATCAATTCTTCTTATATGATCTTCAATAGTTCAGCAAAGAGAGAGATAGTACATATACATCAGAAGTCAACATTTTGACTTATTAAAATAAGAGCGGAGATCTTCTCTAGGAAGATGTCACATGAGGTAGCTGATCTGAACTTAGGTGAAGGCAGACTGCTTCAACAGATCCTCTAAGGTGACTCCATCACCATATTGCACCTCACTGTGTTGCACCTCATCATCATGTTGCACCCATTCACTGAGATTCTCTTGTCACTGAGATGCAACCAGTCATGGTTGTACCCATCATGGTGCACCATGCTGCACCACTCACAGTTGTACCCATACATGTTGTTGTACATACTACCTCCACTATGCTACAATCATTACAATGGTACCTATACATGTTGTTGTACATACTGCCTCCACTACGCTACAATCATTACAGTTGTACCTATACATGTTGTTGTACATATTGTCATCATGTTGTTGCACTAACTGTCACCTACAACCAACCAAAACAGCGTTTTGCCTTACCTTAAAACTGCCAACATAGACCTGCGTCCTCCTTTCTTCAAATTCGGCATAGTTGCAGCATTTAACAACCCTCCACACAGTCACTAAGAAACCCTTGCTATGATGTTATGGCCTATGGCCTAGCACATAGCAACTCTTAAGTAAATGTCCTCAAAATAGTTACATAAGCATCATTAACACAGCAACACTCAGGAGCAGACTTCAACGCTTTCCTTTACTGTATAACTATGGCTTATCAAACAATCCTGAAGGCATGTCTTTATCAACTTCCTTTATCACACAGTCACCTACAGCAAACATGCAATTTCCTTGCTGCGTTATAGGGCTACCTTTGTTGCTTCATTGACAGTGGATGAATGCTCCCTTAGGATTGTGGATAAGGGCTGCTTCAGGCAGCGTATTAGGGCCTTCATTAACAGCATATTAAGGCTCCGTCTAGACTGCGTATAAGTATCTCTTGAACAGCGTATTAGGACCTTTCTTAACTGCGGATTAGGGCCTTGATTTAGGGCCTATATTAGCTGTGTATAGAACCTCCTTAGCTACGTATTAGGGCCCAGTTGTTGCAGAATAGGATCATTGTTAAGCTGTGAATAAGGGCTCAATACACTACGGATTAGGGCACCTTAGGACAGTGTATAAGGGCCTCTTTAACAGTGAATTAGGGCCACCCTTAACTGCGGATTAGAGCTCCCTCCCTAACTACGTAGAGCCTTCTCTTTTGATTGTGCCTTGATCTCGTATAGAATAGTTGTTAGGGCGTCTCCCTTTAGGTTAGCGTTTAGACTTCTCCTCTCCTCCATGACAGCGTTAAGGTCTCTCTCAGAATGCGGATTAGGGCATGGCATATTCCCTTTGACTGCGTCTAGATGTTCGTCCTTTGACTGCAGTCAAACTGCTACTAGGGCATCCTCCTTACTACGGCTAGGGCATCATGAGACTTAGGCCAGCGTATACTCTTAGGATCTCTCCACTCACCAAAACTCAAAGACAAGTGGAGAGGAAGAGATCACAAGAAAAGTGTGTGCAAATGACTTGCAAGCCACCCCTTTTTGTACTAAAACGTTGAACACAAGTGGGGTTTATTTAGTCGTTGGCCGACCTTGACGAACAAATAAATTCATAACTCTATGAATACTTATTAGAATCGGATGATCTTTAGATCAATCCTACACCTCTCAATGACAGGGATCCAAGAAAAATATCAGCTGCCATTAATAAGATGACCCACATGGAGTTTGGCCCTAGTTGCCAATTTTAACACTCCCTCTCAACTAGGGAGAACTCCATCCGCTGATCCATCTGTCCGACTATACTATCTCTGCCATCAATGCCCTACATTGCTTTGCTCTGCTCTGTTGAACCATGAAGTAGAAGAATTTATCGAGAATGTCTCGTACCATTCTTTAATGACCAGAAGTCAGTTTCATATGAGGAGAGTGTGTCATACCACTCTTACTGACCTAAAGTCAGTTTTATTGATCCCAGATCAATATCACAAGAGAGTGTCTCAAACCACTAATACTGCTCCCAGGTCAGTTTCATTGATCCCAGATCAATGGAGGTCATCCTAGCATAGGGAGTACGGTAGATACAACGATGCGTCCATCGATAGTACTAAGATGGTCTCTAACCCCATTTCCCTGCTCATTGATCAGATGAGAGGTACTTCCCATGAGTTCCAGACTGCATGGGTGGGATGCCTCGACAAGAGAACTAATCATCTTGTCCATAGGAGAACGAATCATCCTGTCCCACAGTCACCATGGGAGAACTAATCATCCCGTCCCACATGAGAACTAATCATCCTGTTCCATAGTCGCCACGGGGTGTCACAGGGAAGGTTGAGCCATTCACCTTGTACACAGCGCACCACAAGGGGAGGATGAGTCGCCCCTATGGTCGCATGTTGCTCCAGTAAGTACCCCAAGCCCACCAGAGCTCTCAAATCTCAATGCATGCAATATGCAGGACCCTTATAAGAAGGTCTCTCAACAACTCCAAGTCGTTCGGGAAAGTCACAGACATTTCCCCAAGGTTTTGACAAAATGTCTACGACCTGTACATCAGTGGAACCTCCTTGCTCATCAACTTAGCATACCCCAGATAATGTATTATCTGATGTCTATCTGCTGGAGCAATCATCGAATATGGATTCCTCAACAATCGAATCCCCCCCTCGTTGTCACAGAAAATCACAGTGGTATTCATCATGTGTACAAACAGCTCACTAAAGAACTTCCACAACTAGACAGCTTCACACGAGATCATACTCGTAGCTATGTATTCGGTCTCGGCAGTGCTTATAGCCACTGACTTCCACTCCCTGCTCATCCATGATATCGAAGCAGAATCCAAAGAGAACCAGCGCTCAGAAGTGATCTTGCGATCCTCCACACTACCTGCCCAGTCAGCATTCAAATAATCATGCAGCTTCACATTCTGGTAGTGTATCTCAATCCATGAGAGATTGTGCCCCGAAGATATCTCAGAAGATTCTTGGCACCAATCCAGCAAGGCTAAACCATATACGAGCTCATCATGCTAACTGCAAAACATATGTCCATATGGAAGTTCACCAAGAACATCAATGCGAATGAATTTATGAAACTCAGAGGCATTTCCCAAATCTGGTCTGGCATCATCACCATATAACATCTGAAAGTTAAGATCCTTGAGGTAGTCACGACTTGCAGTTTACCATTCCACATCCAGAATCCAACTCCCTCTTACTTCTATAAGTGACAGGGTCAGCACATATCAGAAATATATCGTTTTTAGAAGGTGTCGGTATGAGAGGTCTATCATCCACAACCTTCAAACAATGGTTTGGATCGGCGTCACTCTTAGTGAATCTCAGCTTCATCTGACAGCTATCAATCCTCTCATACTATGCCTGGGGTGTTTTGCTTCAAGCCATCGAGGGCTTTCTTCCACCTGTATACATGAACTTCCCAATCATGAATCTCAAACTCCTTGAATTGTTCCAAACCTATGGACCTGCTACATGAGGGGAATGGTCCCCTTGTAGAATTTGCCTTCGGTAAATCTCAGACATGTACCTTCATGCTCTTCTTGAATTCAGGCATCCATGTCACCATCTGACTCACATCGGGTAGGGCCCCATAAGTAGACCTCCGGTGTTATAGATGAGATATGTCAATTGACATGATCCCCAATGGACCATCCTGCAACTTGATACAAATTGCCAACCCTGAACCCATGAGAAAAAGCATCTTTTGAAAATTCTGTTTTCAAACATGTACCTTTCCATCGATGAATGCCACCCTAAAACCTTTGACTTCCATCGCCAAAATGGACACCAAATTCTTCTTGCAATCAAGTACATAAAAGAGATTCTATGAATGAATCGAGTTACCCTCATTCAATTGACGGGTAACACCCTTTCTGGGATAGGTGGCATCGGCTCCAAGTATAATCCCATGAATGTTTCCATCTCTACCAAATTAGAGAGAGAGCACCCTTCTATTCGATGAAGTGCCTTGAAGCACTACAATCAATAAGCCAGATTCCCAAAGAATCTAAAGGAGAGGGCCAATACAAGATAACACTTCTTTATCTTATCAGAAACAACATTTGATTCTTCATACCTGGGGTTCCTTGCTTTCTCTGAAGAGTCAGTCATTTTCTTGATGACCTGCATTATGTGTCATTCCTTTAATCATTGAAAGAATGATTGTTATCATCATCAAGTGATGTGTCCCTAGCATTCAGACACTCCTTCGCATAATGGCCAAACAAGTCATCTGTCTTTCTTTCCACCCTTAGATCCGGACTTTCCAATGAAGTGATCTTTAGGTAGGCCATCATAAGCCTATATTGCACAATTCTGATAATGTTCTCTGCTTTGATTTCACCCTTGGTGAATTTGAAGAGGGATGAGGAATCCATTGATCCTTTTGTCCTTTCCCAACTGTCTTTGGCGATTGCTCTTTCACTCTTGCTTGGGCATTGTCTTCACCTCAACTCTCATACCATGTTAAATTTAGGTATGTTCTATGCTAGAGCAATTTATTTCAATTTTCACAGTTAGCTTAATACCTTTTCTAGATTAACATTCACATTAGCATTAAAGTAAACTGCAGATAGAACATAAATATAAATCGCAGAAGACAAGCCAAAACAAGAGGACACAACATGTGGCGCTAGCCAGGGACAAACCCCAATGTGGGGAAACCCTTCAACCATTCTTCTTATATGATCTTCAATAGTTCAGCAGAGAGAGAGAGATAGTACATATACATCGAAGTCAACATTTTGACTTATCAAAATAAGAGCAGAGATCTTCTCTAAGAAGATGTCACATGAGGTAGCTGATCTAAACTTAGGTGAAGGCAGACTGCGTCAACAGATCCTCTAAGGTGACTCCATCACCATATTGCAACTCACTGTGCTGCACCTCATCATCATGTTGCACCCATCACTGTGGTGCACCCATTCACTGAGCTGCACCTCATCATCATGTTGCACCCATCACTGTGGTGCACCCATTCACTGAGCTGCTCTTGTCACTGAGATGCAACCAGTCATGGTTGTACCCATCATGGTGCACTATGCTGCACCACTCACAGTTGTACCCATACATTCTGCTGTACATACTGTCTCCACTACGCTGCAAACATTACAGTTGTACCTATACATGTTGTTGTACATACTGCCTCCACTACGCTGCAATCATTACAGTTGTACCTATACATGCTGCTGTACATACTGTCATCATGCTGCTACACTAACTGTCACCTACAGCCAACCAAAACAACTTTTTCCCTTACCTTAAAACTGCCCACACAGACCCGTGTCCTCCTTTCTTCAAATTCAGCCTCGCTGTAGCATTTTAACAAACCTCCATGAAGTCACAAAGAAACCTTTGCTATGATGCTATGGCCTATGGCCTAGCACATAGCAACTCTGAAGTAAATGTCCTAAAAACAGTTACATAAACATCATTAACGCAGCAACACTAAGGAGCAGACTTCAACGCTTTCCTTTATTGTATAACTATGGCTTATCAAACAGTCCTGAAGGCATGTCTATATCAGCTTCCTTTATCACATAGTCACCTACAGCAAACATGCAATTTCCTTGCTGCGTTGACTACCTTTGTTGCTTCATTGACAGTGGATGAATGCTCCCTTAGGATTGTGGATAAGGGCTGCTTCAGGCAGCGTATTAGGGCCTTCATTAACAAAATATTAAGGCTCCTTCTGGACTGTGTATAAGTATCTCTTGGACAGCGTATTAGGACCTTTCTTAACTACAAATTAGGGCCTTGATTTAGGGCCTATATTAGCTGTGTATAAAACCTCCTCTTAGCTGCGTATTAGGGTCCAGTTGTTGCGGAATAGGATCACTGTTTAGCTGTGAATAAGTGCTCAGCGGACTGCAGATTAGGGCACCTTAGGACAGCGTATAAGGGCCTCTTTAACAATGAATTACGGCCACCCTTAACTACGGATTAGAGCACCCTCCTTGACTGCATAGAGCCTTCTCTTTTGACTGTGCCTTGATCTCGTATAGAACAGCTGTTAGGGCGTCTCCCTTTAGGTCAGCGTTTAGACTTCTTCTCTCCTCCATGACAGCGTTAAGGTCTCTCTCAGAATGTGCATTAGGGCATGGCATATTCCCTTTGACTGCGTCTAGATGTTCATCCTTTGACTGCGGTCAAACTGCTACTAGGGCATCCTCCTTACTGCGGCTAGGGCATCATGAGACTTAGGCCAGCGTATACTCTTAGGATCTCTCCTCCCACCAAAACCCAAAGACAAGTGGAGAGGAAAAGATCACAAGAAGAGTGTGCGCAAATGACTTGCAAGCCACCCCTTTTTATACTAAAACGTTAAGCACAAGTGGGGTTTATTTGGTTGCTGGCCGACCTTGACGAATTGTCTTATAACACAAATCAATTCATAACTCCATGAATACTTATTGGAATCGGATGATCTTTAGATCAATCCTACACCTCTCGATGAGAGGGATCCGAGAAAAACATCAGCTGCCATTAATAAGATGACCCACATGGAGTTTGTCCCTAGTTCCCAATTTTAACAATTTTAAAGATAGGGTTACCTATCTACCAAATGAGACCATGCCACTGTAATATTGTTGTTGTAGAGTTCAGGATATGCGAGTATGGTGTGACCATTGTGAGACCAACCATTAGACATTGCCATCATTACTGTCTTGCTGTATTATATAATGTGTCAATGCCACACCTAATCAGATTATGTCGTTCTGTTGTTTTGGGAGATAATGCTTGCATTCACATATGGTTGTAGCTCGAATCAAACACATTGTAACTTCTTATATCTTTGTTTGGATCACTTGTATTAGCAGAACTTGAATTTTATGTGGAGAGGAAGAACTTAGATTTTTGTCCAGCATCATTATCACTTCACAGTGAAACTTGCCTCTACAGAATGTAGTCCTTAAAAAAAACTTGTAGAGAAACTTGTACTACACCAGTCACATTGTTATATTTCTTTAGTTGTGTAACCTCAAAACTTCAAATATCTTTTCATTTCATAATTCGCATTTCTATTCAATTACTTCGGAGTCGAATATTTGCCAGGAACTGCCAAACTATTCCATTCCTTCTTCTGCTTCCATTGATGGAAGAACAGTTGTAGAGGAATCTTCAACTATGCCAACAAAATTGATCTTCAAATTGCTACTTTTACTGATCTTAGCTCCAATACCATGTTGGAAAATCAAGGTAGTTGAGAATAATGTTGATTCTCCTTTCATGATAACTACTTGTGATATTTGTTGGTATTTTATTAATTTCATTTTACTTCTTCATCAACCAATTACCAAAACATGAAGGTCAAAAAGCACAAAGAACACACAAGATATAGGCTCCACCCCAAGGCAAAATTGGGGAAAACCCAAACAATCCTCTTCTTATAGAATCAGATCAAGAGAAATATTCAAGACCCAAGACCAAGACAAATTCCTCCATAAGATCCCTAAGTCGGCCTTCCAATCACTGTCACAAATCTACCCTAAGATGCCTTGTCTCACAGAGAAATTCGTCCTCCCAGTGGCTTGTATTTTACAGACCTCATGATTCTTCCATAGCTTGTATAGGTAGGAACAGCTCACATATTTTCTTCAGGAATCACAGTCATCACAGGTACAATTCGCATATTTTCTTCATGAATCATAGTCATCACAGGAACAGTTTGAATGTTTGAAGGTGGGCCTCCTGAAACCTAAAGGTATGCCTTGTCATTTGGTAATTGAGTATTGTAGTTTACTTATCATGGATACTTTTACGTATGGATTAATAGGGTAATTCGGCAGAAAGAATGGGCTAGGTTTGTTCTCTTGTCCCCCAGACCTCTTTTGGATGTTAAACTTGGACCCTAGTCCCGTGGGATCTCCTTTACTGACCTTTAGGCTTTAGGGATGGTACTACATGGGAAACCCTGATTTTGGTTGCGTGGTCCCTCTCCCTCATCCACACATATCACTCCCCTTCCACTCATTATAACGCCATTCATCATTTCTCCCACCTGGGTCCACATTCCTCCATTGGGTCCACATAGGGTTAGCCTTCCCCCTCCCCTTGTGCGCACCTTGGGTCGAGACCTGGAAAGATATCTCGGAGGTTGATGCAACTAAAAAGAAAAGTAAAAGCATAATTGGCCACATCCAACAGGAAAATGTACCACAAAATGCAAAAGATTGTCGGGACAAACACATTTAGCACGTGGGCAAAAGTTGATACATGAGCTCTACCCCATTATCATGGCCATCACCCTGGTTCCTATAGACCCTAGATGAGCCTCCTTTATCATTCAAGAACCCTTAATTGTCCCAACCCCTGGTGGGCAATGAACCACCCTACTTTAAAGGGGATATCCACTATTATGCCTTACACATCATGTTTTTACCCCTTGAGCCCCGAGCAGTTAATCAAAGAAAAACCATAGAAGGCAAAAGGCATATAAAGAAGGGTAGAAAAATCAAGGTCGAGGCACCTCATGCACCACGGTTGCTCCCTCCTATACATTATATACCCAAGTGTGGACTTCCCTTGTACCCCAACATGTGGACGAAGGCTAGCCCTTTCATTCCCTACTCCATTCAACTCTTTATCACATGCCACCACCCTTTGAAGGATGTAACTTGGACATACTATCCCCTTTAAAGGTAGAAACCACCTAATAGGGTACTTGGGTAACCCCATTTGGAGCTTGGAGACATTAGCACATGCCAAAGCCCACTATGGAGGGCATGCCATTATGAAGTGCCCACCTGTTGTCCATGGTTTGTAAGCTCTTTAACTCGATTTCTTTAAATGACTTGTTGTACTAAAAGGCTAGAGGACACATTGGATCTCATGCAGGATTACAGATGGTCTCCATTTTCGGTTTGGTCTCCCTATACGGGATCCTAACCCTCTAGAGGGCTACATTGGCACATGTAGGGTGTGTGCCAAATAACTACCCCCTAAAGGCAGCCAATAGATGGGTATCTGATAATCGCAATCAACTCAATGTATGCAAACTCGTCCTTCTCCTGCCAACCATCACCACTGAGTTTGCCATCTGCCCTCTTAATAATGTGCCAATACAATGTCTGAAGGTCGGACACATACTGGGAAGTTGCCTCAGTCGTACATGATATCCTCTGCTCATGTATGGTCTTGACATGCCCTGTGGAAAGAGTGACACGTCTCCCTCGTGACTAGCTCCCCAAGCGTAGGCTCACTGATGAACGATATGCCACCCCTGCAGAAGATCACCTCATCCCCCAACCTGTGGCTATCAACTTGTGCACCAACCCAATGCCACCCTGAGAAGTCTCTCCCATAGTGCGTTGAGTATCATCCCAATATCTCAAGTGAGCTCCCTGTCTCCCGCTGCTTGTGCCCAGTGTGTCAAATAACAACAACCAAATCGTTTGTGCCTGTAAGTGATGTATAAGAGGGATAGGCATGTGAGTCCCCATGGACACCATCGAGTATCGCTCATCTGTGTCCCCATCGATGCAGGGAGAACTACCCTGCGGCCTATCCTTGTACACCGTTGGATACTCCTCGACCTGGCACTGTACCCTGCGTCCTATCCTTGTACACCGTTGGATACCCCATGCTACTATTGTACCATCTTGTATCGTCTCGTATCCTACCTGTCACTATACCTAGCACTCCCCACTTAATGCAATGAGAGTCGCTCAATGCAAACCAACATGCTACATCAAACAAACACGCATCTCCATGCTCCTCTACAGGCCACTGCTCATCACTGCATACCTCTATACAACACTGGTTGCTAGGGTCTAAAATTGGGTCTATATGCATCAGGTCACATCCCTCTGCATAACAGTGGACTCTGTGGCATATCCCTATGCACCCTTAGGTACCATTGCCTATTGTTGTACGACCCTATATCATATGTCATCCTGCATGTGCCAACGCATCCACCGCTCTGCTAGTAAGCCCTCCATGATGTGGGCTACATTTCCCCATCTGCCCTGAAAGACCTGAGCGGCCCGACTCCTCACATGCCAACGAGAATGACACTACTATGCTTATCTTCAGTAGCTCCGATGTCCATAATAAAAATGAGGGAGCACCGTCTCCATGTAATGCCATGTCTGGTGGCTTGCCGACGCCACCTCCTCCTACCAGCTCTTCCCAGAGTAGGCTAATCACCCTGTGACTCCACGGCGCACGCACAATCAATATGGCAAGACAACTCATGAAATCTATTTGCTTCCCTGTCAAACCATCTTGTCAGTAGTGTTGTTTGAAGCTCTGATGGAGATTTGAAAATGTCTGTGCGCCCAAACATCGGATCCATCACGCGGGTACTACCATCACCTATCTATTATTTTTGGTAGCATCGAATGTGCTCTAACCTTGAAATTTGGGGAGGCTAAGGCACATGAGATCTCCAAGACCCAGAAATCGTTTTGAGAAATTCCACTCAGATGAGGAGTTATTAAAATAATTAATATTTTTAATGGGTTCCTAAGTCTAAACTTAGGAAAATGAAAATATTAATGGGTATTAATAAAGATAAGGGTGAGAAGCTTCTAAGAGATGAGGATCAAATCTGTTTTAATCTTATCCATTGATTAGAGACTTAATCTCGGCCATTGATTCATCAACGGAAAAAGTATAAAAGAAGACTTGAGGATCATTTGGAGACACCCCGCAAATACCCAGTATCTGAAGTAAAGGAGATCGATTCTCAAGTAAAGGAGATCGATTTCAGAGAGAAATTTGCAGGGTGGAGGAAGAGGAGGGCATCAGTAGTAGGCAGTGACTTAGGAGGAGGTGACGTAGGGACAGTGGGAGACAGCGCAGAGAGAGACACAGTCCAGAGGAGAGATGCAGCCCTCACGCAGGTTGACGAGAGGGACGCAAAGCCACTCAGAGCCACGTTGAGCCATGCAAAGTGACACAGAGGTGAAGCAGGAGTGTGAGCAGGGTCTCCAAAGTGTCAAAAAGTCTCAAAGGGAAAGTCTCAAGTGTTTTCTTTCAGTTTCTCTATAAAATCATTCCTTGTAAAAGCAATTGTTGTTGAATATTAATAAAGCCCTCATCTGCTGCACCAGTTTTCCAACATTTGGTTTTTCCGGGGACAATTGTCCAAAAACAATTGTGCTGATGTGATTGGTTCTTGTGCATGTATTTTTCTCTAGGTAATTGTGTGATAACTGCAGTAGAATATATTTTAATATTTGTTGAAGGGATTTCATAAATAACTTATTGTGAATAATAAAAGGTGAAATAAATCAGTTGCTACAGTAGAATTTTGGTTTAGAAATTTTCACATGGTATCAGAGCAAAGATCCAACAACAGGAGAGGGAAATCAACTATGGGTCAGGAGCATGATGCAGAGGCATCCACTCAAGGGGACTCGTGCATATATCTAGAAGAATGCACAAGGGATATGAATTACAATTATTCTATGTTAGCTTCCAGATTGGAAGAAGAAGTCGCTTGCTTAGCAAGCTCTGCCTCCTCTCAGGTTTGGTATATAGACAGTGCGGCTTCCTGGCATATGACAGGAATCCAAGTATGTTTTTCAAATTATCAAGAAGAAAGCATGAATTTTCAGATCACCATGGGAAATAAGGCAAAGTGTACTCCAATAGGAAGAGGTATTGTGGTCTTTCAAACCGACACAGTAGAGCGGCTTTGAGCAATCAATGTGCTGCATGTGCCAAGATTGGGGATGAACTTACTCTCTGTATCTCAACTTCGAAAAAAGGACTATGACGTTTTCTTCATTAAGGAGAAAGTATATGTCAAACACCCGAGTTGGAAAAAGAAGGCCCAAATTGGAATCAGAAGTAACAGATTGTACAGGTTGCAGCTAGAATCACCAATGGCACTGATAGGCAGTAATGGAGACAAAGATTTGAATGAACTATGGCACAGGAGGATGGGACACTTAAACCACGGGGCTCTGAGAATTCTCGGGAAAACAGTATTAGGAGTCCCAAAACTAAGTACCGAACGAGATAATGTTTGCAGAGGGTGCGCTCTGGGCAAGTATGCCAAAGCAGCGTTTTCCAGAAGTAACAATAGGGCTAAGAGTGTGCTAGGATTGATACACTCAAATATATGTGAACCAATGTCCACAAAAGCTCTTAGCGGTGCCGAATACTTCATCACCTTCATCGATGACCATTCCAAAAAGACGTGGATCTACCTTTTGAAAAACGAGGATGAGGTTTTTGGTTGATTCAAAGAGTTCAAGGCTCTAGTGGAGAATCTGACAGGAAAGAAGATAAAGGTGTTGCGCTCAGACAATGGTGGAGAGTATGTTGACAAGGACTTCACCGATTTTTGCGCTAAGGAAGGCATCAGAAGAGAGTGGACAACTCCCTACAATCCGCAACAGAATGGAGTAGCAGAAAGGAAAAACAGGACTATTGTTGAAGCAGCTAGGGGAATGTTGTATGATCAGGATATGCCTAAATTCTTGTGAGCAGAAGCATGCAGCACGGCAGTTTATGTCTAGAACAAGACTCCACATGTGGCATTGGGCAAAATCACTCCGGAGAAGGTCTTCACAGGGAAGACACCTGAAGTCAGTCATTTCAAGATATCTGGGAGTTTAGCATATTGTCGTATACCCGAAGACAAGAGAAAGAAATTAGATCAAATAGCTGAGAAATGATAGCTTGTGGAACATAGCGATAATGCTAAGGCATATAGAGTCTATCTTCCAAGGAGTAGGAAGGTAGTAGTTCGGCGGGGTGTAAAGTTCATGGAGGAGAGAGATTCCAGGAAATATAGAGAAATGCCTTCCGAGGAGCAATCGAAAGATAAGTCGTTGCTCAAACCACTTCGACCAACAAAAACTAGTACCAGAAATTCCCTTGAAGACAAAGCTTCAAAACAGGAGGAATCTCAGGAAGAGAAAGAGCTAATAGATGTGCCTACTACCAGTGGAAGAACAAGCTGGGATCTACGACAGATTCTATGGTATGCAGAGGACTTCATTGGTGCACCCAAGAATAATAAAAGGGAGCAAAGACAGCGAGACAAATACCAGGCCTTAGTAACTCAGGTTGGAGAACCTTTTAGTTTTCAGGAGGTCGTTTAGCATCAAGTATGGGTAGATGCTATGGTGGAGGAATACAACTCTATAGTGATCAATGATGTCTGGGAAGTGGTACCTAGGCCTCAGGACAGGTCAGTGGTAGGTTAGAGATGGATTTACAAGGTCAAATATGTTGCAAATGGCAGTGTGGAGAAATACAAAGCCAGGTTTGTGATTAAGGGGTATGCTTAGAAGGAAGGGATAGACTACGAAGAAACCTTCGCCACAGTAGCCAGGTATAGTTCTATTAGAACTGTGATATCTCTTGCAGCACAGATGGGGTGGGAGATTCATCAAATGGATGTCAATACGGCATTCTTGAATAGGGTAATAAAAGAGGAAGTATACATTGAACAGCCAGAAGGTTTTGAGATACATGAGAAGAAATCCCATGTATGCAAATTAAAGAAAGCCTTGTATGGGCTTAAAGAGGCACCTAGAACATGGTACGGTCGAAGTGATGGCTACTTGCAGAAGATGGGGTTCGTCAGGTGTGATGCACACCCTAATCTCTACTATCTTATCGTAGAGAATGAGCCTCTAATCCTAGTGTTATATGTGGATGATCTCTTCCTGACAAGATCATCTACGCTGATCAAACACTGCAAGAAGAACCTAGCCATAGAATTCGACATGAAGGATTTGGGATAGATGCATTATTTCCTAGGGTTGGAAGTTTGGAAGCAGAAGGGTGAGATCTTCCTTAGACAAGCGAGATATGCTACCAAAATCTTGAAGAGATTCAGGATGCAGGACTATAGACCTATGGCTACTCTAATGATCACCAACTGGAAGATGATTGATGCATCAGAAGATAAAGACATTGATCCCACCTTGTACAGGAAACTTATAGGGTCCCTGATGTATTTGGTCAATACTAGGCCAGACATTTGTTACACTGTCAACACCCTCAATCAGTTCATGGTGGAAGTGCCTAAGAGGGCGCATTGGGCAGCAACCAAACATGTTCTCAGGTATATACAAGGAACAGTCGAGCATTAACTATTGTACACCAGAGGCAATGACATCAGGCTTTGTGGGTTCATTGACGCAGATTGGGCTGGAAGTTTGGTAGATCGAAAAAGTACAACTAGGTATTGTTTCAACATTGGATCGGGAATGACCACCTGGTGTAGTAGGAAACAGAAATTCGTGGCTCTGAGCTCAACTGAAGCAGAATATATGGCAGCTTGCACATCTTCGTGCGAAGCCATATGGCTTAGAAAATTGGTTGTGAATCTATTCAAGAGAAGGATGGAAGCGACCAGGATCATGTGTGATAATCAGAGTTGCATCAAGCTCTCTGAGAATCCAGTATTCCATGATCGATTGAAGCACATTGATATCAAGTGTCACTTTGTCAGAGACTGTGTCCAATGAGGAGCAGTATAGTTGAGGTACACTCCTACAAGAGAACAGGTGGCACACATCCTCACCAAGGCTCTAGGAGGAGCAAAGTTTGTTTATTTCACGGAGAAGATGGGAATGGTAAAGAATCCATTTCAGTAGAAATGGATAAGTGTCAAGAGTTGCAGTGCAGCAGCTAGCAGTGGCAGTGCTATGGGTAGCATGATGCAGCATGTTGAGAGGGAGTTACAGTACAGATGCAACAGTGGCAGTGGCAGTGTCATGGGCAGCAATGCAGGAAGTTGTAGTGCAGGGGATGTGAGGCAGCAGGCCAAGCATCAGCACAAGTATTGATGTGGAAGATCAGTGTGATGTTTCTATAGTGAAGCATTGCTACAGCACATTCCTCGCTGAGAGGGAGTGTTGATTTTTGGTAGCATCGGATGTACTCTAGCCTTGAAATTTGAGGAGAGGCTAAGGCACATGAGATCTCCAAGACCCAGAAATCGTTTTGAGAAATTCCACCGAGATGAGGAGTTATTAAAATAATTAATATTTTTAATGGGTTACTAAGTCTAAACTTAGGAAAATAAGAATATTAATGGGTATTAATAAAGATAAGGGTGAAAAGCTTCTAAAAGACGAGGATCAAGTCTTTTTTAATCTTAGTTGTTGATTAGAGACTTAATCTCGGTCGTTGATTCATCAACAAGAAAAGTATAAGAGAAGACTTGAGTATCATTTGGAGACACCCTAGCAGATACTCAATATCTCTAGGAAAATCGATTCTCAAGTAAAGGAGATTGATTTTAGAGGGAGAGTTGCAGGGTGGAGGAAGAGGAGAGCATCAGCAGCAGGTAGTGTCCGAGGAGGAGGTGACGCAGGGATAGTGGGAGACAGCGCAAAGAGAGATGTAGACCAGAGGAGAGATGCAGCCCTCACACAGGCTAACGCAGAGGGACGCAGAGCCACTCATAGCCACACAGAGTGATGCAGAGGTGACGCGGAGTGGGAGTGGGGTCTCCAAAGTGTCAGAAAATCTGAAAAGGAAAGTCTCAGGTGTTTTCTTTCAGTTTCTCTGTAAAATCATTCCTTGTAAAAGCAATTGTTGTTGAAGATTAACAAAGCCCACATCTGTTGCACCGGTTTCCCACATTGGGTTTTTCCGGGGACAATTGTCCAAAAATAACTGTATTGATGTGATTGATTCTTGTGCATGTATTGTTCTCTCGGTAATTGTGTGACAACTACAGTAGAATTTATTTTAATATTTCTTGAAGGGATTTCGTAAATAACTTATTGTGAAAAATAAGTAAGTGAAATAAATCAGTTGCTACAATAGAATTTTAGTTTAGAAATTTTCACACTATCGACTCTATCACATGATGGGAAATCCCACCTGGATCCCAACAATAGTTTGGTCCTCGAGTCGTTCTGGTAATCCATGGCCTCTGTTGAAATGTGGCCATGGATGTATCCAAATGCGTAGCCTGCTCCATCAAGTACCAACTTAGTACATCTCGCCATCCAATCCCAAACGAAGGATCGAATGTACAATCCCGTTGGAAGGATAAAGCCCTCCAAGCTAATGTGGTGTCATACTCAACTTATGTCGCTCAATCCTACTAACCTAGTCATCCCCACGGGTATATCTAGACAACTTTGCCTCCCTCAAGCAAATGCGTAAGGGTGCGCTAATAACGTTGTAGATCCTGGCAATGTGCCTCTGAAAAGATTTATGTTGAAATCCCAACGTGTGATCTCTATGTTGCCCCTCATCAATGGCTAGCCCAAAGATGGTTGCACATCCTCCTCCATCATGGACTCAACATGAGCCTCCAATTGCTCCTCCATAGACAACCCAACACGCAAGACATGCCTGCCAGTCAGCTGCAAGTGACAGTCGTCGGGTAACTCTGGCATAGATATGGATGCCTCTTTACCTATCGACTCCACTTCGAGAGTGGAGATGTCTCCCGACACTTCATCAACATGTGGTCCATTGCTATCACCTGAGTACTCAGTCACAACCCCGAATACCTCATCAAAGGATACCTCAACAACGGATGGCATCTCATTAACGGGTGTATGCTTTGTTACCCACCATTTTGTGCGTAATATCCCTAGGAGAAATTTTCTCCAAGATGGTCCTCAGCCAACAACCCTTTGCAGCCACCAACTAGCTCGTTCTGCCATCTCTCCACCACCTGACCTAGCCATGTGGTCCCTCACCCATATGTCATGATTGTATTTTGAAGGTGGGCCTCTTGAACCTAATGGTATGCCTTGTCATTTGGTAATTGAGTATTGTAGTTTGCTTATCATGGATACTTCTAGGTATGAATTAATGGGGGGATTCGGCGGAAAGAGTGGGCTAGGTCTATGCTCTTGTCCCCTAGACCTATTTCGGATGTTAACCTTGGACCCTAGTCCCGTGGGATCTCCTTTACTGACCTTTGGGCTTTAGGGATGGTACTACATGGGAAACCCTGATTTTGGTTGCGTGGTCCCACTCCCTCATCCACACATGTCACTCCCCTTCCACTCATTATAATCCCATTCATCATTTATCCCACCTAGGTCCACATTCCTCCACTAGGTCCACATATGGTTAGCCTTCCCCCTCCCCTTGCCCACACCTTGGGTCGGGCCTAGAATGATGCCCCAGAGGTTGATGCAACTAAAAAGAAAAGTAAAGGCATAATTGGTCACATCCAACACGAAAATGTATCACAAAATACAAAAGATCGTCGGGACAAACACATTTAGCAATGGGAAAAAGACAATACATGAGCTCTACCCCATTATCATGGCCATCACCCTAATTCCTATAGGCCCTAGATGAGCCTCCTTTATCATTCAGAAACCCACGATTGTCCCAACCCCTAGTGGGCAATGAACTACCCTACCTTAAAGGGGATATCTACTACTATACCTTACACATTATGCTCTTACCCCTTAAGCCCCTAGCAGTTAATCAAAGAAAAATCATAAAAGGAGAAAGGCCTTATCATCCATGTGATTCTATCCACATTCGCTTTGCATTTGCTACATGAGTGATCATATAGACCGGCATATTTATATTGTTTTCATGATATGTTGGTTGCACTGGCTTTATGATTACACTAAGTATTAGTTTTGCACCATGTACATGTTGGAGTATGATGCATTGCATGCTGATTTTTGCATTAGAACTAATGTCATATGATATTGCTCATAGTAGAGTAGCTGCATTTAGATTAAACTTTGCACATCTTATTATTTGTTGATTTTACGGCCTAACATTAAGCATGGGTGATCATAAGACACCGTACAAACATGTTGCCGCGTGGGTTTAGTCTTTGGTATGTGCAAGTAATAGGTCTATGGTAACCAAGAGATTGTTGGTGTTCTCGTGACCTCTCGTTCGAGTAGATTTACCCACATTCCGAGAGATCACGTCCCAATTGGAACCAAATGTTACCCACCATTTTGTGGGTGATATCCCTAAAAGAAAATTTTCTCCAAGATGGTCCTCAGCCAGCAACCGACAGCCCCTTGCAACCGCCAACTAGCTCATTGTGTCATTTCTCTAACACCTGAGCCAACCGCATGGTCCCTCGCCCATCTGTCATGATCGTATGTTTGAAGGTGGGCCCTCCCAAACCAAAAGGTATGCCTTGTCATTTGGTAATTGAGTATTGTAGTTTACTTATCATGGATACTTTTTGGTATGGATTAATGGGGGGATTCGGTGGAAAGAGTGGGCTAGGTTTGTGCTCTTGTCCCCTAGACCTCTTTTGGATGTTAACCTTGGACCCTAGTCCCCTGGGATCTCCTTTACTGACCTTTGGGCTTAGGGATGGTACTACATGCAAAACCCTAATTTTGGTTGCGTGGTCCCGCTCCCTCATCCACACATATCACTCCCCTTCCACTCATTATAACGCCATTCATCATTTCCCCCACCCAGGTCCACATTCCTCCATTGGGTCCACATAGGGTTAGCCTTCCTCCTCCCCTTGCCCACACCTTGGGTCAGGCCTGGAATGATGCCTCGGAGAATGATGCAACTAAAAAAAAAAGTAAAAGCATAATTGGCCACATCCAACAGGAAAATGTACCACAAAATGCAAAATATTGTCAGGACAAACACATTTAGCACGTGGGAAAAAGTCGATACATGAGCTCTACCCCATTATCATGGCCATCACCCTAGTTCTTATAGGCCCTAGATAAGCCTCCTTTTTCATTCAGGAACCCTTAATTGTCCAAACCCCTAGTGGGCAATAAACCGTGCTACCTTAAAGGGGATATCCATTGTTATACCTTACACATCATGCTTTTACCCCTTGAGCCCCGAGCAGTTAATCAAAGAGATATCATAGAAGGCAAAAGGCATATAAAGAAGGGCGGAAAAATCAAGGTCGAGGCATCTCATGTACCACGGTTGCTCCCTCCTACACATTATATACCCAAGTGTGGGCTTCCCTTTTACCAGCTACCCTTGTACCCCAACATGTGGCTGACAGCTACCCCTTTCATTCCCTACTCCATTCATATCTTTATCACATGCCACCACCCTTTAAAGGATGTACCTTGGACATACTATCACCTTTAAAGGTAGAAACCACCTAATAGGGTACTTGGGTAACCCCATTTGGAGCTTGGAGACATTAGCACATGCCAAAGCCGACTATGAAAGGGCATACCATTATGAAGTGCCCACCTGTTGTCCATGGTTTGTAAGATCTTTAACTTGATTTCCTTAAATGACTTGTTGTACTAGAAGGCTAGGGGACACATTTGATCTTATGCAAGATTACAGATGGTCTCCATTTTCGGTTTGGTCTCCCTATACGGGGTCCTAACCCTCCAGAGGGCTACATTGGCACATGTAGGGTGTGTGTAGAGAGCCATGGGCCTCCACAGTAGTAGACGGCACTCCATGGACCCCCACAGTTCATAGACTGCTCGAGATTCACCTATTGGACAAGAAAGATGAACCTAGTTCAACATGCCCAGCCGGCTCCATAGTTGTACCATGCACTTAGCAGATGACCAAGGACTTGTATGTTGATGTGGCATCACTTACACCATCATCTGAGCCCTTACAAATGGTCTACATGCATCTTCGATCTACTTGGAAACCCATGAGATTACTTGTGTGCCCTCATACCCATTGGGAACACCATATGTTTATTATTTGGAGAACAAGGGGCCAACCCCTTGTCTACTACTTTTGGTAGTCATATTCATCGTTGTGGCACTTATGGACTTCACCAGGCTTCTTAGAAGGCCCAATGACATGTATTATTGATCGTTCGACCTCTTGAGAGGCTTATTCTTTTGTTTAAGAGCTAGTTTGGTGGGTTTGTCAACAAAGGTTTGTTGTTTTACACATTATTTTATTTTAGGGGCTGATGTAGGTCCAAGTAGCTAAATCAAACTCATTAGAAGTGTATAAATAGAAGTGATGAGGATTCATTTTTGCATCACCACTTGGTTTGGACCTATATCTCTTTAGAGATTTTCACTATTCCTTCTTGGTGGACGAAATATTGGAGCATGGAATGAATTTTGACGTTTGGATTATCTATTCTTGTCTTGAAGCTTCTTGATTGGCAATTTGTTGATGGTTGGATATATTCTTTGACATGTAAGTACAAATTTAATGTTATTCTTTCTTTTACTTTCTCACATACATTGATAATGGGATTTTCGTTATACTAGGGCTAATTGTTGCATGCATTATTGCGAAATTCTGGAATTATTGTTTCTAGATAGCATCTCTCTATGTATGGAGCATGTATGTTCAACGAATTTTCGTATGGATTATTCTATGGTTGAATTCATCTTGATAAACCATTTAATCTTGCAAAACGAAGTATAAATGTAACGACCAAGGGTCGTATACGCAACGGAAATATTTAAAATACTTCGTAGACAAAGATATCCATTATAGGATAGAAATTGTAAATTGTATATTGTATAAAAGAATGAAAGTAGGATAGTTGCAATCGAGAATGAGGGTCCTGTATATATAGCCCAGTAAGTACCCTTTCACGAACAGGCATGTCTTTAAGACAGGTCTTTTCATTATTAAGTAACTAACCATTAGTTAATTTACTTATTATTTATTATTATATTTATATTATTATGTTTATTATTTATTATCTATTTTTATCCATTTTTACATAATTTATGTTCATAACATTGCCTTCTCCTTCAAAAAGCTTTGTCCTCAAAGCTTACTGATGAAGGATCGGATCTCTTCTGTCGTTCGGAATATCTTCTTGTTTCTGAGCTTTCATCTTTGTTGATACAAGACGATATGATGTTCTGAGCGATAGATAGAATTGGCGTACTGAAAACAAATCAAACCATCCTAGATTAATCTTCAAGGGAATCTTCTGACCTTGGTGATGTGTGGTGAATAATTATCGTATGACTGGATTACGCTCACTTCAATATTCTTCGGAACATAAGTTTGTTTATGTTCTAGGTGATATAGATTTGTAGATTGATTAAGGTGTCTACTCTTGTGATTCAGGTGTAGATAACGAATTTTTCTTATTTGAACTTCCTTAAACATTTTTATGGCAGTTTCCTGATCTCCTTCAGGCATTGTTGTTGTTGACTTGACTACTGAATCCTCATTTAGGGTGTCTGTTGTTTGAACTACAACCTCTGAGTACGTCTTTACTTCAGTAGGATTTGAATTTACCTAAACTATGAGATTAATGGAATCGATGTTTGTTTCTTTAGCTTGGACTGCTAAATCTGGAGATTTTGATGCTTCCTTTGAGACAAGTTCTTTGAACCTATTTGTGAATGATTTCTTTTCGTCCTTTAGTTTTTTAATCTGTTTGAGCATATTTTGATTATGATTTTTGAGGCATAAGCATTCCTCATTCTCTAAGTCAACTTTATTTTGGCCTTCACGCTTCTCATCTTTTAAACACTAGATTTGTTCAACTAATGTTTGGTTAAGGCTCTTTAAACGTAAATTTTCTTCTTCGTGTTCTAATAAACACTCCTTGAGTTCCTTCTTTGATGCTTTAGCTTTCTTGACTTGTTCGAGTAGTTTTTTTTGGTGATCTCTAAGGCCTGAAATGTCTTTGTCTTTGCTGTAGATGACTTCTTCAAGCTCTTTTTGCTTCTTTGATATAGTTTTTTCGTTATCTTGAAACATCAAGTCTGAAACATCATTAAGGTCTTCTAATGAAGAATTTATTGATTTAGATTTACTTGTTATGTCTCGAAACGTGACCATCTTCCCTTTATAAGGAAATGTCAAAACTTGTTTCTCTATGTTTAACATGAACGTACCCAAATCCCTAAACCAGGGTTGACCGAGTATGATGTCAGTCTTTTTATCCATCCTTACAACATGAAATTGAGATATATATACTCATAATGACCTATTGTCACTTGTAGATCACTAATTTTATACTCTTTTTGATCAAAAATATGTTTCTTTACACCAATGCTTGGCTATGGAATTAATAGTTGATTTGCCAAGTTGATGTTGATATAATTTTTATCATTGCTTGGACTGATGGCGACATTAACTTCTCTTCCTGGATACTTCCTTTTAATGTAATTACATTGTGATCTGCAACTGAAAGACCATTATAGGAAAACCTTTCTTCCTTTGTCATTTTAGAATTGAGTTCCATCCTTTTTTCAATGATTGATCCCATTTTGTTTTGTCGGGATGACTTAAGCTATTATATAATCGCCCACCCACCATTTTTTAATTTTTTTTAATTTAAAAAATAAAAATATTTTTTATAATTAATTAATTATATTAATTAATTTATATAATTTTAATTATAACTATATGTAATATAATAGTTGTGATAAGTCTGATATATATACGCTTAGTTTCAATGGCCTACTCAAAACAACTACTACACGAACTACATGAAACAACGACTGCACGAAATGATATGTCGTTTCACTGAGTTGATTAATAAGCGAAAAAACATGCGGTGTAATCGTTGTCGGAAGGGTGTGCACCCATAGTGATCAGCGGAAGAATGGTCACCGGAGGGAAGACAACAGACTACAAGTGGATGGAGGAGCTGACATGCGGGGATGGGAAGGTTCGAACTCAGTGATGGTTGATGGCACAGGCAGTGAGGACGTGGAATGAGCGGACGCGAGGTTTAAGTCAGCGGTTGGTTCTATAGTAAGTGGCTCCAAGGGTATCATGCTCGGCTGCTACGATGACTCTCACGGCAGTTCTGGTGACAGTGTGGGGACTGGATGACCAGCAGTGGGAACCGAGAGGCAACGCAAGTGGCAATTGAGGATTCGATGGGCCGCAGGTAAGAATTTTTTTATAGTTGTTTTTTTTAATATAAATTTTTCTGACTTCTATTTATTTTTTTATTCTTTTGTGACTCTATTTTTTTTTTATAGATTTTTTTTATATGATTTTTTCTTTTTTCTTCCCTTATATATATATTTTATTTTCTTTTAATATTATATTTTTTTCTAATAATGGCCAAAGGCCTAAATAGCAAAACCACCAGAATGGAGAACCTCCTTCTCGTAATGAATGTTTGATTGACAACAACAAAATTGACGACAAGTTGAAGGCCAAAGGCCGGACCAAACAAGCTCTGATACCAATGTAACAACCAAGGGTCATATACACAGCGGAAATATTTGAAATACTTCGTAGACAAAGACATCCATTGTAGGATAGAAATTGTAAATTGTATATTATATAAAAAAATGAATGTAGGATAGTTACAATCGAGAATGAGGGTCCTGTATATATAGCCAGGTAAGTACCCTTTCACGAACAGACATGTCTTTTCATTATTAACTAACTAACCATTAGTTAATTTACTTATTATTTATTATTATATTTATATTATTATGATTATTATTTATTATTTATTATCTATTTTTATCTATTTTTACATGATTTATGTTCATAATAATAAAGCTTTAAGGTCACTCTCTTTTGCCCTAATGCTAAGTGAAGTAGTCCTTGAAGCCTCCTTGACCTAGAAACGAAGTGCATTCTCATTATTCTTCTTGATTCCAATCTCCCCAAAGGATTAGGCACTGGTTTACCATAAGGTGATCATTTTAAGAACCATTTTTCTTCACCTTTCCTTCTTTATCTAGGTCTAGCCACATTGTGGATCCTAGGGCATCATTTTCCCAACAAACTACCCATAGAAAATCTTTGATCTCTTGGACATTTCTACGTTGGTGTGCCTCCTAGGTCTCCTCCAAATTTTAAGGAATTCCGACAGTGGGATTGTGAGATATCCCAAGCCCTAGCCGTCAAACCAATTTTTGCTCTAGGTTTCCCTAGGCTAGTACCTCATAGGGATCATTTCAACACCTTTAAGTGAAGATCCTTTCTTTGACCCCCTTCTCTTCCTTGTTTAGGTCAAGCTCATCATTGGTTGCTAAACTCCCTCCTCTTGAACCAACCTGGGTCCACTTGGTCCCGTGTGGTCCCAAATTTTATCAAAGTCAACTCTTCAACAACCACTTGGGAAACCAAGTTCTACAAGTATTTTAGGGTTTAGGAAGCTCCTTTGCAAGCACATTCCTTAAGTCGAGCCCTCAAATCCCTATTCCCCTATCCTAGAGAACCTTTCACCTTGTTTATGAAGCAAGCAAATCCCACTCTTGAGTCTCTCATAGGAAAGGGTCATCGAGATCACTTCACATCCATCTTAGTTGATCTATCCTTCATAAGTGATTCTCTATATATTGCGTCTCTTCCCATTGGTGAAAGTTCATAAAGAGTAGGAAGCTTTAGTTGTGGTGACAGTGGGCTTTAGCTTCATTGTTGCTCTTGACCTAGCAAGTGCCCCTCTAGGATCCCTGCTAGTTTGAGCGGTAACTTGCTCAATTGTCTCCATGTCAACCATGGCCCCTTTAACTACTCCATCTTTTGCATTAATCCTCCTCATTATCCTTGCATAATTCCACTGAATTCCCACTAATTTGTGCATGTCTCTTAGTTTACAGAACTCCCAAAAGGAGAGGGACACCTGAATGCCATGTCCCAATGATTGTTATGCCCTCCAATTTGTTGCCAGTAACTCCACATCAGTTGCAATCATGTCTTTCCATCTTGATGCATTATCCATAATTTTGGGCATAGTGTATTTGACATTTGTTGTATAATTGAGAATGGTCTTGATTCCCAATTGTGGTATGAATCAGCTACTTCCCCACATCAATCATCATTTGTTGCATCCTAATCACCTCACTCAAGGTTACTGCCATGATGTTTGATTTTAACCTTTATTTCGATCCCATGATTTATTTATTTGTTTGGTCTTGTCATAGAATGAAGGGTTTCCCACAGGCTGAGCCAAGATTATGGCTCTGATACCACTATAATATTCCTAATGGAAATATTAAGTGAATAACAGAAACATGGGTTATGACAACAACTAGTAAATTCAACACATACGCAGGAAATCACAACACGAGGAAATGCACCAAAACTCTGAGCCATTTTATTTATTTCTAAGCAAATAGAGTACAAATGAGTATGAAAGAGGAACCTGGGCTTGCTACAGCAAGAAAATCAAAACCCAAGTGATGATCAAGTTGCTCAAATGTCAGATGAGCTCCCCACCATGAGTTTGCGCTAGCCTAGAAAAATATTGCCACTACTGTTATAGGTGAACTGATATTTTGGCCCTCAAATCTTCTCCAAAAATTCCGTAAAATTAAATGTAGGCTCTCCACACGAGCTCCAACAAAACCCAGAAATATCTCACGGAACCAAGTGGTGGAAATGGTCCTGGGGTAAATTGTGCGCTCCTCCAACAATTTATGTTGCTAACTACTGAATGGAACTAGGAATTATGCCCTCAGAAGTGCTCATAAATTTCTATAAAATTAATCCTAGCCTCCTCTCACCAAACCCACAAAAACCTAAAAGGGATTTGGGTTGAATCCACCGACCCTCAGTGACCCCCAACAAGTGTAAATTGCTCAATTTGGCCAGAAAACGCCCTTCAATTTAGATACTGCTGGATTTGGCACAAATCTCCCTCCAAGAAATCCTCCCTAACTGTTGCAAATTTCTCCCCTCGGTCACCAAGTAGATCCCAACTCGAATGCTCAAATTTTGAATCTCTACAAGTGCACAGAAGCTGCCAATAAACCCCTACGCAGGCCCTAGAATAGATAAATTCAGTCCTCCAAAATGCAGCACTCTCGGCCCTGCAAATCCCCAAGGAAAAACTTGCCTTCCTTATGGATAATTCTCTGGCCAAAAATCCATTGTTTGCTAGCTTCTCTCAACCCCTTCGAACTTCCTTTTGCGCCCTACGAGAAGCACGCTCCAACTAGAAATAGTATGCGATGTCTCTCCTAGACAAGCCCTGAGATGGACTCCTTCTTACTCCCTAGGGTGATACTCAAAGTTCACCAAAGGTAGAGGTGGAATTCCGCTTGGAATTCCTGGTGCTAAACAACACTTTTCTTCTTGTGCTAAACAGCCCCAAGAGAAGATGAAAGGTGAAATGTAATAGTCAAAAGATGATTAGCAAATGAGTCCATCCTCCTTTTATAATTTCTCCCCATGCTTCTAGACTCTGTTTTTAATTATTATTTTATTGGTGGGGGCCATTTTCCACTAAGTGACTTTTGCCTCCATTTTAATAAAATAATAGTTTGTCGCTAATCTCCAATAAAATAATACTTGCCACCTTTCTCCAAAATAATATTTGCCCCCTTTACTTAATATCACCAAAATTAGGCAAAATTCCCATGCTCACAAAATTGGGGATATTACATCACTACTTCTAGTCATGTGCCTAGAGGCAACATTGTCCACCAACCATATTTCATCATGACCTGCAATGGAACCTGTAAAAGCATAAAAAAAATGAGTATTCATCTTCAGAATCTCTCTTTCTAGGCCTCCTCTTATGTGAGGGTTCATTAAGATCAACTGCAAAAGCATGGCGCTTCCCTTTCCTCTTTCAATCATCATACCTTTGATAATCACTCTTTTAAGGACACCTATTTTGATAATGATCATATGCTTGGAGACGAAAGCATCGAGCATTTGTCATGTCTCTTCTATCTTGAGAGGGAGGAGGAAGTTTTCTTTGTGGAGCAGATCCCCTTCTTAGAGCAGGTCTTGAATTCGGTCTTCTACCTGTACTTCTGTGAAATATTCCAAAATTATCCTACCTTTGCAAATCTTTGAGTGGGCTACAAAAGCTTGAGAATCTTCACCTGTATTTGAAATTTTGCCTCTAGATAAGAGCCTTGATTCTTCTTGAGTGTAAGGAGCCCATAGCTTATCAAAAAAAGAAGCAATTTCTCTTCCACTAATGCTTGCTACAAAAGGATCCCATGATTCAGACAAACCATCTATTGCCAGAATTACCAATTCTTTGTCAGATACTTCTTCACCAATAGCTTCGAGTTGATCTCTTATTTGAGATATTCTTACAAAGTATGATGCTACAGTATCATTATTTGTCATCTTGATCTCACGTCACAGACTGCTCAGACTTATAGATTGATTGACAGTGTTGATGGTGTACAATCTAATGAGGGCATCATACATCTCCTTGGAATATTTGTGATCAGCAATATAAGGAATTAGATGATCCCTAACAAATTCCACAATGATGCTCCTAGCCAAGATGTCATCTTCCTAAAACTTGTATTTTTCTGCTTGGTCAGCTAATTCAGTTACTTTTCCCAATACAATACCCAAGACCTTATGCCTTGCAAGCACTAGCTCAATTCTAGCCTTCCATGCCCTGAAATATATAGCTCCTTCAAGCTTGTTCTCTGTCTTCATGAAGAAATTCATGATGAAGATGACCAATCAAAAAAAAAGATGTAGAATCCCAATGCCCTTCAAAGTGCTCTCAATGCTCTTCAAGGTGATCTCAATGCTCTTTCCCTTAACCAAAGCTCTTATACCATGTTGATTTTCTAGTGAAATCAAGACTAGTACAATATTTCAAACTAATAACTACTTCCAATGATACAATATTACTTCTTTTAGAGCATTGCAATCATTAAGTACTTATACATGAAAAATTTCAACCATTCATTTCTACAAGAGAGCAATAGAAATCACAGTAAACAATGAGACAATGGACACCAAAATTTTAGGCCAACAGCCAAGGAAAAACCACAAGGGGAAAACCCAACAATCTTTACTTAAGAAAGAATTTAGTTCATCAAATGTACATCAAAATATTCCAAACGAGATTCCAATTTTCTGACCTCATATTTTCCAAGTCAAACCAGTAAAAGGAGAGAGAAAATAGTCGATGCTGGTCAAAGTCAAGTCTGCAATATAAAAGAATGTTGAATGAATTAATTCCAAAAGAGCCAACAGCTCAATGATAATACAAAGATATTTACAATAATAGAAACATCAGGTTTCTATGTACAAACAGTTTCATCTAAGAAACTGCTAAAAGAATAAAATTAGCAACAGCTAGAAGACTGAGCATTAATACTAAATAGACATATTCTAATACCCTCCCTTAATGCTCAATCTATTTACAACACCAATAGACCCTCGGAATTTTACAAATTTATCAGGACCAAGTGGCTTGGTGAAAATGTCGGCGAGCTGCTCTGTTGTGGGAACATATTGCAACTGAACTGAGCCGTCTTCAACCAGCTGGCGAATGTAGTGGCAATGAGTTTCCACATGCTTTGTTCGTTCATGAAAGACTGGATTCTTGGCAAGTTTGAGTACTCCTTGATTATCACAAAACAAAGAAGTAGGCCCTGTCTGGAAAACATGCATATCTGCAAGCATACGGCGAAGCCAAACTGCCTCACAGGATGCCTTAACTGCTCCCCGATACTCTGCTTCTGTTGAAGAGAGAGCCACTGCTTGTTGCTTCTTACTAGTCCAAGTAACAGCACCAGATCCTAGGCTAAACACATACCCAGCTGTAGATTTACGATCATCAACCGAACCGGCCCAGTCAGAATCAGTGTAGCCACTGAGAATAGGATTGGAGCTGCGAGTATATAAGAGGCCATACTCAGAAGTACCACGCACATATCTTAGCACCCGCTTTGCAGCTATCCAATGATCAGCTTTAGGAGCTGACATAAAGCGAGAAATGTAGCTTACTGCAAAACTGATATCAGGTCTGGTAGCAGTAAGATAGATGAGACTGCCCACTAATTGCCTGAATAAAGTTTCATCCACAAGAGGAGAGGATGATTGTGCTGAAAGTTTGAGCCCTGGTTCCATAGGAGTCGTGGCCGGTTTGCAATCCTGCATTCTGAACCGTTCCACAAGATTGTTGGCATACTTGGACTGAGAGAAAAAAATCTGATTTTCAGTCTGCCAAACTTCAACCCCCAGACAGTAATGAAGAAGTCCCAAATCTGTCATCTCAAAAGTTCTGCATAGATCTTGTTTGATCCCATGGATCAAATGTGCAGAGCTGCCAGTAATGATGAGATCGTCCACATAGACAACAACCAATAAGATATCAGCACCAGTATGCTTGATGTACAGGTTTGCATCAGATGGGCTCCGCTGAAAACCCTGACCTGTCAGATACTGATCAATTTTCATGTACCAAGCCCGAGGAGCTTGTTTCAATCCATAGATTGCTTTAGCTAACCGGCACACTTTCTGTTCTTGACCAGCAACCTTGAAACCTGGAGGCTGCGTCATGTAGACTTCTTCCTGAAGATCACCATTAAGGAAAGCACTCTTTACATCCATCTGATGAACTTTCCAATTGAACTGAGCTGCTAGGGCAAGAACAAGTCTTATGGTACTCATCTTGGCTGTAGGAGCAAAAGTCTCCTCATAATCGATGCCTTCCTTCTGTGAGAATCCTCGAGCCACAAGACGAGCTTTATACTTGTCTATGGTTCCATCAGCTTTGTATTTTACTTTATACACCCATTTGCAGCCTATGGGCTTTTTTTCCGCAGGAAGATCAGAAAGAGTCCAGGTGTGATTCTTCTGAAGACTCTGGAATTCGGCTTCCATAGCCTGTTCCCACTCAGATGTACCCTTAGCCTCTGAATAGGTTTGAGGCTCAAAAATACTGTGAAGGTTAGCCATAAGAGCAAAATTGACAGTAGACTGTTGTCTGTTCTTATGCCTAGAAGTTCTACCTTCAAGGAGCTCATCATCCCGGAGATCACCTATGGTTTTAGCCCACCATTTAGGTCGAAGAGAAGAAGAACCAATATCAGGATTAGAGGAACCAATATCAGGAGGAAGAGAAGCAGGCTCAAGAGCAATAGGAACAGCAAGAGGGGGATTAGCTTCTGGAGGAAGCTCAGATAGAGTAGTATCAAATCCTGATGCTACATCATCCCTCCCATCAGATGGACTGACTGGAAGAAGAACACTGTGAGGCGGATCCTCAGAGCGCTGCTCAGAAGAAGAAGACTGAAAGAATCCTCTGTCTTCATCAAATACTACATCTCGACTGAAGCTAAGTCGACCAGTGGCTATATCGATCAGCCTATAGGCCTTGTGATGATCACTGTAACCTGTCATCATGAGTTTTTGACTTTTGGAATCCAACTTAGAGCGCTTAGCAGATGGAATCCAAACATATGCAACGGAGCCAAAAACTTTGAGATGACTGATCTTAGGCTTACGACCAGACCACACTTCTTCAGGAGTCTTCCCTTTAACAGCCTGAGTAGGGGATCTGTTAAGAAGGTAAACAGCAGTAAATACTGCTTCAGCCCAGAATTTGTTTGGAACACTCCGGTGTTGTAACATGGAACGAGCCATTTCAACAACCGCGCGGTTGCGACGCTCGACAACACTGTTCTGCTGGGGAGTGTAAGGTGTGGTTAATTGACGTTTGATGCCATGAATATCACAGAAGTTGGCAAAAGCTGAGGAACAAAATTCCCCCCCATTGTCGGTCCTAAGGGTCATGATATTACAACCAAATTCGTTTTCAACTAAAGTTTTAAAATCTGAAAGGTACTAAGAGCATCAGATTTATTTTTTAAAAAATACACCCACATCTTTCTACTGAAGTCATCTACAATAAGTAAAAAGTATTTGCAAGCAGTGATAGAAGCTGTATTCATAGGACCACAAATATCAGCATGAAGTAACTGAAGTACCTGGGATGCGCGCCAAGATTCTCCATTTTTGAATGAAGACCGATGTTGCTTTCCTGCTTGACAGGCGTTGCATACCCCCAACTGCTGAGTCTGAATATCAGGTAATCCTGACACAAGTCCCTCCCGAGAGAGCTGAGAGAGATACTGCATATTGAGATGCCCATATCGCTGATGCCATAGAGTACTTATGGGAGAGACACGTGCTGCTAGAGCCACTTCTGGAAAGTCACCGGTGTCAAGTAGCCTGTATAGACCATGGTCCTCTAGGCCAGTAGCAACTGTTAGACTGGTCTCCCTGTCAATGATGGAACACTTGTGTGCACTGAACACAACATCAAGCTGAGGAGAATTCCTCATAATCTGACTGACAGAGAGCAGATTAATCTCCATACCAGGAACATAGTATACATTGAGAAATATGAGCGTTCGTCCACCAGACTGAATTTGAACTGTACCCCTACCAGCAACATTGTACTTTTCTCCTCCACCAAATACCACTGAATCACTGAAAGGTGAGAAGTCAATAAACCAGTCACGCCTGTGAGAGAAGTGGCGTGATGCACCAGAATCAATGTACCATGCAGAGGAAGGAACATGTTCGGAAGACCTTTTAGCCATAAAGGCGTAAAAGGCAGAATCTGTCTGCTCGGAATGTTCTGCAACATTTGCTGTCTGATGTGGCCCTCCCTGTTTCTTTTGTTCAGAAGCAATCCTCTGCCGGCAATCTTTCTTCATGTGACCGAACCTGTGACAGTAATTACACTGTACACTTTTCTTCCTGGCAGGATCAAAAGACTGAGATGAGCCTTTCTGCTGAAAAGACTGAGAGGACTGATATTTTGCAGCAAATGCATTTTCCGAGGGTACTGATGAAGTACCACTACCAAACTGCTGTTTCCACCTATCTTGCTGCAGAAGTTTGGTACATAAATCTGGAAACTTCAGATCAACATTTGTGGTGGTAATGTTGAGTGTTTCGATGAAGTGTTCATACGATTTCGGTAGACTTTTCAGAGTAATAACTACCATATCTTCTTCCTCCATAGTCCGACCAATAGCTTCGAGCTGATCTCGAATGTCTTTAATTTTGTTGAGATGTTCCTGTAAAGACATATGGTCATCCATCATGATGGAGAACAACTGATTTTTGAGAAAGAATGCTCTGCTTTTGTCAGATGTCTCATGCAGTTCTTTCAACTGTTGCCAGATTTCGGCAGCGGTCTTGCCAGAAGGAATCTGTGGTAACTGATCATCAGTGACAGAGAGCTTGAGAAGCATAACAGCCTCTCGATTTCGATCATCAAATTTATCTTGATCGGTCCCAGCTGTACCGAGACGAAGCTCTTTGCCCAAAATGAGCTGATCAAGACGCCTGTATTCAAAAATGGTCAACATTCTTTGTTTC
This sequence comes from Pinus tabuliformis, assembly GCA_031772625.1. Taxonomy (NCBI): domain Eukaryota; kingdom Viridiplantae; phylum Streptophyta; class Pinopsida; order Pinales; family Pinaceae; genus Pinus; species Pinus tabuliformis. The sequence goes on along the minus strand of CM062805.1, from coordinate 1,082,753,318 downwards.
CAAATGTTATAGTTGCTGCCATTAAAGCGTTGATTTCCTTCTAACATCAGATTGGTGAGCGTGGCCATTTTCTTAAAGAAAATACAGAAGACTGATACACAAAAAGACTGTAGCTGCCTGTTTATCTTGATGTAAATCAAAACAGATTTTGTTCTGGGAAAAAATTACCCAGCAAAAAAAAAAAATTCTCCCTGTCTAAAAAAGAGCAATACGGCTGTAGCTGCACCCTTCTTTAGGCAAATACCACAAGACAGAACTTTAATGGATGTAACAGGTTCAAATTATAAGCTAAAGTTTGAGATTCCAGTTCTGAGATTTGTCCTGAGGTAAGCACAAGTCTGACTGCTGCAATGTCCAGGCTATAAACAGATAGTTTTTCTTCAAATCTGAGTTGAAATGGAGGCTGTCAGGATCACTATGGAGAAAAAATTCGCTGACTGGAAAACAACTGCCGGCAGACAAGATTGTTTTGAAAAAATTAAATACGTGGATTGAAACGGACCCACGTTTTCTTCACAGCTTCACGTCTTCAGTTCTACGATATATCAGCAATGATTTTAAAGACTCACGGTTCACAAAACAACAAAACATATGGACCCACGTCTTCACGGTTTAATGTTTCACGGCTCTTAACAAAATATGAACCCACGTCTTATGGCTTCACGTCCACAGTGCCGCGGAATATAAACTCGACAAGCGATTTGCTCTAAATCGAAGATCGAACAGCATATATATATGAAGATTATTCATCCACGCATTTTTAAAATAGTTTGACCATGAAAACGGATGGGTTTTGAGCATACCAAGGTGAGAATTGAAGCACGCAGAGATAATAGCAAACGCTGGATCTACAGGTGTATAACCCGCAGATGTATCCACGACTTTGAAGAAGATAACCGGAATTGAAGCACGCAGAGATAATATCAAACGCTGGATCCACAGATGTATAACCCGCAGGTGTATCCACAGGTTTCACGACTTTGAAGAAGATAACCGGATTCGTCAGCAAAAAACAAAATCCCGCTCCCACGAAGAGAATAACCGGATATGTGTGCGATTTCAGATATCGTGACAGAAAAATGCTTTGAAGAAGATAACCAGATTCACCGTGAAAACTAGGGTTGAATACTGAGATTTCACAGGCCACAAAAATAAACAAGACTTCAGAAACAGATAACCTGTTCAACCGATAAATCGACTGCTGCCCCCAGATTTCAAAATGACGGATTTAATTTCAAGAAAATTTCACGATCCCGAGTACCTCCACAAAGTTAATTCCTCATAATAAAGATAATGCAGGAGAAGAATCCCTTTCTGTATCGAGATTGACGACTGTAAGCTTTTATCACAATGAGCAAAGCCGAAGCTAAGACTCAGTGAAGGCTGCCTGGCTTACAGAGGGCTCGACCTTAGAAAGAAATGAAGAGGATAGCTGATCAAGAAATCTACAGACCCTGAGAGCAGTTTCGAAATGAACTCCTGAATTTTTCAGACTATGAAAAATTATTTCGAAAAAAATCCCTGTGCTCTGATACCATAAAAGAATGTTGAATGAATTAATTCCAAAAGAGCCAACAGCTCAATGATAATACAAAGATATTTACAATAATAGAAACATCAGGTTTCTATGTACAAACAGTTTCATCTAAGAAACTGCTAAAAGAATAAAATTAGCAACAGCTAGAAGACTGAGCATTAATACTAAATAGACATATTCTAATACAATAGCGGGGCCGAATTTCGGCCTGAGCTATTTGAACAAAAGGGGGCAAAATTTGGTCAACTTACAGTCAGCAAATCCCAGTGAAATCTCAATCAAAGTGCAGATGTTGACCAGCGGTCAGCCCTTGATCAACAAGCCAGAACAGGAGCAAGCTTTCAATCAAACAGAGTCAACGTACCTCTGAAATTTTCGGCCTCCAAAAGCAATCAAAGTCTTGGTCAAAGAGAAGCAAATAATCCCAATTCAATGTTGGTCAAATAGCAAATAAGAGAGTTGGTCAACGCAAATTGAATCCTCCTCTTTTTCCTTTGCACGTGTGGACTTCTTCTAGTTTCAAATTGAATGAGTTAGTTGATGTGATGTCCCAAATGAGGTCAACGAACTTCTCTTTATATGTGAGTTAGGAGGAGGGTTTTGACCTTGGGGTCAAACCCATTCATTGAGTGGAGCCGACTTGACCAAGTGAGGCCGACTTGATCAACATGTAAAATACAAATTTTCTCCTTTGCTTTGCCAATGAAAATACTGACCAAAGCTACCAATTTTCAACAAGTTCCACATTTAGCGGAAGAAGATACAGCCAAGAAGATGTGGGATGTCATCAACAAACTTTTCCATGATAAAAATATGAATGTGAAAATGATCTTAAGAGAGAAGCTCAAAAGCACCAGACAAAATAAGGGAGAAAATGTTATCAGTTATCTCACCCACATCAGGACAGTCATTAGAGAGAAGCTCGAGGACAAAGAGCTTGTGAGAATAGCCCTGAATGGGTTTCAAAAGCAGTGGGATGTTTTCGTGCAAGTACTTAGTGGAAGATTTGTTTTCCTGGTTGGGAATGCTTGTGGAACGACTTCACACAAGAGGAGCTTCGACTGAGCCTTGTGAAAGAAAATAGTGGTACTAACAGTAGTTCCGTGCAGAAGGGAGATGATAGCGATAATTTTGCTCTTGTGAGCAAGGGCAAAGCAAAGAAGGGATCTAGCAAAGGGTCCAACTCCAAGGAGGAAAAGATGAAGGACATGTCGAAGATCAATTATGGTTGTCACGAGTTTGGCCATTACCGCAGCAATTTCGCACAAGAAGAAAGGTGACAAGAAGGACGAGAAGCAAACAACGGCAGTCACAGAAGAGCTTTCTAAATGGATGGAGGATGAGCTTGCACTCAATGCTTGTAGCAACAGTCTGGGAGAGTTGTGGCATAGTGAAATGGGCCATGGGGTACTCAAGGCAACAGGTGTTCCAAATGTGAACACGGACCACGATGGTGTCGAACATAGAACACCTTCCTCGCTAAGAGGGAGTGTTGGTTGATGTAGCTTGGACATGTGTTCTAGCCTCAGGTGGTGTCAATGAGGCTAGGAACACAAGAGAAGAAAATATCTCCAAGCCCAAGTTATTCTTTTGAATGGAAATGTCTTAATTAAATTAATTAATCAGTTTTTAATTATTTTCCTAAGTTTTAACTTAGGGAAATAGATTAATTAATTAGTAATAATTGAGACATGGTTGATTTTCCTCTAGAGACTTCTAGTAAAGTTTCTAAGTGATTTTAGCCATCGATTAGATCATTTCAGATCTAGATCTTGGTCGTTGATTTCTCAACGAGAGATTATAAAGGAAATCGATGGGCAGTGTTGGAGATCATCCATTGCAAAGAAGAGATCGCAGTGATAGCATGGGTTTTAACACCAGTGACGGTTTCAGTAGCAGTTGAAGCAGTGAATAATTCTAAAGTTTTCTTTCATTAGTATTCTTCTAGTTTCTGAGATTCGGAGGAATTCTCCCAGAGTTATTCTACAGACAGAGAGGCTGACACTGTCAAGAGGAGGTCGTACGAGATAGCCAGGAGGTCGTACAAGTTGCTAGTTTAACAAATCAATGTTTCCAGTTGAGAGCGCATTGCAAGAAATCAGTGTGAATTGTAGGAAAGGTTGTGTCAGGTTGCAGAGGGAGGTCGTAAACCTTCTAATGGTCAGATTGACCTGTGGAGGTGAAGAAATATTTTGCCAACGCTTTGTCGTGGTTTGGCAAGCAGTTGTAATATTTATCGATTGCAGAATTTGCTAAAGATTAATAATAGAACCCTCAAATCTGAAGGACTGGTTTACTCTTCGAGGTTTTCTAGGGATCTTTTGTTTGAAAATATTGTGTCCATTTTGTGATTGGTTTTCTATCAGAGTTTTTGTGGTTTATTTTTGTGAGTATTGCAATCATGTTCTTATTCAACATTTGCGGTAAAATAATTTTGCTCAGAATTAAATCCATTGGATAATTACCAGTTAATTGCAATAACTGATATTTTTATCGATTTTTCACAGATTTCACATGGTTCCACACCTCTTGATGTACCTCCAAATGTCGAAATGATAACGTTGAAAGCTTGGGTGTTAGCTTGATTGATGATGTGCCCAAATGGACCTAAGACACTCCCATGTTGGCCTTGCCCCTTTTTGATGGATGTTGCCTAGTTCTAGAGCCCTGATGAGGATGGATGTCATCAAGATGACTTGGGAGGGCTAACACACCAACCTTAATGCTAACGCTCGCAATAGATGATGCCACATCATCCCTATGTGCCCTAGGAGAATGGCATAAGCCCCTTTGTGGATGATGTCATGGTGGAGGAGGTGCCTTTTGAAGACGCACCCATACACTTTGATGATTTCTTATAGTGAGGACCACCCAATGGACCATTTCATCACTTGATGGAGATTGATCATTCTTGGAGGATGATGTCATGGTGGAGAGTCTTGTTTCCCACACTCGTGGGCTGTTTTGGAACTTTTATTATGTTTTTGAGCCATCTAAAGGTCGACTTGTGACCTTTGACCTAGTTGAACACTTAAAGCAAACCTTTGAGGGATTTTCTTATAAAATTATGGAAAAGTGACTTACTTAACCGATTATAAATAGAGGGAAATCACTTTCCATTAATGATCATCATCATCCATCACATTTCCCTTCTCTTAAGTGCACACTAGCTATTTGTCTTCTTCTACTTGGATGCAATGTGAGGGAGGAACTTTTGCATGGGAATACTTCTTTGGGATTGATTAAAGTGATTCTTGTGGAATGGTGTAAGTTTCATGCTAATTTTCTTCCATTTTGCATGCTATATTATGTGAATTAGGGTTTCTATGTATGCCATATTAAAAATTGCAATATCTTTCTTGGAATCTTAATTTTTCATGGTATGTAAAATTTGTTTGCATGAATCCTTCAAGAAAACTTTCATATATGCATCTCTTAAACTTAAAATATCCCATAAAAAGAGGTCACTAGGGTTTGAAAGTAGAGATCTTTATTTTCTCACCCACTTCATCAAGGCCCTATTTATAGATCTTGCCCTGAATGACTCCACTACCCAATTAGATCAAGGCACTACTCTAGTAGATGTTGATCAAAACCCTAATTTCTCTCTTTTTTCTCTTTTCTTGGTAACTAGGGTTAGGGTTAAATTAAATTGGCATTTCTGAACAATTTTATATTTACGAGTTATTGCACTAATAAAGGGATTGTATTTAATAAACTTGAAAATGGAAAAATCTAGCATTAATTACATGTTGAAACTCAAAATAGGGCTGGCATCATCTAGTTTATTGTTGTTTTATGAATATTTCAACCATGAAAACTACATTGTTTGCCCAAACCTCATTTACCTCCTTGATAGCCTCACCCGTTTGTTGATTCATGCTTGATAGGCTATTTTCTAGAGCTATATGCCATTGTGTGCCTTAAATTTGCACAATCTTACAAACCCTAATTTATACTATCTCTCTTTTTAAAATATAGAGGCCTTAATTAAGCGTACTTGAACTTTAGACAACACTTACCTTAACCTTTCAAGGCTCTGCCAATGCCTTTCCTTCAATCATTAGAGCTTTTATCACTATTAAGCCCTTCCTTATTGAATATCCTTTTGGTGATCTTGAAGCCTCCCTTGTGGGATTAAATTCACCACTAAATAACAAAGAGAAGCCACTTAGATGGCAGTGGTGGTCGATCTCTTCTTGCCATAAGACATAGGTTTCCTAGTGGGGTTTTGCACTAGGCTTGCTAGATTTCGTGGTAATGGTCCCATTGGCCAACAATGGGCATTTGTGGACATTAATAAATCTCTCTCTATCTCTCTTTTTACTATTTGTAGGTCTCATGGTTCCCTTTTCTTGACAGAGGCTTGCCCAAAAAAGATATAAATTCTCATCTAATAGAGAAATTTGACCTTGTGAATGTATATTAAAAATAAAATCAAATTGCTCTCTCTTTACCTCTCAATTTGCTAATACAACCCTCATTTTCAATATGCACTTAACACCACTGCAAATGATATCTGCGAAGGAAATGTTACAATAGTTTCCCCATGTTAAACAAACATTTTCTTGAACGTCACTATCCATCAAAAATTTTATGGAGAAACTATTGCTTATGCTTTTTTCCTTATAATCACAAATGAAAAACCACTGAAGACTTCACTGTTATTGACGAGTGATAACCAGGGTAAACCACCAACCCTGACTATAAAGTCCAACCCTAAGTGGATCAAAAGATTTGAAACCACAACCGCCTCTATTTATGGGAGATAGAACTCATGTCTAGCTCATGAGAATTTGAGCTAACCTTTGCGACTAGGTGTCAGTGCTCATGTTATACAACAAAAAACTCATACACATAGATGAAGGTGTTGAAAAGTGTAACTAGGTTCGGTCTTCATAATATCTTATGTACTCTTGATTTTATATTTGATGTAAAAAGAGAAAATTTATTATTATCATTTTATAAAGCATGGGCTTTCATACTCAAAGTCAATTTGTTTTAGGTCAAAGCACCCATTGTGTGCTTCTAGGTTTTGTCATAGAGTCAAGAAGTCACAAAGAGTCATTTGCATTGGTCTTCGAAGGATCTCAGTCTTGGGTCTAAAAGGTATTGGAATTCGTCATTTGAAGATTCTATAAGAAGAGAAGAATTTCTTGTGGATTTTCCTGATCTGAAATTGGAGTAGGTGTCTTCTTCCTCTTCTCCACAATCAAACAAAATAAAAAAATAGGACTGTGTTGACGCTTTGAAAGGTAAAATGGGTCTTGAAACAAACAGGGTTTTCCAATGTCTCTTCAAGTCATGAATTAGTCTTCACATGTAACTTAACATAGGCAACATAACAGCACATAACTCATGCAGGCATAATGAAGAGATAACAAAATATTTGTTGACGAAGTTCACCCCTCCTGGGCTACATCTCCAGGTCTGCCAACATAGCTAGACCACTCGTGTATTCATAGAAAAATGAAGTACATTAATGTTTGTTGATGGAAACATGTAGCTATTACCCCTACAAGGTAATGTTATCCTACAAAGAACTCTCACATACAGCAACAACACAAAGCATCTCCTACAAAGATTCCATACTCCAACTGAAATGAGCTAAAATGAGCATGTGAGCACTTCAATTCCACATTGAAGCACATAAACAAAACTTCCCTCAACATAACATAATGAGAAAAGTGAACCTGAGTTGAACCTTGCAAGTAACAGCTGCTGCAATAGACTTTTGAAGGTGAGAAAACCCCTACAAGGCCTTCTCCATGCTCAAACACCTTCCAGAACTGCTTCCAAACCCTAATTGATCCATACACCCTTAGTCTCAAACTTGCAAAAAAAACTACTTAGATGTGCTCAAATCAGAAATTAGAGGTCACCAATGGATTCAGAACATCCAAAAACCCCTAAGTGGACTCTTTCTGAGCTCAATTTGGCCAAAAACTCCAAAAGATATGGCTCCCAAGCTCCCATATGAGTTTTACTGTTAATCATCCTACAAATCAGACCATCTGTCTAACAGTCCTACAATTTCGCCTAAATTCCATTAACCCATCGACAAATTCATCCTCCACCAGTGCATTTTGTAGGATCATTAAATTTGCCTTTGACCCCTCAACTCTGAAAATCGTGGTCATATAGGCCACATGGGGCCGAGGGTTGGGCCTTAACACCCGCCCTCACCGGCCTAGCCCTTAACCATCATGCCACAGTTTCAACTTCTCCATAAGACCCAGGGCTGGCCCCCGAATCTTTGCATCTGCTCCTTAGCACCTTCCGTCTTGCCCTATCGGTGGTTCTATGCGCCAATGGAACCAAGAGTTAGGGCTTCTCGTGAGCATCCCCGACACGGTCTTATGTTTGTAGGTGATCAAGACCTAAGCCTTATTCCTAGCCCCCTTTCCGCAAGCACTTACCCCTTACTTACGCCTCTGCTTAAGTTATGTGGAAGGTTCCAGAACCTTGGGCCGGGGCTAAGCCCGAGCCCTCGACTCCCTTTTTGGGAAAACGATCAGAACGCGATATCTAGAGCATACGGTGTCGGATTGAGGTGAAATGAACATCGTTGGATTCAAAAAGACGAGCACTTCGACTTGACATTGGTTTCAAGACTTTCTAGGCACTTTCATTTTTTAGCACAACTTTGATCACCTGATCATTTGCTCTCTAGGAGAGGTTTTGGCCCTGGCTAGCAGCCTACATCTTGTGTCCATTTGTTCTATTGATCTTCATGTTTTGGTAGTTGTTTGATGATAATAACATTATAATAATTAAAATAAGAGGAAGCAAATCATATGTATATCAAATTAAAGTAAAGAACATCACAAGCAGTTATCAAAGAAAAGAGAAATCATCACTAATCTAGCTGCCCTAGATTTCTCAACATGGTATCAGAGTGAAGGTAACAAGGAAAGGCAGCTTGAAGATCACTCAATTGAAAAAGGATACATAAGGGCCAAATATGGGAGGAAGGGCATCAAGAATATCTAGTCATCACATCACAAAGACCCTATCATCTTGAAAGAAGAACTCTTGAAACAATAAAAGACCTCAAGGACCCTACCTCCATCTCAAAGAAAGAAGGACTCTACACATTTGAAGCATCTTGGGAAGCCTCCCACATTCTACATCATCATCCAAAGGAAGCAAGAAGAAGCACTTCATCATCATCAAAGGAATCAAAGTGATCTTCCTCATATTGAAGAAAAAAGCAGACCTCAAGCATTTTTGAAGGAAGAAGAACATCTCTCCTCATCTTGAAGAAGAAGCATTGTCATTTTGAAGAAGGAAGATCATCCCTCCCTCATTCTAAATCTCACACTCTAGTGGAAGACATCATCTTCAAGGAGGCATCTTCATTTGTCAAGTAAGTACTTTATATTCATGTCTCAATCTACAAATCAAATGACTACTTTCTGCAAGGAGAACAATAAACTTGTTGGGACATCAAACTACCTTGCATGGAAGAAAGAATAGATTTGATTCTCACAGAAAATGAAGTTTTTTATTATGTCAAGGGCTCCATCACAAAGCCTCCTCAAGAACAATCTCAAGCATTATCAAAATATATGAAAGGAGAAATAAGGGCTCAAAGAATCCTCATTGAATCTATCAAGGATTCTCTCATTCCCTTTGTAGCAAAATTGAAGACATCAAAAGAGATCTATGACAAATTGGTAGAGCTATACTTTGTAAGTACAGTTGGGGAAATAATATCCTTAAGAACCGAATTATACAAAATGAAAGTATCAAAGGAAGAAGGGGTAGCTTCATATCTCATGAAGATATCACAAATTAAAGATCAACTACAAGAGCTAGGAGAAATAATGTTAGATCCTGAAATGACCACTTGTGTACTCAATGCACTACCAAATGAATGGGGCAACTTTGTATCAAGCATCTATGCAAAGAAGCATTAGGGGAATTTTGAGGTCTAAAATGGGCCTCCTAAAAAAAATGTACAACCAAAATAAACTTTATAAGAACCAATAGGATTCAAGATGATGATGTCAACCATGGGAGATGATTCACCATTTTTGGAGTAAAAAAGTACAAAGATTAAAAAATAATAAAATAATAAAACTATTTTTTCAACTCGTATTTTCAACTTATCTCCCTAAGTTTTTGCTTGAATTTCAAGCGGGAGCACTCGTTGGATGCAAAATTTAATTCCTCATCGAACGAGTACCCACGTTGCATACTTTCGATGCACCCTACTACACGAAAAATGGGAAATACATGAAAAAACGTGATTGCAATCATGTTTTTCATGTAACAAGGTCCATAGAAAGTATGCAACATGGGTGCTCCTTGGATGTGGAATCAAATTTTGCATCCAACAAGTGTTTCCACTCGAAATTTGAGCAAACCCATAGAGAGATAAGTTGAAAATACGCGTTGAAAAAATAGTTTAGTCTTTTCTCCCTCTAAAATTTGATGATGTAATCTAATCTTATTTTATTATTTCCACTATTATTTTATAATTTCCTTAGGAGGCCCATTTTAGACCTCAATAGTTCCCTCATGGAAGCTACATCATTCAGTGATCTATGGGCATTATGTAAGATTGAAGAAACCAGATTAAAAGCAAAGAATGGCATTGAATCCAATAAGCAATCTCAAGCATTTGTAGCTATGTCAAGGAAGAAAGGAATGTTTGAGCCACGAAAGAGATTTCAAAAGAAAGTTGACATGTCTAAAATTCAATGTTATGAATGTAAGGAATATGGCCACTACAAGAGGAATTGTCCTAAACTCAAGAAGGGCAACAAGAAAAGGAAAGAAACAAGTGAATCCCATGTGACCGAAGAAGTAAAAGAACCAAAAGAGAAGAAAACAAAGAAGGAAGAAGTGAAAGACCTCTATTATTAAAGGTCTCTCATACATCAAGTTCATTTTCAAGACAATAGTCATGATAGCAAGCATTACAGTTATGATACAATGCATTGTAGCAGTGATTGAGATGACATCATTTTTAGAAGCATAGAAAGATAGTAGAAGTAGCAGTTTGCATGGTTGAAGCAGTCATCTTACTAGGTAGAAAGGAAGAAGCTCATCACAATTAGAAAGAAACATTTGCAGAATAAGGATCATCAAAGATCCTCCATCAGAATGTTGATTTGGGGTAGCATCGGATGTGCTCTGGCCATGAAAATTGGTGGAGAGGTTAAAGCACATGAGATCTCCAAGACCCGGAAATGGTTTGGACAGATTGTACCCTGTTTGGGAGATATTAAAATAATTAATATTTTAATGGAGTTCCTAAGTCTAAACATAAGAAAAATAAAATATTAATGGGTATTAATATAAAATTGGATTAGAAGGTTCCAAAAGTCATGGATCAAGCCAAATTTAATATTAGCCGTTGATTAGAGATTTAATCTCGACTGTTGAAGGACCAACAGGAAAAGTATAAGAAGAGACTTGAGGGTCAGTTGAAGAACACACTGAGGGAGACCAGTCAGTTCGATTTTTGGAGTGGGATTAGCTGAGAAATTCAAACTAGTGGTCTAGAGAGCAGCAGGAGGCAACAAGTACAGAACAGAGAGTCGGGAACAACACCAGAAGGCCAGCGCGAAGGTTGGAGAGGCAGACACAGAGGCAGCAAACTGTACAATCACTGGAGGGCCTACGTGGGTGATGCAGAGAGGCCTAGTGCTGACACAGAGAGGCAGGAGTTGACACAGAGGGTCTGGGAGCTACGCAGAGGCAAGCGAGCCTAACGCTGAGACTGGAAGAAGTGCTGGAGAATTTTTCTCTCTGTTCGGTAAGCCAGTTTGGCACCCAGTTGCACTGAAGAATTGTTGAATAATAAAATCCTCCCTTGTTGCACTGGCTTTCCCACATTGGGTTTTTCCGGGGACTGTTGTCCAAAATATCTGTGTCGATGTGTTGATTATTGTGCATGTGTTTGTTTCTGTATTATGGTGTGATATCTGCAGTAGAATTTATTTTAATGTTTACTAAAGGATTTTCATAAACAACTTATTGGGAAATAAGTAGGTAAAATCAGTGTAGATAATATTGGTGAAGTATCGCCGAATAGCATAAATATCGCGATATTTTCGGCAAGCCGAAATATCGCCGAAAAAATATCGCAATATTTTCGGCGAGCCGAAATATCGCCGAGAAAATATCACGATATTTTCGGCTCCCGAAAATATCGCGATATTTCGGCAAAATATCGCACGACGAAATAAAATATCACCGAGCATGTTTTTCCGCAGCTACAAAAAGGAAAAATTGGTTTTTTTTTTCTTCATTTATGTTTCTGAGTGTTGGAGAATGAAGGGAAAGAGTTTTGTGGTGCTTGTCAAGGAGGGTTTGAGGATCAAAGAATGATTATCACCATCAATTAAGATTTTTTTGTCGATCAAAGATTGAAGAATAGTGAGACAAACTTCATTTCTTCCATTAACAGGTATGTTCTTAAAAACCCTTATGTTAATGATTTTCTCATAGATTTAGGGTTATGCTTGCTTGCCTCTTTGCCTACCAACATTTTGTTTCTTTGTTTTTTTCCATTTGCTATGATTTTCATGCCCATGAACCAATGCAAGGGTTTTCTCCATATTTGGACATCAAGCTTCATTTTTTTTTCAACTTTCTTATGCACCCTCTTATTGCCATTTTTCATTCACATTGCAAAATGCAAATAATGTAGTAATTTTTTTTGAATGAGGTGGTTATTACTTATTATTTTTTCATTTTGTGTTGGGGGGTTTAATTCCAATTTTTTTTTTTGTGCCCTAGGTTTGAATTAGTTCACTACAAATGTCAAATATGCCAAAAGCCTTGGACCCATTTTGGGAGTATGGGGAGGCTATTGGTGGGGCAAATCAGGCATATATATCATGCAACTTGTGTGGGACCAAGATGTCAGGAGGGTTACATGATTGAAATACCATCTGGCTAGACTCTCTGCATATGGTGCAGATGTAATGCCTTGTATGGTTTCTAGTGCAGAGGTTACACAAAAAGCTCGTGAAACAATTGCTGAACAAGACAGAAAGAAAGCTGCTAGCGAGAGGCCAATGGTCTTAGATAGATAGCTGCTAGTTTTATTTGTTTTGCAACTTTTGCTACATATAAGTTTATAACTCATGATGATGAAATAATTTTAAAGTTTTATATATGTGAACTTATTTTGTTTGAGTCCTTGATTGGACAATTATCACTATCAGAGATCAGCAGGATATGTGATGTTATTTTGTTTGAGTCCTTGATTGGACAATTATTAGGGATCAGCAGGATATGTGATGTTATTTTGCTTGAGTCCTTGATTGGACAATTATCAGGGATCAGCAAGATTTGGTATCGCCTTTGAAGTTTGATGTATCATTTCTATTTGACATCATATATATTAGTGCCTTCTTCATATTTATGTGCCAATGTGTTTAGTTCATGTTGTTATTGCTTTATATGTTTAGAAATCTGAAGAAAAAAAATGAATATATTATGCATTTTTTATGCTTGTCGATATTTGCCGATATTTTCCCGATATTTTCGCCAATACTGCAGATAAGATATTTTCTGGACCCTCGCCGATATTTTCCCGATACCGATATTATCAACATTGGGTAAAATAAATCAGTTGTTCCAGTGATAGAATTTTCACACGAAATCTTCGTTGAAACGGTTCACCCCTACTTTGAAGAAGCAAGTGTTACATAGATGGTCTACATTCCACCTAGTGTGGGATCCACAGTTTGGAAGGATAAAAGTATGACGACAGAAATGTGCACCATGATAATTTAGTTGAAGTAATTATCCATCTTGAAGCAAAGGAAATGAAGCTGCTAAAGGAAGTCTAGATGACCACATGAAGGAAAAAGTATGCACATACTAGATAGATAAAGTATTGTCATCACTTACTTGCAGATAGAATGGTTAGAATACTCTATCTCAAGAGCATGATTAAAGAAGAAGAAATTCTTTGAATGACACATGAAGGCATAAAACAATATGCCTTGAACTCTTCTACATTATGACAGGATAGAATCAACAGCATATGACCTCATGAAGAATATGAAGCGGTGGGCAACAATTGTTCCTATGCAAGAGGAGCTATGTATTGAGATCCCGAGGAAGCATTATGTAAAGAAGTTGAAAGGAGATTTCGTGGAGATGTATCTACAGCTACATAAGATGATTAATCAAAATTTGATAACAATTAGAAGGATTAGCTATGACATCTCCATGAAGAAGCTATGAAGACTTTGATAAGTATAGTAGGAGAACCTTGGTAATAAATGTCTTGGAGATGGATTCGTATAGTATACAAAAAGATGTTATGACGAAGGGCCATCATGAAGAGATAATTCCCTTTTTGAAGTTCACTTTTGATTTTTGAAAACACGCATCTGGTTAGATTGGAACAGGACTACCGACGGAAAGTTGTAGAAATTCACCTACAAGTAGTACACATAAAATTGGATGGATGATTCTGAAAGGAACACGACTTCGAAGAGGTAGCAGTAGGCAAGATAGCTAGATGATGACAAAGAAGGTCACTTTCTAATGAAAAGAAGGATGACATGACTAGCATTACTTGGTTCAACACTATGTTTCGTTGAAAAAAAAAGGGAAAGTAATGAAGAAGATGGTCGGAGCCCTATGAAGAAGCTATGGAAGAAAATGGTTCCATGATGTAGAAGTTGAAGTTTATTCATGACATGATAACGCAGAAAGAGGAGCCCTACAAGCAACTAATACTGATAGTACCATGATCTCCACAAGCAAATAGATAGTTATTGTTGGAAACAAGTCCCTAGTTAAGAGGGAGCTTGGGTATATTCCTTTCATGTAAAGGAATGAGTGGATCCACCCTAGTTAAGAGGGAGAGATAGACACATCATTCTTGTCTTCACATCATGAAGACAAAATGGAGGATTGGATAAGCATCTGAAACCGATATTGATACTCTTTGAGGATGAGGTAAGGCATCCAATAGGCTAGAGTAGTTGAAGATGAGATTCCTTGAGGACGTGTGAGTCCAAGAAGGGAATGGTCCTAGAAGGACATACCTTGTGAACATCCGAATGGGTATGTGACTTGAGAGACAATGATGAAGGTCTCTATAAATCATTGTCTCCCGAACATTGCGCTCTAATCTAGTGGAGAGATAGAGTTGTTAGTCAAGGCCTTGCTATATGACAATGTTGGTTGATATGATGAGATGCACTAACATAAGTTGAGAAGATAGCTTATGAGATGGCTTACCAATCCAACTCTTCTTATGAAAATTCTTCAGTATGAGAATGTCCATGTACCATCAATGTATTATGAATACCTCCCTAGTTAAGAGGGAGTGTTGAAATGTGTAACTAGGTCCGTTCTTCATAATATCTTATGTACTCTTGGTTTTATATTTGATGTAAAAAGAGAGAAAAAATATTATTATCATTTTATAAAGCATGGGGTTTCATACTCAAAGTCAATTTGTTTTAGGTCAAAGCACCCATTATGTGCTTCTAGGTTTTGTCATAGAGTCAAGAAGTCAAAAAGAGTCATTGTCAATATAATAAACCCTATTGGACATCTTGTATCAAGTCAAAAGAATTATTTTTGAGTCAAATATGCCAAAAATATCCCTCCAAGGCCAAGTCGGCCCTATTTAGGGCTACTCGTAGTCCAAGGAAGCCTATATATAAGAAGCATTCGACCTCATTTGAAGAAGACCATCCAAGGAAGTTTGATCACTAGAAGAAAGAAGTAAAAGGGCAAGTGAAGGTCAAGGAAAAACTAGAAGACAACAAGAAAAGTCGAAATCTAGAGTTTTTGTGTCTATTTCCCTCACACGTATGAAGAAAAAGATAGGGTTTCTGGAGCTACAAAAATGAAATTTCTGATCTCTCAAGAAGGACCTAAAATCTAAAGTAAGGAAGCTCATTTGATGGTCTACTAGTCTAGAAGGAAGAAGCAAGCCAAGCGAAGAAGAAAGGAGGCCAAAATTAGCATCTTTCTCCCACATGTGTGAAGTTGCAGCAGTTGCAGGAGGGCCGAAAAGTGCAGACCTACAATGAAGGCTAAAAATTTGTTGCAGGGGCCGAAGTTATGCAAATAAAGAAGATTTGACTTGGGTTTACTTTGTGAAAGAGAAGCTCATCAAAAGGAAGGTTGACTTAGTCTTGGAGGGGTCTCAGACTTGGGTCTAACAGTTCTTGGAATTCATCATTTGAATATTCTATAAGAAGAGAAGAACTTGTGGGTTTTCCTCTCTAGGAGAGGTTTCGGCCCTAGCTAGCAGCCTACATCTTGTGTCCATTTGTTCTATTGATCTTCATGTTTTGGTAGTTGCTTGATGATAAGAACCCTATAATAATTAAAAGAGGACGAAGCAAATCATAAGTACATCAAGTTAAAGTAAAGAACATCACAAGTAGTTATCAAAGAAAAGAGAAATCATCCCTAATCTAGCTGCCCTAGATTTCTCAACAAAAGGGTTACCTAATTACAACCATTGCAATAGAGTATGAGTAAGCACTCAGAGATGCAAATTTAGTATCTTGTACTGGCATAAAACATGTTGTTTTGATCTAGGCACTTACCATATCAAACCACAGCGTATGAAAAGCAGAGGCAATAAAAATACGCAAAGCAAAATTTAATGAGAGAATGAAGTGTTGAAATCTATAAGCAATGCCAAAGGCCAACGTAAATATTAGGAACAAGTGATTTACAATCTCCAACCAAAGCTTCCCTCCGATGAATCATTACTCAAAACAAGCATAGAAATTTCTACTAAACAAAATTCCAACTCTTTCAAGCACACTAACACCCCTAAGTGATCTATTTGAGAGTCTCGATTTTTTCACAAAAAGGGAATTTGTCATTAGTGAAACACATATAGCAAGCCTAGACTTTGTCAAAAGTATTTGGTACTATACTAACCATGTAAATGCTATAAGTTTGTGATACCTGTAGCGAAAACCATTGATCAAGCGAGTAATCCATCAATATCTAGGATTCAAACAAGTATAGAAATTTCTACTAAACAAAATTCCAACTCTTTCAAGCACACTAACACCCCTAAAAAAAAAACAAAAACAAAAACAAAAGCAAAAACAAAAACAAAAAAAACAAAAACCAAAAAAAAACAAAAACAAAAACAAAACAAAACAAAACAAAAAAACAAAACAAAACCAAAACCAAAACAAAACAAAACAAAACAAAAAAAAAACAAAACTAAACTAAACAAAACAAAACAAAAACAAAACAAAACAAAAATCCTGCATACACACTAATTCAGCATTTCTGGGACTTGGAAGCCCCTAGGAAATGTCCCCAAACTATTGAGGACTTCATTAGGGACTTGGGGACTTGCTGGCCATCCCCAGGAAGTTCCAGACAGTTTTTGGGAATGTTCTAGGCAGATTTCAAGGATTTTCTGAGCAGTTTTAGGGATATTCCAAGGATATATATCTTCAATTTTAACAATCATGGAAATTGATGATTGGACAATAGGGACATTTTTCCCGTCCATCATTATTGTATTGCACTTAATCCAAATCTATTTTACAAGTTGCAGCTCCCAACATGGGTTTTGTATCTGGGTTTTTGGTGATTTAAATATTGTATTCAGAAACAACATTACAGCAAACAAAACATCCATGTCAAAAAACAAGAAATGCAACCATTCAAAGTGCTGATCCTTGTTATTGCTCTTGGTCTTCTCATTTGTTGAGTCATTTCAGCTTTTACATGTACATGGGCTTTCACAAGTCATTCAAGTCCAGTGCTTCCAATATTCAAAGCTCGAGCATTGTGAAAACAATCAAATAGTAAGGACTTGGATTGGATACTAAATGTTTAATTAAATTCCTATTCAATCATCTTCTTTATTTGAATTATGAATCTAATCTCTTTACAGAACCAAAGTGCTTTATAGTGGCTTTCAGCGTAGCTGTAAGAATATGCAAAACCTATTGAGAAGGGAATGTCATCTATGTTTTAACATAATCATCATTGACAAGAAATTTGAGAAAGAAAAGCTGCTATCGAGACAGCTCTCTATTTCATAGACCCTTTATGGTCCTTATTGCAAATTGAAAACAGTTACACTTTTTGCTCATGTCTAATGGCCAATGATGGAATGTCACAGAGACCATTTTAAGTTGCTCGAGCTTTTTCAGGATTGGCAAGCGTAAGGGCTATGCACAATACTATATAGTGTGGTTTGTTATGCTTACAAGCTTTTTGAAACTATAAATTTTATGGTGAATTCTAAATTTTTAATTTTTAATATACATAAGATTGTCATCCCCGACTTGCCGTCCCTTGAAAATTTTGAGGGTACATTCTAGCCATCCAAGAGACACATCCCCCCACCCGTCATTCCCCAATCCGAAAAACCAATGCAACATAGATTTATCATAAGTAGAAATATGCACATATAACTCCATTACCAACATTAAAATTCTTAATAAAGTTGAGCACCTACAAATTCAAAAGATATGTTGTATGTCAAAAGTACTATCAAGTTTAATGCATGTTTTTTTACTGTAAATTTCTTCTGGAAGTGACTAGAAATATACCACGCAAAACAAGAAATAGAGTTGGTGGATTAGCATTTGTTGCATGTTGAAGGACAAACTCTTCCGGAACTTTGCTGCATCAAAATAAACCAAAACATTATATATAGATAAGTTCTTTCAAGGCTGCTTTGATCTAAACTAGGACACAGCATGAATGCCAACATACTGCTGAAAGCTTATCGGTTCAACTGTTCCACCTTATGTATCATCTTTAGATTTTCAATATAAATACCTCAGAGCTTCAGCTCCTAGAATTTGCTCTCGAGGAATCCACCCATCAATATTCATCAAGTCCAACCAATGTCCAATGATATCCAAGCATATGTGAAGGTCCCACCGCCTACAATCAATCAACGCCTAATATAATTTAATGTCACTATGTCAAGGAAGTGTTTAGTACAAGACAACCAAAATAAAAGGTAGAGAAAAGACACAATATTAACAATTTTTATCAGGAGCAACTTACCATATTAAAAGTTGATGAAAGCCTTCATCCCATAGAAAACCTCGTGGAAAGAAGGAACGACTAGGAACAGCTGTATAAAGAGCTGCTGGCCAGTATAACGCAAAATTATTGTTGACTCCATCCTGCCCAGAGATATAAAACATGTAAAAATCATTGAGTTTATATCATAAAAAAGATTGATGTAACTGCCCTCACAATGTAAATCTCAACCTAGATGAATCATTCAAATCATTAGCCATTATATAACAAACTTTCATGGAGGCCACCTAAAGATAGAATAGATCAATTAGGGAGTATATATTCATTTAAATTACTTTTCTGTTAATTATCTTTTCCCAACTGGATGCACTCACCCTGCAACTAAATTTCCCAATAGGCTTACCTAAACTAGTGTTTGAGAATCTCTCTCTTTGCAATGCTTGCATCTTGTCCTTCCTCTTTCTCTTGTACCCATACATTTAATTCCCCTATTATACTAACTCTATACCTACATCTTAAAACCCTAACTTCACTCTTTGCCATGAAAACATTAAAAATAGAGCATCCAATAGCTCAATTTTCCATCATTGAAAGATTTAAGAAAGTTCTCTATACTACATTAGGTCTAAGTTGCAAAATATATCACACCAAGGAAATGTACATATATATGGTGAATGAGCAAAAACAAAATAACATGAAAATTCTATCTCAAACACATATTTCAGTGTGTAAATAGATATGATCAAGGCTTCAAGGAGATAATGAAGAAAGGTCGTCGACAAATGAAACATTCCTATTTATGAAAAAAAATATATGCACGTGTTGTGCAATTATCTCAATACCTATATTCAAAGGTAACCAACGGAAATTGTTGATAACTAATAATAATGACTGTACCCAGCAAAAGTGGGTAACGCATAGGAGAATAATTTTCTCCCCTTTAGTAAGCCAGCTAGCCTGCAGTCCTATAGATGCAATGTGTGTGTGCATGTATATATATACATATATGAAAACATGCATATTCATACATAAATCAAGATAGAAATGGCATCCATAGTACATTTATAATTAATTATTCAAGCATCAACCATCTAGAATCTAGGTTCTATCAATTACAAACAAACATATGAATTTTTAAGTCATATAATAGAAAGTAGACCATTAACTTATACAATGAAATAGGTTATCTAAAATATATCAACATTGACATGACCAAATTGTATTCACCAATTCTAAAAGCACTGATGTTGCCAAATATTGTAGTTGTCAGGTAGCACGGCCATGCATGTTCCACTACTCCTCGAAAAACAATGTTCCACCATTACTTATATCGGGATCCTCATCACTAGTATCAGCCATCATTCTTTTCCTTCTGTCTAGCCCTTGTCTCTACCTCAATTCTCTAGGGACATTAGTCGACACAGCCCAATTTGGTTGAAACTGCCTAAAACAAGACTTAAAATATGGTTTGATCTAGATATGGTTTACTAAATATGGTTTAATCAATGACATTGGTCTGAGTGAATGGTACATTTTTTCAAAGACCATGACAAAGAAGTTCAACAATCAACACAACCAACATGTAGATATTTGATTGTAAATACCTCCCATTTTCAAGTTTGGTTTTCACATCAAGTTTAATGCCCTTCCCTTCAGTATTAGCAGCTCATATAAACTTGAATATAAATATCAAAAGGAAACTCGAGATCTACTCTACTTTTCACATTTGCTAAGAACACAAACATTCATGAAATTAGGACACAGATTTTTTGTCGACTCTGGAAAAACCCCGAAGGGAAAACCAGTGAGAGAGAGAGTTCTTTTATTTCAGATACAGAAATTATTACAGCAACAAAATTCAACACACAGTCAACTTATCTCCCTCATATTTTGCTCAGAACTCCTTAGGAAATGTCCTGACAGCTCCTTAGAAATTTCTGCTAGCAACCCCTTCATTTCTGTGTTGAAATGACCTCATTTTTTGTACCCAGATCTACTCAAAAAAATGTGCTTTATCCCGCTCGAAATTCATGCTAGCTACATGAATTTTCTTGCTAGGTTTTCTCCTTGAAAAACACGTTGGACCCTTCAAAACTTGTGCTGGTCTGCAGTTCTGATAGACAAAAATTAATGAGGTCTGTCTCCCTTGATTTTCACACCAGTTCTCCTTGGAAATCGTGCTGCTATTGACAGCACTAAATGCAGCCCTGACAGTCCTTGAAAATCAACCCAATCTGCCTCGAAATCTGTGCTCAGGCAGAAGCAATTAATGCACGAAATTTTCTCAAAATTTGTGCCAATCTACTCATCCCATACCTTGGAATCCGTGCCTGTAGCCTAGCTACTGTACTTGTTGTATTCCCTTTCTCCTGTTGTACTTTTCTTTCTCCTCTCAGCCTCCTTCGCTCCTTTTCTGCAATCTCACACATGAAGAATGACTCTCAAAGTGCCCTTTCCCCCTTTTTATATTCTCATAATAAAGAGAAAGCGCTGACCCCAGGATCAAGGGCTGAGATTAGATCTTAGCCTCTCTTGATCAATGGTGGAGATCTAATCTCACATTGACCCCCTCAAGTCCCCCTTTTCATTAATTGACCCTCCTAGTCACTTTAATAACATAAAAGGTACCATGTACTTTATGACACATAAAGTCACTTTAATAATATAAAAGTGTACCATGTACTTTATGACACATAAAGTCACTTTAATAATAAAAATTACAATGTACTTTTATAATCTCATAAAGTAACCAATAAAAAGTCACGTGACTTTAATAAACTCATAAAGTCACTTTTTAACTTTATAAAATCACTTTATAAAGCAAAGTTCCTAGAGAATGAATTATGCTTGGTTAGTTCTACAAGTTAGGTACCGTCAATGCAAAAGTACCTCCGAGCTACCAAAAAATAACACTCCCTCTTAGCGAGGGAGGTACTTCTGGCACCTGCACCACCCATATTTGTATCCAAGCCCATCTCATCATTTGTAGTTGTTCCCTCTAAACCTAAAGCCTAGCTTGCTACCTGCCCTGAAACATGCACTAAAAAACCTACCAGAACCAACCATGGTTAGAGGAGACTCCTCTCCCCTATCTCAAGCATCCTCCAATGTCATCTGATACCACGAAGGCCTCTTGACCAAGCTGGAAGAAGCCTCTCCTTTAGTTGCCTCTAACACTACAACTGAGTTTGAAATCCAACCGGATTCACCATCCATGGGATGTCCTCTCAGCTTGTACATCCTACCCTCACAGACACCAAGCACTCGTGTTACATCCCTATTACCGCTCAAACTAGCAAGGGATCTAGGGGGGATCCCTAAAGGGCAAATGTTAGGCCAAGGGCAACAAATGGAGACTTAGCCCACTGTCACCTTAGCTAAGGCTCCCTTCTATTTATTACGGACTTTCACCGATTGGAGGAGACCCGGTATGTATGGAGTCACCAATGAAGGATAAGTCAATGAGTGGATATGAGTGACCCAAATAAACCCATTACCCAGAAGAGTTTGAAGGATGGATTTTGCTTACTATCTAAGAAAGGTACTATGTAATCTAAGGAAAGGAAGAGAGGGTTTGAGGGTTAGGTTTATGAGATAAGACTTCTAAAGGAGTTCACCAATCCCTAAATCCTTGTTGGAGTTGGTATCCCGAATGATTCTTGAAGAATGATCTTTCAAAGGAACGGGACCACACAGAGCCAAGTGGACCCAACCTAGGGTATGAGGAAAGAACATAGCAACCAGTGATATTCTTACCCTAGACAAGGTGGGGAAAGGATCAAAGAAAGAACTTTCCCTTGAAGATGTTGTTTTGACCCTATGAGGTACTAGCCTTGGGGATAGCAGGGCAAGGTTTCATCTCGGAACTAGGGCTTGGATTTTCTCCTAACTCCACCGTTGAAATGGCTTCAAAATTGGAGGAGAGCTTGAGGAAAGGCTAGTGTGGAAGAACCAATGAGAATGAACTTTTCGGAGGGCTAGCTTGTCGGGAAATTGATGCCCTAAGTACCCCAACTTGGCTAGAGCCTAGACCTAGAAGGAGGTGAAGGAATATGATTTTTAGTTACCACCCTTGGTAGATCAATGCCTTAATCTTTGAGAGAATGGAGTCTATGATGAATATGAGTAGGATTTATTTGTTCCCAGTCAAGGAGGCCTCAAGATCACTTCGCTAGCCTTCTAGGTCAAGAAGAAGCGACTTTTAGATTCGGGAGGCCCACCTTCAAACATACGATCATGGCAAGATGGGTTAGGGACCACATGGCTAGCTCAAGTGGCGGAGAAAATGGCACAATGGACTAGTTGGTGGCTGCAAGGGGTTGCTAGCTGCTGACTGAGGACCATCTTGGAGAAAAAATTCTCCTAGGGATATTACCCACAAAATGGTGGGTAACATCTGCCTCCAACTGGAACGTGATCTCTCGAAGAAGTGGGCAGAGCTACTCGAACGGGAGGTCACGAGAACTCCAACAATCTCTTGGTTACCGTAGACCTATCACCTGCACATATAATAGGTGGAAAAATAAGGGGCAGCATGCTTTCGTGACATCTCATGATCACACATGTTAATATGCTAGGCCATAAAACCAACAGAAAATGAAATATGCAAATATGCATCTATCTACCATGAGAAAAATCATATGATGTTATTTCTAATGCAGAAATCAACATGCAATGCTTCCTAATCTACCATTGTTAAAATTGGCAACTAGGGCCAAACTCCATGTGGGTCATCTTATTAATGGAAGCTGATATTTTTCTTGGATCCCTCTCATCGAGAGGTGTAGGATTGATCTAAATATCATCCAATTCCGATAAGTATTCATGGAGATATGAATTATTTGTGTTATGGGACAATTCGTCAAGGTCGGCCAACAACCAAATAAACCCCACTTGTGCTCAACGTTTTAGGATAAATAGAGGTGGCCTTCAAGTCATTTCAACACACTTGGGATCTCTTCCTCTCTACTTGTCTTTGGGTTTTAGTAGGAGGAGAGATCCTAAGGGATAACGTTGCCTTAATCCAGAGGGCAAAAGCCGGAACTGCCGAGAATCGCTGGAATTGTCGGAACTGCCGGGAAAAGCCGGAACCGCTGGGAATAGCCGGAATTGCTGGAACTGCCGGGACTGCCGAAAACTATAAAAATTGTCGAGAACTGCCTGAACTGTCGGGAATAGCCGGAATTGTCAGAACTGCCGAAACTGTCGAAACTACCAGAAAAGCCAGAACTGCCGAAACTACCGGAACTGTCGGGAAAAGCTGGAACTGCCGAGAATAGCTAGAATTGCCGAAACTGTCGGAACTGCCAGAAATAGCCGGAACTACCGAGAACAGCTGGGAAAGCTAACACAGAGGGCAGAAGCTGGAAATGTCAGGAACTGCCAGAAATAGCCCGAATTCCCAGAACTGCAGGGAACAACCGAAATCGCTGAAACTGCTGGAACAGGCTGAGCATCTGTCTTCAAAGGAGAGCAACATGCAAGGGACAACTAACTAACATTGGGACAGTTGTAAGGTACTTAGCAACAAATACACCAAGCATGCAATGTTACAGCCAGCATGCAAGGGACAGCTAGCATGCAACAACAAGCATGCAAAGGACAACAAGCAAGCAAGATGCAACCAGCACATAGGTCAGTATGGAAACATGGTGCAGCAATAGCACATAATGCAGTATAGTGATGGGTACATTCATGATTAATTAAGTATGATGAGATGCAGCATAGTGACGATGGGTGCAGCATGGTGCAGCACGGTGAGGTGCAG
The DNA here is from genome assembly GCA_031772625.1 of Pinus tabuliformis. Classification (NCBI taxonomy): domain Eukaryota; kingdom Viridiplantae; phylum Streptophyta; class Pinopsida; order Pinales; family Pinaceae; genus Pinus; species Pinus tabuliformis. The sequence goes on along the minus strand of CM062805.1, from coordinate 1,082,729,031 downwards.
CATGATGACGAAATGCAGCACAACGATAGGTGAAGGAGTCACCTTGGAGAATCAGTTGAAGCAGCATGTCTCCAACTGATCTCATGTATCATCTTCTTAGAAATGATCTATGCTCTTATCTAGATAAGTCAAAGTGTTGACTTCCATTGTAAACGTACTATCTCTCTCTCTCTCTGTCTCTCTCTCTCTCTGTGCTGAACTATTGAAAAACATAGAAGAAGAATCGATCAAGGGTTTCCCCACATTAGGGTTTGTCCTTGGCTAGCACCACATCTTGTGTCTTCTTGTCTTGGCTTGTCTTCTGCGATTTATGTTTATGTTCTATCTGCAGTTTACTTTAATGTTGATGTGATTGCTAATCTAGAAATGATATTCAACTAACTGTGAAAATTGAAATAAATTGCTCTAAGCATAGAACATACCTAAAATTAACATGGTATCAGAGCTGAGGTGAAGACAATGCCCAAGCAAGAGTGAAAGAGCAATCACCGAAGACAGTTGGGAAAGGAAAAAAGGATCAGTGGATTCCTCATCCCTCTTCAAATTCACTAAGGGTGAAGTCGAAGCAGAGAATATTATCAGAATGGCGCAGCAAAGGTTTCTGATGGCCTACCTAAAGATCACTTCAATGGGAAGTATGGATCTAAGGGTGGAAGGAAAGGCAGATGCCTTGGTTGTAATAAGTTCGGCCATTATGCGAAGGAGTGTCCGAATGGCAGAGACACATCTCTTGATGAAGATAACAATCATTCCAGGGACATCTTCAATGATCAAAGGAATGACAGGTAATGCAGGTCATCAAGGAAATGGCCGACTCTTCAAAGAAAGCAAGGAACCCCAGGTATGAAGAATCAAATGTTGTTTTTTATAAGATAAAGAAGCGTTATCTTGTATTGGCCCTCTCCTTCAGATTCTTTGGGAATCTGGCTTATTGATTGTAGTGCTTCAAGGCACTTCATCGGATAGAAGGGTGCACTCTCTAATCTGATAGAGATGGAAACAATCGTGGGATTATACTTGGAGCCGATGCCACCTATCCCAGAAAGGGTGTAGGGAATGTTACCCCTCAATTGAATGAGGGTAACTCGATTCATTTACAGAATCTCTTCTATGTACCTGATTGCAAGAACCTGGTGTCCATTTCAGCGATGGAAGTCAAAGGTTACGAGGTGGCACTCTTCGATGGAAAGGTACGTGTTTGAAAATAGAATTTTCAAAGATGTTTTTGAGTTCAGGGTTGTATCAAGTTGCAGGAAGTCCACTGGGGACCATGTCCATTGACACATAGCACCGGAGTTCTATCAGTCAGATGGTGATAGGGATGCCTGAATTCAAAAAGAGCATGAAAGTACATGTCTAAGATGTACCGAAGGAAAATCTTACAAGGGGACCATTCCCCTCATGTAGTAGGTCCACAGGTTTGGAACAAACCGAGGGGTTTGAGATTAATGATCAGGAATCTCACGTATGCAGGTGGAAGAAAGCCCTCTATGGCTTGAAGCAAAACTCCCCGGGCGTAGTATGAGAGGATTGATAGCTGTCAGATGAAGCTAAGATTCACTAAGAGTGAAGCCGATCCAAACCATTGTTTGAAGGTTGTGAATGATAGACCTCTCATACCAGCACCTTATGAGGACGACCTATTTCTGACAAGTGCAGACCCTCTCACTTGCAGAAGTAAGAGGGAGTTGGATTCCAGATGTGGAATGATAAACTGCAAGCCTGTGACTACATCGAGGATCTTAACTTTCAGAAGTTATATGGTAGTGATGTCGAACCAGATTTGGGAAATGCCTCTGAGTTTCATAAACTCATTCGCGTTGATGTTCTTGGTGAACTTCCGTCCGGATATATGGTTTGCAATTAGCATGGTGACCTCATATTTGGTTGAGCCTCACTGGATTGGTGCCAAGAATCTTCTGAGATATCTTCAGGGCACAATCTCTCATGGATTGAGATACACTGCCAAAAATATGAAATTGCATGATTATTTGAATGTTGACTTGGCAGGCAGTGTGGAGGATCACTAGAGTACCTCTCAGTGCTGGTTCTCTTTGGATTCTGCTTCAATATCATGGTTGAGTAGGAAGCAGAAGTCGGTTGATATAAGCACCGCCAAGACCGAATACAAAGCTACGAGTATGATCTCGTATGAAGCTGCCTAGTTGTGGAAGCTCTTCAGTGAGTTGTTTGTACACATGATGAATACCACTGTGATTCTCTGTGACAACCAGAGGGGGGATTCGATTATTGAGGAATCCCGTATTCGATGATTGCTCCAGCAGATAAACATCAGATACTGCCTTATCTGGGATATGGTAAGTCGATGAGCGAGGAGGCTCCATCGCATTGACACTGATGTATAGGTCGTAGACATTTTGTCAAAGCCTCGAGAAATATCAAATCTGTGACTTTCCTGAACGACTTGGAGTTGTTGAGAGACCTTCTTATAAGGGTCCTGCATGTTGCATGCATTGAGCTCTGGGAGCTCTGGGGGGCTTGGGGTACTTACTAGAGCAACATACGACCACAGGGCGACTCAGCCTCCCTGGTGGTGCGCTATGTACAAGATGACAGGTTCAACCTTCCCCTGTGATACCCCGTGGCGACTGTGGAACAGGATGATTAGTTCTCCTGTGGGCCAGGATGATTAGTTCTCATGTGGCAACTATGGAACAGGATGATTAGTTCTCCTTTGGGCCAGGATGATTATATATAGATCTCCTTTGGGCCAGGATGATTAGTTCAACCGTGGCAACTGTGGAAAAAGATGATTAGTTCTCCTGTGGGCCGGGATGATTAGTTCTCCCGTGGCAACTATGAAACAGGATGATTAGTTCTCCTGTGGGCCAGGATGATTAGTTCTCCTGTGGGCTAGGATGATTAGTTCTCCTGTGGCGACTGTGGGGCAGGATGATTCATTCTCCTGTGGACAGGATGATTAGTTCTCCTATCGAGGCATCCTACCCATGCAGTCTGGGACTCATGGGAAGTACCTCTCATCTGATCAATGAGCAGGGAAATGGGGTTAGGGACCATAGTAGTACTATCGATGGACGCATCGATGTATCTACCGTACTCCCTATGCTAGGATGACCTCCATTGATCTGGGATCAATGAAACTGATCTGGGATCAGTATGAGTGGTTTGAGACACTCTCTTGTGATATTGATCTGGGATCAATAAAACTGACCTCGGGCCAGTAAGAGTGATGTGACACACTCTCTTCAGATGAAACTAACTTCGGGTCAGTAGAGAATGGTATGAGACATGCTCGATCAATTCTTCTTCTTCATGGTTCAGCAGAGCAGAGCAGAACAATGCAGGGCACTAATGGCAGAGATAGTACAATCGGACATATGGATCAGTGGATGGAGTTCTCCCTAGTTGAGATGGAGTGCTAAAATTGGCAACTAGGGCCAAAATCCATGTGGGTCATCTTATTAATGGAAGCTGATATTTTTCTTGCATCCCTCTCATCGAGAGGTGTAGGATTGATCTAAAGATCATCCGATTCCGATAAGTATTCATGGAGATATGAATTTATTTGTGTTATGGGACAATTCGTCAAGGTCGGCTAGCAACCAAATAAACCCCACTTGTGCTCAACGTTTTAGTATAAATAGAGGTGGCCTTCAAGTCATTTCAACACACTTGGGATATCTTCCTCTCTACTTGTCTTTGGGTTTTAGTAGGAGGAGAGATCCTAAGAGATAACGTTGACCTAATCCAGAGGGCAGAAGCTGACACTGTCGAGAATAGCTGGAATTGTCAGAACTACAAGGACTACAGGGAATAGCAAGAATTGCTAGAACTGTCGGAACTGCCGGGAACTACCGGAACTGCCGGGAATAGCAGGGTTTGGCGGAACTGCAGGAACAGCCAGAACTGTCGAGAAAAGTCGAAACTGCCGGAACTGCCGAGAAAACCCAAAACTGCTGGAACTACCTGGAATTGCCGAAATTTGCCGGAACTGTCAGGACTGCCAGGAATAGCCAGAACTATTGGGAACAGCCGGAACTGTCGGAACACCTCGAAAAGCTGACGCAAAGGGCAGAAATTGGAACTGTCAGGAACTGCCGTAACTGTCGGAACTGTCGGGAATAGCAGGAATTGTCGGCACTGCCAAAACTGCCAGGAACAGCCGAAATTGACGAAACTGCCGGAACAGCCTGAGCATCTGTCTCCAAAGGAGAGCAGCATGCAAGGGACAACTAACTAACATTGGGACAGTTGTATGGTACTTAGCAGCAAATACACCAAGCATGCAATGTTACAGCCAGCATGCAACGGACAGCTAGCATGCAACAGCAAGCATGCAAAGGACAACAAGCAAGCTAGGGACAAGAAGTAAGCAGGATGTAGCCAGCACATAGGTCAATATGGCAACATGGTGCAGCAATGGCACATAATGCAGTACAGTGATGGGAACAGTCATGATTAATGAAGCATGATGAGATGCAGCATAGTGATGGTGGGTGCAGCACGGTGAGGTGCAACATGATGACAAAATGCAGCACAACGATAGGTGAAGGAGTCACCTTGGAGAATCAGATGAAGCAGCATGTCTTTAACTGATCTCATGTATCATCTTCTTAGATATGATCTATGCTCTTATCTAGATAAGTCAAAGTGTTGACTTTCATTGTAAACGTACTATCTCTCTCTATCTCTGCTGGACTATTGAAGAACATATAAGAAGAATTGATCAAGGGTTTCCCCACATTGGGGTTTGTCCCTGGCTAGCACCACATCTTGTGTCCTCTTGTCTTGGCTTGTCTTCTGCGATTTATGTTTATGTTCTATCTGCAGTTTACTTTAATGCTGATGTGATTGCTAATCTAGAAATGATATTGAGCTAACTATGAAAATTGAAATAAATTGCTCTAAGCATTTAACATACCTAAAATTAACAACCATGCATACGATATAATCTCAAGTCTCAAGGAAAGAGGCGATACGACTTAATTTGACCGGCTCGGGCCAAAGTTCGTCGTTAAGTTTAGCAATGTAGTAATAGTCATCCCCAACCCTTCAATGAATCGTGACAGGTACGGGATCATTATCTACCAAGACGAAATCCCCAACCTTATATTCTTTCTTAGGCTTCCACTTCTTGCTTGTTTGAGAGATTGGCTGCTTGAGGATTCAGATTTCCTAGGTAGGGAGGATATGGGAAGGTTTCTTGACCTCGCATGTCTTGTAGTATGGTCAAGTCTTGTTCACATGTAGCAAATAAGCAAGCTCCCTATAAAGGATAAAAGGGGTGCCATCAGATTGCGGGATGGTTGCACATGATAGGTCCATTTGAAGATGCCCCCCAACGGTAGCTCCCCATTTCTGGGATAACAACATCCCCCATACATCAGGAAAATCAATAACAATAACATCCTTGAGGAGGGATACGTCAAGATTTCTAGCTAAAGAAGCCTTAAGGTCTTTGATGATACCTTCCACTTCCACAGGTTTGGAATTAAAACCACACACCCTTTTAGGCTGAGTAATGTTGAGACCCAATTGCTTCATAACAGTCAAAGGCATGATATTAGCGGAAGCACCTAAGTCTAACATGCAATTGTGTAAGAAGAGGTCATTGATAGCCAGAGTGAGCAAGAAAGGTTCATGCCCAGGGTTTCTGTCAGGAATATGAATGTTTTGCAATTCTTCAAGTAATTCTTCATCTTGAATCCCCGGGGACTTCTTAAGTTGTTGTTGTTGCTTAGGAAGTTTAGCAATCTCCTTTAGGGGAACAGGTATAGTCATCTATCCTATGCAGTCCCTATGTCGATGTCAAGTTTAATTTCCTTCTGCTTTTCCTTCTTCCTATATTCTTTCTTAGGAGGATACTTTTTCAAATTAGCTTTCGTTGGGGGATCCTTCTTAGGAGGAATTTTGGGGATAGATTCTTTAGGAGGGGCTTGCTTAGGTGATGGATCTTCCTTAGGTGATTCCTTAGGAGGCTAGGGGTTTTTGTCCTTTTCCTTTCGGGAATACAGAACCCCACTAATGGGAGGATGTGTGTATGACCCTCCCAGCAAAATGTTGAAGATGTCGGATTCGACAAGATTGGCTTGCTCATCAATTTGTTGATCTTCACTTTCATCCCCTTCACCTTTCTCGTCCTCAGATGAAAAGTTTGGCTCAATGGCATTAGTTGGAGCCAATGTGTTTGGGATTCGAGAGGAGTTTGGCCTATCTTCCTAATTTTTCTTTTTGAGAAGAGGTTTTCCTTTAGGGATATAATTTGATTTTTGGGCCCTTTCTAAGGCAGTGAATTGTTCATGATGACCCTATCACGTGCATTTTGTTCTTCAGTGAACCTTTCCATCCTTTTGAAAATGGCAAGGAGAGTTTCTTCATGTTGATCTTTGGACTTCTCCTTCTTGGTCTCAATTTTGGGCCTAAGGTGATCATTGATATCAACCTTTGAGATTCGTATGTTTTCTTCAACTTCAACAACCATTTCTTTAGCCTCGGCCAAAGTGGATGGTTTCTTATTCCTCAACACATAGGTGAGGTGACCACCCACTGCCTTTATGAATTTGTTGAGGATGTTGCCTTCAGATGGCTTCAAATGTTTAGGTATATCTTTGACTATCCTATCAAACTTTTGAATGAACTCTCGCACATCTTCCCTTCCCTTGGTTATTTGGTAGAAATTTTCAATGTTGAAGGTTTCTTGGGCATTGCACAACGACCTTTCCATGAATAGGTCTTCAAATTCATCGGAATCTTTTATGCATCACGAGGGAAGGCTAAGGTACCAATCTCTTGCTTGTCCTTCAAGTGATAAGGCAAAAAGCATCATGATACTATCTTCATCAAATATCATTCTAGGGGACATCTGCCAGTAGAATTCTTCAATAAAACCATCAGCAGTCCAAGTAGCATTACCTTTGAATTTGGGCAACAATCAGTTATATTTATCAAGTAATGGCTTGGGATCGTTACTCAACTTCAAAGGGGCAAAGACACTAACCAAGTGTCTTTCACTCTTGGTCATCTTGGGTTGATCCTTTTCAGAGTATGTGCTTGAACTATATGGCATCTTTGGAGATGTATCACTGACCTTTTCAAACTTAGGAAAAGGGATGGTTCCAACAGGTGATGGAGTTTCCTCTCCCCTTTTTGCAACAGCCATAGTTAAAGGAGGAATTTTGTCGCCTTCAAGTAAACTACGGGATTGGACAATGAGTGGAGTCACCAGAGGAATATTTTATAAATGTCCTCAATGAATCAATTCCTTAATTATTCACTAGGGAGGTAGACCTGCTCTGTCCCCGGCAACAACGCCAAAATGTTACCGCTCAAACTAGCAGGGGACCTAAGGGCAAATGCTAGGCCAAGGGCAACAAATGGAGACACAACCCATTGTCACCTCAGCTAACGCTCCTTTCTATTTATGGACTTTCACCGATGGAAGGAGACCTGGTATGTATGGAGTCACCAATGAAGAATAAGTCAATGAGTGGATATGAGTGACCCAAATAAACCCCTTTCCCAGAAGAGTTTGAAGGATGGAGCTTGCTTGCTTTCTAAGCAAGATACTATGTCTTCTAGGGAATGGAAGGGAGGATTTGAGGGTTAGGTTTATGAGATAGGACTTCTGAAAGAGTTCCCCAATCCCTAAATCCTTGTCGGAATTGGTATCCCAGATGGTTCTTGAAGAATGATCTTTCAAAGGAACAGGACCACATGGGGTCAAGTGGACCCAGTCTAGGGTATGAGGAAAGAATGTAGCAACCAATGATATTCTTACCCTACACATGGTGGGGAAAGGATCAAAGAAAGAATTTTCACTTGAAGATTTTTTTTACCCTTGAGGTACTAGCCTTGGGGATAGCAGGGCAAGGTTTGATCTTGGAGCTAGAGCTTGGCTTTTCTCCCAACTCCATTGTTGGAATGGCTTCGAAATTTGAGAAGAGCTTGCGGGAAGGCCAACACAGGAGACCCTAGGAGATCGAACTTTTTGGAGGGCTAGCTTGTCGAGAAATTGATGCCCTAGGTAACCCAACTTGACTAGACCTGGAAGGAGGTGAAAGAATATGATTTTTAGTAACCACCCTTGGTAGATCAGTGCATTAATATTTGGGAGAATGGAGTCTATGATGACTATGAGTAGGATTTCTTGGTTCCCAGTCAAGGAGGCCTCAAGATCACTTCGCTAGCCTTTTAGGTCAAGAAGAAGCGACCTTGCAGCTTTTATACTTCGATGTGCAAAGGAAATGGCTTATCAAGGTCAAATTCTTCGATAGACCGTAGAATTACCCCTAGAAGATTTCGCTCATATTACATGGCCCATACATTGAGAGATACTATAAAAGAGACAAATTCCACAATTTTAAGCAATAAATGCATGCAACAATTAGCCTTAGAACAACAAAAATCCCAGTCCAACGTATATGAAAAAAGTAAACAAGAATAGCATTAAAAAGCATGTACTTACATGTAACATATTATATCCAACCATTCACAATTGACAAGAGAGAAGTGGGACCAATATCCAGACATCAAAACTCATCCATAAAGCTCCAATTCGTCCTCTAGAAAAAGTATGAAAATCTCAAGAGAGATTGTAGATCCTAACCAAAGTGGTGATGAGCAAATGAGTTCATCTCACTTGTATTTATACACAACTTAGGAGTTTGAATGACAAGCCCTATAAGCTCACAATGGGAGCTTGACATATAAAATATTTATACACAACTTAGGAGACCGAACCTAGTTACATATTTCAACACTCCCTCTTAACTAGGAGGTATTCATAGTCCATACAAGGTACTTAGACATTCTCAATCTGAAGAATTTTCATAAGAAGAGTCGGATTGGTAACCCATCTGTTTAGCACCATATCATCCAACATTGTCGAATAGCAAGGCCTTGACTAACAACTCTATCTCTCCACAAGATCAGAGCACAATGCTGGCGATACCAATGATTTATAGACACCTTCATCATTGTCTCTTAAGGAACATACCCCACCCGGGTGTTCACAAGGTATGTCCTTCCAGGACTATTCTTATCTTGGATTCCCAGTCCTCAAAGAATATCGGTCCTCTACGACTACTCTTATCTTGGATGCCCTACCACATCCTCAAAGAGTATCGGATGCTAGATGCTTACCCAATCCTCCATTCTTTCTTCCCAAGTGAAGACAAGAATGATGTGCCTATCTCTCCCTCTCAACTAGGGAGGATATACCCATTCCTATGAAGGAATGTACCCATTCCTATAAAAGGAATGTACCCAAGTTCCCTCTCAACCAGGGACTTGTCCAAGCTCCCACTTAGCTAGGGACTTGCTTTCCAAGTTTCTTCTTTACCAGAAACTTGTTTCTAGGCTCCCTCTTAACTAGGGACCTATTTCCAGTAGCAACTATCTCTTCTTTGGTGGAGATCATGGGACCTTCAGCTGCTTGTAGAGCTCCTTCATTCGATGTCATGAATTTCATCTTCTTCGTCTTGTATGGCATTGGCCATCCATCACTTTCCTTCATGAACCATGTCAGTCATGTTATCCTTTCTTTCATCCGAAAGTGATCTGTTAGTGCATATATGAGTTTCCTCCATACAACTACCTTTTCCACATCATGTATCCTTCAGGATCTTCCATCCTTCCACATGAGTACTTATTTGTAGATGACATCCACAATTCTCTTTTGATAGTCCTGTATTAGCCCATCCAGATATTGTTCAAAATTCAAAATGAACATCAAATCAAAATTATCTTGTGTGATGGCCCTTCATCATGACATTTGCTTGTTGCAATATCAACATCCTGCACACATATTGACACATCTCCAAGATATTCAATGTCAAGGGTCTTCTTTCTTTTCAGACTTTACCAAGGTTCTCATATCTTTCCCATGGAGATATCTTTCTATTCATTATTACCTCGTTCATCATTTCTCCTCCCTAGGTCCACATTCCTCCATGGGGTCCACATAGGGTTAGCTTGCCCCTTCCCCTTGCCCAAACCTTGGGTCATGGTCTGGAATGAAGCCCAGAGGTTGATGTAGCTAAAAAAAACAGATAAAAGCATATATGGCCACATTCAACAGGAAAATGTACCACATAATGCAAAAGATGGCTGGGACAAATACATTAAGCACCTGGGCAAAAGCCAATACATGAGCTCTACCCCATCATCATGGCCATCACCCTAGTTCCTACAGGTTCTATGAGCCTTTTTCATCATATAGGAGCCCATGATTGTCCCAACCCCTGGTGGGCGACGAACCGCCCCCCTTTAAAAAGGGGAATTCAGTGCTATATCTTATACATCATGTTCTAACCCCTTGAACCCCGAGCAGTTAGTCAAAGAAAATCATAAAAAGGAAAAAGGCATAAAAAGAAAGGTGGAAAAATCAAGGCCAGGGCACCTCATGTACCATGATTTCTCCCTCCTATACATTACAAACCCAAGTGTGTGATTCCCTCTTACTAGCTACCCTTGTACCTTGAGGATATGCCACCACCTTTTGAAGGATGTACCTTGAACATATTATCCGCTTTAGAAGTAGAAAACCACCTAAAAGGGTACTTGGTTAACCCCATTCAAAGTTTAGGAGACATTGGCATATCCCGAAGCCCATTATGGAAGGGCAGGCCATTATGAAGTACCCACTTGTGGTCCATGATTTGGTAAGCTCATTTACTGATTTCTCTAATGACTTGTATAACAATAATAAATTTATTTTATATGTCAAGCTCCCATTTTGAGCTTATAGGGCTTGTCATTGGGTCTACAGTCAAGAAAGTCATTGTCATGTATTGAAGACCCATTTGGGCATGTTACATATTATAAAAGAAATTTTATTTGAGTCAAAAGACTGTCCAAGGCCTCATCATGCCACCAATATTCAAGTCGGCCTATTCACATGATCAAGTCGGCCTACACTCATGGACAAGTCGTCCTAATAAGAGCATTTTGACCCAATGAAAAGCCTATATAAAGAAGACCTCGACCTCACTTGGAGTACACACTTTACACACTTAAGTTCGATCACAAGGAAGAAAAGGAGTGCAAAGAAAAAGAGGATGAAGAAGGAAGACAAAGTCAAGTTTTTGGGATTGTTTCTGGGCTATTACTCTCCACACGTGCGAAGCAACTAGGCTCCTATTGCAGCAAAAGAAGCCGAGTTGTAGAAGTGAAGTTAGGTCATCAAGCAGAGTTATTTGGAAGTTGAATTCTCAAGGAGAGAGAATCCACCCAAGCGAAAAAGAAAGGATCAAGAATACACCAACATTTCTCACTCGTTCAAGGGTTAGAGTTTCTGCAGAAGAATCTGTTGGGTAGGTCAAAGTTGTAGAAGAATTTATTGGGCAGGTCATAGTTGCAGAATAATCTGTTGGGGAGTTCGCAATTGCAGAAGAAGTTGTTGGAAGTCAGATTTGCAGAAGTTGTTGGAAGCAAGGTTTGACTTGGTCTTGGAGGGTCTTGATCAAGGGTCAAAGGTCTTGTAATTTTTCAAATGAAGGTCTATAAGAAGGGAAAGAATTCTGGTGGGTTTTCCTCTCAAGTTGGAGAGGTTTTGGCCCTTGTTGATCACCTACTTCTTGTGTCCTATTGTTTCATTGTTCTTTATGTTTTGGTAGTTGTTTGATGATAGAGAACACTAATTACAATAAAAGAAAGAAGAAGTAAATCAAGAAAAGTAAAAAACATCACATGCAATTATCAAAAAGAAGAGAAATCTCCTACACTTGATGCCCCTAGATTTCTCACCACAGCCAAGCTTTACTTGCAACTATCACCCCCGAGCCGCATTCCAAAGCTTGAGGTGGGGTGCTTCTGAGAGTTTCTTTCCAACCAACACAACTGAGACAAGATATCACAAGGCCATTGTTGCCTTCATCCACTAGTTGAGCTCATTATAGCTCACACTCTTCAGGCAAACATACAGACATGCAAATATTTCACAATATAGAGAACTCCAACTCACTTTCAAGAGAAGCGAGTCCACTTATCAAGAAGGTTCATCAATGGTTAAACTGTCGATGGTAAGGAAATCACTCTCCAGGTGGTTCAACGATGATTCAAGCACCAGAGTTTTAGCCCAAGGCAACTTCTAGTGGTTCTTTCAGTGCTCACAAGCACCAGGGTGAATCCTTCCAATCTAGCAGGTTCTCCAAGCGACTAGCTTCCAGTGGTTTCTTCAGACTGACAAGCAATCCATTATCTTTAAACCATTTACACAACAAGCTTCACTTAGAAAGTTCCTCAGTTGTGTTTCTTTTTCCAAGATTTCATTCAATACTAAAGACCACTTAATCTCTTTCTTAGCTCAGTTTTGTTGTGTATCATTTTGTGGTCAAGTCTGAACTTCTGTGGAGAAGATAGGCCGAATTGCAAACCTTGAATCAGACCTTTGACCGGGTTTCGTGGAGGCCTAACTTGGCTTCTTAGTGGATTGTTGAGGTTTTGATCTTGCTGGTCAGTTTATCTATGATCTTGACTTTGATGTCTCTCTTGTTGAACTAATTCTATAAGGAAAGGATTGTTGGGTTTTTCCCCAAGTGGGTTTTCCCGAGGTAAAATTTGTGTTGACTCTTGTGCTTGTGATCTCTACTTTCATTATTCTTGTATGGTTTAATTTCTGAAGTATAATTTCTTGATGAAGAAGTTGTAAATGCTAAAAGAAGATATATAATCATCACAAGTAATTATCAGTTTCAGAAATAATTGCTAGTCTACATTGCAATTGGATTTTCAACAAAATCCAACCATGTTAAGCGTTGGTGTGCCCTAGACCACGAGTGATCCCAAGATGATTTTCACAACCTAGATGCCCCTAGGTCACAATTTCTTAGACCACAAGATAGTCCCCCAAAACATGAACATACTAGAAAACAAACAAAAAAGGATGTATATTTCAGCGCTATTCAACTTTGGATAGAGGAATGTTGTGTTCATGCATGCCATGTTGAGCATGACTTTGAGGTACTTGGTGATCTTCATAATGGTTCTTCACTTTCCAACCTTATAGTGAGGAAGATTCGAGCCCTCTTATACTTGATTATGAATGTCTTTTCATTTTCATCCACAAAAAAACAAACAAAATGAAAAAAAATATATGTAAGCAAAGAGCTAGGGCTAGGGTGGGTCCATTGATTATATGATTACAACTAGCCTTTCTATTTTATTGATGTAGAGTAAGAGTAGGAGGAATAAGCTCGCGATTATGAATAGATGAATAAGCTCTCTATTATGAACACTTCATTTCATGTACTTTGGCATTGTTGGCTTATGTTTTTCTTTCATTTGTAAAGTCAATTTTGATGTAATAAGTTGGATGTGATGAGACATAGACCATCCATCCAGATTCCACATGCCTCTTGCTTGAATGAGTTTCTCACATGTATATAAAAGATTGAGGAGTCATCATGCACTCTTCTCCTGAGAGTACATGTCCCTAAGTAGGAGCCAGATATTACCCTTCATATTGATAAGTGGTAAAGAGATATTTACAAGGGTACACACCTTATTTTCCTTTCTTGAGGATGGTTGAGCATAGTGGTTCTCTTTAAGGAATCATGTTGTGCTCTTGGTTGACGATCTTTGATGATCTTGGCTATTTCTTTGGAGAATTTCCTTGATGGTGCTTGGGTAATATAATTCCTTGTTCTATGGAGGATGTTAATATGATTAATGTTGTGGATGTTGCTCAATTGGTGATTTTGCTTCATGGAGATGTTTTTGCATGTTTTCATGGAGATGCTCTTGCATGTTTTCATGGAGTTTTCAACAATTGATCTAATATGGCTCTTATAAAACAGTGCTCTGCCATTTTACATGTCTACCGGTCTATTATGATGATATTTACTGATATAGACAACTTATCTTGTGGAGTTCCCATCTCTTTATTGTTTAGAGCACCATTGGGGATTAATCATGGTCATGATGATGATATACTTTTGGAGGAGAATTCTAGCTTCTCTCATGTCTATTACACTTCATTGATGATATTAGACATAACAGACATCTATCCCTTCAGAGCCGCTCATCACTTTCGCATACTTTGGAGCCCTTCTAGGGGATTTCATGAGTTCATATGATGCTAGATCTTCTAATGAAGCTTTCAACCACTTGAAGTGTCTATTTTACTTCTACAAGGATAGATAGCATGGTAGACATCTCTTCTTGATCAGCACCCACCTCCTCGGCACATTTCTAGCATCCTAGGGTTTCAGGGCAGGGTTGATCGATGCTGCTGATTAGACAAGATATTTGGGATTTGTTTGTGTCCGTTTGGGATTAGACGCTTTATTTGGTGGACATCATTGTTCCTTAATTGACATTTGGCACTTGATTTAGCATCTATGGATTTTTAGGTCACCCGTGGTTTGCACACTTCTTGGTTGACGATGCGTCAGTTTTATCTTGTCTATTGAGCTTCTATTATCACATTTGATGGAGTAGACATCACTTGGAGTAAGTGCCTTGCTTCTACCATTGATTTCCAACACTTGTCATCAATTTTAGCACATTTTCAGCATGTTTGAGAAGTAGTGATGATATGGCACCTTGGGGTGAGAGCATTCTTGTTTACTCGTGTCTATTGGAGACCAGATAATGTCTACTATTCGATAGAGATTCAAACTCATGAACTTCCTTCATGGTTTTCCAGCAAACCACTTAGAGTTGTGGATCTAAATAGACCCTCTTCCTCATAACCTTGCAAGATTTCAATCACCAAAACTTAGGGATATAATAATTTACAAATTTATATTGTTTGTTGACTCTTAGTCAATAATGAACCAATCCAAGTAGTGTAGAATATGTCAAATGGTTGCTTATATGCCCTTGACTTGCCCTCTTGAGTTTGCTTAAATAACTTCATAGCCCAAATAGATGAAGCACTAGACTACCTTCTATTCATCACACCAAGCACATTTTATTTTATCTTTTTCATCTACATTGTTGCTAGGTTCTATTTACTCCCACTCATTACTACATGAAGTGAACCTAGTAACCCTTTCCTAAGTGCAAAGGAGTGTTGGCAAGGTCATAGTAACCAACCTACTAAGTTCCACAAGGCTAGTACTCTATGAGTCTTTCTTGTTCCCTTTCAATGTGAAAAGGTATTACCTAGCTTCCTCAACTTGCATGTGTCATTTATGTTCCTATAAGTGCCAAAAGGTAATCCTTAGCTTCCGTCTACCTGCTGCATTCAATTTATCTGTTATTTAGTTTTATAATATCTCGTGTAGTACTAATAGGCATTTATATTGTTTAATGTATCCTCATTACTCATACTGTTTATCGGTGTGATTGTCTACAGCAGTCAACATGTTGCATGCTTCAATCATTGCAATCAATAGTCATCTTAACTGAAGGTTGGTGGCCAATTACATCCTAACCCATCTCTGTATCTGCATGTTCTTTCATATATTCACTTTTTCCAATGTCCTAGTATCCTAAGCTTCCATAAAAATATCATTTTTGAAACAACGCCAAAAAGATTGTATTTTCCCTAGAGATTACTTTCCTTGATGTCATTACAACATAACACGATACCACACAATGCCCCATGTAGCCATATATTAAGTGCACCCATTATTATTGTTTGTCTTGTTCAATTATCAGTCAATAATATTTTCAAGGTCTTAGGAATCAATGCAAAATCCAGATTTTTGGTAATGGATGCGCCAGAAGTGAAGATGCTGAAAGTCACTGCTCAAGGTTCCAATTACATTTACCACCATAGACAGTGGGCTAGGAGGTCTCCATATAGACATTCAATATTTCTAACTTGTAGTATCCCTGCAACAATATAACCTTCTACACCAGTAACAGTTTCCTTTTAAGTTTTAACTGAAAGTCCATTGGATAGATGGGTCCATGTTTAAAAGAAGAGCTACTTGATGTTTGCAAGCTGTTTTGAGGACAAAAGACCAAAAAACTAACACTGCAATTTTCCTTGCATGGAGATTTAGAAGTCTACAAATGGCATTCTGTATGAAAACTTTGATGATTCAGATATGTAAGAATATTGTGACAAAGTTTGAGCATGAATGAAATGAAACATGTCTGTGTTCTTATGATGATGGAGAAGCAACCCACGTACGTATTTATGAAAAAGCTAAAAGGATTGCTCAGCATATAAGATGGCTCCTAAACTTGAAACCAGCATAAAAGGGTTAAGAAGTTATCTTACTTTGGATTCCTCTGGAATGGAAATCCGTGATTGGCCAAAATAATATCCAATGCCTCCTATCAAACTGCTAATAGCAGCCCTTCCAACTACCATAGCATCCTCATCAACCTGTTCCAGTTTGAATCATATCAATTATACAGATAAAACAAATTATTCACCAACTTGTTGGAAGAGAGAGATACAGTTCACTCAAAATTAAATTTTACAGTATGAATGTAACTCTCAAAACATCTTCCTCCTCCTACACAAGTGAAAAAACACAAACACCAAGAAACGTTCAGATGTGGGTAATGACTAACTAATTAGTTTCAATTTACAGGCATAAAACAAAACCAACAAAAAGGAAATTTTAGAAGGCGAGAAATGTTAAATGAAGTTAGAGGAAGGGTTCAGCCAGATTTAGCAGGTCCACTAAATTTGGTAGAGGGACCTGTTACCACTCAAACCAGAAGGGGACCTAAAAGGGGTTTCCTAAGAGGACAACTGTTAGGTCAAAGGCAATGGTGGAGGCTTAGCCCACTATCACCACAGCTAAGTCTCTCTGCTCTTTACGGACTTCCACCGATGGGAGAAGTCCCGGTAGTGTAGGGATCACTTTGTAAAGTAGATGTCAATGGATAGGTGAGAAGTGACCCTGAAAACCCTTTCCCAAGGATGGAGGGAAAAATGGAACTTGCTTGCTCTTTAAGCAAGGGACTTGGTCCACCAAGGGTAAGGGGTGAGAATTGGAGGGTTGAGGGAGAAAGAATAGACTTATAAAGGAGTTTCTCAATTCCTCTAATCCTTGGAAACTTGGATTCCCAAATGGTCTTTGACAAATAGCCTTTATTGAGAAGTGGGACCACACAACGCCAAGTGGACCCAGCGCTGGTTCGGGGATGGAATATAGCAACCAATGATGTTCCTATCCTGGGCAGGTGAGGGGAAAAGACCAAACAAGAATATTTACTTCAAAAGGTTGAATTGATCCTATTAGTGTCTAGCCTTGGGGATGCCTAGGCAAAATTCAGTCCTAGACCTAGAGCTTGAGATTCCCGGAGATTCCACTGTCAGAATGGCCTCAACTTTGGAGAGGGAGGGGACCCACCAGTGCAGTAGCCTAGAGGAGATCGAATTTTTTCCTTGGACCAATTTCTGGGAAATTGATGCCCTAGGTGACCCAATGGGGCTAGACTTGGGAAAAAGGGGAAACATGGTAAAAAAGAAAGTTAATATGATCACCCTTTTATGGAAACAATGCCTAATTCACTTGGGGATATGGAGTCAAGGATGGCAATTACTAATGAGTAAGAACTTGGATTCTTGATCAAGAAGACCCAGAAAGTCAACTTCATCCAATGTAGATAGTAAGAAAATAAAAACGACTTTCAAGCATTTATACTTTAAAGAAAATGATGCAAGCTTCTCGAGATAGATAATCTCTAGGACATTTCATTCATATAACATTGTCCCATACATTTAATAACTAAAACATTGCTCAATTCCACATTAGAATAATCAGCAACTGGCCCTAATTTTAGCAGTATGTAGCAACAAGAATAATCAACGATAAAAAGCACGTACAACATTATAGAGTATATCCAACCAGAAATTCGTTTGCATAACAAAGCTCCAAGATAAGAGAACTAGCCCAATCCATACATCAAAATTCATCCATCTCCAAAAATATCCTCCAAGGAAAAAGTGCGAAAAATCTCTAAGACTAGAGAGATCCCAAGTCAAGTCATGATACAAATGAATGTATCTAACGTCAATATATAGCCTCATAAAGAGTTCGAATTAGCCTATGGGCGACTAGTGATAAAATAATGTGCAAATGATAACCCCTAATGGTGACAAGCCCACCATACTAGCTCATAATGTAAAGCCTCACAAAGGGCCAAATAATGATGTATGCATGTTGTAGGGCACTCCAAAGGCTCAATCACATCCTGAAGTGCCATATTGAGGAATAAATTCCTCAGAATATGATGGACAAAGGGGTGGCCCCTTGTTCTCCAAGTAGTAGACCTGTGGTGCTCTCAGTGGGTCTGAGGGCACATCAATGACCCCAATGAGTCTCCATATGAATCGGAGATGTCTGTAGATCCTCTGCAATGGTCCAGGTGGTAGAACGAATGTTTCCATGACATCGTATAAGTGTTGGGACATTTGCCAAGAGTATGGGTGATCCAAAATGGATCTTGCTTCAAACCTCTAAGTCTAAGTCCCATATATGTTAACTATCGGAAAACACTATCGCAAAGGAAAACACTAAAGAATGGCGGAAACCCAAGTAAAGCGAAGGTTGAAGTAACATTGCACAAGAGCCGTCGGATCGGACCGATCAATGGTCCACATCAAATCGGCAGATCACATCAGAGGGTTCGGCGATATCGCATCGGCGGAGTGTATCGGGGACGGCCCGAGGGGAAATGCGACTGCAATCAGCAACACAACGTGAACTATTGATCGAGCGCGCAAATCAATGGTTGCGATTACACTGTCGCATCGCAAGTTTCCAAGGGAAGGACTTACCAAAGGCCCAAAGACACAGCGATATGCGACTGCGACTATCGCATCGCAATATCACATCATAGTATATCAAAGGGGTGATGCCAGATGGACTGCGGGCCGTGCGAAGTGCGATATGCCGATGGCGCCGATCGGCGATCGGCGAATGAGATCGGCGAGTGGGATCAGAACCACATACGAGGGGACGAAGACCCATAGCCCAAGCGATATGCGATTGCGATCAAGGCGGACCCGACGGGGTTATAGGTGCGGTTCTATAAAATTTGAAATCCGCTAGGCAGCGTTTTGTCGGGTTTTTTGCTATTTTAATGTATTTTTGTATAACACCGAAATACAAATGAGACCATGGCATATGGGCACTTGCGACTTGCGATAGCGATGCAACAACGGACCCAATATGATTATAGGTCGGATTCAATATCATTTGAAGTCCAGCTTGGCGGAAATTCTCACTGTTTTGGTGTATTTCTCTATGTAAATAGAGAAACGTATTCCCGAGGATTTCACCCACGCCAATGGTCCTTTCCATTACAAACAGGTGGCCTTGTTGATTCAAGCGTTTACAATGATTGTTTAAACGCTTAAGAAGGAGATGAAGGGGCAGCGGTTGGGAGCCAGAAAACCCGAAGAGGGAAGGCAAACAAACAAGGCCAAGAGGCTTAAAAACCACTCAATGGCAGAACAGAGAGGGACAAAAAAAAGAGCGAGAGAAAGCAGAAGACAGAGAGCAAGAGGAAGCAGTTGTGTACTCTTGTAGACTTAAGGATTTCGAGTAAATCCCGTTGTTTTTGTCACTATTGTGTTGAGACTCTATTTGAGCTCACACTTGTAATATTCTACTCTTAAAGACATAATATAGAGGTCGACACTGAAAGCTTGGACCAGGAGACGTAGCCAAGGGGTCTGGTGAACTTCTTTATTATTTTGATTGTGTTGATGTGTGTTTATTATATTTTATAACTGTTCATTGTCTATATTACTCGCAATCTTTTCGATCCATTGCATTAAATAGTATAGGCATTCCTACACATGAGTCTGTAATACCTTTTCTTCTTGACTTAGTATCCATTTTCGAATCAAGTGGTATCAAAGCATTTGGTTTTGTTAAGGTTAGACAAGCTTGTGCTAGATTTTGAATGCTAACTAGATTAAAGCTCAGACTAGGAGAAGGAGAACTTGTTGAGGCTAATCTAGAGATTGGAAGAGTCTATTCTCCAAGGAGAATGGCAGAAGAAGCTCCATTGGGATCAGATTCTCAACTTATAGAGAGTTTTAAGACACTCCAAGCCATGGTGGAAGAGATGTATCTGGAATTTAAGAAGGGTCAAGGTGAAAGCACTTCAACACCTAAATAGACAAAGGAGCAGAGGAACCTTTTCTAGTTTCCCCTCCAGAAGGCAAAGGGAAAGGGGAAATGCCTCCTCCACCATCTCCTCCATCATCACCTTCATCATCCTCATCATCTTCTAGCTCTTCTAAGAAGAAGAAGAAAACTTCCTTAATCAAATTAGATGTGAAGTTTGATTTGCCAATTTATGATGGAGAACTCAATGCAGAAAAGCTAGATAATTGGATAAGACAAATTGATGTATATTGCAGGGTACAGAACATTGATTCAGAAAGGAAGAAGATTTAGCTAGCTAGCCTTCGACTTGGAGGAACTACACTAGTATGGTGGGAAGGCAAGACAAAAGTTGATCTACAAAAACATGGTAAAATCATTTCTACCTGGAATGAATTTGTTTCTGCTATCAAAAAGCAATTCTATCATTTGGCTTACATGCAGCAGGCAATGATGAGTTGGCAAACTCTTCGCCAATTGATGGGTCAAAGTGTACAAAACTATCCTCAGGAATTCAGAAAGAGAGCTTTAACTCTAGGTATATCATTAGATTCACCTGAGACTTTACTGAAGTATATAGGTGGTCTTCATAGCTATTTAAAGCATACTATTCTCATGTTTAATCCCATTATCTTAGATGATGTATCAGTTCAAGCCACACATCTAAAAGCTAGAGGTAAGAATGCAAACCCAGAGGTTGGGTGAACATCTAAATATTCAGTAAGCAAGAGCAAGGAAAAGAAGAAACTGAAATGGAAGGAGAGGAAAGCAAACACTGTAAAGAAGGATAAGCCTTCATGCACTCATTGCAAGAAAGAAGGACACGATGAGGCACACTGCTGGTTTTTTCATCCAGAACAAAAACCTAAGAAGTTCGGTGGTAAGAAGAAAAAGAATGTTGCTGCTATTCAGCAGAACTTGGGATCAGATTCAGGCGATGAAACAACAATTACAGCCACAAGTATTAAAGGTAAAGATTTTGAAGCATCCACAAGTAATTTTGCACAATCTGTTGATAATGAAAATAATGAGAGGGAAAGAAATGAGCTTTTTCATATTAGAGTGATTTCTAAGCACAATAAGATTGATACTTTATTTGATAGTGGATCACAAGTAAATTTGATTTCTGAAACAATTGTAAAGAAGTTGGGATTACAAACAAAACCTCACGAGAAGCCATATCCATTACGTTGGGTGTGTGATAAAACAAAGCTACAAGTAACAAGACAATGTAAACTTAGGTTTGCTATTGGATCAACATTTGTAGATGAGGTTGAGTTAGATATAGTTCCATTGGATATATGTGGTATTGTTTTGGGAAGTCTATACTTGTATGATAGGAAAGCTATTTTCTATAGAGCTAAGAATCAGTATCAACTCACTAAATATAGAATAGAATATATTGTAAGAGCTCATAAACTCAAAGGTAACTATTCTCTCATAAATTCAGAACACATGAAAAGAATTGTGAATTCAAGTAAGCAGTCTTTACTAATGGTTGTAAAGGCAACGGATCCTGAAAAATCCAACGCATTTGAAGGCTGTGATTCTAAACATAAAGCTGATTTCGTTAAAGTTGTTTCAGAATATGATGTTCTATTTCAAGAACCTAAAGGTCTGCCACCCAAGCGAGAAATAGTACATGATATTTATTTGCAGCAAAATGCTCCATTACCTAACATTGGAATGTACAGAGTGTCAACTTTAGAGAATGCAGAGATAAAGAAGCAGATACAGGAGTTGCTCGATAAAGGGTTTATATGACCAAGTGGATCTCCAATCATGCTGGTGAGAAAGAAAGATGGTTCGTGGAGAATGTGCATTGATTATAGAGCACTAAATAAAATAACGAGCAAGAATCGTTATCCTCTTCCTCGTATTGATGATTTATTAGATCAATTGAAAGAAACAGTTTACTTTTCTAAGTTAGACTTGCAAAGTGGTTATCATCGGGTCAGAGTTGTAGAACAAGATGCATGGAAGACTGTTTTCAAGACAAAACAAGGACTATATGAATGGTTGGTTATGCCTTTTGGCTTAACTAATGCTCCTGCTACATTTATGAGAGTTATGAATGATGTACTCAGACCATTTATTGATGATTTTGTAATTGTTTATTTAGATGGCATTCTTGTTTTTAGTAAGACATGGGAAGACCATGTAAAGCAGACTTTAGATGTTTTAAAAAGAGAAAATCTCTATGTAAAACTGTCAAAATGTGAATTTGGCAGAACATCTTTAAATTATTTGGGTTATATTGTAGGGGGCGGTGAATTGAAGATAGATCCCTCTAAGTTTGAAGTCATTGTGAACTAGCCTAAAACCAAATCCGCTACAGAGGTTAGGAGTTTCCTAGGGGCAGCACAACACTGGAGAAAGTTTATTGCTAACTACATTTATGAGAGTTATGAATGATGTACTCAGACCATTTATTGATGATTTTGTAATTGTTTATTTAGATGGCATTCTTGTTTTTAGTAAGACATGGGAAGACCATGTAAAGCATGTAAAGCAAACTTTAGATGTTTTAAAAAGAGAAAATCTCTATGTAAAACTGTCAAAATGTGAATTTGGCAGAACATCTTTAAATTATTTGGGTTATATTGTAGGGGGTGGTGAATTGAAGATAGATCCCTCTAAGTTTGAAGTCATTGTGAACTAGCCTAAAACCAAATCCGCTACAGAGGTTAGGAGTTTCCTAGGGGCAGCACAATACTGGAGAAAGTTTATTGCTAACTTTTCTTTGATTGCAGCTCCAGTGCATGCTTTAACAGGATTGAAGCAAGTGTTTAAGTAGGGAGGCAAACAACAGAAAGCCTTCGACACCTTAAAAGAGAAAATCAGTACAGCACCAATACTAGCACTGCCAGATCTTCAACATCCATTTGAGATAGAGACAGATGCCGGTGACTATGCCATGGGAGCAGTGTTGATGCAACACGGAAAGCCCATATGCTATCATTCTGAGACATTTACTTCTGCAGTAGTTAATTATCCCACATATGATAAAGAATTGTATGCATTAGTACAAAGTGTGAAAAAGTGGAAACATTACCTAATGGGTAAAGAAACAATCATACATACAGATCATCAACCACTTCAATATTTGCACTCACAAACTAAATTGTAGCAATCAAGACATTATAGGTGGATGGGTTTTCTACAGCAATTTCATCTTGTCATCAGATATAAGAAGGGCATACACAATAAGGTTGCAGACATGTTATCAAGACCAATCATAAATGCATCTACTATACTTAAGCATAACTCAGTAATGCATGAAAGTTACATTGAACAATATGCTCAAGATGTAGATTTTAAAGATGTATATGCAACTTTAAGTCATGGCAAGCAAGTAGAAGAATTGGATTATTATGTAAAGGACCAACTCTTATATCATTTGGGAAAGTTATGCATTCCACAAACTGAAAGAGTTAACATAATCTGAGAAGCACATACTTCTCTCATATCAGGTCATTTTGGTGTAAGTAAAACAGTTGCACAATTGCAAAGGTTCTGTTATTGGCCAAAAATGCATGAGACAGTTTCTAGATATATCAAAGGGTGTACTATGTGTGCTACATGCATGCCCAATAATCAGAAATTAGGCTTGTACACTCCACTTCCAATTCCATCTCGTCCTTGGGAAAGTGTTTCCATGGATTTTGTTGGGGGATTGCCAAAATCTAGGAAAGGTCATGATTATTTGTATGTTATTGTGGATAGATTCAGTAAAATGTGGATTTTGATACCATGTAACAAGCAGCTTACAGCTGAACAAACAACAAATTGTTTTTTTAGAATGTATGGGTTCATTTTGGATTACCCACTTCAATTGTATCTGACCGAGACTCTCGATTTGTTGGGAAGTTTTGGTCAAATCTATGGGGGTTGATGGACACCAGGTTGAAAAAGAGCACAGCGTTTCATCCACAAACAGATGGTCAGACAAAAGTGGTCAACAGGACAGTGATCCAGTTGCTCAAAGGCTATTGCAACAAGCATCCCAATCTTTGGGACGAGCATTTGTGTTATGTGCAGCATGCTTACAACCGTGCCAAACACTCTTCTACTCAGAGATCTCCTTTTGAGACTTGTTTTGGGTTTATACCAAAGTCTTCGTTGGATTTTGTCTTTGGTAAAAACATAGCAATTGATGGACACAGTGATGTGGACAAAGCAACCAAGTTCATTGAACAAATCCAAGAAATTCACCGGTAGTATAGGAATAGCTGGAAAGAAGTCAAACCAAGTACAAGGCAAGACATGACAAGCATGGAGTTGAGCATAGTTTTCAAGTTGGTGATCAAGTCTAGTTGTACATCAGCAAAGACTGAACGCAAGGTGAAGGTAAGAAGCTAAAACCAATAAGGTATGGACCTTTCAAGATACTTGATAAAATTGGTGAAAATGCTTTTCGCCTTGATTTGCCAGCTTATATGCAGATCTATTCAGTCATTAATGCAGAAAACTTGAGATTGTATGAACCTTCATTGATTGAAGATCCTAAAGAGCAAATTCAGTTGCCTTCTATTGGGGATTTGTTGCCTAAGTATCTCAATGAGTTACAGGAGGACATAGTTCTGGACAGGAAGGTAAGAACTACGCGTCAAGGGGATGTTGAGTACCTGAGAGTAGGACTCAAAGGTTCAAATCCAAGCAAGGCACGATGGATAGAAATTGGACAAGTGAAGGAATTGTATCCTCACTTGATCGATGCCTAAAACCAACTTTTGGTGGTCCAAAAGCTTTTCAGTGGGAAGACGTGATCCAAAATGGATCTTGCTTCAAACCTCTAAGTCTAAGTCTCCATATATGTTAACTATCGGAAAACACTATCGCAAAGGAAAACATTAAAGAATGGCAGAAACCCAAGTAAAGCGAAGGTTGAAGTAACGTTGCACAGGAGCCGTCAAATCAAACCGATCAATGGTCCAGATCAAATCGGCGGATCACATCGGAGGGTTCGGCGATATCGCATCGGCGAAGTGTATCGGGGACTGCCCGAGGGGAAATGCGACTGTGATCGACGACACAACGCGAACCGTTGATCGAGCGCGCAGATCAACGACTGCGATTACACTATCGCATCGCAGGTTTCCAAGGGAAGGACTTACCAAAGGACCAGAAACACAGCGATATTCGACTGTGACTATCGCATCGCAGTATATCCAAGGGGTGATGCCAGATGGATTGCGTGCCATGCAAAGTGCGATATGCCGATGGCGCGGATCGCTGATCGACGAGTGGGATCAGAACCACATACGAGGGGACGAAGACCCATAGCCCAAGCGATATGCGATTGTGATCAAGGCAGACCCAACGAGGTTATAGGTGCGGTTCTATAAAATTTGAAATCCGTTAGGCAGCGTTTTGTCGGGTTTTTCGTTGTTTTAATGTATTTTTGTATAACACCGAAATACAAAGGAGACCATGGCATATGGGCGCTTGCAACTTGCGATAGCGATGCAACAACGGACCCGATAGGATTATAGGTCGAATTCAATATCATTTGAAGTCCGGCTTGGCAAAAATTCTCACTGGTGTATTTCTCTGTGTAAAAAGAGAAACGTATTCCCGGGGATTTCACCCGTGCCAATGGTCCTTTCCGTTACAAACAGGTGGCCTTGCTAATTCAAGCATTTACAATGATTGTTTAAACGCTCAAGAAGGAGATGAAAGGATAGCGACCGGGAGCCAGAGAGCCTGAAGAGGGAAGGCGAACAGACAGGGCTGAGAGGCTTAAAAACCACTCTATGGCAGAACAGAGGGGGACAGAAAAGAGAGCAAGAGAAAGCAGAAGACAGAGAGCAAGAGGAAGCAATGGTGTACTCTTGTAGACTTAAGGATTTCGAGTAAATCCCTGTTGTTTTTGGCATTGTTGTGTTGAGACTCTATTTGAGCTCACACTTGTAATATTCTGCTCTTAAAGACATAATATAGAGGTCGACACTGAAAGCTTGGACCAGGAGACGTAGCCAGGGGGTCTGGTGAACTCCTTCATTATTTTGACTGTGTTGATGTGTGTTTATTATGTTTTATAACTGTTCATTGTATATATTATTCGCAATCTTTTCGATCCGTTGCACTGAATAATATAGGCATTCCTGCACATGAGTCTGTAATATCTTTTCTTCTTGACTTAGTATCCATTTTAGGATCATTGGGGCTCCTCTAGGGGCCTGTTGGGCATAGTTTCCCAATCATGTCACCATCGTCCCAAAAGTGGATTGCTAGTAGTCTCTGAATATCCATGAAGAATTGTGGAGTGTTGTTTATTGTTGTGGAGGCCCATGGCTCTCTATGCACACCCTACATGTGCCATTGTGGACCTCTAGGGGTTAGGATCCCATATAGGGAAGCCAAACCCAAATGAAAACCATCTGCAATCCTATATAAGATCCAATGTGTCCCCTAGGCTTCCAATACAATCAGTCATTAGAATAATCGAGTAAAGGAGCTTACAAACAATGGATAACAAAGTGGGCACTTCATAATGGAATGCCCTTCTGTAATGGGCTTTGGCATGTGCTAGTGCCTCCAAACTCCAAAGGGGGTTTGGCAAGTACCTTATTAGGTGGTTTCAGCCTTTAGAGGGGATAGTATGTCCAGGTACACCCTTCTAATGGGGGTGGCAAGTTACAAATAGGTGAGATGGAATAGTGAATGAGAGGGGCAGCCTTGGGTCACATAACGGGGCATAGGGGTAGCTAGATAAGGGGAAGCCCATACCTTCTTTATACGCTTTTTGCCTTTTATGATTTTTCTTTGATTAACTCCGCAGGGCTCAAAGGACAAGAGCATGATGTGTATAATATAGCAGTGATTACCCCTTTTGAGGTAAGGCAATTCATTGCCCTCCAGGGGTTGGGATTATCATGGGTTCCTGAATGATAGAGGAGGTTTATCTAGGGCCTATGGAACCATGGTGATGGCCATGGATGGGGGTAGAGCTCATGCTTTTTGCCTTTTATGATTTTTCTTTGATTAACTCCGCAGGGCTCAAAGGACAAGAGCATGATGTGTATAATATAGCAGTGATTACCCCTTTTGAGGTAAGGCAGTTCATTGCCCTCCAGGGGTTGGGACTATCATGGGTTCCTGAATGATAGAGGCGATTTATCTAGGGCCTATGGAACCATGGTGATGGCCATGGATGGGGGTAGAGCTCATGTGTTGGCTTTTGACCACGTGCTAATTATTTTTGTCCCAGCCATCTTTTGCATTTTGTGGTACAATTTCTGATTAAATGTGGCCAATTATGCCTTTTCTTCTTTTTTTAGTTGCTTCAACCTTCGGGGCATCATTCTAGGCCTAACCAAGGTGGGGGCAAAGGGGATAGGGAGGCGAGCCCTATGTGGACCCAGAATGATAATGTGGACCCAAGTGGGAGAAATGATGAATGGGGGGGTATAGTGAGTGGAACGAGAGTAGTATGTGTGGGTAAAGGAGCAGGACCACGCACCCAAAGTCGGGGTTTCCCAAGTAGTACCACCCTAGAACCAAATGGCCAATAAAGGAGATCCCACGGGACTAAGATCCAAGGGTAACAACCAAAAGAGATCAAGGAGACAAGAGTACACACTAAGCCCACTCTTTTTGCCAAATCCCCCCATCAATGCATGCGCAGAGGTATCCATGTTAAGTAAACTCAATATTCAATTATCAAATGACAAGACATACCTTTAGATTCAGGAGGCCCACCTTCAAACATACGATCAATACAGGTGGGTGAAGAACCACATGGGAAAAGGCACAACGAGCTAGTAGGAAGCATCAAGGGGTTGTTGGCTGCCGACTGAGGCTCATCATGGAGAAAAAATTATCCTGGGGATATCACCCACAAGGTGGTGGGTAATTGGACCCACAAGTGGGGCCAAGGCGCAAAAATCATTTTTTTATTATTCCTTGACTTAGGAAAATTTAAATTCTCCTATAGTCAGGAGTTGGAGATCTCATCTGTCCAGAGAGACTTAGTCTCAGCCCTTCGTGTAACTGGTGGGCCCGGGTCAAATTCTAGGAGGGAAAAAGGGTGCAGACATGGTCATTTTTGCATCATATTAGTGTGTTCTCACTTCAGCAAGGACCAAAGCGACTTCCAGCACTAGGGTTTTCTACTCAGTCTAATCCAGCTAGAGAAAACAAGTTGTACAGCCATCATCACCATCATAATTGTGCTTCCACCAGCTAAGCGAATAGGCTTGTGCAGAGCAGCTACGCAAAAGGTCATACAAGACTATACGGAACTCACATCACGCAGAAGAGGGAGACCGAGTTGGCTTGACAAAGTTGAGCTTGTTTGCAAAAGTTTATTGGGCACTTTCTGAGTGAAGGGAAGTTTTATCCCTCCATATGTAATTTGCTATTGCTAAGAAAATAAAGAGAACATACAGTTTGCAAGTTTTCCCCAGTGGGGTTTCCTAGGTAAAAATTTATTGTGCACAGTTTTTATGGTGTGTTTCTCTTCACCAATTCCTTTTGTTTCCATTGTACGCTAGTTAGAAAAACTCAATATATTTGTGGGTTAAAAGTTAAAGTTAAGATTTCAGTTCTATAGTAAAATTCACAAATTAGATAGTTGGGTACTAAGATATCTAACATGATATCAAAGCTACTTCTCTAAGTGAAGACAAGCACTGTGTTTTCAACCTCAGAAACAGGTTAAGGCATAGAGGGAAGGGCAGCAGAGGAGTTAAACAAGGGTTTCTAGCAGTGAAACCTAGGGTTTTAACCCACAAAGCGCAGTTTTCACCAATTAAACTAGCACGCAAGGATTTCTGAAGAGTTCGACCAACAGGAAGTCTTACCAGGGTTTGACTCCAAAGCACAGTTTGGAGGGAGCAATGAATTTATGCTCATGGAAGGAGAGGATTACAGTGGTGCTCAAGGAGCAGGGTGTGAAGGAGTTTGTGGAGAACCCAACCACACCAACTGACCCCCAACAATTGGCTCAACACAACAAGAATGATGCCAGAGCGAGAAGCATCATTCTTGAGGGAGTCAAAAACCATATTGTACTACATTTTTTTTGGCAAGAAGATTGCCAAAGAAATGTGGATAGTTATTTTGAACCTCTACCAGGGCTCACGTGAGGCCAGAAAACTCATGCTCAAGGACAAACTAAGAAACATTTGGATGGGCAAGTCCGAGTCCATAATTTCTTATCTCACTAGGTTTACCCAGGTGAAGGACAAGTTGGTCGGTATGGGAGAGAGTACCTGAAGAAGATTTGGTGAGCCTTGCATTGTTAGGGCTTCACAAATCATGGGACAACTTCCAGGACGCAATGAGTGGTAGAGAGAAGCTTCTAAATTGGGAGTTGTTGTGGGGTGCTTGTGTTCAAGAGGAGATTTGGCGGCAAGCTAGCTCTAGAGGTCATGTTAAGCATGAGGAAGAGGAGAACTTTGCCCTAGATGGCAAAGGGGGCAAGGGCAAAGGCAAGAGGGGTCGAGTCTAGCTCCAAACGCAAGAAAGGGAAGGATCTCAGCAAAATAAAATGCTTCCAGTGCCATTAGGTTAGACACTACGCCACCAAGTGTCCAAAGAGGAAGAAGGGGTCCAATAAGCACCAAGTGGCAACTTTGGCAAAAGTGGACGAGTTCAATTCTAAGATTGAGAAGGAGTTCTCGCTCATAACTTGCATGACAAGCTTTGTAGCCGACAGCATATGGTACATTGACAGCGGAGCATCCAACCATATGACTGGAAACAAGGAATATTTCAACCAATTGACGAAGAAGGACATCCAGTTTCACATTGAGCTAGGAGATGGTGGCATGTACTTGACCAATGTTGATTTGGGGTAGCATCGGATGTGCTCTAGCCTAGAAACTTGGTGGAGAGGCTAAGGCACATGAGATCTCCAATACCCAGAAATAGTTTGGGCGGATTCTAAATAGTTTGAGAGATATTAAAATAATTAATATTTTTAATGGAGTCCCTAAGTCTAAACTTAGGGAAAATAAAATATTAATATGTATTAATATAAAACTGTGTTAGAATGGTCCAAAAATCATGGATCAAGCTAGAATTAATCTTAGCCGTTGATTAGGGACTTAATCTCGGTCGTTGAATTATCAACAATAAAAGTATAAAAGGAGGCTTCAGGGTCACTTGGAGAACACACCAAGTTGATCAAGATTTCGATTTTCTGGGGCAGGGTTTGCTGAGGAAGTCGAAAAAGTGATCAGAGTTGCAGATGAGGGGCAGTGAATACAGAAGCAGGGAGGCAGAGATGGTACCTAGAGGATCAGCGTCAAAGCCGAGAGAGAGGGATGTTGAGCCAACCAGAGGTTCATGCAGAGCAAGCCAGGGTTCACGCAGAGGCAGCGAGGAGCTGCGCAGTGCCTCAGAGAGCCAGAGTGGGTGACGCAGAGGCTCTAAGGGTTGACACAGTGCCTCCAGAGGCTGACACAGGGCAAGATAGGGCAACATTGGGCATACACTGGGCCAGAAAGGGCTGGCGTAGTCCCTAGAGGCTGACGTTGGGGTTTTCATGGGGCAAATTGGAGCTGGGAGCTGTCGGAGTGTTTATCCAAGGTTTCAACCGGAATATCTGCTTCCGAGTAGAGAGGTACTACTACCGAGATTATTCTCTGTTGGGTGAGCCGGTTTTGGCACCCAAATTGTATTCAGAAACTGCATAATAATAAAACCCTCATATAGCTGCACCGGTTTTCCCACATTGGGTTTTTCCTGGACATTGGTCCAAAAACAACGGTGTCACTTGCGTGCTTGTTTTGTTTCCTTCAGTTGATGATCTATAATGTGTTGAGCATGTACTTGTATTTATTTTCAGTATTTACATGGTAAATAACTTATTAATTAATCAGAACAAGTAGGCAAAAATAAATCAGAAAAGTACATGAAGGGTTTCTAACAGCTAGACTTAGAAATTCCAAAAACCAATGCCGTGGGTACTGTCAGATTTGAGAGGTAATCCGGTAACCCTCTTCATCTCAAGGATGTCCTCTATGTTCCAGGCCTTAAAAAGAACCCTGTTTCTGTTTCAGCCCTAAAGGACAAGGGTTATGAGGTCATTTTCAGCAGAGGAAAGGCCTACATAAGCCCTTAAATTCTGGAGCTATGAAGTAGAATGGTATGAGGGTGAATAACCTCTACAGGCTGCAGTTTGAGATAGCTGCCGCCTTGAGTAGCAGCAAGGAGGGTGTGAGCAGGGCCGAGACTCTGGGGAGCTATGGCACAGGCATATGGGACATTTGCACCATGGAGCACTGAAATCCTTAGTGAGATAGCCACAGTATTTGCTAATGGTTACTTCATTAAGCCAGACCACAAGCCAACTGATAAATCGCTGTCATTAAGACAGAAATCTTACAACAGATATTAGCCAACTCTAACCGACTTAATAAAAACCCACTATTACCAGCCAACTCAATACAATTTTCATTAAAATATCCATTATTTTATGCAAGATTGACTCATACATTACAAGAACACATGACCACAGAAGACCAGATCAACCTAGACGACTAGGACAATTATACATACAACATTGGATAAATAATGATGACAAGGCCAGGGTACCATGCCACACTGTCTTGACATCAACCATAGTAAATCACAACTTGAACCATCGTCAACTCATTTGATAAATTATTTTCACACTACTTGTAGGCAGTTGAAGTTGTAAATGTCATAAGCAAACATGTGGCCAACCCTGACCAAAAGTAAAATGTATAGAAATGCATTCACATAGCTATACTCCATCCTATATGACTGTTTAATGTTGGAAACTGGAATTGTAGTATCAATCAGAAATATGATTCCAATTTGAAGATCTGTATACCTTGTCAGTTAGATTAAAAGTCATCTGAAAGCGTTCCTCATAGATATGCTCTTGCTCTCTGATCTGTCCAGTCAGTTGAACTCCTATCAATACATCAAAATTAATCAGCGATTGCAATTGTACGAACATTAAGAACAGCTTAATATTCAATTAAATTATCAAAAAGAAGATCAAATACTTAATATACAATGGTTTCAGCAATGTGTCAATTGCAACATACAACCTATATAAAAACAAAAATGCAGATGTAAGCGTAATTTAGCTGGACAGGAGCAGAACAAATGTACTTGTCATTTGTATGTATTTACAATGATGAATATTCAAAAATTCGGTTTCTGTCAACTTCATACATTATTCCAGGCCTAGGCCACATATCCTTAAAGCTATTGGCTAAACAATACAGGCCAATTGCCTTAAACCTGGTGTTGAATTTCCATTTGTAAAGTCTTCTGGGTACAATAATATATCCCAAGCATCTCTCAAATATGCATTTACGTAGTGTAAGGCTTGCTAATCCACTTACAACAAGAGGCGATGCCACTCAAGCAACTCTTATTAGACAGGCTGACAGCCTAAGTATGTTTGACTGGCTTAGAAAGGATACAACCATGACAATAAAAATTGCCCAATGATAATAGGTTAACCATAGCACAACCCAATCAAGCAACAGAGTTGACCAACCATGACAAAGATCAGCCGAGCAATAAACAAAAATCTGGTCAAGTATATGGGCAGATCAGTAGACAGAAGGCAAGTAGAAACAATATAACAATCAATCAACAAGCATAGCCAGATAATCTTTTCTCTCTGAAAAACATATGTAATAGCCACCTCGGTTTTGTTGTTTTACTTTTTCAATGTTCTCCTAAGTGCAACTTTAAGAAAAATTTATTAATTTAAAATATCTGTTTTGAAATAGCATTAACATTCCTTTCACATTCTTCATTCTTCATCTCATTTTTAATTCAAGGCCCTTCATCTCACAACTTTGCACATTTTCATCCTTGTCCAGTGTCCATAGTCTTTGATGGGATTTTTTGATCTAACATGGTCCCTATCACAATCTCTGGGCATCTAATGCTTTGACACATATTGAAAAAAATATTGCCGATAAATAAAGGTAAAATAAGATAATTTCATTAATATCCAACAGATAACCACAAAAAGTATGTCAATGGGACTAAAAGAGTGCTATACTCCAAAAAGACATATGTCAAGCTCCAAGATGATGTCGTCAACACGCAAGGCTCCAAGGCATCAGCATTTAATGAGATGTGCATGTCCATCACCAAACAAACAAGGGTCATCCATACACCAGCACCCTGTTGCTGCACAAACTAGCAGGCCGTGTAAAGAGGCAGAAGCTAGAGGGCACAACAGCACTCAGGACAAAGGCCCACTGTCACCGCAACCTAAGTCCCCTACTCTTCTCGGAATTTCAGCGACAGGAGCAGTCCCCAATATTACTCATGATAAATGTCTCTATGATAGGCTTGAAGTGAGGCAAGGTAGCTTATTCAATGGAAACATTCAACAAAGGTGCAACCTTTGGGAGAAGCTATAAAGACTTTCAATGAAAAACCCCTTGGAGAAGGAACTACAAAAGACATAGGGTTGAGAGTTGACACGAGATATATATGCATCCAAGGTCAAGGTACGCAAGAGGAAAGGCAATGAATGATTTACTTCACCAAGTACTGAAGAGATTGCCTACAAAGAATCCTCAAGTTGAAGAATTAGCTTCTAGGGTTCCCTCTTGATGTGACAACTAGGGCATCAAAAATTATGGAGAATTCACTATGGGAATTCCACCAAAACTTGAGCACCTTTAAAGGAGACACAAAGTAAGATTTCTATCGAAGCCAAATTCAAAAAATTCCTCCTCTATTGGAATTCGCACCGAGCCCTAGAGAAGCCTTCTTATCCTTCACGGGGCAAAAAGTGGAGGTGAAAAGAGAGATAATTTTTTAGTTTTAGGTGAATCGTGACCACCAACGTTAATTTTAGCTATGTTTTGTGCTTAGAGCAATTTATTTCAATTTTCACAGTTAGCTCAATATATTTTCCATATTAGCAATCACATCAGCATTAAAGTAAATTGCAGATAAAACATAAATATAGATCGCAGAAGACAAGCCAAGACAAGAGGACACAAGATGTGGTGCTAGCCAAGGACAAACCCCAATGTGCGGAAACCCTTGATCAATTCTTCTTATATGTTCTTCAATTGTTCAGCAGAAAGAGAGAGAGAGAGAGCATATACATCTTTAGTCAACATTTTGACTTGTCATAATAAGAGTAGAGATCATCTCTAAGAAGATGATACATGGGGTAGTTGGACTCAACTGAAGACAAGCTACTTCAACTGATTCTCCAAGGTGACTCCATCACCATGTTGTGCCTATCACTAGGCTGCACCATGTTGCACCATCATACCATGTCCAGCATCACTAAGCTACACCATGCTGCACCATCACTATGTCCAGCAACACTAAGCTACACCATGATGCACCATCACTATGTCCAGCATCACTGAGCTACACCATGTTGCACCATCACTATGTCCAGTATCACTGAGGTACACCATGTTGCACCATCACTATGTCCAGTACCCATCACTGCTACTGTGTGCACTATCCTGCACTATGCATCCTATACCCATCACTGCTACTGTGTGCACTATGTTGCACTATGCATCCTATAGTCATATACTATGCTATCTATAATGTTACAGCATTCATCATAAGACCAAGGTGGCTAGCTATACTGCTATGGCCTGTGGCCTAGCACATAGCAATGCCAATGTCTTCTCCTCTATGACAGCATTAGAGTGACAGCAATAGGCTTCCATTAAGACAGCGATTGGATCTATCATTTATGATTGTGTTTCAATCAAAACAGCAGTTAGAACATCCTTACTTAGAACAGCGTTAAGGATAGCTGAAGGTGTGGCTTCTTTATCTCAGTGTTTAAGTGTGAGAGCATTCCTTCTATACTTTTCATCACTGTGTGTAGGATGAGGGTTTTTCCTTCCATGACAGCAAGGGCATTCCATGAGTAGAACACTCTTCTAAGACAGCGTTTAGGTGTGAGAGCATTCCTTCCATAACAGCGAGGGCATTTCATGTGTAGAACACTCTTCTAAGACAGCGTTTAGGTGTGAGAGCATTCCTTCCATAACAATGAGGGCATTTCATGTGTAGAACACTCTTCTAAGACAGCGTTTCCACTTAGGGATTCTTCTCTCCACTAAAACCCAAAACGAGTGGAGAAGAAGAGATCTCAAGTGAGTTGTGTCTTTGCTAGGCACTTGTATTTATACTAAAACGTGGAGCACAAGCGGGGGTAGTTTGGTTGCTGGTCAACCTTGACGAATTGTCCCATCACACAAATAAATGCATATCTCCATGAATACTTATCGAAATCGGGTGATCTTTAGATCAATCCTACACCTCTCAATGAGAGGAATCCAAGAAAAATATTAGTTTCCATAAATAAGATGACCCACATGGAGTTTGGCCCTAGTTGCGAATTTTAACACTCCCTCTAAACTAGGGAGAACTCCATCCGGTGATCCATCGGCCAGACTGTACTATCTCTGCCAACTATGACCTGCACTGCTCGGCTCTACTCTGCTGAACTCTGCTATGCTTTGCTATGCTCTACTGAGCTCTTCTCGGCTCTACTCTACTGAACCATGAAGAAGAAGAATTAATCGAGAATGTCTCATACCATTTTCTGCTGACCCGAAGTCAGTTCCATGTGAAGAGAGTGTGTCATACCAATCTTACTGATCTCAGATCAATTCCAAGAGAGTGAGTCATATCACTCTTACTAACCCGAAGTCAATTCCAATTGATCCTAGATCAATATCAAAAGAGAGTGTCTCAAACCCCTCATACTGATCCCAGATCAATGGAGATCATCCTAGCATAGGAAGTACGATAAATACAACGATGCGTCCATTGATAGTACTACTATGGTCCCTAACCCCATTTCCCTGCTCATTGGCCAGATGAGAGGTACTTCCCATGAGTCCCAGACTGCATGGATAGGATGACTCAACAGGAGAACCACTCATCCTGTCCCTAAGTCGCCACAGGGTATCACAGGGGAAGGTTGAGCCATTCACCCTGTACACAGCACACCATTAGGGGAGGGTGAGTCGCCCTATGGTCGCTTGTTGCTCCAAGAAGTACCCCAAGCCCCCGGAAGCTCCCAGAGCTCAATGCATGCATCATGCAGGACCCTCATAAGAGGGTCTCTCAACGACTCCAAGTCATTCGGGAAAGTCACAAATTTGACTTTTCCCCGAGCTTCGAAAAAATGTCTGCGACCTATACATCAGTCTCAATGCGATGGAGCCTCCTCGCTCATCAACGTACCATATCCTAGATAAGGTAGTATCTGATGTCTATATGTTGGAGCAATCATAGAATACGGGATTCCTCAACAATCGAATCCCCCCTTGGTTGACACAGAAGATCACAGTGGTATCCATCCTGTGTACAAACAGCTCATTGAAGAGCTTCCGCAACCAGCCAGCTTCACACGAAGTCATACTCGTAGCTATGTATTCGGTCTCAACGATGCTTATAGCAACCGACTTCTGCTTCCTGCTCATCCAGGATATCGAAGTAGACCCAAAGAGAACCAGCGCTCAGAAGTGCTCTAGCGATCCTCCACATTGCCTGCCCAGTCAGCATTCGAATAATCATGATGTTTCACAAATTCCACAGTGTATCTCAATCCATGAGAGATTGTGCCCCAAAGATATCTCAAAAGATTCATGGCACCAATCCAATGAGGCTCAACCATATATGAGCTCATCATGCTAACTACAAAACATACTTCCGGACGGAAGTTCATCGAGAACATCAATGCGAATGAGTTTATGAAACTCAAAGGCATTTCCCAAATTTGGTCTGGCATCACTATCACATAACTTCTGAAAGTTAGGCTCCATCGAGGCAGTCACGGGCTTGCAGTTTACCATTCCAAATCCGGAATCCAACTCCCTCTTACTTCTGCAAATGACAGGGTCTGCACCTGTCAGAAAGAGGTCGTCCTCAGAAGGTGTCAGTATGAGAGGTCTATCATCCACAACCTTCAAGCAAAGGTTTGGATCGGCTTCACTCCTAGTGAATCTCAGCTTCATCAGACAACTATCATTCCTCTCATACTAAGCCCGGGATGTTTTGCTATAGAGGGCTTTCTTCCACCTACATACATGAGATTCCCGATCATGAATCTCAAACCCCTCGGTTGTCCCTGTGGACCTGCTACATGAGGGGAATGGTCCCCTTGTAAGATTTTCCTTCGTTACATCTCAGACATGTACCTTCATGCTTTTTTTGAATTTAGGCATCCTAGTCACCATCTGACTCACATCGGGTAGGGTCCTATAATAAGTAGACCTTTGGTGCAATAGATGAGATATGTCAATTGATATGATCCCCAATGGACCATCCTGCAACTTGATACAAATTGCCAACCCTGAACTCAAAAGCATCTTTGAAAATTCCATTTTCAAACATGTACCTTTCCATTGATGAATGCCACCTTGAAACCTTTGACTTCCATTGTCGAAATGGACACCAGGTTCTTCTTGCGATCAGGTACATAAAAGAGATTTTGAAAATGAATCGAATTACCCTCATTCAATTGAGGGGTGACATTCCCTACACCCCTTCTGGGATAGGTGGCATCAACTCCAAGTATAATCCCATGATTGTTTCCATCTCTACCAAATTAGAGAGAGCACCCTTTTATTCGTTGAAGTGCTTTGAAGCACTACAATCAATAAGCCAAATTCCCAAAGATTTTGAAGGAGAGGGCCAATACAAGATAACGCTTCTTTATCTTATCAGAAACAACATTTGATTCTTCATACCTGGGGTCCCTTGCTTTATTTGAAGAGTCGGTCGTTTCCTTGATGACCTCCATTACCTGTCATTCCTCCGATCATTGAAGATGTCCCTGGAATGATTGTCATCTTCATCAAGTGATGTGTCCCTGCTATTTGGACACTCCTTCACATAATGGTCGAACTTATTGTAAGGCATCTGCCTTTCCTTCCACCCTTAGATCCGGACTTCCCTTTGAAGTTATCTGTAGGTCATTAGAAGCTTTCGCTGCGCTACCTGGATAATATTCTCTGCTTCAACTTCACCCTTGGTGAATTTGAAGAGGGATTAGGAATCCATTGATCCTTTTGTCTTTTCCCAACTGTCTCTGGTGATTGCTCTTTCACACTTGCTTGGGCTTTGTCTTCACCTCAACTCTGATACCATGTTAATTTTTAGGTATGTTCTGTGCTTAGAGCAATTTATTTCAAATTTCACAGTTAGCTCAATATCTTTTCCAAATTAGCAATCACATTAGCACTAAAGTAAATTGGAGATAGAACATAAATATAGATTGCAGAAGACAAGCCAAGACAAGAGGACGCAAGATGTGGCGCTAGTCAGGGACAAACCCAAATGTGGGGAAACCCTTGATCAATTCTTCTTATATGTTCTTCAATAGTTCAGCAGAAAGAGAGAGAGAGCATATACATCAGAAGTCAACATTTTGACTTGTCATAATAAGAGCAGAGATCATCTCTAAGAAAATGATACATGAGGTAGCTGGACTTAGTTGAAGACATGATGCTTCAACTGATTCTCCAAGGTGACTCCATCACCATGTTGTGCCTATCACTGTGCGGCACCATGTTTCACCATCATACCATGTCCAACATCACTAAGCTACACCATGTTGCACGATCACTATGTCCAGCATCACCGAGCTACACCATGTTGCACCATCACTATGTCCAACATCACTGAGCCACACCATGTTGCACCATCACTATGTTCAGCATCACTGAGCCACATCATGTTGCACCATCACTATGTTCAGCATCACTAAGCTACACCATGTTGCACCATCACTATGTCCAGCATCACTTCGCTACACCATGATGCACCATCACTATGTCCAACATCACTGAGTTACACCATGTTGCACCATCACTATGTCCAGTATCACTGCGCTACACCACGTTACATCATCACTATGTCCAGCATCACTAGACTACACCATGTTGCACCATCACTATGTTCAGCATCACTAAGCTACACCATTCTGCACCATCACTATGTCCAGCATCAATGAGCTACACCATGATGCACCATCACTATGTCCAGCATCACTGAGCTACACCATGCTGCACCATCACTGAGCTACACCATGCTGCACCATCACTAAGTCCAGCATCACTGAGCTACACCATGTTGCACCATCACTATGTCCAGCATCATTGAGCGACACATGCTACACCATCACTATGTCCATCATCACTGAGTTACACCATGTTGCACCATCACTATGTCCAGTATCACTGAGCTACACCATGTTGCACCATCATTATGTCAAGTATCACTGAGCTACACCATGTTGCACCATCACTGTGGCCAATATCCATCATTGCTACTATGTGCACTATGTTGCACTATGCATCCTATACCCATCACTGCTACTATGTTCACTATGCTACACTATGCACCCTGTAGTCATATACTATGTTGTCTATAATGTTACAACGTTCATCATAAGACCAAGGTGGCTAGCTATAGTGCTATGGCCTACGGCCTAGCACATAGCAATGCCAATGTCTTCTCCTCTATGACAGCGTTAGAGTGACAGCAATAGGCTTCCGTTAAGGCAGTGACTGGATCTATCATTCATGACTATGTTTCAATCAAAACAGTAGTTAGAACATCCTCGGCCCCGACCAACTTTTGTCGTTTCACCCACGTCCAACTATCTGATGTCCTCGCCTCTCTTCATGCCAGCAGCCTGTCCAACTGATTCAACAGCTGCCTCGCCAACCTCTCAACCCGCTTCATAGCCTTGGCAGCAGCTCTAACGGCCACGGTTGTCGACCACTACAGCTAGCAGCACCACCAGTCGTCCAACCACCTCTTTATCTTTTTTTATTTTTTTTAAATCGTTCTTGAAAGTAATTTCGACCCCCTGTTCTTTAGAAGAAAAAAAATTGCTTCAGAGACAGTTAAGTCGTACAATCAATTTCTTCGACCTCCTCCTAAACAAAAAATTGCTCGTACAATTGTTGCAGAACCTGGCTTCAGTGATCTAGTACGAATCTGGCACCTATGATTCAGAGATCGTATCTTAGGGTTTATGCTCTGATACCATGTTAATTTTCTTACCCTTGCAATCTAGCAATTAGTTCCGAGCAAATTTATGTCTACTGAATAAAAGCACGACTAGGGTATTAACAAAATAAATTCGGTGGAAGCAAATTTACCAATCTCAATCAAAAAAATGACATAACAAATTCTGCCCAATTAGTTCTCCATTAAAATTTTGAACTTACATGAGCTCCCTTCCTGGGAAAATGGCTCAACTGAAGAATTACATACAACACTAGATCTAATCCAATTGATTAAACCATCCTTTGTTGAATTGAGGCTTCTGTGATCCATAATAGTTATAAGAAGAGCTTCGGCGTAAATCACATATAGAAAGACCTTTGTCGACGCGTTTCGAACCAACCAGTGTGGTTCATCGGCGTAAACCATCCTTATTTAGATCTCCTTACTGCCCCTTCCTACAACCCAACACACTCATTGAGATTCCTCTCTTAATCTTGTGTTGTTGTATGGTGTCTTCTACTTCTCCCTAGCCTTGTTTTTATAACTTTATATTAATCTAAATCCCTAACCCTAATCTTCAAAGTGATTGACAGTCGAGATTAGATATCACCTCACTTAAGATCAAGTGTTGAGATTAAAACATATTCACTAAAGTAATTTACTTTACTTTTCCTAAGTTTACTTTACCTCAATAAGCCAACATAATAATTATGCGCTTTTCCTAAGTCTAACTTAGGCTAAGTTACAAAAACACCTTGTTCACACTAGAGAAAGGGTCTAAAGAGACTTTAGGCAACTTTTGTGCACCTAGACACTCACACCTGTGTAGAAGTACCTGCCCAAGCTACAAACATCAATAGGCACTAGGTCTTGCTAGGATTTTCACATTTTATCTTAAAAGACAAAAACATTATCGTTTTGCGGTTATTATTTCAGTATTTAAAGGACAAATTTGTAGTCTTAATAGGGGCACCCCTTTCTGCCAAAGTAGAGTCGACGTAAATTTAAGAGGACAATCACCAAGATAACAATCGGTGACATCCTCAAGTTGTGTGGGGCATTGTACTTGATAATTGGAATTGTCTTTTGAAGTGCATATTTTAGAGATAATCATAACACTAAGGAATAAGGGGGGATCCCATGAGATTTTCCATGGAAATATATATAAAGCCCCAACCATTAGCTCACTCATTTGAACAATCTTTCCAAGGCATGTTGCTGATGGGGAGGCCATAGCTCATAAGTTCAAATCTGATCCATGTTGAAGAATCTAGGGCATTTAGTATTAGTAGGATTCTTCTAGACTTGATAACAATTTGTGAAGTGCTTTTACAATTTTTCTTAGCTGGATTTTCTTCTTATTATTAGTGTGTGTTTCCTTCATCAAACTGCTACCAAAACAAAGAGACAAGAACACAAGATGTTTGGCTTTCTAATAGGGCCAAAACCTCTCCCTCTTGGAGAGAAAAACCCGCACAAAATTCTTCTTATGGAGATTCCAATTGACAAATACCAAAACCTTGACCCTTGACATACTATGCCACTCCAAGACCAAGACACCAATCCTCTTTGAAGTCATTGCTGAGATTATCATCATAGTTGTACCAAAACGGCTTCTTCATTTAGACCAATGTTGCACCATGAGTGCTCCTTCATCTAGATCACTATTGCACTTACCGAAAACATCACTATTGCATTTCCATAGTGATCTTCACTGTATCTACAAGGTCATCATATCGTTCTTCATTATGACCTTATCTTCGGAGGGTTTATGATCATGAATATGTAAAACATATTGGAGTATTACACCGAGACAATTTGTATGTTGAGATAGTGTACATCATTGTGAGAGTTGTTCATAAGGGATGTCAAGATTATGATTGTCTTCTGAAATAGAGATTTGAGACCTTCTTCCTTTCACTCATGCCAAGGCTTATACTTTTGTGGTATACATCTGTAATTGCTTCACTGTTTGTCATCCTAACTGTGAGGATCCCATCCTTCCTGTAATTCAGATTACAGTCCTTGAATCATCTTAGAAAAATGTGAGTTTTGTTCTCCCTGCACCACTGTACCCAGCCGAAATTTAATCCTAAGCCCATTCAAAATTACAGTCCTGCACCCCATGCGAAATGTCAGAGATATCTGAAATTATGTTTTGTAGTTTTGCGGATACCCTAGCTGGGTATTTATAGTAGTTCGTCCTCCATAATTGAGCCGACTTGAACAGGTGAAGCGTTGTGTCATTTATATGAGTCGACATGTCATCTTTTAATTGTTTAATTCATTTTTGCAGGCCGACATGATGTTCTCTTCATCGTTTTGCTTGTAGTCTTCTTTGATGAAGAATGGTGCTTGTCTTGGAGGGCTTCTTGACACTAGGTTGACACAAGTACATTACATAAATGTTCATAAAGAGCTCTTTAACATAATCTTGACTCTTTGACTTTCCTAGACCTATGGAATGAGCAAGCAACTCATTCATATAATTTTATAAAAATAATATTTATTTTTCTTGATAAGTACAAAGATCAAAATTACATTGACAAACACCGAAACTAGTTACACTTTTCTTCAACACTCCCTCTTAACTAGGGAGGTATTTAGAATGGTACTTGGTTATTCTCAATCTGAATAATTTCTCATAAGAAGAATCGGATTGGTAATCCCATCTGTATAGCATCACATCAATCATCATTGTCATAGTGCAAGGCCTTGGCTAACAGCTCCATCTCTCCACGAGACCATGAGCTACAATGCTGGCGAGACCAATGATTTATAGACACCTTCATCATTGTCTCTCAAGGTACATACCCACCCGAGTGTTCATTGAGTATGACCTTCTAAGACTATTCTTATCTTCCTAGTGCTCGAATATCGATCCTCTTGCCTGCTCTTACCTTGGATGCCCTACACATCTTCAAAGAGTATCGAATGCCAAATGATTACCCAATCCTCCCATTCTTTCTTCCCAGGTGAAGACAAGAATGTTGTGTCTATTATGTGTCTACATTTCCATTCATGGCCTTCATCTAGACTTACAGTTGTTAGTCCTGGTCTAGTGCATGACACATGACATGGAAAAAACACAATTGTCACTCCTTTGTAATCAAGGGTGATCTTAATTCAAACTCCCTCTTGATCAGGGACCTGTCAAAGCTCCCTTTTAGCTAGGGACTTTTCCATATATCAGCAACGTTTTCTTTGTGGGT
Organism: Pinus tabuliformis; assembly: GCA_031772625.1. Taxonomy (NCBI): domain Eukaryota; kingdom Viridiplantae; phylum Streptophyta; class Pinopsida; order Pinales; family Pinaceae; genus Pinus; species Pinus tabuliformis. Next base: position 1,082,685,833 of record CM062805.1, on the reverse strand, counting down.
CCTTCAACTGCTTTATCAACTTCTCTCCTTGATGTCATGAAATTTACTTGACCTTCTTCCTTATAGGGTAACAACCATCAATCACTTTCCTTCTTAGTTTGTCATGTCATTCCTTTCTTCATGGAAAGTGGCCTTCTTGGTAATCTAGAACCTTCTTCATATGGCTACTTCTTTTCTCTCCATGCTTCTTTCAAGAATTTCCATCCATCGCATGAACGTTGGTTGCACTTGTACTTACAAGTCTTGTTCTAGTAACCCTACATGAACTTATCCAGATATTATTCAAGAAATTAAAACATTATATTAAATTAAATCATACCTTACAAGATGGCTCTTCATCATGACATATTCTTGTAGGTATCAACATCCTGCACACATATTGTCACATCTCCCAAAGATATCCATTATCAAGGGTCTTCATTCTATTCAGACTTTCATTAGAGTTTTCATATCTTTCTGGGAGATTTCCTAGTCAAATCTTCTTGGTCTTTTGGATGTTGATTGCCTTCATCATGGTTGCATATCTCACGATCTCTTCCTTCCTCACACATTCCATAGCTTTCAATCAGAGTTTCTTTAGGTTGGAAATCTTGTTGAAACACTTACTTCCTCTCTAGAGTAGAGAACCCTTCGATGAGGATTCCATTAGAGAATTTTGAGGATCTTGTATATCCCCAACTGGCAGATGTTTCCTTTATGATGTATGATGAGCCTTAGATGACTCTTTTCTTCAATGTCCACTGAGGTTCCCAAGAGCTATATACCCTACATGTTTGTCTGTCATGGATTTTGTCCTTTATGATTCTCATAGTGATGTCACGAACTCTTGTTTCTAATGCTTTCATGATGCCATGATGCATCTTATTATCATTGTCATATCTTATAACACAAGATTTAGGAGCTTATGACAAGACCCTTTTGTGAGGGATACTATCTTACTCATAGGAGTGATTTGTTACTCCCTCTTTCCTTGGCCCTTTTCTTCAGCTTTCTCCATCTTTCAGTGATATGAGCTTCCAAATCTTTTTATAGCATTGAATCTTAGCTATACTTATTCTATCTCGTTTGAGGACCAACCTTGCCTTCCCTTTCAACACATGGTTGAGTTCTTTTAACCTTCAATATTTTTGTCATCAACTTGTCTTTCTCTGTTTAGCATAAAGACCACAAGATGTTAAATGATGTAACCTTCTTGTTCATGGACATTTGTTACCTTGCCTATCAGTTAGAATGATGATGATTATCTTCCTCCCTAGATCTTGTAGATAGGATCTTATGAAGATATCCTACATCTCTTTTTACTTTCATGAAGAATAGATTCCATATGACCACCTTCATTGCATCTTTAGAGAATGAGTTTATCACCTACATCACTTTGATGTCTCCAATATTGTTATGTGAGGGGATCTTTCATGAGCATCCCTTTCCATAAATTCATAGGAGACCTATTGATATGTTTAATGACTTCAGCTACTTAGAGGATTATGTCTATCCTCTTTCCTCATGCAAGGAATCCTGTTGACCCATCCAACCTATAGATGTCCTTGCAATCATGAAGTCATTTAACCAAATATATAAATTGAAAAGATACTTACCTGTCATGTGAAGATGAAATCTTCACCTTGATTGCTTTAAAGATGGTTGAAGCAGATGCATTGATGCTTCCTTCAGATGAGATCCTTGATGAAATGATATGAAGCTTGCCTTCTTGTCTTCAGATTTCTTCGCCTTCTACATCTGATTCTTATGATTAGCAAACTGTTGATGAACTTGACATGGCACTGTCTTGCTATCACATAAGTGGATTATGGAATCTTGCAGCATTGTGTAGAACCATAGGGTCTTGATGTTTCTTGCCATGATGATCATTTTATAGTAGAGACCCATCACCGAACACCTTCATTCTATATTGAGATCCCTATGGTATAGACTAAGACTGTGAATGGCATCGAAAATTGTTATCATGAACTCGAGTTTTAAGTACTTGTGATCAAAACTTCATTCTTTGACCGAGGTTGCTTAATCCTATTGTGGCACCGAGATCTCAATAGTATAGTACCGAGACTGTGAGTAGTATAGACTGTTGAAGGCTGAGTAGGCAAAAAGTCTTTGTTGTTGTAGACTGCTTGTTGTAGACTTGATCCTTCAACCCTTAAACCTTGCTTTGATGTCTCTTTTTACTACCCTTCCTTTGACTTCAGCACCTTAGCTTTGATACCATGTTGAAGAATCTAGGGCATTTAGTATTAGTAGGATTCTTCTAGACTTGATAACAATTTGTGAAGTGCTTTTACAATTTATCTTAGCTTTATTTTCTTCTTATTATTAGTGTGTGTGTTTCCTTCATCAAACTGCTACCAAAACAAAGAGATAAGAACACAAGATATTTGGCTTTCTGCCAGGGCCAAAACCTCTCCCTCTTGGAGAGGAAAACCCGCACAAAATTCTTCTTATAGAGATTCCAATTGATGAATACCAAGACCTTGACCCTTGACATACTATGCCACTCCAAGACCAAGACACCAATCCTCTTTGAAGTCACTACTAAGATTATCATCATAGTTGTACCAAAACTACTTCTTCATCTAGATCACTGTTGCACCATGAGTGCTCCTTCATCTAGATCACTGCTAAACTTATTGAGAACATCATTGTTGCATTTCCATAGATATCTTCACTGTATCTACAAGGTCATCATATCGTTCTTCATTATGACCTTATCTTTGGAGGGTTTACGATCATGACTATGTAAAACATATTGATGGAGTATTACACCGAGACAATTTGTATGCTGAGATAGTGTACATATTTGTGAGAGTTCTTCATAAGGGATGCCGAAATTATGATTGTATTCTGAAACAGAGATTCGAGACCTTCTTCCTTTCACTCATGCCGGGACTTATACTTCTGTGGTATCTGTAATTGCTTCATTGTTTGTCATCCTAAGTGTGAGGATCCCATCCATCCTATAATTCAGATTACAGTCCTTGAATCATCTTAGAAAAATGTCAGTTTTGTTCTTCCTGCACCATTGTATCCATCCGAAATTCAGTCCTAAGCCCATCCGAAATTACAATCCTACACCCCATGCGAAATTTCAGAGATGTCTGAAATTTTGTTATGTAGTTTTGCAGATACCCTAGCTGGGTATTTATAGTAGTTCGTCCTCCATAATTGAGCCGACTTGAACAGGTGAAGCGTTGTGTCATCTATATGAGCCGACATGTCATCTTTTAATTGTTTAATTTATTTTTGCAAGTCGACATGATGTTCTTGATGAAGAATGGTGCTTGTCTTGGAGGGCTTCTTGACACTAGGTTAACACAAGTACATTACATAAATGCTCATAAAGAGCTCTTTAACATAATCTTGACTCTTTGACTTTCCTAGACCTATGGAATGACCATGAAACTCATTCATGTAATTTTATAAAAATAATATTTCTTTTTCTTGATAAGTACAAAGATCAAAATTACATTGACAAATACCGAACCTACTTACACTTTTCTTCAACAATCCAGTCCCTTGGTATTACCATTGACAATTTCCTATTGTCGCTGGCAATTTAGCCACACTCCATTTGGATATTTTGTGGAAGAGGGAAGGATTCTATAAGACTTTCCTTTGGGGAAAAAAGAAATATTATTCCAAAAATAGACAAGTGTATCTTACAAGCTTAACAAAAACTCACATTTTCTCTAGAAAAGTGAGCCAAGTGAGCCTATGTTGGCTACTTGTGTAATTTGATAAAATTGTCCCCTTGAAAAATACCATCAAACTATAGACAAAAGCAATCAATATGAGGATCTTTTGCAAGGATCTATGCACCTATTAGAAAAAGTGTACCAAGGACCAGTGTTCCTAAGGCTTGGTGTCTAGCCTGGAAAAAAGTGTCCTAACATGACCCCCTTGACTTAACTTTATGAGAAATAAAGTTAAAGTGACTTTATGAGACATAAAATCATAAAGTGACTTTTGAGTTAATTAATGAAAAGGGGTGTAATATCCTTTTTTTATTTAATTAAAATTTCTAGAAATTTTACAATGATATTATTCAAAAGATATATTCCATGATTTGTCAAGAGAATTTAACAAGAAATTCATAGAGCTTGTAACAATAAACTACAAAATCCAACTCTTTTATTTATTTAATATTGAGAAGGCAATTACAACAAATTTAATACGAAACTTGACAAATAGATAAGCAAAAATAACTCGAAACATTTTCAAATTCCTTCTTTGGATGTAATCCCTTAAATGCAGTGTATGTTGATTCAACCTTTTAACAGTGACTCCCAAAATCTCGCTCTTCCTTGCTAAGCACCACTGAATAACTTGAAGTGGTTCTTCCTCTTGACTAGCTAGGGTGGAAGCTTTCACCACCTAAACTAATCGCCACCAGCTAGGGTGTGTCTCTCAACACCAAAACTAGGATGTAATATCCCCAATTTTGATTTTTCGCATTAGAGACAATTTTTGGAAGAGAAGGCAATTCCAGCATTGGGACTCTGGAGGAAATAGGAAAATCGCAACTTTAGTGGAGAGTGGGTACCACCAAGAGAGAAATTCAACCCAAGTGGCAATTTGCACTAGTGAGAAGAGAGAGAGAAAGGAAGGGGTGCGAATTAGTGGAAGGTGGGGACCACAAAGGGAGAGAGGGCCAACAATTATAAATAGAGTTTGGGGGCCTCCATTTGGAATCTTTGATCATTTTTACAAATCAACTCTAGTTCTCTTGAGCTGCTTAGCCAAGACAATCCGTGTTGTTTAGCACAAGGAATTCCCAAGCGGTAATTCCAACCTCTCTTTCGGTGGACTTCGAGTGCCACCCTAAGGAGGTAAAGTTGTTGGAGATTGTGGTACCTTTCAACCCATTTCTCAGCCAATTCGACTTCCAGGGAGGACGCAGGGATCAAAATCGTACCACTGAGTTGGGCCAGAGAAAAGGGGTATTTTGGCTTAAGAATTTAGCAGAAATTTCCCTCAGGTTGGACTAGCATTTGTGGAGATTTTCAGGGCTGGAAGTTTTAGCTTTTGTGAGAGCCGAATATGCCACTCTAGGGCCTGTGCGGTAGTGACACTGGATAAAATTCGTGGGGCTGAATACTTCATGCTTGTGTGGGTTTTTGGGAAGGAAATCCACTCACCTCTCCGGAGGTAATATCCAGCGCAGTTCTACAGCAGATTGAGGAGAACCAAGTGCCAAATCTAGCATCTGATGTGTAGGGGACAGCTTCTGCTAAGAAGAGCGTAGCACCAAAAATTGGGTAGTTACAAAGGGTCGGAATTAGCCCAACTCCTTTCTGGGTTTTGTCAATCAGGGGTTAGGATCCTAATCCTAATTTTGTAGAATTTTTGGAGTTTTGGTGCCCCAAAAAAACAGGACTATTTGGCAGCCAGTTAGGACAAGTGAGCTTAAATTCTGGGTCTCGAGTGGTGGTAAAATTTGAACAAACCCTTTCTGGGTTTTACTGCGTTTTTGGTGGTGAGATCAAGCTTAACTTGGTAGAATTTTCTGAGCACTTTTGGATGGTCAAACAGGGATTTCTTCCATCCAGCAGTTGCAAAATTTCCAGGGCCAGCGTAGAACATTTAGGAGAAGCCTTTCCTCTACATCTGAGTAGCATCTTTCTCACCTGGGATTGTTTAGCTTGCTTTGGCAAGCTAAAGTGCACACATTTCATGCATTGTACTCTTCTCCATATATAATAAAATGGCTGAATTTTGGTGCAGCTCCAATGTAAATTGTGGGTGTTTGATTGTTGTTTAAATATTTTGGTGTTGTATGCTATTTTGCTTTGTTTATCACTGTTATTTCTTTTTTGGAACATTACATGGGAACTATACAAGCTTTTTCCCCTCACATGGTAAGTTACAAGAGCTCCCAAATCCAACTCACAATAATGATATAATCCAAATCTTCATGTCCTCAAATGTTCCTTTGCCTTCCTTTCATTATGATGGTTGTCAGGATACCCAAGTCTTCCAAAAACCATGGGTTCTTTTCCTTTTTTCAATAAAGTGACTTTTTTATAAGGTTTATTCTTTAATTAATTTTTAAGTCACTTAATATTCACTTTTACTAATTTAATCACTCAATATCACCTTAGAGATGGCATTAAATAATTAAATTAGTTAGCTAGTCTTCTATTCTTGAAAAGGGACATTACAAGGGGACTTAGGGGATAAAATGACATATGGGTCAATGAGAAATTAAATCCCCACCCTTGATCTCAATGGGTAAGCTCTAATCTCAGCCATTGGATCTTAGGGTTAGGTGTCTCTTCATTATGAGAGAACAAAAAGAAAACTCGAGGAAATAGGCGCCATTTTGCATGCATTCTTCATGAGATTTGGAGAAGAGGAGAAAATGAGGCTAAGAGAGCTATCACAGCATGAGAAGGACAATGTATAGCAGGAGGACAGTAGAATACAACAGCAATATGCATGAATTCCAAGACAGAGAACAGGGACGAAATTTGAGGCAAAGGACAGTGGGATTTCTAAGCAATCTAAGAAAAAAAATCAAGGGGGCTGTCAGCATTTATTGCAGGCTATCAGGGCATGTTTTTCTAAGAAGTAAAGGCATGCTTTTCAAGGTTGTTAGATGGAATCTATTACACTTTCTGTGCACAGAATTTGAGGGTATCAGTGCACAAAGTTCAAGGGTGTCAGAATGCAGTTTTCAAGGTTGTTAGAGTGAATTTTGAGGTTATTAGTCGCTCGAAAATCAAGAAAGGTTGTGTGCTAAATTTGAGGAAGATAGCATGAATTTCTAGGGGTTGACTGAGAATTTAATGGGCACAAATTTCTAAACGTAGAGGCTGTTGAAAACGCAACTAGTGTCGGTCTTCATAATGAAATTCAAATGTACTATTGATGTAATTATTATATTCATTTATTATGATCATTATTATTATTTCTATTTCTAGTCAAAGCATGTTCTTCATGCTTATAGGGTTTATTGTGTCAAAAGAAAATTTATCTTGAGTCAAAGAAATGTAATTGAGTCAAAGTAACATCTGGACTTCTTGTAAGAAAAAGAAAAATTATTTTTCCTGAGTCAAAAAGAGTTAAAATGTCCTCCACAAGCCAAGTCGGCCCCCCTGGACAAGTCGGCCTAGAAGAGGCAGTTATTCGACCTCCTGGATGTCTATATATAGAGACCAACTTGACCACTTTGTCAACCAACCACTCACTCACTCATACACATCGAATTATGTGCAAGAACAAGAAAAAATTCAGCGAAAGTCAAAGGAGAGAGAGAGAGAGAGCAAAGTCGAAGGAAGGCGAAATTTATGTTTTGTGCCCTACTTCTGCTCACACGTGCAAAGGTTTTGGGGATACTCTGTGAAATTACAGGTCCAAAGATTGCAGGTCCGAATTGCAAGTCTAAATTCTGAGATTTGACTAGATTTGACTAAGTTTGACTAGTATTGACTTTGTTGACTTTGACTTGGTTGGAGAAGGTTTTGAAAGAGGGTTGACTTGGGATTTGTTGCAGTCTTGGTCTTGGTTTTTGGATCTTGGATATCTCACTTTGATCTGATTCTATAAGAAGAGGATTTGTTTGGGTTTCCCCCTTGTGGGGTTTTGCCCTGGCTTGTAGCCTACATCTTTGTGTTCTTTGTCTCTTGTCATCTTCATGTTTTGTATTTTTGGTAATTGCTTGATGAAGAAGAGAACATAAAGTTTAATAAGAAACCAACAAACATTCACAAGTAATTATAAAGAAAGAGAAATCAACCCTAATATACAAGCATCTTGATTTCTCAACAGCAGGGACAGAAATCAAGGCTATCAGTCAAGGAATTCAAGGAGCAGCTACAACACATTCTCGAAGGATTCTAGGAAATAATTTCAAGGGAGATAAGTTGAATTAGTCATTATTATTAATTGTTGTAAATTTCTCTGAAAGAAATATAAATTCTCTCTCACCAGTTTTCCCTTCGGCATTTTTCCAGGGTCATTTAACCAAAATTCCTTGTGTAAAATTTGTGGGTTGCTTGTATTTTTTTCTCAGCAAAAGCAAACATGAAAATGTAGAGTAGGCTCATGTATTCCAATGTTTGAAAATATTCATGTTTATGACAACAGCAATAAACATGTGGGTTGGGCATTAAACATGATGTGATTTCATAAAACTTGAAACCTAGTTGGGCCTACACAAATTTTTTACATGGTATCAGAGCAAAGTTCGCAGATCTGCTGAGAAAAGTGACCAAACAAGTATAAACAGGCTTTGTGGTTGAGAGGGAGCAGCATTTACCTTTAGATAGATCTGACATTTGGTGTTGGGTTGTTGAGGTCAATGGCTACAGGTTTGAGGATTAAGGACAAGCAGAATGGGGCTGATAATTTTAGCCCATGGAAGGAGAGGTTTGTATTAGTGCTTCAGCAGTTTGAGCTGTGGGAGATTGTTGAGAACGCAATATTACCTCCCACCAATCCAACACTATTAGCTAATTTTCACAAAAGGAATGTCAAGGCCAAGAGACTCCTTCTAGATGCTATAAAAGAACCTTATTCCCTGTGTTTTAGGGAAGACTTATGCCTTTGAGATGTGGGCAACCTTAATCAAGCTTTTCCAAAGCACTAATGAGAACAGGAAAATGGTGTTGCCAGAAAAAATAAAGCAAACTAAAATGACCAAAAATGACATAGTTTCCTCATACCTCACCAAGATCACTCAAGTGAGAGATGAGTTGGCAGCCATGGGAGAAATCATCTCTGATGAGCAACTGGTTAAATCAGCCATGAGAGGCTTTTCCAATAAGTGGGGATGCTTTCATTGATGGGATAGTAGCCCGCGAGAAACATCCAGATTGGGGAAGAATGTGGGACGATTTCCATCAAGAGGAGATAAGGCGAAATGCCAAGAGTGGAGGGAAACGTGGTGGGGAAGATGAGGAGAATGTTGCTCTTGTGGCTAAGGGCAAGAAGAAGTCCAAGAAGGGTTCCACGAGTGGGACAAAGCAGAAGGGTAAACAAAAAGAGAAGGAGAAGGACATGAGCAAAGTGAGATGCTTTTCTTGTTAGAAGATGGGACATTATGTCGTTATGTGTCCTAATAAGAAGAAAGGTGGCATAGCTTCAACTAAGATGGATGAGCTTTCCACCAAGTTCAACAAGGAGTTTTCCTTGGTGGTTAGTCTTGTCGCTAGTGTCACATCCTCCTACATATGGTACATTGATAAGGAAGCATCATGCCACATGGCAAGTGTCAAGGAGCACTTTACATGTCTTGTTGAGAGGGAAGTAGATCTAAAAGTGGCGATTGGTGACGACTTCATGGTCAGGACAGTTGGTATTGGCACTGTATCCTTTTAGAGGGAGTCACAACCTCCCTTGAAAGTGGCGTAGGTCTTATATGTTCTGGGACTGAAAAATAACTTTATATCAGTGTCCACTATTGAGGACAAGGGATATGAGGTGGTGTTTCGTGATGGGCAAGTTCTCATGTACCCCAGTAGATCCAGTATCACTTCTACCAAAGTGATTGGAGTCTATCATGGGAAGCTATATAGGTTCATGTTTCATCCTACTAGAGCATTGGTTTCGACCACCCCCACCAATGATTTATGTGAGTTGTGGCATAAGAGGATGGCCCACTTGCACCATGGGGCTCTGAGAGTATTGAGAGAGATTGTTATAGGGTTACCAAAGTTCAGTACTGAGTACCAGGATGTGTGCAGGGCGCATGCTTTGGGAAAGTACACCACGACTTCTTTTCCAAGCAGTGATAGCAGGGTAGAAGGGATATTTGATTTGATTCATTCTTATGTGTGTGGTCCTATGTCTTTGGTATCAATGAGCGAATATGAGTATTATGTCAATTTCATTGATGACTACTCCAGGAAAACCTGGATTTACTTCATGAAGACTAAGGATGAGGTCTTCAAGAACTTCCAAGAGTTTAAAGCTCTTTTGGAAAACCAGACAGGTGAGAAGATCAAGGTGTTGAGGTCCGACAATGGGGGCAAGTATACCTCCAATGAGATGGAATTTTGTGCGAGAGCGGGCATCAAGAGGGTGTTGACAGTTCCTTAAACCCCACAATAGAATGGGGTGCAAAGAGGGAGAACAAGGCCATAGTTGGGGTAGGTAGAGCCATGCTTCATGATCAAAGGCTACCTTTCTTTCTTTAGGTTGGGGCATGTAACACTATAGTGTATTTGCAGAACAGGAGTCCACATAGATTTTTGGGGAGCAAGACTACTGAGGAGGCTTTTCCTAGGAAGAAGCTTGAGATTGGACAGTTCAGGAATTTTGGGTGCCTAACTTACTCACATATCCCTAAGGAGAAGAGGACGACGCTAGAACCCCCGACTAAGAAGGGTATCTTTGTGGGGTATAGCGAGACCTCAAAGGCTTACCGCGTGTATATTCTAGCCAAGAGGAAGGTTGTTGTGAGGCGGGACGTGAGATTTGACGAGGATAGAGCCTTGAAGAGGTCACGAGAGTTGGATCAAGTAGAGCAAGAGACTCCTTAGCAAGGGAGTTCACCACAAGGTATAAGATCTAGGGGTTTGGGGGTGACAGGTTCACAGGTTACAAGATCACAAGGCACAGGTTCCTAAGGTACAAGTTCACCATCGACCACAAGGGCACTAACTTCAAAGGAGGATATCCCCACCCCAGTACGAGAAGCTACTTCTAGGAAGAGGAAGCCAATATGGCTTCATGATACCTTGAAGGAAGCTCAGGAGTCAATGGGAAAACCCAAGTGGTCGGTTAGGGAGAGCATACCACCAAAGCAGTTTGGTGGTTCTTTGGCTATGGTGAGTAGCATTATTGAAACCAAGCCTACTAGCTATGAGGAGGCAAGAAGGCAGCAGGTCTGGAGTGATGCCATGGTGGAAGAGTATGCTTCCATCATGAAGATTGATGTGTGGGAGATAGTGTCAAGGCCTAAGGGGAGGTCAATGGTGACTTCTAGGTGAAACTACAAGATCAATTATTCTGTGGATGGCAACATTAAGAAGTACAAAGCTCGGTTTGTGGCTCAAGGGTTCTCATAGGTAGAGGGAGTTGATTATAAGGAGACCTTCGCTCCAGTTGCTCGATATACTTCTATTAAACCAGTGGTCTCTATAGTAGTAGAAATGGTTTGTTAGATCCACCAGAGGTATGGGAAGACCACATTTCTAAATGGGATTATACAGGAGGAGGTGTACATTGAGCAGCCATATGGCTTTGAGGTGCATGGGAGGAACTCCCATGTTTGCAAGTTGAATACGACATTATATGGCCTGAAGCAAGCTCCGAGAGCTTGGTATTCTTGGATAGACACTTGCAGTAAATGGGTTTCAATAAGACTGATGCAGATCCTAACCTTTATTATATTGTGGTTGGTGAGGTTCCTCTCATTCTCATACTGTATGTGGATGACATATGTATTACAGGTACAAAGTGTTGGAAAATGTAACTAGTTTCAGTCTTCATAATTGTCATTGTACTCATGTCATTATGTATATCTTATGTAACAAGCAAAAGAAGAAAAGAAAAATATTATTTTCTAGCATGGGTTTCATGCTCAAGTTGATTTGTCACTAGGTCAAGCATGTTCTTCATGCTTCTAGGGTTTGTCAAGTCAAAAAGAATATTTGTCATAAGTCTTGAAGTCAAGTCCCATTTGGACATTGAAAGAAAAGTGAAAAGAAAATTTTATTTTAGCTCGAAATGTCATTCTTGTCCCTACAAGACCAAGTTGGCCCTGCCTCATGAAGTCGGCCCAGTTTGGGGTAATTCAACCTCCACAGATGGGTATATATAGTTGCAGTTAGACTCATTTGAAGATCATCCAATCAAGTTCGATCTCTTGTGCAACAAGAACCTAAAATCAACGAAAAGAACAAGGAAAGAAGACAAAGCCAAAGGAGGAAGAAAGCGAAGTCTAAAGAGAGAGAAATTTGCCCTAGAAAAGCTCACACATGCAAAATTTCAGAGTTGCAAAGACCAAAGTTGCAGGTTTGTTGCAAGGCGCCGAGAATCTTTTGAAGGAGGCTGAGATTTTGTTGTAGGGGGTTGAAATCTGAAGTTTGACCAGCTTTTGGAAGTGTTTGACTTTGTTAACTTATGGAGACTTTGACTTGTTGGAAAGGCTTGAAAAGAGGGTTGACTTGGGGCTTGTGAGTGGACTTGATCTTGACATTTGGGTTTTGGATTTCTCATTTGATTTGATTCTATGAGAAGAATTGGGATTATTTATGGGTTTTCCACTTGGAGGGGTTTTGCCCTGGCTTGGACCCTATATTTTGTGTCCATTGTTTTTTATGATCTTCATGGTTTATGCTCTTGATAATTATTTGAAGAAAAGAATCTAACAAAGAATAACAAGAAGATAACATAAGTTCACAAGCTTTTATCAAGGATAAGGAGAATTGTGTTAATAGTTACCCTACTAGATTCTCAAACACAAAGAGACTCATAGAGTACTGCAAGTGAGACTTTGCTTCAAAGTTTGAGATGACAAACATTGAATTGATGCATTATTTCTTGGTATTAGAGGCGTGGCAAGAGGATGGGCATATCTTTTTGGGGCAGGGCAAGTATGCAACAAACATTTTGATGAAATTTCATATGGAGGATTGTAGGCCAATGTCCATGCCTATGATTACCAACTGGAAGAAGCTTCACGCTTCTGAGTCCGAGTTGGTTGATCACACGAAGTATCGTCAATTGATAGGATCATTGATGTATCTAGTCAACACTAGGCTAGACATTGTTGGAAATAATACTGAGAGGGGGGGGGTGAATCAGTATTATCACATTAATAAAACTTTTTCCATTTCCATAATCAGATTCATACATGCTACTTCCACAACTTCTTATGATTAAGTTAATTGATCTTCAATGAGTGCATTAGAACATTATCAACCATATTATCAATTAACAGATGCAGTAACATAGAGTAGATCATCACACATAAGGCACACACATGAACACCATGATATAAGGTGGAAACCCAATGCGGGAGAAAACCACCTGCTGCAAGTCATCTCAATCTTCTTCTTAATAAGAAAATCCTTTTACAATATTTGTACTGGTGCAGTCTTATACCAGTACGGGAGCTACAACCCCCTTTGCTCTTGTACTAGCCGATCCATTTACTAGTATGTAGGCTACTACCTGCTACAATACTCCAAAGGTTTCCTTTAGCTCTTGTACTAGCTTAGATACTAGTACATAGGCGCCGGCCTACAATCTTCTCTCCTCCAGGTACCACGTTTCATCAATTTTCAGACTAGATACACTGAAGCACAACACATAATCTGAAAGGCCACTTTTCATCCAATTTTCATACTGGACCCAACAACAACATTGAAGCTCATAATCAAACAACCTTCTGAATCACCCAATCACCAGATCCATACATATACAATGATATTATGAGAGTTATCAACCAGATCTAGTACATAAAGATAAGTCATTAATCATGCTGTTATCTGAACTCAATACCAGTAACCAAACATCAGTTATGCACCCAAAACCCTCCGCACCTGCGCCTTCTGTGGCGCCGCGACCACCGCACCTGCACCTTCTGTGGCGCCTCCGCACTGCGCCTTTTATGACGCCTCTGTGGCGTCTCCGCACTGCGCCTTCTGTGGCGCCTCCGCACTGCGCCTTCTGTGGCGTCTCCGCACTGCGCCTTCTGTGGCGCCTCTGCACTGCGCCTTCTGTGGCGCCTCCGCACTGCGCCTCTGCACTGCGCCTTCTGTGGCGCCTTTGTGGCGTCTCCGCATTGCGCCTTCTGTGGCGCCTCTGCACTGCGCCTTCTGTGGCGCCTCCGCACTGCGCCTTCTGTGGCGCCTCCGCACTACGCCTTCTGTGGCGCCTCCGCACTGCGCCTTCTGTGGCGCCTCCGCACTGCGCCTTCGCACTGCGCCTTCTGTGGCGCCTCCGCACTGCGCCTTCTGTGGCGTCTCCGCACTGCGCCTTCTGTGGCGCCTCCGCACTTCCGCAGCTGCAGCGCTCGAGAGATCACCCTTCACAGATTCGCTTTCAACTTCACTTTCATAGATCAAACTTTCAAAACAATAACCCAATATTTCAGATCTTAAGATATTCAATTGCCAGGATGAATTAGCCAAGTGATCTCCTTTGCTTTATATAGGCTTAGGCCTTTCACAATACCACGGGCAAAACCATAGGATCAAAAAACTGTTGGACTAATACCATGGTCCAAAACCATAGGTTCAAATACCAAGGACTAACTACCATGGACCAAAGGTAAGTTCTCCAACATATACGCGCTTTTCCTCATAGGTTCAAATACCAAGGAATAACTACCATGGACCAAAGGTAAGTTCTCCAACATATACGCGCTTTTCCTCATAGGTTCAAATACCAAGGACTAACTACCATGGACCAAAGGTAAGTTCTCCAACATATACGCGCTTTTCCTCATAGGTTCAAATACCAAGGACTAACTACCATGGACCAAAGGTAAGTTCTCCAACATATATGCGCTTTTCCTTGCATGAAAGTGCGTGAACTTTTTCTCTACATGAAATAAACTTTTCTCTGCATATAAGTGCATGAACTTTTCTCTACACTATAATTTATTATCTGAGATGAGTGGGTTGCCATCAAGTACAACATATGTATCATAATGCCAACAATCTCCCCCTATGGACTTGATGGCAACAACAACCAATCACTCTCCCCCTTTGACATCAAGGGCAAAGGCTTATGCTCCCCCTAAGAACATGCTCCCCCTGACTATAAACCAGATCTGCAAAGAAGAACCATAATCCATGACCATGAAAGAGATAGATTGCAGCAATAATCAGACCAGCATCCAAGATCTCCTTCTGTACGTCCTCCATAATGCCAACAATGCATTATAAGCTCCCCCTGAGTACCTGTTGAAATCTCTGAATGAGCTCCCCCTTTGTATATGTCATGGTGCACCAATCTGATCATGCTCTTTCTGAGAACAAGTTGAAATGTCTGCTCTGCTATATAGTGTTGTTCATGCTCAGGCTCCCCCTGACTGTAAGCAAGGTCTGCAAAAGGATGTTCTACATCACAAATGACCTTCCTAAAAGATTCAATACATACATCCATCACCCAACCAAGTGGGGATATATCAGAAAAATGAAAACCAAATACATTACATCTTCATCCCAGGCATAGTGGGGAAACCAACATAGGTCGTTACATGACCTGAAGAGATGACACTATTACATCATGAGTCTTGATATGACATCACCTAAATAAGATGAACATCAACAACAACACTTTATGATCTGCTCCATAGTATCTGTCAACAACTAGACCAGCAACTTGTATTAGTGCATGAATCATCAAGGTATGTCCGCATCAACAGAATTTCACATTCTATGTGAGAAACATCATAGCCATCCAGATCTACATGAATCAAGTATCATCAATTGGGAATATCTGCATTAATCAACATATGTATGAAACAATCCTATCATCATATAGATAAGAGCTCATTATCATCATGTCTCCAACAATGCAACTTTGAATAATCATCCATGTATCCAGCCAACAATCCTCATCCATTTGTGCCAAGAATGAAAGGAATCATAACTGTAATATATGATCTTTATGCATATGACGACAGCAGCATATGAGTGACTCAACATCAAGAAGATGTGAATTCAAGCTAAGTGCTTCCCATGCAAGCATCATTAGAGAATCAACCATAAATCTGATCCAAGAACCATGTGAACAACTCATAACCATAGCAAGATGAATCATTGATCCATATAAGTATCATCACTAAGGACTATTAACCATAATGCCAATAATGCATTAAGTCCATATGCTCCCTCTAAATCTGTGCCATCTGTCTGATCATGCATATCAATAAGAAGTATCAAGACATCATCAATATCAAGTTAGAACCAAAACACTTCTAACCATCATATCCACACATCATTATTATTAACTAGAGCAAAACTGATCCTTCTCTTGAATCTGTCCCTACTGCCTTTCTTCAAACAATCATATACGCGACTGTGCAGTAACTAACTCGCGTATATATGCAACTTTCCTTTATGGAGTTTGCATATGAGATTCAGGACACTGAAGTTTTGTACTTTCAGCTCCCTCTGATTCTGGTATGTCTATACGTTGTGCAGTGCCGCCTTTTTCTGACTGTACTTCCTTTTTCCTCCATATCTTCAAGCGTGATGATGACATTTTCTCCTTTTGATATGGTGCCCACACTTTGTTCCTGCATTCCTTAGCTATATGTCCAAGCTTGTTACATGCATAACATCTTACATGTTTCATATTGCTCCTGTAACAATCAGCAGCTTTGTGACCAAACATATTGCAAGCAAAGCAATATCCATAAAAGTACCTTGAATGTGATGATCTTTCTGCATAATGGTCTTGAACCCTTCTTCTTCTACATCTAGCTGCAACATGTCCAAGATTATGACATACATAACATTCAACATTATTCATAGGAGGAGTAAAGGATTTTCTTTGAGGAATCTCTTTTCTTGGTTGATGATGAGATTGATCTTTCATTTCTTCGTTGATCACTTTAGATTTCTCTTTAGAGTTCCTTGCCTTACCTTGTGAACTAGATTCACCTTCAACAGATTCATGGAAACCAAGACCAGTCTTTGTAGCAAGAGACCTTTGACTACTAAGAATATCATCCAAGACTTTAGAACTATCTTGAAATCGTAAAAGCTTATCCTTTTCTTCTAGTTTACCTTTCAAGATATTTACCTCAACCTGAAGCTGTTCTTCCTTTTCAAGAGATTGCTTTTTCAAATCTTCTTCAGCTTTCCTTCCTTCTTCCATTTGTTCCCTTAGTTTGAGAATCTCCTTTTCTTGTTCTTCATTCAGATCCTGCTGCATTTGACGAACTCGGAAGGCACATTCTAGTTGAGATTTTAAGCTGGTGACTTCGTTTTCTTCTTTTGCAATAGCTTGGAGTAGATCTGTATTCTGCTTCTTTGATTCTTCAAGATCTCCTTTTAGTGAGAGGATTGTAGCTTCAAGATTTTCATAGTAGCTGGATCTATCTTTGAGTTTCTTGATGGTTGTGCTTCTTTCGTTGACTTCTTTTCTTAATGATGTCACTTCATGCTGCAATTTTTGACATTGGTCTTCCTTGTCCTTGAGTAGCTTTCTTACCTTGTTTCCTTCTTCTAGTTGGGCCTTTAGTTTGGTAGCTTCTTCTTTGAAATCACATTCCCTTTTGTTCAATAGATCTTGTTGATCTCTAATTTTGTCTGTCAGCCTTTTAAATTTTGCCTCTATTTGATATCTTTCTTGTTCACCCATAAGAGCAAATTCAGTAGTTTCGCTATCACTTTCATCTCTTCCAAAAGGAAAGATAGTTGGAACATCAGAGGATAATATATTCATACCTGATAATGATTCTGAATCTGATTCTGAATCTGAAGAGCTTCTTATACCTAATCCCCAATCGATTCTCCCACTGTCATAGTTCTTCTGAGATGACTTCTTTTTCTTAGGTGCTTTCTTCTTAAGCTTCTTTCCCATTGTTCCACAGATCTCCTTCAAGCGATCAAGCTTCTATCAAAGGACCTGCTCTGATACCAATTGTTGGAAATAATACTGAGAGGGGGGGGGGGGTGAATCAGTATTATCACATTAATAAAACTTTTTCCATTTCCATAATCAGATTCATACATGCTACTTCCACAACTTCTTATGATTAAGTTAATTGATCTTCAATGAGTGCATTAGAACATTATCAACCATATTATCAATTAACAGATGCAGTAACATAGAGTAGATCATCACACATAAGGCAAACACATGAACACCATGATATAAGGTGGAAACCCAATGCGGGAGAAAACCACCTGCTGCAAGTCATCTCAATCTTCTTCTTAATAAGAAAATCCTTTTACAATATTTGTACTGGTGCAGTCTTATACCAGTACGGGAGCTACAACCCCCTTTGCTCTTGTACTAGCCGATCCATTTACTAGTACGCAGGCTACTACCTGCTACAATGCTCCAAAGGTTTCTTTAGCTCTTGTACTAGCTTAGATACTAGTACGTAGGCGTCGGCCTACAATCTTCTCTCCTCCAGGTACCACGTTTCATCAATTTTCAGACTGGATACACTGAAGCACAACACATAATCTGAAAGGCCACTTTTCATCCAATTTTCATACTGGACCCAACAACAACATTGAAGCTCATAATCAAACAACCTTCTGAATCACCCAATCACCAGATCCATACATATACAATGATATTATGAGAGTTATCAACCAGATCTAGTACATAAAGATAAGTCATTAATCATGTTGTTATCTGAACTCAATACCAGTAACCAAACATCAGTTATGCACCCAAAACCCTCCGCACCTGCGCCTTCTGTGGCGCCGCGACCACCGCACCTGCACCTTCTGTGGCGCCTCCGCACTGCGCCTTCTATGGCGCCTCTGTGGCGTCTCCGCACTGCGCCTTCTGTGGCGCCTCCGCACTGCGCCTTCTGTGGCGCCTCCGCACTGCGCCTTCTGTGGCGCCTCTGTGGCGTCTCCGCACTGCGCCTTCTGTGGCGCCTCTGCACTGCGCCTTCTGTGGCGCCTCCGCACTGCGCCTTTTGTGGCGCCTCTGCACTGCGCCTTCTGTGGCGCCTCTGTGGCGTCTCCGCACTGCGCCTTCTGTGGCGCCTCTGCACTGCGCCTTCTGTGGCGCCTCCGCACTGCGCCTTCTGTGGCGCCTCTGCACTGCGCCTTCTGTGGCGTCTCCGCACTGCGCCTTCTGTGGCGCCTCTGCATTGCGCCTTCTGTGGCGCCTCCGCACTGCGCCTTCTGTGGCGCCTCCGCACTGTGCCTTCTGTGGCGCCTCCGCACTGCGCCTTCTGTGGTGCCTCCGCACTGCGCCTTCTGTGGCGCCTCTGTGGCGTCTCCGCACTGCGCCTTCTGTGGCGCCTCCGCACTGCGCCTTCTGTGGCGCCTCCGCACTTCCGCAGCTGCAGCGCTCGAGAGATCACCCTTCACAGATTCGCTTTCAACTTCACTTTCATAGATCAAACTTTCAAAACAATAACCCAATATTTCAGATCTTAAGATATTCAATTGCCAAGATGAATTAGCCAAGTGATCTCCTTTGCTTTATATAGGCTTAGGCCTTTCACAATACCACGGGCCAAAACCATAGGATCAAAAAACTGTTGGACTAATACCATGGTCCAAAACCATAGGTTCAAATACCAAGGACTAACTACCATGGACCAAAGGTAAGTTCTCCAACATATACGTGCTTTTCCTCATAGGTTCAAATACCAAGGACTAACTACCATGGACCAAAGGTAAGTTCTCCAACATATACGCGCTTTTCCTCATAGGTTCAAATACCAAGGACTAACTACCATGGACCAAAGGTAAGTTCTCCAACATATATCCGCTTTTCCTTGCATGAAAGTGTGTGAACTTTTTCTCTACATGAAATAAACTTTTCTCTGCATATAAGTGCGTGAACTTTTCTCTACACTATAATTTATTATCTGAGATGAGTGGGTTGCCATCAAGTACAACATATGTATCATAATGCCAACAGACATCTCTTTTACTGTCAACATTCTCAATCAGTTCATGGTGGAGCCTAGGAGAGTGCATTGGGTGGTTGCAAAACATGTGCTTCAGTATCTACAGGGGACAAGGGACAGTTGATTATGGTTTGAACTATGTTCAAGGGGAATGAGTCAGGTTGGCTGCTAAGTCACCTGACATGAGGACACGAGGACATGGGACACGCAAATACGAGTGTTTGACAAAGGACACAGAGAACCCCCAAAACAAGACACGTAGGACATGTTATATACTATATAAATATATATATATATAGTATATACACTATAATTATATATATTAAAAATTAATAGATACATCATATTATGATATTACACAAATTCTCACGATGATAAAAATTCAATCATACATGTACATTGTAACATTATGCATAAAATCATGATTCATCAATGACACAAGTTTACAACTAGCACTTACTACTACATCAATGACGATAAATTACCATTGGACAAACACAATAAATTAACAATAAACTGCAATTTTCTCTTTAAGTCATCAAAATCATAATGTATTACATAGGTATTATGTCCTGGGGACTCCTGACTAGGAATGCCAATGGCAAATAGCAAATACAAAACAAGGTAGACACTAGAACCTGGAACCATTGAACAGGAAGGAAGAATCTCATAGGCTATAGTTCATCAACATCAAAATCAGCATCAGAACCACCATTGGTCCCTTTTGCATCCTCCTCTACATTTGTTGGCGTGGAGGATGACCCCTCAAGAGTATCACCATCATCAAAAGTGACAGGCTCTAACATTGGCTCACTAAGATCCAAGTAGGCCAATGCCAGCTTAACACTGTTGTCCAAACCCATATCATCTGGAAACACATCACACTTCTTTGTCTTTCTTTTCAACCACTCCTCCCTCTGCCTATATATAAGACAAAGGTTGGTGTGCACATACACCATTGTCTCCACCCTAGACTGCTCAAGCCCGCTCTTCTTCAAACTATACAGATTCCTATATGTTGTCTAATTCCTCTTGCAACAAGAGAATGAAGGAACCTGGGAGAGGAACCTCATGGCTAACTGGTATAGCGGAGGGCATGTTGCCCCATGAGTTGCCCACCAAGAATAGGGCTTCTTAGCCCCCCTGTCTCTAATCACACCATAGCCTGCAAATGCTCGGTGCTAGTGGAAAATTCTACAAAGGCATCCTCCACCTCATCAAGGGATGTTCTATCCTGAAATATTTGTCTCAAAGCATCCTTCCTCCCCTGTGAAATCTCACCATCCATGTGAGGAGGGAACCTGCATGAAGTTCCACCATTTAGCCACTCATAGTTGTAGTATTTTGGATTCAATGGATGAGCCAAGCAATGCAAAGGTGTGCAATTCTTGTCACACCTGCTGACAAGAATATCCTATATGGTGGTGAAGAAGGCCTTCATTGATGTCTCATACTCGGGGAACTCATTCTGAAAAATAATGGTCCTCACAAACTGAATCATGAAATTCCATCCCTCATAAACCTCTCTTAGGATGGGTTGGTCTGTATCTGCAAATTGTAACAAAGCAATGATAGGGTCCATGATCTTAATAGAAAGATCTACCCTCTCCCACCAAGCATCATCTAACACTATGTCGTTGACACTTTTTGAGGCTGCTTGATCTGTCTTTCTCCAAAAAGTCCAAAACTTTGAAATAACCATGGCCCCAAGATCGATCTTGACCTCCCTCAACCTCTTCAACATGATGAATGCAAGAGCAAACCGTGTATCTGCAATCTTCAACAATGATAGATGTGTGTACTATTTGTAGATTGTGAGAGCATTGCTATGATTTTGTACGAAGTTGTGGATATGTCGTGCATCCTCAATAAGATTTCCAATCCAAGGCACATCAGAAGCAATAGGTTTAAGCGCTAAATTCAAGGAATGGGCAATGCAAGGTGTCTAAAATACTTGTGGATATTTAGCTTCCACAATCACGCCAGCAGCCTTCCAAACAAGTGCACTATCTATAATGATTTGCACACAAGAATCAACACCTACATCTTCAATAACTTTAATGAGCAACTCACCCATATATTGTGCATCTTTTATTTTCCAAGAGCATCCGCTACTTTCAAGAAAACCGGTCCATTCAAGGAAGACACCATGAAGTTGATGAGTGGATGGCGTGCTACATCTGTCCATCCATCGGAAACAATACTAACCCCAGATGTTGTCCATGCTGATTTAATAAGCTCAAGCATTTTATCCACTTTCTTCTTTGCCTTAGTCTACAACGTGGTTCTAAGCCTCTCTAACCCAGGAGACACATACCTCGATGGAGTCACTTGAGTTAGAGCTCAAGACATCTCAATAAATAAAGGTGATCGTGCAACATTAAATGATATGAAGTTGCTATAGAAAAAGAAGGAAATGGTGATATCAAACTCTTCTTGCCTCTCTTGCTAAAATATCTTATCCATTGTACCAAGTGCCCTCCTTTTTGTTGCTTGACCTACACACCTCCACCGGAACTCCCAAATGGATAATTGCTTTTTCTCAAGAATGGAAGGGGATCATCATTCTTGTTTTTCATAAATAATGCAACCACCATTGCCACACCAACATTGTCATCTCTTTCTAATTATTTCCTCTTAGATGCAATCACTCATAAAAATGCTCCAATTCCACAAGATGGTATGCCCAATAAATGCACTTGCACACAGAAATAGGTGTTATTGAATTGATTGTTACACAAATTGCATGTCCAAAGAACATTGCCTCCTCCCTTTAACTTGTTGTCTGGCCCTTGATCTCTTGTAACATACTTTCACAAGGGATATTTACTTTCTTGAGCCTATTGTCTTGCTAAATTGATGTTTCTCTCAAAATTTGAAGATATTGTTGCAACCCCAGTTCCAACAGATGGAACACTGGCAAACCCTAATGAAATTGAAAGACGAGGGGCATTACCAATGGGGACATTCCTCCCCTTCTTTTTCGCTTTCCCGATTGTAAAAATAAAGAAAAATACACTATTGTAAAGCTATGCACGTAAACAAAATGGACAGACAAATTGTTGTAGCAAAACTAGAAAAAAATGGAAGCGAAATCCACTTACCTGTAGCTTGAATCACCTCCAAAACACGCCTATCTCCTTTGTTGGTCGCTCCCACAGTCCCACAACACCCAAACAACTAATGAATATGGAGGAATGCGGCCCAATTCTGACTTTTATCAAGCCCATGGGTCGCTTTTTCGCAGACATGTGTCTAAAAATCGCGATTCCTTGTGGGTATGAATCCCTAAACTCGGGCACAATTCAAATGTGTGTTAGACAAGTGTTACCTGCGAATCGTGTCTGACACGCTGGACTCGCGACACGTTGGGGGGGGGAGGGAATCCAGTGACTTGGATGGCAGCTAGTCAAGCCAAAACACATAAAAATCAAATACCACCATCGGTGACTATGTTCAGAAAGGGGCAGTACAGCTTCAGTACATATCTATTGATGAGCGAGTGGCCTATATTCTCACGAAGTCCTTGCCAAGAGGCAAGCATGTCTACATTAGAGAGGATAGAACTAGTGAGAAACACTTTCCTTGGTAAGAGGCAATGTTAGAAAAGTGTACGAAGTGTTCCTAAAGCTTGGTGTCTAGCCTAGGAAAAAGTGTCATAACATTACCCTCTTGACTTAACTTTATGATAAATAAATGTAATGACCCACCTACAACTACAAACAGAATGTGAATATTAGCATACATATGGGACATTCATATGATAGCTACATATGCATGAGCAGCATGTATTGCACTACTATACCCACTGGCTAATATTAAAAATTTTGATTATCGAAATAAGTTCTTGAACTCACTAGGATATAATAAATATAATGATTGAGGCATTTATATGTGTACTGCCTTTATTGAACTATAACTATATATATATAACTAATCTTTTTAAATCAAATATATATATATATATATATCTATATATAAAAATGTTGTTGGGGATAACGGAGAGCGCGCGCGGCGAACCATAGGGTTTCTGCCTTCGGCCCTGGTTGCTGCCTGAGCCTGCGGCGGCAGGACCTTCCGCGGGTGGGGGTTCTGGTCGCCCTCCGGGCTTCCATCGTTGCTGCAGCGGGTGGTTCCGTCTGGTTCCGGGGGTCTCGTGGGCTGCCACCGGCGGTGTTTCTCTGCGGTTTCATCTGAGCGGCGGCGGCTTCTGTTTTCTTCGTGCTGCTCATAACATCAACAGCCCTTTGCTTTGGCGGTTCCGGCGGGGGTTTTGGCTCTTTTCTAGTTCGCGGCGGTGCTGTGTGGGGTCTTGTGCTTCGGGCCTGACTCCTTCTTGGGGGCGAGGTGGCTGCCCTAGCCGCCTCTGCCCCCGTATCGACCCGACTCTGCACTGGGACCTGTTTGGGCTCCATTGCTGTTGCTGGGTTCTTTTTTTGGGTCCTCTGCTAGCCTTCCATTGCAGTTTTGGAGAGTGTTGAGGGATCTGCAGCGATTCGTGCCCCTCTTCTATGGCTGTCTATGATTGGCTTCTTTCTGGCTACACTGGATAGATGTGTGGATTTTTGCGGGTCTTTGGTGGAGAGTTGAGGGGATGGGGGTATGGCCCCATTTCGTGCCTCTTCCCTCTGGTTGCATCATTTCTGCACATCCCACTGGAGCTATAGTTTATTTACTGTTTGTATTAGCTTGTTTTGGGTAGGAGTTTACTCCTGTTGGGGTTTGCATACCCGGTTTCTGAGCTAATGTTTTATTTACTGTTTTTATTAGCATTTTGGGTAGGAGTATACTCCTGTTGGGGATACATACCCAGTTTCTGGTTGCCCCCTGTGGGCTTTACTCGCCTTGTTTCTGGAGGCCCTGTCTGAGGGCTGTATTTGCTTACTTCCCAGAAGTATTGGTATTGTAAGTGGTATTTACCACACTATGGCATATGCTTTGGCATCTACAACATGTAATCTCTATTATCTTCTTTTTAATAGAAATTACGAACTCTATTTTCCCCGGAAAATCTATATATAAAATAAGATAATAGAATATAGAGATTAAAATTTAACTAATTTAGAATTTAATAATTTAAATAAAAGAAATTAATTAACAGTTTACATAAAATGATTTATTTAAATATATGAACCAAAACAATTTAATTAAATTACAAACTAAAAATTAATAGAATACTGCCAAGCCCTAAAAGTGATTCATTTAAATTACAATAAATAGGACCACCTCCTTCTAAAGAAAGAAGGGCTGAGAAGATAGTAGGAGGAGGACAGCAAAGAGAAGGAAGGAAGCGGTGGAGGAAGGAGGCGGACAGCAAGGAGTTTAAGAGATGGTGAAATCAAACATATAAGACAGTGAAGAAGGCCATAATAAGGGGAGGAATTTTGGGAAATTGACAGAGAGACAGTGGGAAATTCTCAGTGTTACTGACAGAAGACATTCTGAGCTCAATTGTTCTTGAAGTTTTGGGCACCGGGCCACAGTACCTCGAATTTGAAGTACTTTGGAGCTGGGTACAGAAGTTGTACTCAGTTTGGCAGAGAGGTTTTGGTCGTTTTGGTAACGGAACCAAGAGCAAGAGCCACTGTAGAGCAGAAACACCTTCAACCACAGAACCCCAGGTTTGTACTAAGTATAAAATTGTTAAATTTTGTACATATATTACACAGCAGTATATTCTAAAAGTAATATTGGTCATACTCTGTTAAATTCCTAATTTAGGGTTTCATAAACTGTTCTCAGAACTTTAAAGTTATCAAACTTGTCAATTTCATGAATTTTGGGTCTTACAATAAAATTAAAGTGACTTTCTGAGTTAATTAATGAAAAAGGGGCTTAAGAGATAAAGTGAATTATGAGTCAATGAGAGATTGGATCTTAGGGTTAGGTCTCTCTTCATTATGTGAGAACAAAAAGGAAACTCAAGGAGGAAATAGGCACCATTTTGCATGCATTCTTCATGAGATTTTGAAAAGAGGAGAAAAGGAGGCTGAGCGAGCTACCACAGCAGGAGAAGGACAAAGTACATCAGGAGGACAATAGAATACAGCAGCACCAGGCACAAATTCCAAGGCAGAGAACAGGCACAAATTCCAGACAAAGGACAGTGAGATTTCTGAGCAGTCTGAGTGCAAAAATCAATGGCACCGTCAGCATTTATTGCAGACTGTTAGGACGTATTATTCTGAGCAGTCAGGGTGTGATTTTCGAAGCTGTCAGAGAGCATTTAATGCTCTGTCATTGCACAGAATTCGAGGGTATCAGCACAGAGTTCAAGGATGTCAGAGCACAGTTTTGGGGGCTGTCCAAGCATGAATTTCAAGGCTGTCAGTAGCTCAAAATTCAAAGCAGGCTGTGCTAAATTTGAGGAAGGTTGCACAAATTTCTGGGAGGTGGCTGAGCATTTAATGGGCCCGAATTTCTAGGGGCTGACTGAGCATTTAATGGGCATGCACTTCTGAGCATGGAGAGCACAGAAATCAAGGCTCAGTCAAGGAATTCAAGGAGCAGCTACAGTACATTCTCCAAAGAAATTCTGGGCATGAATTTCAAGGGAGATAAGTTGAATTAATTACTGTTATTAACTGCTGTAAATTTCTCTGAAAGAAATATAAATTCTCTCTCTCACTGGTTTTCCCTTTGGCGTTTTTCGAGGGTCATTTGATCAAAAATTCCTTTTGTAAAATTTGTGGGTTGCTTGTATTTTTTCTAAGCAAAAGCAAAGGGGGAACACCAAAGTAGGCTCATGTGTTTCAATCTTTAAAAATATTCATGTTTATGACTGTCATATCCCCATTTTTATTTTCCTCTATAGTACATCCAGTGTGGATTTCCAGGGCACAGGATGGCCAGATCATGGGAGCAGGTTTAGGTCATCAGGGATTCCGAGGGAGTTTTGAGGAGTTCTTAGGGGATCTGATGGCATTCGCTTGGGGCCTAAATTGATTATTATGGGGCCTAACTTAATTGATTATGCTCGAGGTAGCATTTCGAGAAGATTAACTGATGGAACACCTCAGTGTGATAGATCATTGGAACTGGAACGAGAAGATCTATAGGATGGGATGCTGAGAAGTGACTTTTAGTGGTCAAAGAGAGTATGGTGGCCAATTTACCATTTTCCCACATTAAAAATATATTTTAATTAGGGGAAATGTGATCAATGATTAAAATAATAATAAAATAGGAGCTTCTAGAGGGGTGCATCAAATCTATAAAAAGAGGAGGAGGAAGCCATTAGGGGACATCTTGGATTTGACCTTTCTTCTTGTATGAGAGGTTGAGAACCCGGTTCTCTACTCCATTGGTAGCCCCAGGACAGAAACCCCAGAGTGATTTAGAAAGATTGGACAAGCACCCATCTCCCCTCGGTGAATTCATCCAGAATTCACACGAGAGCTCAGCAGTGGCAGTTCAATTCAGTTTTGGTGGTGGGCCAGTGCAACATTGGAGCAGATTCTTGAGGTGAGTTCTATCTCAGCTATATCAGTTGTTTTGGCATGTAAAACCCCAGATTATATATATTATAAATAAAGCTGAGATTTCCCTATGCTCATTATTGTTATTTGCAGTTCTTTGTTGTTAAATTTTACATGGCAATCTTCAGCTTATGAATGTGAATTTTATCTGAAGTATTTCTAAGTTAAAATTTCAAGAAAACACCAAAGTTTTGCATTTAGAATATTACAGCGGTATCAAAACCTTGGTCTTGGCTCAGTCTGTGGAGTTGCAACGATTATGGTCTGACAAAATGCCCAACAAATTGTTGTCCCATGAACAAATTGTCTGATGCATAATAATCATTCTACAAATTGAATCCAATGTTGTGAAAAGTCGTCAACCAATATTTTGAAGTGGGCCAAGATTTATTACAAAGTGGTGCAAAGTTGAGTTATTTTATAAAGGGTCCGATATCATCTTTAATAAACTGTGGCACATTATTTTAAAGTGGGTCGAACCTTTATATGTGGTACATTCGATTGTTATTTTTGCATTATTTTATGATCTGCAAAAGTCAATATCCAAGTCAAAAGGTGTTTATGGCAGTTAATGGCCGAATATTATTTTCTTTTAAGAAGACACGGGGGTGATTCTTGGCAAGGCGTATTGGGAAGCCGTCAAGAAAGAACGAAATCACATTCTTAGCCGTCATTCGCTTCTGGAAGAGCCGCAAAGACTCGCTGGTGACAGACCAAGAGTCGAGTCACGAAGGAGATCCGAGCTCGTAGTGGGGGTTGAATGATGTTGTAAGGAGGGCCAACAATATTTCGGCCAATTATTTATCCAAGCGAACTATTTAAAAAAGGCCAAATTATTTTTAAAATCTTTATGAAGGTCACAACATATTAAAAGGGGGCCCAATCAACTTATAAAGCCAATAGTTATTGTATTGAGCCAAGAATTAATTTAAAGGGGTCGACTTATAAAAATCGTGGATGAAATTAGAAGGTCATGGCATTTGAAATTAGAAGGACGTGGCATGAGAGTGGGGTCCGCCACATATATTGGTCCAATGTCGTTGAAATTCGGACGGATCATCAAATGCATCCCCGGACAAATTAATGGAAGGGCGATTTTTTATTTTATTTTATGAAGTCAAGCTCATGGAAGCTCCAGGCCGAAATAACAACCAGATTTGTCAGTCATCATTGCAGGGACCAAGGGAACGAAACCACTGAAAGTGTCAAGCCCCTATTGCAAAGAGGTCGCATTCCTTTTTCAAAGGAAATAAGGATTTCACATGGCAAGTTACTTTGGTGACATAATGGTTCAGACTTCTTTATCGCTTTGAGCGTGGGGTGTGTAAATTTTTAGAGGCCAAAGCACAAAAGCAAGATTGAAGAGAACAAATTCAAACTTTGAGTCCAAGGGCCCAGATATCCATAGTTGATCTGCCATTTATATTGTTGTGGGGAACCTATGTGTCATTAGGCGGCTTGGAGCTAAGTTTGAAGACTAGAAGAAATAAGTCTCTTTCCCCTGTTCATGATGAACTTCATCACTCTTAGACCGCACAAGTTTTGGCCAAGGTATTCCAGAGAAATGGCGTATTGGAGGGTGGGTTGAGCATTGGTATTTATCTCCTCTTTGTTGTGCGTACCAAGCAAAATCGTACCAGGCCCACGAATTGTTTTAAAGAGGTTATATACCTTGTTGTGGGGACAGACCAAATATTCACAAAAGGGAGAATGAGTCTCATGACAGGAAATTGGGTCCCACGTTAATACATCAAAACAGCACCGCCAAATAATTTTTCATGGGCCAGTTTCTATTGATGAGACAATAAGGAGTTTGAGAACAAAACCACACGCTTCCATCTTATAAGGACTGTCAAATTCATGCCTCTTTACTCAGGGATTGCAATTAAGTGACAGGGTACTAGATCATTGTGCTGGAGGTTTCTACTGTAATGTGGTTGTTGTACTTGCTAGCAGTGTGTTGACAGGGGCTACAACACAGTTGCAAAGGTTGCAATTACAGAGGATTGTGCACATAAACAAAGGATGATCTTTAGTTGAAGATTCAGATTCTGAGTCGTTGGGCAACATATTTCCTAAACAGAGTGTTGGACTGTGTTATATTCTTGTGGGAACTACTACATACCAGGTTCCTCTATTTTCATTACCTGTGCCTAGACTATGAAATGGCTATGCATGTTTACGTTCACTTTTATACATACTTATATCAGCATTGTTTGAAGCATCATATTGGTATGTGTTGTTTCCTGTTGAGGCATTATATCTTGTCGCTTAACAATGGAGTATTTGAAACACATCATAAACCAACACAACAACACCCCAATGAACTATGATATACACCCGGAAACTAAACAGAATAGCAAACCATTCTCAAAGGGGGTCTATGCCATTCCTTAGAGAGAATAACCAAAGGATGTGCGGAAGAGGCAAAAAATAGGGCACAAAATATTTGCACTTGGGACAGATTTGAAGCACGTGAGGGTCACATGGTAAGTCCTTTTCAAACTAGATGCACTCCTTTCGGAAGTGAACCAGTTAGAAGGGATGAAACTAATTTGTGCTCTAAAACCAGCTATGCTTGCTCTCATACAACACAAGTTCTTGGGGGAACTTTGTGAAGGGGTCAGACTTCCAGTTGCATCCTGTCTCAATAACATTATGAGGTTGACTGCACCTATACCTCCTTACAACGATGATGTTATGAGGAGAGTTTTCAAATTGATAGTAGAGACCTTTCAGAACTTGGATAACACTGTGGGTCTTACCTTTGGGAAAAAGCTCCGGATTTTGGAGGATATGGCCAAACTCCGAACCTATGACATCATGTTTGATCTAGAGTGTGATGACCTGATTCTTCAAATGTTCCAATCCTTTTTCAGCATTAAGAAACATCATCCAGACACGGTCAAAGCACACATGCAGTCCATCTTGTCTTCAGTTATGGGAGATCGTGATGCCATCTGCAAGAAGCTATAATCTAAGTTCTTGGCCATTTGGAGAGAGGAACAAATGGTCTTGCTCATTGCTTATGAGCTAGCTGAAAGGTTGGTTGAGCAGAATATTAGATTGTATCGGGGACAGTTGACCAGGGAGGAGTTGCTCAGGATTGGGGGACCATGTAGCAAGAATGAGTTAAGGAGGAAGGGTATTTGCTTCACCTACAAGGAACTTTGAGGACTTGACCACTCATACAGGATTGACACGGAGGAGATGGCAGAGGTAGATCAGGAGGAGATTCCTTTTGACCTTCAGGATGAGGATTCTTCTTTAGACAAATCCATGGGTTCATACGAGGATGCCTCTGAGAAGCATGAGCAGTCATGTGGAGCTGATGACAGCAAGCTAGATTTATATTCCAGTGTGTATGGTAAGCAGTTAGTGGAACCTATGGGAGACATTCAGGATGATGAGTCCCCAATGATGATTCAGCATGAGCAGCATATGGTGGAGCATGAGTCAGGGAAGGAGGATGATATGCATTGTATGCATGATGAACCTTTGGGGGCAAGCCAATTGGTGGTTCATGTTGAGCCCGTGGTGGAGGAGGATGAGCAGCCATCCTTGTGGCCAGCCATTGATGAGGAGTAGGCAGATGTACAGACAACTAGCAGGGTGGTAATGCTTGTAGACACTTATCCTCGGGAGGTACGAGAGTCTGATAGGATAGCTTCGCAGAAGGTTGGTAGATTGGAGGAGCGTGGAGTTTCCAGTTAGATGAGGGAGGATCTTTTTGAGATGGTGGTTCATCCATCTTTGGGCCGACCCATTGATGAGGAGTAGGTAGATGCACAAGCAGCTAGCAGAGTTGCAGTACTTTCAGGGAGCAGCCTTCTCCAGAAGTACATATATAGGGCTTGCAGCACAATTTGGCCACTTGTACCCATTACAGGGAGAGAGGCAGGGTTTTCTCGATGGATATTGTTGACTAACCAAGCAAGGTTGCGTGAGTGGGGCACAGTGCAGCATAGGGGACTTATCACATATACAGGAGCCTATGCATCTGATCCTTCCCACAGGATGGATTGGCGACAAATCATGAGTTGGTATCCTATTGATGGAGTATCATCCTTAGTCCGGGGCACAGTACGGCAATATCCCTTTGATGTGAGGGTTATTACATGTTTCAATGGGCAGTGGGATGTGGACTGACAGTCCATCAGTATTTCAGCAACACTAACTAAGCATCAGTAGGGTGGGGTTGACCTCAACCTATGCCAGAGGTTGGATTGGAGAGAGGTGATGAGTTGGTATTCGCTTGTTGGAGCAGTAGCTATAGCCGGAGACAAAGCGCAATTCGAGTCATGGGACTTGGGCGATGATTGGCCACGGTGGCATTGGGATCCAGGTGGATCTACTGGTAGCAGGTTGAGGCAGAGATGGGCATGGGATCCAGGTATTGAGGGATCCAGTCATGTTTGGATTGCTTGGAGGCATGACGTGGACCAGTGGTTCATATGGGATCCTAGTATCAGTTTGCAAATGCCTCTACAGTGGACAAGTGCGGATTGCTTGAGGGCAAGCAATCTTGGGGTGGGAGGATTTGTCATATCCCCAGTTTATTTTCCTCTATAGTACAACCATGGTGGATTTCCAGGGCATGGGATGGCCAGATCATGGGAGCAGGTTCATATCATCAGGGGTTCTGGAGGAGTTTTGAGGAGATTTTAGCAGATTTGATGGCATTCACTTGGCATCTTCCATCACCCGCACAGTTTGCCTTTCATTTTGTTGCATTCCGACAACTTCCAAAAAATTGCATTATTATAATTTATGGGTCTTAACTTAATTAATTATGCTCGAGGTAGCATTCCGGGAAGATTAATTGATAAAACACCTCAGTTTAATAGCTCGTTGGAACCGGAACGAGAAGATCTACAAGATGGGGTGCTAAGAAGTGACTTTCAGTGGTCGGAGAGAGCATGGTGGCCAATTTACCATTTTCCCACATTAAAAAGATATTTTAAATGAGGGAAATGTGCTCAATGATTAAAATAATAATAAAATAGGAGCTTCTAGAGAGGTCCATCAAATCTATAAAAATAGGAGGCGGCCATTAGGGGAACATCTTGGATTTGACCTTTCTTCTTCTAAGAGAGGTTGAGAACCCGGCTCTCTACTTCATTGGTGACCCAGGACGGAAACCCTCAGGTGATTTAAAGAGATTGGGCGAGCACCCATCTCCCCTTGGTGAATTCATCCAGAATTCACAGGACAGCTCAGCAGTGGCAGTTCAGTTCAGTTTTGCTGGTGGGCCAGTGCAACATTGGAGCAGATTCCTGAGGCCAGTTTTATCTCAGCTATATCAGTTGTTCTGGCATGTAAAACCCTAGTTTATATATATTATAAATAAATCTGAGATTTCCTTGCGCTCATTATTGTTGTTTGCAGTTCTATGTTGTTAAATTTTACATGGCAATCTTCTGCTTATGAATGAGTATTATCTAAAGTATTTTTGAGTTAAAATTTCAGCTAAACCCCAAATTTTTGCATTTAGAATATTACAATGACAGCAGCATTAAACATATGGATTGGGCATTAAACTTGATGTGATTTCACAAAACTTGAAACCGGGTTAAACCTACACAACAGTACCTAGAAAGAAAAATCTTGTATAGATGCCTGATCCAATGTTGCAAACATCGGCATCAGGATAAAATTGGCAAGAATCAAGAAAACCAAAAGACCGGCAAAATATCTGTAAAAATCAGCAAACATCGACAAAATTAAGATACCATCAAAACATCGGTAAAAATCAGCAAACATTGCCTTGGCCAAAAAATCGCGATTTCGTGATAAAATTGAGATGCTATCGGGATGCTCGCAACATTGGTTTGATCACTCTTACATCCTACATAAAGAATATTAGTTCCTTCTGAAAATTTTATTTTCTTCAGTAAACTTGTCCATTTTGGTTACAAAACAAAAGAAAAGCTTTACTATTAAACCATACCTGAAAGATTTTCAACACGCTCTTGCACTTGAGAATTCTCTGCATTAGCGCCGGAAACAAAAACAAGGTCCATCTCAAAGGGACTCTTACTGGAAATCTGTTCACAATCCAGAAGTAAGCAGGCACATGAGTAGATAACAATTTATAAACCAGAACCTTTATTTGCTACCTACTTTGTGCCCACTTTCATGTACAGATGTCAAGTTAACAAAATCTCTATTATACAAAATAACAGCAGTTTTCAGTCATAGATTCGCAAATATAGAAGATGAACAACTAATGTTAGGAACCAAAAGCCTTTACAATTTGAACCTTTCCAGGAGAAAAAAAAGGGGAAAACAAGTCTGCAATTTTATGCTTTTAGCTTTTGGGCACAAGTACCTGAAACACTACAACATTTGGAGAGACTTCAGAACTGTCAGGCAACTGAAGGCGCCCTACCATCCTTGTCTGAAATCAAATAAAGAATGCATAAACCTCTTTGATTTCAAGTTAAAATAGATTCTGTTCCAGCTTATTTCCCCACTAACATTTTCTAGATATACCAACCTACTCTTGACAGAACTCAAAACATATAAGAAAAGAGTAGCAAAGTAAAACAAATCCCTGTAGTTCTCACTACTTCCCCTGCCATCCTAAATCAAGGAGGATAAAGCCCTGAAGTTGCACCAATAAAGATAAAATCTAAAAAAAAAACAGGTTCCTGTTAAAATTGTTATCCATAATCCTAATGATCATTGCTATTTCTAGGTTCATCCTTGAAACTTGAATTCCCTGCTAATCCTTTTTCTGTGCTGAATGAAATCTCCAAAATATCTGTTTCCTTTTACCACGTTTCCAATGTCTTGTATGTTAATCTTTCAATGGAGAAATTACCTGCATTACCAAGGTTTTCTGCACAAGTTCAGTCAAGTTATGCATGTGAGGTGTGTTGAATCCCGCATAATGTACTTCCATGTCATCCTACAAAAGCATGATATGTGACAAGCTTCATACATATGACATAAACAGAATCAAAAAAGCACTAAACAATATTGTGTTTGCAATTTATCATTTTTCTCACAATTTGTACCAACATCAAGATTTTAAAGTGCTGCAAATCTTTGTTGAATGTATTGGGTACATAGACAAAACAAACCAGTCAATAGTTACGCACGGGATTGTATCATACCTTGTAAGGGGAAAAAATGTTATACGCACATGTTCTTCATGGTTAAAAACTTAAAACAAAAGCTCTGCAGAAAAAACTTAAAAACACGAGAAAATAAGAGAATCAGGGATGCCAGAAGGGTTAGCGTGAATGCATGCCTACTAAAGCACCTAGGGGTCTGTGATGATCAGAGCTCTCAAGGCATCAAAACAAATATGCCAGACTCATTGTGATTAAAGGCCTTAATGATAACAAAAATGACAGCACCTGAAGCACTATATGGCAACAATTTAATGAAGAAAGTATTTCAGCTGATTGTTGGAAGGAGTGTAAGAATTAGACAAATTGTTGCAAAGGTCAAGTCATGCCTTGTCATGCAACATGCTAGACCTCAATTGTGATAATCTCATCCTTGTAATATTCCAACATTTCTTTGCTACTGCTAAATTAGAATCATACTGACATTGTATCTGCCTCAACACAAAAAATTATGACATTGATTTCGGATGAGTGAAGCTCTATCCCAACATTTATTATCTATTTTACTAATTAATTTGAGAAGTTAAAAACTGGACACTTCACTACCTGCCCACATGCTCATCATAAATGTTGTTTGACATTGTGTAGAAAAGCTAGGCCATATTTAATGAAAGAAGGAAGTATTTTCAATAATGTTGGCAATGAAATTGACACCATCACATTTAAAGACAAATAAACTGGAGCCACATTTGTTGATGCAGTTTCAATCCCTTCCATTTATCCAAAGTGGATCACTACGCAATTTTTCATCTGTTTTGGTACTTTCAGGGCTGGAAATCAGAGACATGAGCACTGCAACATCTCTGGGTAGGTCCACTGGCTCTGCTGCCTCTATTGACACCTCCTAATAGTCTAAAGGATGAACAACATGACTAGAGGGATCTGTACCCACATCCTTCGAAGCCTCCTGCTCCTCACTATCAATCTCCATATGAGACTCTCTAGACCTCCTGAAGGCTACCTCCTCATCAAAAGTAACATCCTGACTAACCTCAATCTGATGTTGTCCTGGAATGTAGATCCTGTAGGCTTTCGAAGTCTCATTGTATCCCACAAAAGTACCCTTCTTCCCAGAGGATTCTAACTTCTTCCTCTTCTCCTGTGAATGTCTCCTCAGGAGTTTTGTCTTCCAATATCCAACGAGGACTCTTGTTTGAACATAAACTATCGTGTTGGATGTCTCTGCCCATAAGAACATGGGTAAATCTTGAGCATGATTCATCGCCTTGACAACCTCCACAATGGACCTGTTCTTCCTCTCCACAACCTTGTTCTGTTGAGGGTTGTAACTTGTAAGGAACTATCAAATCCCTCTCGATCCCTGCCTCCTTGTAGAAAACATGGAGGTCCTTCGAAGTATACTCTCCTTTGTTATCTAACCTCAAAACCTTGATCTTCTTCCCTGTCAAGTTCTCTACCTGAGCTCTGAAATCCTGGAACCTGCTGAAGACCTCATCCTTGGTCTTCATGAAGTAGATCCATGTATTCCAGGAGAAATCATCAAAGAATGTCACATAGTACAAGAAACCACCGAAAGATGATATTGTCATTGATCCCCATACATTTGAATGCACTAGATCCAAGGTCCCCTTGGACATAGTATCACCCCTTCAAACACCCTCATAATCTGCCTAGCACTCTGGACGACCTATAACCATCCTCCTCCATGCTGGAAAAACCCTGTAATGCAGGTGAGCAAATCTTTGATACCATAAGTCACATAAACTGATATGTCATGTACCATTGCCTCGATTGGACATCCTAGTACAGTTCTCCCTCTCGAACACCAATCACTCCTGCTGAATCTATGCTCGAGCCCTTAGGCCATACAAGAACCTGACCATCTACAAATGCAACTTTGTAACCTCTATCCTCCAATGCTAAAATAGATAGTAGGTTCTTCTTCAATCCTAGTACAAACAATACATCTCTCATGTGTAGAGAATCTTCAGACTTCAGTTGAAACGATGTTGTCCCAACTCCTTTCACTACATACTTGGAATTATCTCCAAGTTCCACCTGCAATGTTGAATCCTTCTCTATCAAATATGTGAGAGAATCTCGTGAACTTATCATGTGCCTAGAAGCACCATTGTCCTCCAACCAAATATCACTGCCATCTATAATAATGCCTGTAAGAGCGGAGACATAAATATTCTTTCTAAAATCCATCTGCAATCTCATCAAATTTAGATTCCTTTGTTATTAATGTTGGACAACAATGGCATGTTCTAGACTTTAGAGCAATTTTACTTCAATTTCTTTATGAGCCCAATATCAATATCTAGTTTAGCAATCACATAAACATGTAAGTAAAATGTTGATAGAACATAAACATAAACAATAGAAGACAAGCCAAGACAAGAGGACACAAGATGTGGTACCAGCTAGAGACAAACCCCAATGTGGGGAAACCCTTGATCAATTCTTCTTTGTCTTCAATAGTTCAGCAGAGGGAGTTAGTACAATTTACAAATTCTGATAATTCAGAACAGCTGCAAAAGAGCCCTAACCAGAAAAGTCAACATTGGTCAACAGGGCAGATTTGACCCTCAAAGATTTGGTCAACTTCAGTCAACTTCAGCATCCAAACAGCAAGATGAAATAGCCCTCAAAACAATCAAATTCAGCCCAGTCAAAGTCTGGTCAAACAGTCAACCTGCGGTCAGCCCTAACCACAGTCAACATTGGTCAAACAGTCAACGGATTGCCTCGATTTCTGTGCCCAAAAATGCAGCCTGCTAGGACAGAATTCCTCCACCCAAAATCACAGCAAAACAAGTCAACGTAGCCCAAAAACAGCCTCTATAAATTCGGTCAAACCTGGTCAACGCTGAAACAGAAAATTGCCCTTCCTTTCCTTCGCACGTGTGGAGAGAGATGCTGCCCAGAAATCCATACCTAATCAAATGAGGAGAGAGATGTGTGTGTCCAAATGAGGATTAGGCATCATGTATTTATAGGCAAACGTTAAGGATGAATAGATGTGACTGTTGGCCTTCTAAGCCTACATGAGTTTGTTGGCCGACCTTGACAATTTGTCCATAATCAAAATAAATTCATAACTTCATTTGTACATGTCAGAATCAGATGATCTTTAGATCAATCCTACACCTCTCGGAGAGAGGAATCCAAGAAAAATATCAATTGTCATAAATAAGATGACCCATGTGGAGTTTGGCCCTAGTTGCCAATTTTAACACTCCCTCTCAATTAGGGAGAACTCCACCTGCTAATCCATCTGTCAATCTATACTATCTCTGCCATCAACGCACTGCTCTGCTCTCTGGAACTATGAAGAAGAAGAAGTGATCGAGAATGTATCATACCATTCTCTACTAACCCGAAGTCAATCCCAATCAAAAGAGAGTATTTCATACCACTCTTACTGACCTGAAGTCAGTTCCAATCAAAAGAGAGTGTTTGATACCACTCTTACTAACCCGAAGTCAGCTCCCATTGATCCCAGATCAATATGATACATCCTAGCATAAGGAGTACGGTAGTACATGATGCGTCCATCAGTAATACTATGGTCTCTATCCTCATTTCCCTACTCATTGGCCAGATGAGAGGTACTTCCCATGAGTCCCAGACTGCATGAGTAGGATGTCTCAGCAGGAGAAGGATGAACCACTCGTCCTGCTCACATGTCGCCAAGGGGTAGCACACGGGAAGGATGGAACCACTCACCTTGTACACAGCAAACCACTAGGGGAAGGCTGAACCACTCACCCTATGGTTGCTCCCCGCTCCAAGAAGTACCCCACGCCCCCCGAAGCTCCCAGAGCTCCAATTCCATCTCATACAGGACCCTCATAAGAGGGTCTTTCCACGACTCCAAGTCGTTCTCGAAAGGCCGAGGACTTGACCTTCCCCAAGGGCTTTGTCAAAATATCGACGACCTGCTCATCAGTCCCAATGTGATGGAGCCTTATTGCTCCTCGTTGTTCCATATCCCGGATAAAGTGGTACCTAATATCTATATGCTTGGAGCGATCATGAAACATGCGATTCTCTAATAATCGGATCCCACTTTGGTTGTCGCAGAATATCATGGTGGTATCCATCACATGTCCAAACAACTCACTGAAGAGCTTCCTCAACCAGACAGCTTCACAGGAAGCCATACTGGCAGCTATGTATTTGGCCTCAACGGTGCTCAAGCCAATCGATTTCTGCTTCCTGCTCATCCAGGATATCGAAGCAGAACCCAAAGAAAAACAGCATCCAGAAGTGCTCTTATGATCCACCACACTGCCAATGCAATCAGCGTCAAAATAACCACATAGCCTCACATTTCCGGCAATGTATCTCAATCCATGAGTGATAGTGCCCCGAAGATATCTCAGAAGATTCTTGGCGGCAATCCGACGTATATGATGAGGCTCAACCATGTATTGGCTCAATGTGTTAACTGCAAAACATATGTCCAAACGGAAGTTCACCAAGAACATCAGTGCTCCTATGAGTTGTCGATACTCAGAAGCATTTCCCAATTCAGGTCCAGCAACACTACCAGATAACTTCTTAAGGTTAAGTTCCATCGGAGTACTCACAGGCTTGCAGTCCACCATCCCAAATCTTTCCAATATCTTCACAACATATTTTCCTTGAGAGAGGAAAATTTCACCTGGCTTTTGCCAGACCTCCAACCCTAGGAAATAGTGCATCAGTCCTAGGTCCTTCATCTAAAATTTAGAAGCCAACTCCCTCTTACGTTTGTGAATGAGAGGGTTTGCACCTGTCAGAAAGAGGTCATCCACATAAAGCACCAGAATGAGAGGTTTATCATTTTCAACCTTAGAACAAAGGTTCGAATCGGCTTCACTTCTAGTGAATCCCAGCTTCATTAGATAGTTATCAATCCTCTCATACCAAGCCCGAGGTGCTTACTTCAATCCATAGATAGCTTTCTTCAACCTGCATACATGAGATAACCGATCATGTACTTCAAACCCCTCGAGTTGTTCCACATAGACTTCCTCTTTGATTGAACCATGCAAGAAAGCAGTCTTGACATCCATCTGATGTAGGTTCCATCCTTGTGAGGAAGCAAAGGCTATGATCGAGTGGATAATGGTGTATTGAGCAACAGGTGCAAATATCTCATCGTAATCTATACCTTCCTTTTGAGAGAAACCTCGAGCAACAAAGCGAGCCTTGAACTTTTCTGCACTTCCATCAGCTCCATGCTTGATTTTGTAGAGCCACTTAGAAGTGACAACTGATTTGTCCTGGTTTATAGGGACCACATCCTAGACATCATTCTTCATAATTGACTCGTATTCTCCATTCATAGCATCCTTCCATACTTGTTGCTTCACGGCTTCTTCGAATGATGAAGGCTCATTTTGCATGATAGTGCTCATGGCAGTGAAATATCCTTGATACCTGTTTGGCTTCTTGCTTTCACGAAAAGTCCCCCTAGGTGCAATGTGCCTCTCAGCATCTTCGAGAGTCTCCTTAAGCCATGAGGGTCTCCTTTTGCAGGAGGAAGGCTCATGAGGGAGTGGATCAATATGATCCATAGGTTCATTAACATCGGGCATCGTTTTGTCTTGTTTTTCACCCTGATTTCCTGTGTCAGCTTATTGGTCCTTCCTTAGAATAGGAAGGTTGTTGATCTTCCTGAGGGCCATATCTTCGTCGAAGGTGACATCATGACTTATCTCAACTTCCTTTTGACCATCCACATAAATTCTTTATCCCTTAGAATTTTCACTTTAGCCCACAAAGATTCATTTCTTCCCAGATGCACCCAATTTGCTTCTTTTCTCTTTCAGAACATGAAAATATACGGGGCTTCCAAAAATTCTAAAATGAGAGACATCGGATTTCTTATTGTGAACATTTCTTCGAGAGTCTTGGAGTCCAATGCTTAATGAGGGCATCGGTTTTGAACATACACGGCAGTATTTGCAGCTTCAGCCCATAGAAACTTTGGAAGGCCTTGATCATGAAGCATGGCACGGACAACTTCTACAATAGAGCAATTCTTCCTTTCAGCCACACCATTCTGCTCGGGAGTGTATGGCGTTGTAGTCTCCCTCTTAATGCCAGCTTCTCTACAATAATCTTGGAATTCATTGGATTCATACTCGGTCCCATTATCAGTCCTCAATATCTTGATTTTCTTCTCAAATTGGTTTTTGATCAAGGCTTTGAAATGTCGGAACCAAGTGAACACTTCATCCTTCTTCTTCAAGAAGTAGATCCAGGTCTTGCGAGAATAATCATCCACAAAGGTGAGATAATATAAGTATCCTCCCAAGGAGTTTACGGGCATCATACCAGATATGTTGGAGTGGATCAATTGCAATATGTTTGTGGTCTTGCTATTACTTGAGGGGAATGGTCCCCTTGTCTTACCATATAGAGCAGTTGATAGTGAGCCCATCTCTTCTATGTGCTCAGAAGGATGGTGGCATGGGGAAGTCATATGGCTTCCCATTCCGCATCACAATGCTATCTCTCCTCATCATCGACAAAAATCCACTTGCGCCCAGTATGAACCCTCCATACCTCTCTACAATGTACTTTATTAAAGGCAGATAAGAACACCTACCCCCACTCTCTTCTATAACCTCCATCAAAACAGGATCGTCATGGCCTGGTATACCTGTCTCCATGGTCTCAACCTGGTCCACAGGCACTCCTCCATCGACATCCTCATTCTGCTCCAACATCTTAATCCATCTGTCAACGTCTTCCTCCTTGAATCTCCTCAAATACTCCTCACAATCCTCAACTCCTCTGCATTCTTCATCAGTAGAAGTCTAGGCATCAATCTTCTCTTCCTCGACGACCTTGCACTCACTCGTGCAACTACATCCATCGTCTCTGGAATGCCTGACAAACTCAAAACACTATCTGACAATGCGTTAATCAACTTTGAGTGTTCAATGGGCATGGACTCTACACAATCCAACCTCTAGTGAACCTCATCATCCCGTTGTCCTACCTCCACACAAATGGTTGTCATCCTGCACTCTCA
Organism: Pinus tabuliformis; assembly: GCA_031772625.1. Lineage (NCBI taxonomy): Eukaryota > Viridiplantae > Streptophyta > Pinopsida > Pinales > Pinaceae > Pinus > Pinus tabuliformis. The sequence continues at coordinate 1,082,644,691 of CM062805.1, read as the reverse complement.
TGCCATGGCTCCTATGATAGGAATGATCACATGCTCCTCCACTCCTGCATGAATGAACCATGGTTGCGAGGGTGGAAAGTCATCTTTAATTTGTATGATGGATCCAGTGATGCCAAGAAGCTTGCCCTGAAGGACAAACTAAGAAATATCCAGATGAGCAAAGGAGAGTCCATCATTACGTACCTTTCCAAGTTCACCCAAGTTCGAAATGAGCTAACTAGAGTGGGCGAGACTATAGAAGACAAAGACCTTGTGAATCTTGCTCTACTGGGACTTCATAATTCTTGGGAGAATTTCTAGGATGTATTCAATGGCAGAGAGAATCTTCCCAATGGAGAAAGGTTGTGGGGAGACTGTGTCCAAGAAGAAATCCAGATGAGGACAAGAGCTAGAGTTTCAACAAAGATAGAGAACGAGGAGAACTTTGTCTTTGCAGACAAAGGAAGCAAAGCCAAGTGCAAGAAGAGCCAAGAAAAGGTCGAGTCCAATCAGAACACCAAGAAGAAGAAAGATCTTAGGAAGATCAAATCCTTCCATTGCCACCAGTTTGGGCACTATGCCACTAAGTGTCCTAACCGGAAGATGGGGTCTAGTAAGGACCATGTGACCGCATCAACTGAGGTAGATGTGTTTTCTTCTCAATTCGAGAAATACTTCTCATTGATAGCTTGCATGGCAAGCTTAGTAGGCAGCAGCATATGGTACATTGATTCTGGAGCATCCTTCCACATGACCGAGAACAAGGAATATTTTAGCCAGCTGAAGGAGAAGGACATGCAGTTTCACATTGAGCTACAGATGATGGCAAGAAATTGACTAGGGGATTAGGTACTATCAATTTTGAGAGGGATTATGGTATCTCTCTCCATCTTAGGGATGTCCTTGATGTTCCAGGCCTTAAGAAGAACCTTGTTTTTGTTGCTACCGTGGAGGACAACGTTATGATGTCATTTTTAGCAGAGGTAAGGCTTACCTCAAGCACTTAGCTTTTGGATCCATGAAGCAAATTGGTGTGAGGATGAAGAATCTTTATAGGTTGCAGGTTGAGACATGCGCAGCCTTGAGCAGCAAGGCAAGAAGTGCGCAGAGCAGAGACGTGGGGGAGCTTTGGCACAGACGCATGGGGCATTTGCATCATGGGGCACTAAAGATCCTTCAGCAGATAGCCACAGGACTACCACAGCGCGCATTTGACCAGCATGATGTGTGCAAGGGGTGCACACTTGGCAAGTATGCCAAGTCATCTTTTCAGGGCCGAGACAGCAGAGCCAAAGGGATTTTGGAGCTGGTACATTCAAACGTATGTGGGCCCTTCTCTTCTCCATCCCTCATGAGACACAGGTACTATGTCACTTTCATAGATGACTATTCTCAGAAAGCATGGATCTCCTTTATGAATGAGGAGGTCTTCTCCAAGTTCCTAGAGTTTAAGGCCTTTGTAGAAAACTAGACCGGGAAGAAGATCAAGGCATTGAGGAGTGACAATGGCAGGAAATATGTCTCCAATGCTTTCAAGGACGTGTGTGCCAAGGAGGAAATTAGGTGCCAAGGAGGAAATTAGGAGAGATCTTACAACACCCCATAACCCTCAATAGAATGGGGTGGCTGAGAGGAAGAACCGCAACATAGTTGGAGCGGCCAAGGCCATTTCGCATGACTAGGGACTACCCATGTTCTTGTGGGTAGAGGCATGCAACACTGTAGTATTTTTGCAAAATAGGAATCCACACAGAGTGCCTAAACAAGTTACATTAGAGGAGGCTTTCATAGGCAAGAAGCCTGATGTTTTTCACTTTCGCATCTTTGGCACTAAAGTTTACTGCCATGTGCCCAAATAGAGCAGGAAGAAGTTGGAGCCCACAGCTGAAAAGGGAATTTTCGTGGGTTACAGTGAGACATCTCAGGCATACAAGGTGTATATACCATCACTCAAGAAGACAATTATTAGGCGGGACGTGAGGTTTGAGGAGGACAGAGCTCTGAGGGAGTCCTTGGAGCAAGAGCAGGTTGGAGTACCTAAGGAGGAGCTACTCGCTCCCAAGCAGGAGCCTCAGCCAGTATCACAGATTGAGTCTCAACCAAGTGGAAAGCAGGTCGTACAGCAGGATGACAAGGAATCACTGCAGGATGAGGAGGAGAGACCAAGACAAGTGGAGGTAGCCACTCAGTCAATGACTCCCAGCACAGGGAGGAAGAGAGCCAAGTGGGCCAAGAGGTTGATTCAGGAGGCCTAGGAGCAAGTTGAGACTCCTAGCTCTATGTTCAGGCAGAGCAAGCAACCATAGAGTTACACTAGATATATGGCATTGATAACCGAGTTATTGGACACAAAACCTTTTTGTTATGAGGAGGCAGCCTCTCAGCAAGTTTGGCGAGATGCCATGGTGGAGGAATATTCTTCCATCACGAATAACGATGTCTAGGAAATTGTGCCATAGCCAGAAGACAAATAAGTTGTAGGCTCATGTTGGGTGTACAAGGTGAAGCATGGAGCAAATGGGAGTATGGAGAAGTACAAGACCAGGTTTATGCCCAAGGGCTTCGCGCAGCTTGAGGGTATTGACTATGAGGAGACAATCACTCCAATGGAACGTAATCCATACATCAAGACAATTTTGGCACTTCCAGCTCAAATGGGGTGGAAGATCCACCAGATGGATGTGAAGACAGCGTTGATCAACAGGGCAATTAAGGAAGAGATATATATGGAGTAGCCATAGGGGTTTGAGACTTTCAGCAAAGACACTCATGTTTGTTTGATAAAGAGAGTTCTTTATGAGCTCAAGCAGGCTATGAGAGCATGTTACACTCGCATTGATAGCTACTTTCAGGGATTGGGATTCAATAAGAGTGAGCCAAATGCCAACCTGTACTACATCACGATTGGAGAGCTTCCGCTCATTCTAGTGCTCTATGTTGACGATCTTATCCTAACTGGGTAGACAGCTTGATTCAGGATTGCAAGGAAGATCTTGCAAGAGAGTTTGAGATGAAGGACATAGGGCTTATGCACTATTTCCATGGGATGGAGGTATGGCAAGGTGATGGGGAAATCTTCCCGGGGCAGGGGGAAGTACTCTACAAAGATCCTCGGGAGGTTCCATATGCATGATTGCAGGCCCAGGACCACACCTCTAGTCACAAACTGGAGGAAGGTGGACGCGAGCAAAGCAGAGCGAGTAGATGATACATTGTACAACTACAAGCAGCTCATCCGGTCGTTGATGTACTTAGTCAAGACATGACGTGACATATGTTTTGCAATAAACTAGTTGAGCTAGTTCATGATGGATTCTACTAGAGCTAACTGGGTTGTTGCGAAGCATGTTTTGATGTATCTCAGAGTCACGGCAAATTATGGATTATGGTACAGACATGTTGATGGAGTGAGGCTTGAGGGCTTCACAGATGCAGATTGGGCAAGGAGCTCCACAAATCAGAAGAGTGCTTCAGGTTGCGTCTTCAACATTGGATCAGTAGTAGTTTCCTGGTTCAGCAAGAAGCAAAGATCAATTACAACTCAATTCAGTAGAGGTCGAGTACATGACTGCCAGTTTGGCAGCATGTGAAGCTATCTGGATGAGGAAGTTGCTTGTGGGACTTTTCAGGAAGGGGATGGAGCCCATTATGATACACTTTGACAATCAGATTTGCATTAATCTCTCTAAGAATCCATTGTTTCATGATTGCTCCAAGCATATCAAGATCAAGTATCATCATTTCAAGGACTATGCGCAGAAAGGGGTAGTGAAGCTACCTTACATTCCAACAGAGGATTAGACAACAAATATCTTGACCATGGCATTGGCAAGAGGTAGTTTTGTCAAATTTAGAGATAAGTTGGGAGTTGTACAGAATCCCTTCCTTGCTAAGAAGGAGTGTTGAAAATGTAGCGATGGAAGGTCTTCTGGCTTGTGCCTTAGCCAGTGAAGACCACAAATTAGTCTTTCTCTAGCATGGATGCGAATTCATGAGATAGACTTCAGTTACGATGAGTTGATTTCCAGTTTACTGGAATGGTCATCAAGTTTGCATGCGTAGTGTTGGAGCTTTAGTTAGTTGGAGTCTTCTTCAATTTGACTACAAGATGAGGTGGCAGTGACAAGTTGAGTTAGAACGAGTTAAGACTCCAATGTTGATTAGAGAGAGAATGAGTTGAGTTCTCAGTTAACTCGCAATCACAACTAGAGTAAATCAAGGAGGAACTTGAGCTAGTTAACTGAGAGCTAGTCCAAGTGTAACTAGGACTTGCTCCAGTTAACTAGCAAAGGAAACTCGTGACACTAGTGTGAACTGAAATTCGACTAGGCCTCCTGCATGCATCGATTTCTATCTATAAAGAGAAGGATGAAGGCACAAGATCACAAATCATTCTTTATTGTGGAATGTGCATCAGTTGAGGAGCAATTGTGCGCAAGGATTTAGGAGCAATTGTGCGCAAGGATATAGGAGCCTAAGTGCATAAGGAAATAGGAGCCAGAAATGCGCAAGGAAATAGGAGACAAAGTGCGCAAGGATTTTGGAGTAGGGATCAAGATTCTCAAGGCAATTCAAGACTATCTTCAACAAAAGACAGTGGTAGAGCTAAGAACATTAAGGAGAAGCCTAGCGCTTTCTCAGAGACATATTGTTGGCTATAGTAGCAGTGTGAATTATAATAGATCCATTTACTTGAGATAGATAAATAAAATACCACAACAAAGAAAGCAGGTTTTCCCTTGTGGGTTCCATGGTAAAACAAGCATGTCAATTTTGTGTGCATGTGTTTTTATCTCAATTATTTTCCGCTACTTATTGAAAGTTAAGAAACATTATATCTTGGTGAAAGTAAATTTGGTTTCATTTTTCACTTGCCTTGTTTTCAGTAATTCATCTAAGTAGTGCACAGATTTTCAAGAAAACTAACACTTCAATCCAAGTTTTCCAAGCAATGCACCTCCTATATCTCTAAGGCCTTAGTGGAGGTCATGTTGATTATGTACATGTCAACAGTTCCAAGAAGCAGAGTATAGAGCAGTGGATAGAAATTTTTGAGTCACTATTATCATTGTAATCCCAAATTCTGCTATTGTATTGTAAAAATGATTCTAATATGACTATTAAGCCATGTAACAATACTTGGTGAAGCATATGATTCTTCTCAAAGAGTTTCACTCTAGGGAGTTTTCTAACCTCCCCAAATTATTTGTGTTTGTAAACACGAATAATTGCCAGAGTTTCTCTCCCAAGCATACCCCAAAGCTAGGGTAGAATTCATTGATAAGGTCTTAAGTGAGTCCTAGTGTTATCGAATCGATGTATTTTTATCATACTAGATCATCTGACTTGTGTCGCAAAATTTGGTTGTGTTTAAAGAGGTTGTGTCTATGTGTGAAATTCCCCTTCTAAGTGTTGATTATTGTAAAATCTTGATGTAAAAGTGTGTCTATGAATATTTTTGGTGAATGATTCCTCATAATTAGAACACCATTACCAAAATATTGTTGACCCACTTAGAGGGTGGAAAAATATTCGCAATCCCCTCTTGAGTATTTTAATTAATTTTCTGGCAAACTAAAAATGAATTATCTAGAAATTGTCAAAAAAATAAAATGAGAAAAAATTAATAACTCTCCAAGTGGAAAAATTATCAAAAAATTATTGAGACTATTTTTCAAAGGGAAAAGTTCAATTCAAAATCAAAACCCTCATTTCCAAGGTAGAAAGTCCCAGTCTAGAAATTCGTTGGACCCAGAAGACTATTTTTTCCAGCAAGTCAAAATTTTTGGACCAAGCAATTGATTATTTTGCACAAGTAACGACAATTCTATTTTTGAAGTTTGTCCAAAGGACCAAGAACACCTAGAAGTTCGATTTTCTTAAAGGGTCAAAATTCTTGGAGATTTCTGCAGCAGTTATCAATGGACAAAATTATTTTTGCAAGGATCAAGCCTAAGATCAAGTCAAACTAGTCGTTTTTCCACTAGGAGGGATCTAGAACCCTCATTTTTTCTATATAAGGAGCTTTATGGCTCCTCATTGTAACATCATCTTTGGATGATCTTATGTACTCAGCTAAGCTCTGCTGGATATTTTCCTGGAATAAAATCAAAAGTCTTTGGGGTTTCAATTCAAGGTGTCTCTCTCTCAATGATTTATGGTATGTGTTGAATGGCTTTAATGCTCTAACTGTGTACTATTGAATATTGTTGTTTCAATAGTTAGTAGTTGGATCATCTATTAGCATAGGTATCTTGTTTTAGGTGTTGGGTTCTAGAGAAACTTTTTCTGCTCACTCGATCTAGTAGGTATCTCTAGATCTTGAGGGATTTAAATGTGTATCTATGCCCCTTTTGAAACTATCAATTTATGATTCAAAGTGTGTAGAGATCTTCAGGTGATTCAACCCTTGGGCAAACCCAAAGTAGATAGACTTTGAGGTGACCACACCTTGTTTGGCTTCTCGACTTATCTAACGATTTATGGCATAGGGTTTTGACCGGTATGTCAAATAAAAAATTTATTTATCTATCCCATTCTCAAAAATCTACTTGGGCTATAAAAGATTTATTTGCTAATTAGTAATTACAGCTTGTATTTTATTGTAGAGAGTGTAAATAATTTGTGAATATAACCTTACTAACCCTTGTATTTTATTTTTCCTTTTGTAAATAGTTATTTGGGGTTTTTATTTTAGATTTTGTTAGATCTCGTGGATTGGCTCTATTTATCCTACTTGTAGGTGTTGAAGAATGTAACTAGTGTCAGTCTTCATAATTGTATTTGAGTCATGATGTAATGTAGTTATCAAAACAAAGAAAAAGAAATTTTATTATAAAAAAAATTGACTTATTAAAGCATGGGTTTCATGCTTGGGTCAACGGTTAATAGGTCAAATCCTCCATTGCAGGCTTCTAGGGTTTGTGTCAAGAGTCCTTGTCCTTGTCATTATGTAAAAGACACTTCTTGGGCTTCATCTATCAAGAAAGAAATTTATTTTTGTGTAAATTAGGTCTTCTAGGCCTCCTTCACCAAGTTGGCCTCAAGAAGGACAAGTCAGCTTCATCAAGGGAATCCGACCTCACAAATTCACTATATAAAGGCAGCAACTCGACTTCATTTGGAACACACTCACTCAAGTTCGATTTGCAGTAGTTGGAAGCAATGAAAGGGTGTGAAATTCAAGGAAGGAGGAAAATCTAGCGAAGGAGAAGGAAGTCTTTATCATGCAAAAAGAAGTCGAATTTTTCTCTCTTTGTCTCACACGTGTGAAGGAGTTGAAGCTACAAGGGGGCCGAAATTCTAGATTGTTGTTGAGTTGAAGCTGCTAGACAAGAGGAGACTACTGAAGTTTGCAGAATCATCTTGGAAGGTTGACTTGGTGGAGGAAGGAGGTATTTTGGCCTGGTCTAAGGTCTTGGTCTATCTCAATTTTATTAGTGAAAGAGTTTCACTAGGTTTTTCCCTAGAGAGGGGTTTTAGCCTGGCTGAGTGCCTACATCCGGTGTCGTTGATCTTCGTGTTTTGATTTGATGATTGCTTGATGAAAAGAACATAAAGAAAGTTAATAAGAATACAAGGATATCACAAGTAATTATCAACATAGAAAAATCTTTTTGTCTTTCTGATTTTCTAACATGGTATTAGAGCTAAGGTGAAGAAGGGGAAAAAAGGCAGCTTGAAGATCTATTGAAAGGGTCAAAGGAAAGGATCATATAAGAAGATGAAAGTCTATATCAAGAAAGGAAGACATGACAATGAATTCTGAAAATAAGCTAGAAGAGGCCTCCAACTATAGGGCATGGAAAAAGAGAATGGATATTATTCTTGCTAAGCATAAAATTTTGGAGTAAAGGATAATCTAATCCCATACATATTCAATATAGATTCTACACAAGGCTTTGGTGAAGAATGGGACCACACAAGGCCAAGTGGACCCAGCCCAGGTTAGGGGGTGGATTTTGGAAACCAATGATGTTCTTAACCTGGTAAAGGTGAGGGGAAAGGATCAAACAAGAATGTTCTCCCAAAGATGTCAAATTGATCCTATTAGTTTCAAGCCTTGGGAACACCTAGGCGAAACTTGATCCTAGAGCTAGGGCTTGGGGTATCTGGAGATTCCACTGTCAAAATTGCCTCAAGTTTGGAGGAGAGCAAGGGGACCCACCAGCGCAGTTGTATCTAGGAGATCGAAGTTTTCTTGCGGCCTGTTTCTTGGAAAATTGATGCCCTAGGTGTCCTAATGGGGATAGACCTAGGAGAAAAGGGGAAAAGGGTCAAAAGAGGCTTAAATGGTCACCCTTTTTAAGGGACTAGTGCCTAATTCACTTGGGGATATGGAGTCAAAGATAATAATGAAGAAGGATTTAGTTTCTCATTCAAGGAGGCTCCAAAAGTCAACTTTGTCCAATGTTAGAGGAAAGACAAAAAAAGTCACTTTCAAGCATTTATACTTCATACAAATGGTGCAAGCTTATCAAGATAACACGATCTCTAGAACATTTCATTCATCTAACAATGGCCCATACAAAGAATAAGCTAAATAGACACATAATTCCACATTTCGTACATGTAGCAATTAGCCCTAATCATAGTGAAATTCAAATGTATGCAGCAACAAGAAAATAGCATTAAATTTGTACTTACAATGTTAGAGAGTATATCCAACCAGCATCACATTTGTAAATAAGAAGCTCTAAGATAGAAATAGCCCAAATCTATACATCAAAATTCATCCGTCATCCAAAATAATCCTCCAAGGAAAAAGTGTGAAATTCTCTAAAGATAAAGAAATCCCGAGTGAAGTGACGATAAAAATGAATCTAACTAACTCCTATTTATACACTAATTAGGAGTTCGATTTAGCTAATGAGCCTACATTAGCCCCTAAAAATAAAATAATGTGCAAATGACCTAATTTTGGTGACAAACCCACCAAACTAGCTCACAAATGAAAAGATAAGCCTCTTAAGAGGGCAAATAATAATCTATGCATGTCGTAGGGCCCTCTAAGAGGCCTAATGAGGTCCATGGGTGCCACAATGAAGAATAGGACCCTCAAAAGCAATGGACAAGGGGTTGGCCCCTTATAATAACCTGTGGTGCTCCTAATGACTGCGGGGGTACACAAGTGTCCTCATGGGTCTCCAAACAAATCGAAGATGCCTATAGGTCACCCTCAAGGGCCAGGATGACAATGTAGGAGATGCCACATCATCGTAGAAGTCCTGGATCATCTGTCAAGTGTATGGTGTAGATCTGGGGCCAGTTGGGCATGATGGATCAGGTGTATCCTCCTCGTCCAATGAGTCAACCACGAACAATCCCTGAATGGCTATGGGGATCCATGAAGTGAAATTTGCTAATGTGGAGGCCCATGGCTCTCAACACTCACCCTATATGTGCCAATGTAGCCCTCTAGAGGATTAGGACCCTATGTAGGGAGACCAAACCCCAAATGGAAACCATCTGCAATCCTGCATAAGATCCGATGCATCCCCTAGGCTTTCAGTACAACAATTAATTGGAGAAATCAAGCAAATGAGCTTACCTAATCATGGACAATAGGTGGGGACTTTATAATGGCTTGCCCTTCCATAATAGGCTTCAAGATGTGCCAATGTGCCCTAAACTCCTAATGGGGTTAACCAAGCACCCTATTAGGTGGTTTCTGCTTCTAAAGGGCATAATATAGTCAAGGTACATCCATCAAAAGGTGGTGGCATGTGGCAGATAGGTGAATGAGGTAGGGAATGAGAGGGTGAAGCCCTGGGTCGCACGCTGAGGCATAGGGGTAGTTATTAAGAGGGAAGCCCACACTTTGGTTTATAAGGTGTAGGAGGGAGTTGTTATAGCATTTTTTGGTTTTGATAAGGTAGAATAAAATAATAAATATTTAGAAAAAATGTTAAGTTAGGATATGGACATAACAATAGTGAATAAAATGTTTTTAAAAATATCTTGATGATAATGTCCATATCAAAGAAAATGTTAGGTTAGATGTCCTAAAAAATAAAAACAAAAAGAAAATGTTAGGTTAGAAAGAAAAGAAAACAAATAAACTCTGAAAGTGAGCAAGTCTAAATGCCACTACTATTGTTTCTGCAAAATAATGGTTGTGTGCAGCTTGTTATAAATGCCACAACCCATGACAACCAAACTGTTTAATCTTGACTACTTCATGCTTTAAATTTGATTTTATAGTTAGAGAATAAAGATCTAGCCAAACTGTTTAATCTTGGCAAATCAGTAGTTAAGTAGAGAATAATAAGGTGCTCATCAGTTTAATCTGAGCCCTTGGATGTTATAAGGTTAGAATTAGATAATTTGCTTTTGTAAAATAAAAAGAAAGGAAAAGGGTTTGCTAGCTTAAATGCACCCATTAAGTGAAGAAAAAATGATAGAATAAGCAAAAGGTAAGTAGAAGAAAAGTTGCAGAAGTTTGATAATTGATTGGACAAAATGTACATTTATCATGTTTTACCATATGTTTCTATGTCCATGATACAATTACACAAGTAAATGAAGGTCTACAAGATAAATTAATTAACTTCCCTTATCCTCATTCATTCCTATATTTACTAATTTCCCCTTCCCACCTTCATATAGTTCATATTCATTCATTTTCCATAAAAACCCTTTTTCCTAAGGTCAAAATCCTTTTGCCTAGGAAAAGCGAAAATCCCATGTTAAATCCCCTTTTACCCAAAAAACCCACAAAATTATGTTTAGCCTAAGTATTGATGTATATATGCGAAAAGCAAATAACCCATGAAAAGCATTATACTTAGTGCATTTCCCCTTTCCGCTCATATTTCATATTAACACTAACCTATAGTATTAAACCCCTAAAAAGTTCCATTTCCCGTATATATTAACTCCCTTATTAAAATATCCTGAAACCTTTAGTTTTATTATAAAACTATGTACTAAATAAAACATCGCATATCGCGAATCACAATCCTTTCAACATGAATACACTCTCCTCCGCATTGCGATATGCGATGCACGATCGACCCGGATCCAACCGAAATATATATCATAATACATTACCCATATCGCATCCACCTCCATCGCAAGGCTCGGCTAAAAGCATTACCCTCCGCTATTGCGATCTCCAATTGCGATGAGAACCCGGACACGACGCAATATCATTCATGCTTTATTTCCATATCGCGTCCGGCCCCTATTGCATTCCTTTGCGATGGGCCTTCCTTCGCTAAACCCCGATTGCAATATGCAATGAACCCGAACCCGATATCATTTATCCGCCCGAATTCATACTTTTTCAAGTCCGCCATACCGTGTCTTGCGAAGAATTTCTTTGTTAAAAGGTTTTTATGATTTAAACGAAGAAATAGCCTAAACCTCCATTTAACCGCTAATCTCAATTTTAACCCATAATAAAGCCATTGCCGTCATAATTAATCATTGGGCCCCTCCATTGCTCTTTCCTCTTACCTCTACGGTGCTCTTTCGTTTCACCACCGTTCGATCAAATCCATTCAAATCCAATGGCCCTCGACAATTTCGGGTTGGCTCTCTATACGAGCATTACCCACCTGAAAAGCAGTATTCCACTGACCTCCCTTGCTATGTGTCAAGCTCAGATCATATCGGGGGACCCCTCCCAAAACCGCCCGCGCCCCATAAAATGATGCGATGAAAACCAAAACCACCTCCCGCATAACAACAAAACGGCCACTGTTCACTTTGTGCCATAATTCGTAAAGTAGACTGTTTTTCCATTTAAACCAAAAAATCACCATTTTGCTTTGCTTCCCCTGTTTTCACAGTAAACCCTCCATAAGCCTCTGCGACCAATAAAGCCATTATTTTACCTTCCGATATGCTCTGGACTCCTTCCAATATCCTCCTGAGCTCAATAAAGCCATTAATGTCCTCCTCTGTCGCCAGTTTTCTTAACAATTTCTGTGTTTTGCAAGTAAAAACTTTTGTTCCAGGCTTACAAAGAAAAAATCTTGCATACAGTTTGAAGACAAATATGAAGATCATATCAAATTACTTTACCATGTGACATAAAATCTAAAAGGATTTACTGTTGAAAAACACAGTAAAAAACTGAAATGCACAGTAAAGGTAAAAGAACACAGTAAAGGCTACTCAGCAGGTCAAAGGATATTCACAGAGTTTAAAGAGTATCAGATGAAAGATCAAATGAAGGAATCAACCAGCGTAAAGGATACAAACAATCAAGCAGCTTAAAGGGGCAAAATATCAAACAACAAAGCCAGCACAACTTGAATAAAAGGGACAGCAAGAAGCAGTTCAATAGCTGTGCCTATCTTCTTGCATGAAGATCTTTCCTTTCCTAGAATAAATCTTAATCAATTTTAGGATATTTCCTTAGTTTCATTATTGTATAAATAACTCTCTTCTCGAGTTATTATGGGTTCGAAGTTCAAGGTTCATAGTTCATTGCTTGTTAAGTTGTTACTTTTTATTCTACTTTGAACCTGTTTGCACCTTTGAAGGAAGCTTTTGTAGACACTTGATGTACTCAGTCTTTCTGGAACCTTAATACAAAGCAGAGGACTCTGAATTTAATTTTACATAGTTTGTGTTATCCTGTAAGTTTTTCCAGTTATCAATCATTATGTTTTTCTTCATATGCTTATGACTTATAAAGATATCTAGGTAGGAATAATTGTGTCTCAATTTAATCCTATAAGCTCCTGAAGTGATCATCTATTAAGAGAATGGATTAATGAACTGTCTGTTTAACTAATCCCCTCTAATCAATAAATCATTAGCATCTTTTGTAAGCTTATGTATACTGCCTTGAATCTTTGGAACGTAGTTCAAAGGGTTTTCACACTTATGATTGTTCTGTTTTACAGTCTGGAAACTGTGATAATCATATTATTTTTTGTCTTCTTCTCACCACTATTTTTGATCTATATCACTGTGTAAAGCTTTATAGCAACCCTTTGCTGAGATATTAATATTATCCAAAGTATTAAGTATTTCAATTCTACATCTGTCTTCATTCATTGGTCTTCCAAAAACTAAAACCAAAAACCCCAAAACAATTATTTTAGATGCTCTGGCATTGGTAGCTGACTTATTACTATCTCAGAGGTACAACAGGAGCAATCTTGGTACATGAGGTGCCTCGACCTTGATTTTTCCACCCTTCCTTATATGTCTTTTGCCTTTTTATGATTTTCTTTGTTTAACTGCTCGAGGCTCAAGGGGTTAGAGCATGATGTATAAGATATAGCAGCGAATTCCACCCTTTAAAGTAGAGCGATTCATCGCCCTCCAAGGGTTGGGACAATCATGGGTTCTTAATACTTATGATGAGGAAGGTTCATAGAACCTTTGGAACCAAGGTGATGGCCATGATGATGGGGTAGAGCTTCATGTAATGGCTTTCGCCCACATGCTAAATGTTTTTGTCCCGACCATATTTTGCATTTTGTGGTACTTTTCATGTTGAATGTGGCCATATATGCTTTTAACTTTCTTTTAGCTGCATCAACCTCCGGGCTTCATTCCATGCCATGACCCAAGGTGTGGGCAAGGGGAAGAGGTGAGCTGACCCTATGTGGACCCAGGTGGGAGAAGTGATGGATGGGGTAATAATGAATGGAAAGGGGGTAATATAAGTGGATAAGTGTTAATTTTAGGTATGTTCTATGCTTAAAGCAATTTATTTCAATTTTCACAGTTAGCTCAATATCTTTTCCAGATTAGCAATCACATCAGCATTAAAGTAAACTAAAAATAGAACATAAACATAAATCGTAGAAGACAAGCCAAGACAAGAGGACACAAGATGTGGTGCTAGCCAGGGACAAACCCCAATGTGGGGAAACCCTTGATCAATTCTTCTTATATGTTCTTCAATAGTTCAGTAGAGAGAGAGAGAGAGAGATAGTACGTTTACAACAAAAGTCAACACTTTGACTTATCTAGATAAGAGCAAAGATCATCTCTAAGAAGATGATACATGAGATCAGTTGAAGACATGTTGCTTCAACTGATTCTCCAAGGTGACTCCTTCACCTATCGTTGTGCTGCATTTTGTCATCATGCTGCACCTCACCGTGTTGCACCATGCTGAACCCATAATCACTATGTTGCATCTCATCACGCTTCATTAATCATGACTATACCCATCACAATACTGCATTATGTGCCATTGCTACACCATGTTGTCATACTGACTTATGCTCTAGTTGCACCTTGCTTGCTTGTTGTCCCTAGCATGCTTGTTGTCCCTTGCTTGCTTGTTGTCCTAGCATGCTTGTTGTTGCATGCTAGCTGTCCCTTGCATGCTAGATGTGACATTGCATGCTTGGTGTATATGCTGCTAAGTACCATACAACTATCCCAATGTTAGTTAGTTGTCCCTTGCATGTTGCTCTCCTTCGGAAACAGATGCTCCAACAATTCCCGGCTGTTCCCAGCAGTTTTGGCAGTTCCCGCCAGTTCCGGCGATTCCGACTGTTCCCAGCAATTCCGGCAGTTCCCAACAGTTCTGGCTATTCCCAGCAGTTACAGCTATTCCCAATAGTGCCAGCTATTCCCAATAGTGCCAGCTATTCCCGGCAGTTCCGGCTATTCCCGACAATTCCGACAGTTCCCGACTATTCCCAGCAGTTCCGACTATTCGCGACAGTTTCGGCTTTTCCCGGCAGTTCCGACAGTTCCCGGCAGTTCTGTCAATTCCGGCTATTCCCGACAGTTCCGACTATTCCCGGCAATTCCGACAATTCCCGACAGTTCCAACAGTTCCGGCTTTTCCGGCAGTTTCGGCTTCTGCCCTCTAGATTAGGGCAGCGTGATCCCATAGGATCTCTCCTCCTACTAAAACCCAAAGACAAGTAGAGAGGAAGAGATCTCAAGTGTGTTGAAAATGACTTGAAGGCCACCTCTATTTATACTAAAACGTTGAGCACAAGTGGGGTTTATTTGGTTGTTGGCCGACCTTGACGAATTGTCCCATAACACAAATAAATTCATATCTCCATGAATACTTATCGAAATCGGATGATCTTTAGATCAATCCTACACCTCTCGATGAGAGGTATCCAAAAAAAATATCAACTTCCATTAATAAGATGACCCGCATCAAGTTTGGCCCTAGTTGCCAATTTTAACAATAAGGGAGCGGGACCACGCAACCAAAATCAAGGTTTCCCATGAAATACCATCCTTCAAATCAAGTGGTCAGTAAAAGAGATCCCACGAGACTAGAATCCAAGGTGAAGTCCTAAAAGGGGTCTAGGGCACAAAAGCACAAACCTAGCCCATTCTTTCTGTCGAATCCCCCCAATAATCTATACCCAGAAGTGTCCATGATAAGCAAACTACAAAACTCAATTTCAAAATGACAAGGCATACCTTCAGCTTCAAGAGGCCCACCTTCAAACATACGATCATGGCAGATCGGTGAGGGACCACATGGTTGGCTCAGATGGCGGAGAAATGGCATAGTGAGCTAGCTGATCGCTGCAAGGGGCTGCTCGTTGCTCGCTGAGGACCATCTTGGAGAAAAATTCTCCTAGGGATATTACCCACAAAATGGTGGGTAACAGATCCAATATTTTTTAGAACTTTTTGGATTGTTCAAGTTCTAGGTATCCCTCAAAAGGACTGGATTAGGAGAGAGCCTTCACCATTTTACCAAAAGATAAGTATATTGTTCTTTGTTTCATTTTTCATGTTTGGTTTCCTCCTCACATCAAGATTTATTTGTATTGTATACTAATAACCTTTTCTTTATATTTTCCTTGGTAGGAAAGCTTGTAGAATACAAAAAGTTTATGGAGGAAACTTCAAAGGAAAGACTTGAATCATGAAAGAAAGTTTTGTTGCAAAGAAAGCCCTTCAAGAATTGATATCCTACAAGGTTCGTTAAAGAACAAGTAAAGTTATGTTTTAGATTACAAGTTTTGTTGCAAAAGGTTTGATCATTCTTACTTAAAATTTGCTTTATATTACTAACATCTTTATGTCTATGGTTTTGAATCATAAAGGTTCTTGTTAGGGTGATTACTCATTAGACTAAATCTACCCTCGTTATACTATCTCTTGTCATTTGATCATTCTTATGAAGCCCTAACCTTTAGGGTTCACTATAAAGCCCTAACCTCTTGATGCTAAGGGTATGTCAATGTTGATTATGAAACCCTAATCTTCTTAGGGTTTGATAATAAATTCTAAAACATATAATGAAATCCTATTCTTTTGAAGTTTAGGGTTTTGATAATATAGTGGTAAAAAACCATAGTCCTTTAGGGTTGTTTACTGTTAATGTCTACGTTATATAATGAAACCCTAGATTTTTAGGGTTTGGTGAACTAGGGTTTATGAACAAAACCCTTGCAATAGTTATAGTAAGATCCTAGAAATTTTCTACGATCTAAATCCTAGCCTGGGCAAAATTGTTGTATATCTAACTTCGATGTATTGATGTTTATCTTGGATTTATCTAATAGATGTTTTGATGAGATACTAGTGAAACCCTAGATATGTATATGTAAGTATGCTATCTTGATTATTGATGAAATCTAGGGTATATAACGAAACCCTAGTAGAGATTGACATTGTAGGGAATGATGATGAAACCCTAGAAGCATATTGTTTTTTTATCATTAATATGATTTAGTTTTTATGATAAATTCTAGGGTTTGCAACAAACCCTAGTAGAATTTGACATGTATGATGTATGTCTAAGAGCATATTGCTAAAATCTTAGATGTATAGTACAATGATTAGATTGATATCTTGATTGAATCGTTGATATCTAAGGCTTTGTCTCAAAAAATAGAGTCCAAGGTTTGTGACAAAACCCTAGCAAGTTGTTAAAGTCTAGAATATAAAAGATGTGACCCTTGCTAAATATAACCTAACTAGGTTTAGGTATTTGATGTCAAAAGCTTGACTTTTTTGATGCTTCCATTGTAATGACATGATTTTGATATAGTTGACTTCATGCTTTTGTATATTTGTATTTGATTGTACTTGTTATTAAAGTTTTGCAGGTACATAATCTTTAAGATGTTGAAGATGTTCATAATTGAAGATGATAAGAATGACCTTGATGCCATGAGAAAGAATGAAGCCTTGAAAGATTGAAGTCTCTCCAATGTTGTAAAAGCATGAAGTTGTTGATTTGAGAGGGAACTTGGATAGAAGAAAAGGTATATCTCCCCAGTTAAGAGGGAGTACATATTATGACAGTCATAGTAAATACTTTGAAGAAAGAATGAAGTCGATGAATGAATATTGATGGATTTGCAAACAAAGACTTGAGAAGTACTGAGGTTGTATTTGGTGCTACTAAAGAAATGAAAGAAGAAAGCTTCCAACAAGTTGTAACTTGATGATGATATAAGTAGGATCATAATGATTGAGGACCCCAAAGGTTTGTGTTTACTGGCATATATACTTGAAGGTTTATCACTAATTGGGGTTGAGATTGTGCAGGATCTCTCCATAAAAAGATTGAACGTTTGAAGCATGCTTGGAGTGGTGGATGTATATTTGATTTAGTTGATAAGGAGAGATGAAGCATCTTGTGGCAACAAGATGCTTGGGTGGACATTTGGCCAGCCTATGTGTTGATATCTAGTAAGGAGTTGGCGTTGGTCATGGAGCTTCGACCTTAGATACGCACCTAGATCCCTGGGTTGGTGTTAGAGCTTAAAATCCTGATGGTACCTAGAGTGGCCAAAGCTTGAGTACACCTTAAGCCCACCCGATTAGAGTACCCTGGTCAAGTATCTAATCTGTAGCACTACATGTTGTGATTTTTCATAGAGCATATCGTTTTGAGATCTTCCATGTACCTCTATACATGTAATTATGAATACCTCCCTAATTAAGAAGGAATGTTGAAGAATGTAACTAGTGTCGGTCTTCATAATTGTATGAGTCATGATGTAATGTACTTATCAAAAGAAAAAAAAAAAAAATAAAATAAATAAAATAAAATAAAAATAGAAATAAAAAATTTAAAATATATATATATATATATATATATATATATATTATAAAAGAAAATTACTTAATAAAGCATGGTTTTCATGCTTGGGTCAATGGTTAATAGGTCAAAGCCTCCATTGTAGGCTTCTAGGGTTTGTGTGAAGAGTCCTTGTCCGTATCATTATGTAAAAGGCCCTTCTTGGGCTTCATCTATCAAGGAAAAAATTATTTTTGTGTAAATTAGGTCTTCTAGGCCTCCTCCACCAAATCGGTCTCATCAAGGGAATTCGACCTCACAAATTCACTATATAAAGGCAGCAACTCGGCCTCATTTCGAACACACTCACTCAAGTTCGATCTGCAGTAATTGGAAGCAATAAAAGGGTGTGAAATTCAAGGAAGGAGGAGGAAAACCTAGAGAAGGAGAAGGAAGTCTTTATTAAGCAAAAAGAAATCAAATTTTTCTCTCTTTGTCTCACACGTGCGAAGGAGCTAAAGCTGCAGGAGGGCCGAAATTCTAGAATACCTGGGCCGAAATTTAGGACTATCGTTCTAAAGTTGATAGACAAGAGGAGACTACTGAAGTTTGTAGAATCATCTTGGAAGGCTAACTTGGTAGAGGAAGGAGGTCTTTTGGTCTGGTCTAAGGTCTTGGTCTATCTCAATTTGATTAGTGGAAGAGTTTGACTGGGTTTTCCCCTAGAGAGGGGTTTTAGCCCTGGCTGAGTGCCTACATCTGGTGTCGTTGATCTTCATGTTTTGATTTGATGATTGCTTGATGAAAAGAAGATAAAAGAACATAAAGAAAATTAATAAGAATACAAGAATATCGCAAGTAATTGTCAACATAAGAAAATCTTTTTGCCTTTATGAATTTCTAACAGCAGGTGTCATAGCTTGAAGATTCAAGAACAAATCTGAAGTTAGTGGGTTTAAGCCCTCACCTAGCCTAGACAGCTAAGTTTTGGGCACACATTCATCCTTGGAGGAGCCATCTAGCCAAAGGAAGGAGCGCATTCAAGTTTAAAGGGTGGATCTAGGGTCTAGAAGCCCTAATCTACCAAACCCATATCTCCAAATTGCAACGCCTAGCCTCTTTGTGGGAGCCACTAGCCCTAGAGGGCTTATTTACTGCATGAACTGGGGTTTTCACAAGTATTTCTTATCTAAAGGAGTGGTAAGTGATTTTTGGTGGCTAGAATAATTTTTTGTGGATCATAACTTACTCATTTGCTTGATCAAGGGCAGCTGCTCAAGGTTCTTGAAGCATGGGTTTCATGCTCAAGGTTATTTTATTTATAGGTCAAGCACCTATTGAGTCAACAAGTCAATTGAGTCATTGTCATGTATGGAAGACCCTCTTGGGCATCATGTATCAAGTCAAAGAAACGTATTGTAAAGTCAAAGTGTCATAAGAATTCCTCCAAGACAAGTCAACCTTCAAGAAGAGATGCCGGCCTACAAGAAGGGACAAGTTGGCCTCAAGATAGGGCCATTTGGCCACCAAGAGAAGACTATAAATTAGAAGCACCCGGCCTCATTTATGATCATCAATCAAGCTCAAAACAAGTTCGATCAAGGGAAAAAGAAGCCTTCTAGCTAGCGAAAAAGGAGAGCAACTTGAGAATAAGAAAGACCGAAATTTTTGACTGTCTCTAGGCATTATTCCTCACACGTGCGAAAGAGTTAGGGCATCAACCATTGCAGCAAAGATCGAAATATTGCAGGAGACCGAAATCAGATAAAAGAAGGATCATCTTCCAAGCCGAATTGTTGGAGAAGAAGCTACTGCCCAAGCGAAGGAGAAAAAGGAAGAAAATCACCATTTTATCTCACACGCGTAACCTAGGGTTTTTGCAGTATAAGCCAAAATTGCAGTCCTGAAGCAGCATGCCGAAAATCTGAGGAAGGGTCGAAATTTGAAGTTGTGGAGCAGGTTTGACTGGCGTTGACATTGTGGAAGAGAAGCTCATCAAAGGAAGGTTTGACTTGGTCTTGGAGGAATCTTTGACAAGGGTCTTAGCTCTTGGAATTCATCATTTGAAGTTCTATAGAAAAGAAAAGTTATTGTGGGTTTTCCTCTCAAAAGGAGATGTTTCAGCCCTGGCTTACAGCCTACATTCTGTGTCATCTTGTCTTATTGATCTTTATTGTTTGGTAGCTGCTTGATGATAGAAAACACAATAATAATCGAGTTGAAGAAGAAGCTAATCAAATTAATTAAAAAGACATCACAAGCAGTTATCAAAGAAAGTGAAATCACCTATTTAGCTGCCCCTAGATTTCTCAACAATATGTGCATCTGATAACAAGATATGAAAAAGCCACAACACTCCATACACAACCTACCCAGCAGGGTCAATGGATCAAATACCTCATGCTATATGACGGGGGTGATAGGGGTCACAAGTAATGAGGAGATATTCCAAGGACTAGGATCAGCAAGAAGAATATGATGCAGAAAATGGGAAAAAAAAAAATGAAATTGAAATTATTAATGTCCACTAAAGACAAAATAAATCAAAGGAGCTAGTGACTAAAACTAGGGGCGCATAATGATGAAATGAACTGAAAAATGAGTACAGGAGCATCATGAAATGAAATGACACAGATAAGTATACAAATATGTTATCCCAAGGAAAACCCTGTAAAGTGAAGGAAAACCAGTGAAGAAACATGGCATTTTATACATATGTTCTGTATTATATAAGATGTATTTCCTGAAAAAAAAAATGGTCAAATAGAATACAATTCTATATTTAGCAAAGGTGGTCAAATTCTATGATAGTTTATTTTATAGAGAAAGGAAAAAAGCTTGTTTGTATATATGACAGCTACAACGTTGAATGTACTATATGCCTATCACCCTCCATCCAAAAACCTATGAGGATACTGGGTCCTGAAAAATACGTAACCAAGACTTCTTTGCAAAATGGAAAATTTGGTACAAGCCCATCCAGAAATTAACATAGTACAAATTCCATTATCTAGTGAAAGTCAAATGCATTTCAATGAAACAGAAAGTGCCAGATATTTAAGGAAAGAAACAAATAACAGAAATTTCTTCAAATGCACCACGGTTGAGTCTACTTTTGTTGAATGCTTGCACTATATATCCAAATGATGAACCAAAACCAGAAACACCAAAAATGACATCACGTGAATTTTATGCAGATCAATGACTATCAAACTTTACAGTAAGACGAAATAGTTGCACAAGTACTTAATTACACATAAGGTTCCCCACAGTGCACATGCATCATTTTGTTATAGGTGAGAACTTACCAGCCCTTGATTATGTAGCTCCCAGCCACCAACATCTTCACGATATCCTGATACAAGAGGAATCTTGCTGCCAAATGTTGACCCTTTTTTTCCCAACTTTAAAGTGTGTCCTCCTTCATCAGCCATATAAAAGAAAAGATGGAATATTTTCAACGAGTTATCATGTGGATACCTGTACAGAAGAGAAAGTTGTGAAAATTGAAGTGGCAAAGCTTTAATCTCTCTCTCCAAAAACATTGTTTAATTATGTTCTACAGAAAAATCCCAATTCATCTAAGGATACTTTTGTCAATTCTCTCTTCACTTACTGATACAATCTATTTATGAGATCTTGCAAACTGTATAAATCTGATCATAACATAAGTGGTTTATTTATGTTATGTTGAAAACTGTATAAATCTGATCATAACATAAAAGGCTCCTTATTAAAGAAGTCCATGGCATTGAAAGACATTACAAGGATGACTCAGAAGAACAAGATCTGGGCCAGAAATTAATATATCAGACTTGTCCGTGCATATATTGGAGTTATGATCATACACATGAATGCTAATCTCCGATCTTCATATTATGTAGAAAAATATATTAAACCCTTTGTTATTTGGAACTTCACAATGAAGGCTCAGTGAATGTTAAGCCCAACTTCAAAAAGATTTTTTTCAAACCTATTTTAGAACATTGACAAGAAGAAAATTCTAACTGGCTACTGTTGGACACCTAATCCTCAATGGGTTAGTGTGGAAGCCGAATGGACAAAAGGAGTCCAAGAGACCTTGGGATGTGAAACCCAACGGTCACATAATGTACTATAAATGTATATCATTTGTCAATAAAAATTGTACTCTCCTGATTATCTTTCATATTGTCCTTGCTGTCCATGTGTGTTTAACATGGTATCAGAGCGGGCGATTGCTGGTCCTGCTCCAATTTGAGCCACTTGTTTTGTGGTCTCTATATATATGTCAGTTCTACGTTACCTGACCTCTGACTCTGCCTTATTCCCCTCAGACCTGAAATAACCTACCTTTGCCAACACTGCACATCTGTCCATACTGTCATTTCCTGTGTTAGCGCTGAGTTTGTGCACGATGTTCAATGTGTGCTGCATAAAACTTCAATTGAATTTAATTTAAGATAACACGCTGTTTGGTTGCGTTGTGAGAATTGGATAACACATTGGAAGTGCAGCTATGTGACGGAATGCTGAGAGAAGCAGCTGCGTTGAAATCGAATCTGATTCAGATATTGAAGAAAATCGGAATTGGAAAAACGAAAGAATGGAAGTTATACAAATCGATGTGTTAATATCGACCTGTCGTTGAATGAAAGCGCAGTGGAATTGAATGGTTCGATTGCTGGTGAAGTCCAGAATTTGAAGGCGGTCCAGAGATTGATATATTGCCGAAATTCGAACAGGTTGGGATAAATGAAATGAAAACTGAGTAATGTGTTTAAAGTTAATTAGCAAACATGTGGGACTGATGTTATATTGAAGCTTAAAATTTAAAGTTGGATTCTGGTTTTGAATCACATGTTTTAAATGCTTCCGCATGCAAATGTTAAAGTGTGAATTTGCCAGCGAATGAGGTTTTGGATTTGGCATTTGCTGAGCATGCATTATGTGCGTGAGTTATTTTTCAAGACCGTTGAAATCGTCGGTTGAGTAGCTGGACGGGTGTCTTGAGGAAGGTGAAACGGAACCCACTCATTTTTGCTGCTGCCTGAGTTATCTCCTACCCGAGTTGTTTGCTTTGTGGAGTTACTGTTTGCTCTCTCTATAGTTCTGTCTGCCACACCTGCGCTGCCCTGACATATTCTATTTAGGATTTTTTGCATACGCTCAGACTTTAAAAAAAAAACCGTTTCATATTCTCTGCAAACTCATCTCTGTCCATAGCGCGCTGCCTTTCCAGCGCTACCTCTGCTGCAAACTCACTATTGAAACATTGAATGATGGCCTGACATGTTGCACAATACCCTGCTGGATATAAACCGGAGACCTTCTGTGTAATGGTGTGGCTGCTCTGCACAGTGGAAACGTGGTGACAGCGGACACGGAAAGGACAGTAACGCACTCTGTTACTCGGTTGATGGCGAGTTTAACATTCGAGGATGGACAGCATCAGTGTTGAAATTTCGAATGGTTGTTGAGTAACGTTTGCTGCTGGCTTACTATTCAAACAACAAATAACTTCAAACACTGTGGCATGGTATATTGAACTATGGTATAACGTTGTGGATTTATTTAATATTCCACGGCTCTCTTAGTATGCATATTAACGTTGTTTATATGGTATTAAACTGCCATTTTATTGAATGGCATTAAATTGCGTTGAATGGATTTTTTAACACAGCGTTCCTTGCTCATAATCGACTGGAGGTCTATATTATTGCTGCACATGGTCAGCAAGAGAAATGGTATTTGAAACGCTGACATGGTATTAACGCTGTTGAATGGTCCAGAGTATATATGGTATTGAACTGTGCGGTTGAAATGGTATTTGAACTGCGGCTTTATTGAGTGATATACACCGCTTATGAACTGCATTTGAATCCGTTGAATGGTCCAGCGAATGGTCTAGCGTATATATATATATATATATATATATATATATATATATATATATATATATATATTGAATGGTATTTGAATGCGTTATTGAATGGTATTAACGTTGTTTAACGTTGTTGAATGATGCGTATATATGGAATATGACCTGTTGTACGCTATATATGAACTTGTTGAAATCTTGTGCATTGAGGGTGGTATATTGGCTCGACGTTGAACAATTTAGAACTGTGCGTTGAATGTATGATGTGTTGGTTGTATGTTCAACTAAATGCCATGTATAAATACCTACTATTATGCGTTGAATGAAAACTTCTTGTTGTGCAAGTTGTAGTGAGTTCAACTCCTGATTGCGTTAGTCCCTTGCAGACTGACAATGTCGAAATTCCACAGTCACACAAGGGAAAGAGCTTGAGCCTTGAATGGCGCTCGGGCTTTGCTTTCTTTGCATCAAAATCAAGAGTATATTTGAAGGTTGCGCTGGAAGATGGAATTTTTGAAATTCTGCTGAGAACCGTGGTGAAACTGCCGTGAATAACGTGGAATGCTACCTAGATTGAACGTTGTGAAGACCGTGGTGAACGTTGCCTAAATTTAATGTTGTGAAGACTGTGGTGAACGCTACGAGATAACATTGATGTCATTAAAACAACGTTGTTCCATTTGATCAGTTCATTGATCCACTAAGCGCTGAACAAGAAACAATCAAGAGAAAATGGGCGTTGATGAGTAATAGTCTCAATAACGTCGCTATATTTTGAAGGAGTCAAAAACACTATTGGGCAGAAGTCTGGTTGGGAGATCCTTCACTGTGCATTCAAATCCTACTTTAATTTATGGTGATGTGCTAATTGATTTTCATGTAAAATGCATTAAAATAATTATGTTGTGCGTTCTCTTTTGGAGGTTGAGCGTTGGAGTCATTGATCATAATATATGTGCATCTATTGAATATTGTGCATACACATTCGATGCAATGAAATTATATGTAATATGGAATATAGTTAGTGCAGCGTTATGAGTTGTGATGGGTATGCGTTGATATTAAATGCCCATGACATGGTGTTCTGATAGCCATCATTTCTGAAGGAGTACTTGAAGGATCCAAGCAAGTTTGTAGTTGCTGCTGCCCCAATTGTGGCATTATCCATTATAGTTTTTGTCTACATATATATGCATTGATCCCCTGATTCATTTGCTGCACATTTATACAAAATATTGCTGTGCACTGTGAGTGGATATTACTTTTATGCATTAAGTAATAATTGTGATCAGCTTTTAAGGTGTAAATCTGACATTGAAGAAAAATGGCCAGAATCAGTGAAGTATTAGAGTTCATGAAAACTCTTATACAATCTATTGTTGATGACACATTACAAATCAGCAAAGGATCTCTCTCAGAAATTCAGACATGTCTACAAAATGCACAGGAAAAGATCGATTTTTTGCAGCTTGAATCTCAGCTACAACAAGAAGAATTACAGCGATGGAGTCATCATTCTGAACCTGTTTCTGTTCAGAAGATTGAAACAGACTCCCATAAACAGCGAGACAATAATGTTACAGTGCATTTAAATAAAGCAGCAATTGTACATGCAGATGCAGAAACTCAGTCTGCACTTCCCAAGCCCATCATCAGACCTTGGGAACAGCTTGTCCACAACAAGCACAGAACTGGTCTTGGATATGACAAGGACTTGTCCTTTCATATTCCAGACTACTCCAAGCCCATTCAGTTTCAGAGTGCGGGATTCATTCATGACAGTTCACCTCCAGCTGTTCCAGACTCTGCCTCTCTTCCACAGCAACAACAACAACAACAACAACAGATTGTGAAATGCCAACACTGTGACCGAGTTGGCCATTTGAAAGATCAATGTTTTGATCTTCATCCATGTAAGCACTGTCATAAAACCAGTCATTCTTCACACAGATGCTTCAGAAATAAACGTCCTGCAAGAACAAAGATTCATCTTGGATGGATCGCTTCTTGGCAATGGGCATCAACAGCCAAGAAGATATTCCAAACACATGTCAGAACTTGTTCCAGAGTATTAAACAGTCTTGCAGTTGAGTTTTCTCCATCATCTCACCTTGTATCTGACAGGGGGGGAAATGATGGTCATCTACAAGCTTCAAAGTCACATCAAGCGAACCTGAGCCACAACCTGCCACACCAGTTTCAGAGTCGTAGCCAGAAACAAAGATGCCCCTGAGCATGCCTTCAGTTGGCAATCTGGGACACTTCCTCTAGCAGAAGACTTTAGCTTCTTGCCGGTTTTGGAAGAATTCCAGGAACACAATTAAGAACACTTCCTCTAGCAGAAAACTCCAGCTTCTTTCCAGTTTTGGAAGAGTTCCAGGAATTGCATTAAGCATTCCAGAGTTGTTGGTCATCCTTAAACCATCACAGATTGAGACTTCCCTTTTCAGGTTGAAGTTTTACCTTTTATGCGGGGTGAGACCTCCCTTTTATGGTTGAAGGTTTCCCTCTTTAAAACAATAGGATCACTTCCTCTAGCAAAAAACTTCAGTTTCTTGCCAGTTTTGGAAGAGTTCCGGGAACTGCACTAAGCGTTCCAGTGTTGGTGGTCATCCTTAAACCACCGCCCTTTATACCAACATTTCAAAGAGCACATTCAGCCTAGTGCTGCCATGCATATTTGCACATTTTGTATTACAGCTCTCTTCTTGGACTCATACATAACCCTTCGGATTAAGGGGGGGAATGTTGGACACCTAATCCTCAATGGGTTAGTGTGGAAGCCGAATGGACAAAAGGAGTCCAAAAGACCTTGGGATGTGAAACCCGACGGTCACATAATGTACTATAAATGTATATCTCTTGTTAATAAAAATTGTACTCTCCTGATTATCTTTCATATTGTCCTTGCTGTCCATGTGTGTTTAACAGCTACAAAATTGCTAATGGCCAATAGGTATTAATTATCCCCTGATACATCAGTTGCCATTAGTACATCCTAATTGTGAAGAATACAACAAACTAATTGCTTATAGGGTCCAGGACTGTCACAGTAGCTGATATGTAGACGGATGGACAACAATTAGAAAAGCAGCAATCAGGTGAAATGATGGAGACTTCCATGGGGCAGCCATTTACTTGGTGATGATTAAAAATGGAAAAAAAAATTAAAAAATAAGTAATTCTCTTTTAGACACTTGGGTCATATCTTATGAGACTCAACCAGATTCAACGCCATATAGGAGTTTACTGAAAAATCCCCATGTTGAGTCAGAATTAAATTGCTAAAGTTGACTAAAATGCACACTTTCTGTTAGCAAATAAATTGAACAGGCACATAACGCAAATACAAACCATCAAAATTATAAGCAATCCACACAAAAGATGTCCCTGATACTAAGTTGTTCTTCATTAGTCACCACAAGAAGTGAAGACGCCCTCTAGATGAGATAAGATAATTTTTTCAATGTCCAATAGAAGAACAAGAAATAGGTCAATGGAACCAGAGAATACAACCAGTCATCAATTGTAGATCCCTAGGGGAATTTTTTTTGTCCTAGGGTTTCAATTCAATTTAGGGCTCTCAACAAAATAGCAATAAAAAATATGTATTAATACAATAACAGTTGTGTCTACACATAAGATTAGTAAACAAAGACATGTAAGACTGATGGCAGACAATTCCAACACACAACAGTATGTGCTGTCCAAATTCCAAAGCTGCTCACAGCCAATACTTCATCACGAACACAGTAATAGACATAAGTGATCCAATATCCAACAATTCTACCAAATTCTGTTAATAGCTAATTCTATCCTTCTGTAGAACCTGACAATGACTCAGCTTGAAAAGATCCTTGTAACAGTACATGAATAGATATCTGCTATGTAACAGACTGAACCTATCTCTTGGAAGAACCGAATCTGTTGTAGGCCGCAGGCCTAGAGGTGAGAGCTGAATCTCCTGCACCAAGAAGTCTCAATTTACTGCCTCAGAAAATCATCGAAATCACCCACAGGAACCCCTGAACTCTGCTTCAGGATGCCCAAGTTGTGAAAAAGGACTAATTCACACTCTTTTACAAGAGAAGTGTGTTAAATGTGTGACAATACAAAATGAAACAAGGGAACCTCTATTTATATGAGGCTTAACCACCATTATTTCCATTAATTTACAAGAAAATCCCTAATACAAGTCCTCTTAAGTGTTAAACAAGTGAGAGGTTACAAAACAACCTCATAATAGCTCAAAAACATAACAAATAATACCAAAATAACCCACACGTGTGGAAAAGAGGCTCCTCCACTATGACGTCATGCTCCACAAGTGCTCAAAATGCACAAGAAAATGACAAATAGGTCATGAGTGCTCCATACTCCAAGAAATAGCTCAAAGTCCAGGGGTATGCCTCCAAAACCATGACCTCGTAACCAAGGTGGCCTATGTCACCTTTCTAAGGGAAAAAGGAGTGACATGGCACCATCATTCTCAAGTGTTAGGGTCCATCAGTGATGTGCATGCCCTCCCCTATCATCTCAAGGATAACCATCATCATCCAGGCTCCAGAACAAGCAACACCCATCAAACAATGTCAAGGCCAACCTGGGGGTGTCCTGAGTCCATCTGGGCACATCATCAATAAATCGAACACCAAACCTTATTTGCTCAGCATTTCAACATCAGGGGGTACTCAGGTGAGTCAAGTACTATTTTGAATCAACTCATAGCCCAACACTTTGCTCTAGAGGGGCAACGTTACATCATCAAGGTCAGAATAGCTCTCTAGACTGGGTAAAACGACCTTTGGAACGTTGTTGAAGAGGATGAGAATCATCTCTCAAGAGGCCTCTATTGCTATGATAACACCACCTGACAAAACCTTACTCAAAATCAAGTGAAATCACCAATCATTAGGGACAATAACCATAAATGCATCATAGTGGACCATACCTAATGTTAGGTGCACAAGAATACTTCACACAAAGCTCACCTTTGAAAGTCTAACTAGATCAACTCCTATAAGCAAGTTACCCACTTATATTAGGGATAGTTAGGTCAACAACACTATTAGGTATTTCCAGCCCTCAAGGAAAAGTGACATGCCCTGGGCTAACCCACCAAACTATAGGTATGTGAAACTAATGGAGTGGCGAAGCGGGAAGGACTTCAGGGCAAGGTGCCATAGCCATGTGACCAGCTATTGGGGGTCCAACATCTTAAGTGTATAGATGTAAGAAGGGAGAAATCATGGAGGCATGAGTTGCCCCTTTGCTTGCCCTGCTATTTCCACCCCTCTGACGCGCTTTTTACTTCTTTATGATTTGCCTTTATTTCAGTGCGTAGCTCAGGAGCCCAAGCTTGCTTTTGAGACTTCCCATTACCCTTTAAGATGAAGTAGTTTATTGCTCATCGGGGTTGGCACAATACAAGAGTTCTATTTTTTATATATGAAGCATTAAATGCTTGAGGAATTGGGTAATGGCTAATGAGGGGAGTAGAGCTCATGCCAGGGTTGTGCTCACGTGCTAAACAAGTGTCCCAGCCATATTTTGCATTTTGCATTTTTCTTTCATTGTGGTTTTCTTATGCTTTTATATTTCTTTTAGTTGCATCAACCTCCAGGGCTAAGTTTTCTAGGCCCAAAGGATGAGGATGAAGGGTTCCAATCACGATAACCAATGGCCACAAGCTCAAAGAATGGAGATGAACAAGGGGAAGGATGGAAAGTGGTAAGTATGGATTACCTTGGACAAGCTACTTCAATCAATGGTTCCCTAGAAGTGCCCTTCCTACAACCCTAAGGCCTAAGAGGACATCCCATTGGACTAGAGTCAAAGGCCAATTCTGTTGGATCAGTGGGAGGGTGTAATATCCTAGGGTATTTTTTGACCTAGGGTTTCAGGTATCTAAGGTTTTCAACGAAACTTCTTTTGCTCATTCAAAAAATTAACCATCAACTCATTCAATAACACAATATGATATGATCCATACTAAGTATCATTACACATTTGTGAACAACCATATCATTATTCATTCAATAACATTGTCACTGTTCATGTAATGGAATTCAGCAAACCAACAGAGAGTTTCAAGTTCCATAGAAATAACTAACGCTTATACACCTGAGCACAGCAAGTATTATTGTTGATTATGATCAAGAAACCAAATATGAATGTTCTCAAAATCTATATCTGCTACAGGATGCTAACGCCTAGTTCCAAGACCTACGGACACCTTCTACTCACTTCGCAATCCTGCCTCAAGGTCTGCACCAAACTTGCTTCAGGAATGTTGACTTCTGTCAAAATCCTTGAACTTCTTCAGGATGTTAATTCGGCCCAACCTCAGATTATTCAATGAAATTCAGTGACCCTCTTCAGACTGCGATCTGTGGCTACAGAGTTCTTCGGTTACCTCAGGAGAAGCTTGGTTGCCTGCATTGGATGAATTTTGGACTTCGATCTGTGTACAAGAGACCTTGGTTCCCTCAGGAAGAGGCATTAATCTGCCTCAGATGTCAGCTCAGTAAAGATTCGGACGTTTGTTCATACTTAAGTGGGTTCAGTGACCACAGGGGAGGTTATCCATCCATAACTTGGCCTCAGAAAATTGTTGAGAGGCTGACGTTAATCCTCGATAAATGCTTCAACCTATTTCAACGAATTTCTCTCTGCTTCAGGAGGGTTGAGCAAGGGTTTGGGCACAAGAATCCTCTATCTGAACCAAACAATTAACCTCAATCAGAATTCGCTCAGCTTGAAAGCTTCGCTCTGTCCAAAACTAGCTTAGAGAAAATGCTCCCAGTTGTAATGTGTTTCGATCTTCCTTATCCCAGGCTCTTCCACGAATACTTTTTGCTGCTCCTTGTAGAGAAAAATCCCTGTACCAGAACAAAGGAAACAAAAAGGAAAACAGAACTAACTAGGGTGGAATCTTTCACCACCGAAATTAGTAGAATAGAAGGGGTCTTAAAACCCTCAAAGCTATAGCCCAAGAAAACAGAAGATTTGATCCACAATTGATGATCATTGATTTCATCTCAACTCTCCTCTATTTACATATTTCTCATGGGCTCCAAAATGTGAGGGGTTGTGGATGCAACCACTAATTTTGGGTTTTTTAGCCCCAGCCGACCCAATTTTTGCCCAATGTTGCCACAACATAGGAAAATTTGGGTTTTTACCCCTTTATCAAGACTATAGCCTATGAGATTGAATAGGCTATTTCATCCTCCACTAGCCCATCAATTTCGAGGGGACATTACAGAGGGACTACTGCATTCTCAACAATATTCCACAATTCAAACTCCTGAAGCACCAGCGCAAACCTTTCCTTCCATGGGCTAAAATTACCAGCCCCATTCAGCCTGTGTTCCACCCTCAAACCTGTTGCCATTGACCTGAAAACCCCAACACAAAAACTCAGATTTGTCCAAAGGTAAACTCAGCTCTCTCTCAACAATTATCTCTGTGTATACTGCTGGTTTTGCTTGCTGTTTTGTTCACTGTCTCAGCACTTTCCTCCACTTGGCTCTGATACCGTGTAGAAATTTGGTCTGTAGACCCACCCTGGTTTCAAATTTAGTGATTCCTCATCAAGCTTAATGTCCAACCCACATTTAATATGCTGCTTTCATAAACATGAATATTTTCACAAATTGAAACACATAGAATCTACTTCTACTTTTTCACTTTTGTTGAGATAAAACACAAACATTCACACAAAAATTTGACACAGTTGGTTTTTGGTCAAATGACCCTGGAAAAACCCCTAAGGGAAAAGTTAAAACCAGTGAGAGAGAGAGAGAGGAGTTTTATTATTCTTCAAAGAAATTTACAGCAATAAATGCAGACTTATCTCTTGGAAATCATGCCCAGATTTCCTAGAAATTCATGCCAGACTTCCTCCTCGAATTTTGTGCCTTTGCTGCGTCGACTTTTGTGCCCTCCTTGCTCAGAAGTGCATCCCACTTGCTGTACAAACAGACAGCAATAAATGCTGAACAATCCCCTCGAATTTCATGCCACTGGCTGCCTCGAAATTTGTGCTGAGCCTGCTATAAGAACAGCACAAATAATGCTTGTACTTCCCCTCCGGATCCATGCAGTACCTTGCTGCTAAACTGCTGGAAAAACTCCTCAAAATTCATGCCCTCTCAGCCTTGAATTTTGTGCCCCTTTTCCTTCGAATTTGCACTGTCCTTCAGCTGTACTTTTCTCATTTCGAATTTGTGCCCATGCTGCTTTCTTTCTCTTCATCTCAGCTCCTCTTGTGTGCTCTCTCCTTTTCTCCAAAACTTATGAAGAAAATGAATTGGTGTCTCTTCCCCTTCCTTGACTTTTTCTAACTGTAGGAACAAATGCTTCCATACCATCCAGTTCAATCAGGAACTTGAGATGGATTATCCAAACGCTGTAGGAGATACAAGAACAAGTGGGGATCCTTAAAGCTACATTTCAGGTGAGTAATCCTCCTAAGAAGTTTCTAATTCATGTTCCATTAATGACTTTTGTTCCTATGACAGAACCTTCCAACTGTAAGGAAGCAACTGAAGAGCAGGTATGGCAGGATGCCATGATAGAAGAGTCTGATATGTGGGAGGTGGTTCCAAAATCTATTGTGGTGTCAGTGATTGAATGAGTATGCAGTTATTGATTAAGTCTTCCTTGAATACGGGAAGTACACCTTGACAATTATGGAGGATCGAGATGAAGAAGGAGATGGTTGGTTTTATGGAGAAGACCTTTCTTGCAATGAAAGAGTGTTAGCTTTACCTGATTGCTCAGCAGTTGTTCTTCTTCACTTCAGGGCAGCATACACAGTACATCCAGTTCAAACTAGTCCATATTTGCCTCAATTCCTGGGCGGCAGCAGTGATGAGCAGATCTGTAAAGCCTTGTTGTTGTGCAGCAATAATGATTCTGTGGTTGAGACACAGCAGCAAGACAGAGAATATTAAGGCCATGCATCAGCTCTAGAATTGTCATTTTTGGCAGGTTCTATTTTCCAGTTTAGTGGCTGCTGGCTTTAGCCTGGCCCTTAATTAGATTTTCTTTTCCAGATTTGGAAAGCACTTGCTTTTCTGTTCTTAGAAGTGCTTTCTGTTCTGTTTTTTAGCACAGGTTCTAGTCTTAGAAAAGTGCATGGCTTAGGGAGACTTGCAGATATGAATAAATGCAGGATTTGAGATAATTTCCACATATAAAACCTGGGCACTCTATTCTAGGCATTTTTTTAATTCTGTATAATATTTTGTTCTTGACAGAGTTAGGAATTAGGGTTTTCACTCTAAACTAGGCACACCATAGGGATGGTTGGCCTTGATTCTAAACCCCTGCTTTCTTCCTATAAAATAAGGCAGGGCGAGTGTGTGATTATTCAGTATTTCTTTGAGCTGGTGATTAGCAAGCTGTTGAATTTTTTCCATCTTGTGAGTTAATAAAGAATGATGTCATTTGTTACCGCAGTTTTAAAGCTTGTTCGTATTTTTAGAATTATGTGTTTGCAGATCTAGCGTCCTTCATCCTCTGTTTTGATGGGTTACACAATTTTAGTTTCCTAGAATAGGATATTAGAAGTTAGAGGTACAAATCTGTTTAACATGCTGAAAATTTGACAAGGGTTCTCCTCTCTCTTTGATATAAATAAGGGTTTCCCCCTCACTTTTGTAACTTATTTGATTTCAACTATCTATTCAGAAATGTTTCTTTGGGAGAGCTCTTCCTCCACATCATTCAGAATTGCAGATGCAAGGTGTGCAAGTAATCCCAATACTTTATATTGTTTATTCTTACTATTGTTATTTTGAGCTAGACTCTATCATATCTCTGCTTTATTTCAGTTTCTATGCATATTTCCAATAGTAGTGTACCATGTTAGAAAAAAGGTACACTACAAACTTAGTAAACGCTGCAGGGTTTGCAAAAGCAATAGCCCCACCCACTGTCAATAGTGATAAGTTTCCCACTCTTTCTCTTGTTTACCACACAAAGCAGAGCAGAAAATGGTAATGAGGCATAGCCAAAGCATTCCTCCATCCCTGATCGAGGTAGTGAAGAATATGATCATGACCAGTACAGTCTCCTATCATGGTTCAGTTGCAAGACTGTTTTTTTATTTGTAATTTTCCCCATGAGGGGCCTATAGCACTTGGTGTTGGGGGTTACGTCTACATGCAACACATGTTTTCTGTACCCATACTGTAGCTTCTCCTCAGCGAAGCAAGTATACAACTACTAAAAAAACTATAAAAAAAAAAAAAACTATTTTCAACCACAAAAGAACGGTTTAACAAAAACGCTCTAATAGTTAGAACATAAATACATTAATGTGCCCGAGACCTGATTTCACTATCCCATTGAGTCCAAGGCAGTTATATTGTTTAAGCATTATGCTATTTTTTCACCTGCAACTTGTGAATTTATATTGTAAAACATGTTAATTTACAGAGAAATATCACCTATCACTTCTCACATCAAATCGAACTGCCCAATCACCTCCATAACCACTTCCACTGCCCCAGCTCTTCAGAAAGGTCGTTGTCATTGTCAGGTCCTGGTCTACAATCACCTGCATGTTTATCAGACAGTCCTATTTAGGATCCCATTTGCAGCGATATAAATAATAATACATCGATGCAGTTCAGACGATCTGCCAATCAGAAACTTTACAATGGAACCAATGGACAACAGGATCTAAACATGCAAGCACCAATAGACGCAATTACATTATTTTGCACAACAGAGAAAGGAACAGAAAGGAAGATATATGATCTTGTTGAACCAGAAACATACCATTGAAATGACAACACAGTAATCACACACCATAAATGTAAGAAAGAGAAACAAAAGGTGCTTATTCTAGTGGTAATCTGGTGGAAGTTACTCATGAAAATTAATACTTTGTATTGGAAACTGAAATTGAAATTGTATATACAGAAATTGGCATAACATATTTCCTTATTATGTTGGAAACAACTCAGAATGTTAACTGACTGCCATGACAATTACACTTGTAAGTAGCATTCATTCTCCTAAATAGTAAATACATAAGGAACTCTTCATATCATCTTTCATTTCTATGTAAAGAATGGCTCTATTTCAGGGGAGTCAGGTGCACGGGTGCATTCTTTTGCCCTGGAGGAATAATTGAAGGACAGTATGCATGGCAACTAGGAGTTCTTTCCAAGAAATTAACAGAGGCATATGCTCTTCTGCAGGGCATTATCCTAGCTTGTACATTCCATCCAAGGAATCTTCTTGTTCTGGACTCATTTATCATCCTGTTGACTCATGCAATTTTGAACAAAGGCCGGAGAACTCAGATTAGAAGCGATTGTTAGCAGAATTAGAACTTTGGCTGAAAAAATGAACTGCAAGATTGAATGGTTCCACTTGTGACCACGTAACAAAAAATTGGTTAACTCCCAAGCCAATTTGGTTACCCAATTGGGGTAAAAATGATTGTTTTTAATTGATAGACAACTTGTCAACAAGTCAATTCCTTAATTCTGAGGGTCCCAATCCTTTTCTATTTGGTAAATCTGGATATTTTGGGTGGTTTTTAAATTGTAAATCATGAATAGCAAGTGGGATTATCTACTTTGGGTTAGTAACCCATCTGTGTGCATTTGTCGGTGTCTTTTATATAAATAAAATTCACCAGTTTTTGTAAAAGAAGAAAAAAAATAGCCCCGTGTCTAGATTGGCGGTGAGAAAAATTATGCTGAAACAACAATATCCTTCTCTTATTTTCTGCTCGAAATTTAATGCAGGTCAATATTACTGGACACACAAAGAAACACATAACAGTGATAATAATAGTCACCATAAATAATGTGGATCCTCGGGCTGAATACCTGGTGCCCATATTTCCGGCCATCATGTCGCAGCCAACCATAGCTGCTAAGCTCATCAGACATTTGACAAGTATGGCGTAGTAAATATTGCCCATCCTTGACACCAAGCCACATTAAGCCTGCCATTAAAGACTTTGGTGTCCTGCAACCAATAAGGCTTCCAGAAATTACTAAATTGCTGGATATTATGGGTCAGTTGGAATTTTTCTACACTAAAGTTATCATCTTTGAACCCATGTTTATTAAATTCCATGGATAAGCTCGATGGACATTATGATCTAGGTTTGATTCGTTTTATTTTTGCCCAAAGCATAATGCCCAACTAAATCCCAACATAAAAATGTGCCACTGTAACCAGATGATAAGACAACTTGCAAAATTACATACATAATAACATAGAGGGCAAAATATGTGGCACCTGGCGCGGATTCCCAAATAAACTTGTGGGCGATATGTGCCCCAATACAAACTCTCCCGGTGTTCGCCTTGAAACTAAATGCAAGCAAAATGCAATGAGAACTGAAGGAGATAAATGCAGAAATTAATTGATGTCTTAGAAAAAATAAATCTGTACACATTGATACAGAATTTACCAGTGGCAGGTCCATGATCTTCGGAACTGGCAACGGAGTGATGACTCTAAGTGAATTGCTGGAGTTAACATCTTCCATCTGGTAATAATAAAAAATGAGGAAGGCAGTAGCTGAAAGTGTTAAAGCGCCAGTGAATAAGAGTGTCTTGAAGTTAACTTCCATGCCAGATAATAATCCAGGACTGAATATCCTATCGTGCTTTGAATGTTTTCTTGTGCTTCTCTTCCCTAATTTTTTTAATATTTCTTCATCTCTATATGCGTCCCTGTCCCCTTCCTTGTTTCTGTTCCTCATTTGCTGTTTTCCTCCTGCCATTGCGTGTAGTGCAATATCCTGTGACTCTATTCTGGGTTCTATTCTTTCTTACCAGACAGCCATTCGATACTTGCAACCTTCCTGGTCACGTTCAAACTTCTGAGACCATTCTGTCATCGATTTCACAAAATATCTCATTCAAAATATTTGTAAGTGTGATCTCATGACCATGTGATCGCATGGAGTTCGGGTTTTCTCGAGCCATATTTCCAACGTTGCAAGGGCAGATTACTTTGAATGATAGGGTATTTAGTGTGCCTAAAGGCCCTTTACAATTTACAATATAATATAGGAGAGATTGTAATGACCGTCCAAAAATAATAATAAATATTTACGTATATTTAGGCTTAATGAAAAAAAACAAAAACAAAAAAAGTGTAAATTTATTTTTATTAATAAAAATATAATATTTGGAGAAAGTCTGGTTAAAGATTTATTTAAGGATTATATGGAAGATATGATAGTTGATTAGGACTTAATTGATGTTTTGTCAAAATAGAGGAAGTATACATGGACAAATGGACAAATCATAGATCGGGAGACAATCACATCATAGCTAAATTGGATAGGTTTTTTATTCATAGCAACTAGATTTTGAAAACATTGGATTGTTATTCCTCAATAAGAGCTCAAGGCAATTTCAATCATCATCCAATCACTCTATCAGTTGATTAATTGGAAAATCTTGGCCCTCTTCCCTTTTCGCTACAACCCTGCCTAGACCCAAGAGGATGGGGTTGTGGATTTAATATCACAAACCTAGAGAATTCCAGTAACGGGGTCACTAATGTATGTTTGGGAATAAAAATTGAGAAATGTCAAAGGCTTTGAGAAAATGGCTAAAGGAATCGTATAAACCCCATGGTCATAAGAGGCAAGAGTTAGTGAAACAATTAGAAGAGCATCCAAGATTGACAGACAAAGCTTTAGTCGAGAATTAGCATTTGGATAAAGAAAGGGAGTTGACCAAGAAAATATATGTTGTTAGTAGGCAAGAAGAAGAGTTATGGCGATTCAAATCAAGAAGTTTATGGCTTCAAGCAAGGGACCATAATACTTCCTTCTTCCACAAGTAGGCTAAGGCTAGAGAACTGAGGAACAGGATTAAAGAAATTGCTCCGGAGGGAAGGCCGTGAGCATATGGAGTAAAATTTGGAACAAAGACAACCTTCCTAAAGTTAATCTATTTTGTTAGGAGTTCGTCCATGAGAAAATTCTGACAACTAGGAATTTGAAAAGGAGAAAAATACAAGGTTCTTCACATTGTGCTCTATGTGGGTATGTTGAAGAAGACATCATCTATGTTTTTTGGCAATGCTCCTTCTCTATCGAGGTATGGAAGCTTGCTTTGGTTCCGATTAGTAATATACAATGCATCCCTATGGACTGGATTGAAATGTTTGAAAAATGGAAATCCCAATTTCTTCCTCAGAGAAAATTTGACTCGGTAGTCTTAAGATGTTGGATGGCATTACCCAAATATTTGTGTCAGTACATTTAGCTACCCGCAACCAAGCCATATTCAAGGATGTAAAGCCTGACCTTGTATCAACAGCAACAAAGGCAGTTCAAATGCTTTTTGAATCCATATCGTCTAAGGGCTATGATCCATTAGAATTGGATAATTTG
Organism: Pinus tabuliformis; assembly: GCA_031772625.1. Classification (NCBI taxonomy): domain Eukaryota; kingdom Viridiplantae; phylum Streptophyta; class Pinopsida; order Pinales; family Pinaceae; genus Pinus; species Pinus tabuliformis. Next base: position 1,082,606,522 of record CM062805.1, on the reverse strand, counting down.
TCTTCAGAAGAAAAATAATGGCTTAGTCTAGGGCCTCCTCGCAATCATGATGGTAGCTTCAGGACACGCATCTCCCAGAAATCGTATATCATAAGACTAGAAAAGGAATAGTTTCAAGAATGGAGGCTCAATAAGGGACGTTATTCACTTTTCTTCGATGGAGCTTTGAAGGGAAATCTGGGGGAGGCAAGAGCGGAAGGGGTCATCCTTTACCTCGACGAAGAAATAGAGACACAATATACCTAGAGATTAGGAAGGGAAACCAATAATCATGCAAAATTCTTAACATTATGGCAAGGTCTAGAGATAGCAATAGCAAGGCAGATTTGACATTTGGTAGTTTTTGGTGACTCCATGATTGTCACTCAAAAAACTCACAAAATCAAAGAGATGTCAAATAATGATTTTCCTCTGATGATTGAGAATTAGCTTGCAAATCCAGAAATTTGAAAGTTTGGAATTTTACCATATCAAAAGGCAGAATAACCAGGTGGCAGACTCTTTAGCAAATCAAGATGCTTCCCTAAAACAAGGTATGCTCATTGAGGACCAAGGAGTTCCAACTACAATATTCATTCCATGATCAAAATATTAAAAAAGCATAGGGTTCTCTCCTCCTGATCCCACCGAAAATGGAGTTTATTTATTAATGAAGCATGGAGCAACATATCATTTAATGACCATACTAATCACAAAATCTTGACGGTATGTTCATGGAAGCCTCCACCCAAGGTGAACGGTGCTAGTGGATCCTCCAGTTGGTCCTCCAATGAGAGAATCATCATGCTTGTGGACAAGTGACATATGTTATTTAAAGTATTAATAAGTAGGGTTCCATATGAGCACGCTCTCATCCTACAAGTTCATAGATCGTTAAATTTGCTCGAGTTTTGTAGTAGAAAGTTCGATTCAATCATGGATTATCTCGTGAGGCGATTACAGAGCCAAGACTCAAGCAATGAATGTGCACAAGGATGTATGAGATGGAGAGATGATGGAACAACTGTCTATAAATGGAGACTTTGGGTGATGGCTTTCTCGTTGAAGTGCAATTATATTGAGATTCTTTATATACTAATGGAGTGACCAACTAAGCAAGAGAGTGCTGATGATTTGAAGTCACAATTGGCTACAAGTATGTCATACCTATCTTAACTCATCTACATTTAAGGAGAAGAGGTGGCTACGGAAGCGAGAGCTCACTTTGCTCTGGTGAGTCTGAAGCTTGAAATATTGCAGGTCGTTGTTGATCGATTGCAGGTGATGGTGGATAGTTCAATATTCAAAGTGGAAAGTATTGAATTACAATGACCCTTGGAATTCTTAAAAAGATGTTTGGGTTAACAGATGGTCTGTTAGGTGAAGCGAGAGCCCAGTAGGAGAACAAGGGCACTATGGCACGACCCATGGACAATGCCCTCCTCAACAAATGGAAATTGCCTAGGCTGAACATGTTGGAAGCTCTGAATCTAGAAAAAATGGCAATGGTTAGTTTTGTATAAGTGTCTTATTACATGTTTTGCAAGTATACAGTGTATTTAGGAGCAGTAAGAGTCTTGGTTAGTGGTTGGCAAGGTAAGAAAGGGTGTTTTGCTTTGCAATTTTGGAACATTGAAGATGAAGATCTTGCTCTGAATGTAAAGGTGTTAGCCTACAAACCAGTTAACATAATATAAAATAGTCGTTTCTTTATATATATATATATATATATATATATAATTAAAAAGAAAGTAATAATGAGTGAATTTATTTAATTTTATTAATAAAATTATAAATAATACTTTTGAAAAAAAAATCATAATATGTATATCAAATTAATATGAGTGACAAGTACACTAGTGTTATTCTTGGTCTCGATGGGAAAATTGAAATATCATATCATATGCATGGAGATTAGAAACAGACTCAATTAATCAAGCAAAGGCCTATGCACTTCTCAAATGTTTAGCTTTGGCTCATGCTCATAGTTTGATTAACCTAGTGATTATCAGGACTAGAGAATTATAATATGCCACCTTGTAGTAGGTACTTTTCCTAAAGAAAGTAAATTGAAGACTACACTCGAATGCTAGAGGTGTTTGAGGTGCTTAAGTTGCATATAAATGTTTTGATATTGCCCTTATCACCATCACAACTCCATGTCCTAATTAGCCTACTTGGCCTTTATTAACATTGATTAGTTGATCGTCCCCTTACACAAGACGTATTGATTTGTCTTCATTGTTGATAATTCGTAAGAACTATGTTGCTGGAAGTGATGAGGCTTGAAATTGTCATTCCTAATCATCCATTTTTCACCCCTTTCCTTGAGAAAACAACCATATTGCCTTTATCTTTCCACTCATAAAGAGACAAGTATTTCTATAATATGTTGATGAATTTCTATAAATTGGTGTATGTTGGTTGGATAATGTTAGTTTTGCAAGTATCAAACATGACACCCAATTTTATCCTTTATGTGTGAGAAAGACAAGTTGCAAAGATTTTTGTCAACAATCACAAGTTGAACAGGTCACGTGGCAATGACTATACTAAATAGTTTTCTCTACAGTGTCCAAGTCACACCAACCTATATAGCCATATCACAAAAACTTTTTGCAACCAAGAGAAATCTGAAAATTGAAACCACTATTGTTGAAACTTCAGTGAATAATAATGTCTTTTTACTTTTGGATATATATTTTTTTCTTGATTACTATTTTTCCTTTGATCTGGATCTCTTCAGCTACCAGAATTAACCAAGATCTTTCACTTTTATGATGTTAGCAAAATTGTATGTGAAAGAGTATGAAAAGCCACATGTGCATACTTTAAAGAAGAGGTAACATAATGACGACCATCAAATCAAAGGACACACACACATTGATAATAAAGTTCACCCAGTGTGGGTTATGTCTTCGGGTTCGGTGTCAAGAGTGAGGAGGCCACTTCATTAAATGGTGCAAGACGATGATGAGTACATGGTATATTCTTGTCATTACAAGGATAAATTCCCTCAACTAGAGTGGCATGTCTCTCCATGAAACGTTCTCCTATAGGAACTCTCACACATATAGGCCCTCCTTAAGCATGACAAGATAATAAATTCTCACATGATGTAGCATACAAGTATCCTTTCAACATAATAGTAACAAGGATCTCAACAACAAAACCATCATCTCAGCAAATCAAAAGACAAACATGGCATCACTGCATCATATACCTCCACTTTCGTGGATGTCCTGAAAATGCAAAGCTCGGCTGCAGAAACGGACATAGTCATTGAACTCGTGGTGCGAAATTGTGTCAAACGACTATAAAATTGGCCCCCTTTTGACATCGTCAAAATCTGGACCCTCGGAAATCTCAAAGATTCCCGCAAAGATTCCTTCTTGGATATGGGCGAAGAATCCGCTGCTTGGATGGAATTCTGAGCACACCACTGTGCTCCTTGCTAAATTCTGAGAAAATGACTATAAAGTCAGCATCATTTCTGCCTCTGTAAAAAATCAGCCTCAAAGGGAATCTTTTAGATTCCTCAAGATTCTACAAAGATTCCTCATTGTTGAGTTCTTGAAATTCTGCTACTTAGATGAGGAAATGGACCACACCATCACGTTCCCTGCGAAATTTTGGTTTGTTTGAGTATAAACTTGGCATGATCATGTCATTATGAAAAATCACCCTATAAGGAATCTTTTAGATTCCTTCAAGATTCTACATGATAATATTCTCTATAATATTCCAGGGAATATTCTCGCCTCAAAAATCGTTCCCGTTTTGGGCATAGCTCCGCACGTGCTCTTGTTCTCCACCTTTGAATCTTTGTCATTGGGCAAATGAGCATGGTTTATATATTTATTTATGGGCAAACTTTACCAAGGTTGGTCATTGGTCCGTTGGTTGGCCCATGGCTGGCAGGCCATTAGGCGGGCGGAGGACTAGGGGTTGACTCCCCATATTGGCAATTTTGTTTTTTAGCACAATGGTTTATTAACCATCGAGCGGAAGTATTAAACGTGGGAGTGGTGGTTATATATTCATTGGCAGCTTGTGTTAAGTTTTAAGTTGGCACGTACAATTTGGAGTGGTGTATTGTGGTATGGTCGTTACATATGGGTTGGCGCATGTCATTTGGGGTCGACCGATTGGCAAACCATCCCACCAGTCAGAAGGGTTCGACCCCCGTTGGCCCCGCATTATGTGGTGGCTTTATAGAGGTCGGCCATATGTGGTAAGTGAGGTCCAGGGGGTGGCAACGCGCCACCCCATTTAATATTTTTTTGTTTTATAAAAAAAACTAGACAAATTTAAGGAGGCGAAAAATTTTCCCTTTCTGACCGCCAAATTTCGTGTGCACCCATTGCCAAATTGTTGCCTCGTTAGTGAGTGCCACGTGGGCTAGTTTGACCAGAACTTTGATCGGCTATATCTTGAGCATACGAACTCGGATTTGAGTGTCTCTCACTCCGTTGAAATCAGTATGACGAGCACTATGATCTGGTCCTAGTTTCACTTCAATCTGATGTCTTTGATTTTTGAGCTATTATGAGCCACTTCTATTTCTGGACGTTTCTAGAGCCACCTGAATCATTCCTCCCCACTGAGGAGCTTTTGTTCCCCCAAAATCATGAACATAATCTGCAATTGTTGTGTTATATTTTATGCACAACAAGTGTCATAACATGTCACCCTTCCTTCTCCTTCACCCTTGTTCTTCGGAGCCATAAATGATGAGCCGACACCTGCATCCTCTACAAACCTGTAGTACAATATTTGCAAACTACATGATCAATCATGACCCAAGCATCCCCATACTTTCCAAGAGTTTATAACACACACTCTTTGGTCAAGTATACATTTTAACATAAACCAATACCCTAGCTATCAATAAAAAAAGGTCAAAAGCATCATAGTTGCTTTAATAAGCAATGGAAAACACATAATCACTTTTACAATTATATTGAAGCACATAATTTACAAAATGCAGCCATGAAAGTCTATTATATCTAGTAAAACCATCTCTCACTCAATAAATTGAATGGATCATCTCCCTATAGCGGATTCGCTTGTCAAACATCGTCATCAACTGGTTCCTGCGTGGGTGCTTTGTCCTTGAGACGTTGCTCTGGATGGAGTCTCCAACATGCGGCTCTTTGATGTCCACCTTTGTTGCAATGACTGCAAAAAGTATTCTTCCTCCAAACCTGCTTAACTTTCTTCCTTCCCTGATGTGGAGAAGGCCTTTCACGCCTCGTCCTCTTTCTTATTGCCATTCTCTTCCAGCACTCAGTAGCCACATGGTTATGTAAACTACAAAAACTACATGGTTTTCTATGCCATGATTTTTGCTCATCATTAACAATATGCTTGTAATCAAAATGAACTTTAGAATACTGAGACATTTTATACGTTTCTTGGTTGTCTATGGTGCAATCCTGGCGATGAGAGATTTCCTTAACTCTTCCTCTCAATGTGCATTGTCATGGAAGGATTGTGATGTGTTCCAATCATCCTCTTTCCTTGATGGCTTCGACAAATCCTTGGAAGCTTCTCATACCTTTGAGCACTCTCCTTTAGTGTATATCAAACCTACAAATCGAGGTCTTTGTACAACCTCCAATGGTTGAGTCATTCCTTGGCCATTAACAACAAGTCCTCCTCCTTTATACCCCATATTGGTAAGGAGTTGCATGCCAGTTCTTGAAATGGGTACCTCCATGTTTCCAATAGAAATAACATCATGTGAAAATTAAAATAAAGAACAATCAACACTGTTTACCTCAACTGTCGATTTTGAAGCAGGTGATGATGGCTTCACTAAACCTTCGTTGTGCTTCAACTTTTCCAAGGCCTCCTCCATGGCTCGTAACTGAAGTTGCAATCTATGCTTCTCCTATTTTTCTTCTCGTAGAAGTCTCCTCAATTCAGCATTCTCTGCTTGAAGGCTTTGATTGATCTCATCATTTGAATGAAGAGAATATGATGAAGAAGAATAATGTTCACTCGATGGGGTAGATGGAGCGTAGTCCTTTGTTCTTTCTTTCTCTCGTTCCTCTCCTACCATATTCTCCTCATAATCTACATACATTAAATCTACCATGTGTGTCATCTGGAGGAGGTCCTCATAGAGATCTATGTTGTTCTCCATTTTCCTTCTTGGTGCACGTTCAATCATTCACACTCACAATTCGCATCAACAAGAAGACCGCTCTGATACCAAACTTGATCCGTATCTCTTCACCTACCGGAATTAACCAAGACGTTTTACTTTTGTGATGTTAGCGAATTGTATGTGAAATAATACGAAAATCCATGTGTTCATACTTTAAAGAAGAATAAACATAATGACAACCATCAAATCAAAGGACACATAAACATTGATAATGGAGTTCACCCAACGTGGGTTACGTCTCCGGGTCTGGTGTCAAGATTGGAGAGACCACTTCATTAAATGTTGCAAGACGTTGTTGAGTACATGGTATATTCTTTGTCATTACAAGGCTAAATTCCCTCAACTAGAGTGACATGTCTCTCCATGAGACGTTCTTCTATAAGAACTCTCACTCATATGGGCCCTCCTTCAACATGACAAGATAATAAATTCTCACATGACGTGGCATACAAACATCCTTACAACATAATAGTAACAAGGATCTCAACAACAAAAACATCATCTCAACAAATCAAAAGACAAACATGGCATCACTGCATCATATACCTCCAATTTTGAGGATGGCCTGAAAATTCAAAGCTCAACTGTAGAAATGAACATCACCATTGAACTTGTGGCGCAAAATAGTGTCAAATGACTATAAACTTGGCCTCTTTCTAACACCATCAAAATCTTGACCCCTGGGAATCTCGAAGATTCCCCCAAAGATTCTTTCTTGGAGATGGGTGAAGAATTCGCGGATCGAATAGAAATTCTGAGCACACCAATGCACTCCTTGCGAAATTCTGAGAAAAATGACTATAAAGTCAACATCATTCTGCCTCTGTAAAAAAATCAACCTTCAAGGGAATCTGTAGATTCCTCGAGATTCTACAAAGATTCTTCATTGTTGACTACCTTAAATTTCGCTGCTCAAATGAGGAAACAAACGACACCACCACGTTCCTGTGAAATTCTGGTTCGTTTGAGTATAAACTTGGCATGATTTTGACACTATGAAAAATCACCCTCGAGGGAATCTTTCAGAGTCCTCCAAGATTTTGCATGATAATATTCTATGGAATATTCTCACCTCAAAAATTGTGCTCAATCTGGGCATAGTTCCACCTCGTGTCAGCTCAATTTATTGTGTAAATTAAGGCATGTATTTTACTATCAATCCAGGTTGGTAATCTTAGAAGCAAACCACAATTTATGGATTTTTGGATAAGAACTAATATAGAAAGTAGTTATGAGAATAGAAGTGCATATTACAAATATAAATCATTCTACATAACTAAGCAAAAACATTTAAGTCTATTTCATAAAAGCATACATGATTGGTCAATGAAATTAAACTATTTTAGAAAAACAAGGAAGAGGCCCTTTTCAAAGAGATCTGGTTGTCTTTCCTCAATATTTCTATAATGACATTGCCAATATCTAAGTAAGCATAAGAAAATGTAACGAAAGCATAAGAATTTAATCTAAGAAAGTTTTGAAAGAAGTGAATCTTGTTCAATCTTAGTCCTAGCTCATGGAGAAGAGGCTCTTTTTTAAGAGACCTGGTTGTCCTTCCACATTCAAACTAATTACTAAAATGAAGCAATCTTCACTTAACATATGACCATAAAATGAATTCACATTAAAGATATTTACAAATATTTACAGCAAATGAATATAATAAACATGGAGAATTAAACTAACATTTACACAAATATGAACATTATACAACAAAGTGTATTTAGCTTGGTATGGGGGCCCTCCAACCTTGCTGGTACATTGTTAAAATAATCAGCTACAACAACTCATTCACTCCAGCAAACACAAAGAAATCATGAAACAAAAGCTTTGTCTTCAATTATCTCAAAATAAGAATCTTCAAATTTTCCTACATGTTGTAACTATGAATGTCTCTCTTTAAATAGGCAAAACAATAAGCATATAAGCTAAAATTTCCGAAACAACCATCAGTAATGTTATCCCACTTCATCAGGTCGAAGCCATCCACTAGTTACAAGAAATCTGGAGGAATTCCAAAAAATCCTAAAACTGCCCCATTTTAATAGGGATTTCTGGGTGATAGGTCAAGTTTGACCAGCGTTGATCAGGCCTGTATTTGCTTAGTTTGACCAGCGTTGATTAGGCTTGTATTTGCTTAGTTTGACCGAACCAATAGATGTTCATCCATCTGTGGTTCCTAATCTTTCCAAATATGTATTCAGCTCGTGCCCAAGTGTCCTACACATATCACTCTAATGGAGCTATTACGACAATTTTTAATGAAGTCTAAAATTAACTTTACAACCCAATTTTTACAAAAATTTATAAAAATTGAAAAACTTAATCTAATTACCTGAATATGCAAAATAAGGGTAAAATGAAGTATATGTGAGTGGAATAGGGTGGAATATGATGGTAAGTAAGTGGGTTTATGATAAACAAAAATGACCAAAATTGAGGGCCAACATCTCCCCCTTGTTGATGTTGAATCATGTCCTCATGTTTGCTTCCTTTGCTTGGACCTTCTAAGTGTTGATGTCCCTGTTGTACTTGTTCCTGTGCCTGTAGCTTCCTCTTGCGTAGCTTGAAGTAGAATATCAATGCCCTCATGTTCCTCTGCTTTGTAGATGGCGGCTTTTACCTTTTGTTTTTCATGTTTGTATTGCCATAGTTTCTTCTCTTTTAGCCATCTATAAGATTGATTTTAAATGAGCATGTTTTGAGTTTCAAGCTTTTTGACTTGCTTTTCCAATTCGTGTTTTCTTTGGCCATGTTGTTGTTGTTTTCCCTGTACATCTTGTTTTCCTTCTTCAAGTGTCTTTCCATGATTTTGCTATCCCTTATCTCATCAGTCAACTTTGTTATTTTCTTCAGATCTTCCTCATTATGCAATTTTTCCTTTACCTCTTTAGCATATGAATGTGATGAAGTGGCTTCTACCCAAGGATCCTCAAAATAAGAGCCTTTTTCTATAGGCTCTTCCCGAGCTTCCTCCTCCAATCTTTGTATGATTTCATCGATTTATTTCGATGTTTGTAGATGTTCTTTCTCAACAATCTCAAGTTCCGGGTCTTTCTCTTGGTTACTTGGTCCTTCTTGTGATCTCCTTCTTGGTTTCCTTGGAATGGACAAAAATGATTTTTCTTTTTCCACCATAACACTATCTTGTTTCTTTTTAGATCTTGTCCTAGGATATGAAGGGGAATTCATAATGCTTTTTGTAATATGTAGTTGCTCAAGCCTTTCTTCACTCCCTATTTCCTGTTCTTCAAAGTTATTTTTGGCCAAGAACTCCTTCCAGGGTGTCCCTTTGTTTCTCACTTGATATTGAACAAGTATTTTAATCAACCCACAATGGTATTGAGCTTCTATTTTGTTTTTGGCTCCTTCTATCATTTTAGTCAAGCTCTTCGAAAAGAAGTAAGGGATGTTGATTTTGCAATCTCCTTTAATATGTTATAGTAGTTTTATATGATAGAGGTAGACTATGTTGTGCCTATTGTCACAAGTGAAATATTTCTGGATGATTAGAACTAATTTTGACCAAGGCTCCCTGAACCAGTCCCTTTGAATTCCTTTTGATCTATCAAAGGTGCCTTTCCTCTGTTTTTCTAGGAAAAAGGTCCATCCTTTCTCCTTAAAATGCAACCCCTTGTGATATTCTTCCCCTTCTAAAGGGAGTTCTAAAGCTTGAGATATAAATGTTGGGTTTATTGATATGGGAAGTTCACCCACCTTGGTTTGCCCATTTTCAAATTTTTTGATGAATTCTTGTGTAATCTTGTCATTATGGCCATTAAATTTCCTAAGGAATTCAAGTAATCCTGCTTGAAACAATTTTTCCACTGCATCTTTACTCCAATTTTCTAGTTTGAAATCTTTGGGTTCCATTTTTGTTGCCATGTGCTCTGTATACCAATTAATGTATCCTTTCCCAGTAAATAACCTCATAAGATATATATATGACAACAAAATATGCAACAAGAATTTTGGTAAATTTACTTACCAATTCTCCTTAGCTTTAAAACAAATGAAACTACTCTTCTTGCTTTCAATTTCTATGTCTTTTGAATGAAGAAGAGGAGAGAAAAAAAATCTGGTTGTGTAAAGACCCAAAACAAAAATCTTCACTGTAAATATCCTCTCTGTTCTGCAATTAGATTTTTAAATCTCTTCGTTTTGCAAAGTTTTCTTATGCAAAATATGAGAAAGAAAATGAACTTCTCTATTCTAAAATATGTGTGTTGTAAACATTCACTGTGCAAAACGTTTAACGAATTTTGCATGAAGAAATCATTGTTTGATACCTGAACTGGAAGAGGAACTTGTTGAAAACTCTATGTTAATGATTTCTCTTCCTGTTAGTCATATAGTTTAATTAAAACTATTTTCCTAACATCTCGAGAAATTGTTGATTTTACATGTGGCACGGGATTTTGAAGACAACAATAGCAAAATAATTCCAGAACTGAAGTCTCATGTGACACATTTCAACAAAATCTGAAGTTCGATTTTCCAAATCATTTTTTTTAACTGCTGAGGGGACCGATGCTTACCTTCACTGGGAGTTCACTGTGTAATTCAAGGGATTCTCTGCGTAATTCGTGGCTTAGGTTGGAGCTTGGCGCAAAGTCTTCTTTCTTCAAAACACCGTTAAATTCCTCTTTAACTCTCCACGTTGCTCGATGCTTCCCTTATTTCTCTGTGCTTCTCTTGTTTTCCACGCAGCACAGGTTTTTATGCTACTCTCTTCTCAATTACCACGGCTCAATAATTTCTTTGATCAGGCCTTATGCAAATTTTTGTACAGCTTATTCTCTATGGCTCAGAGTATTCCTCTACGTCTCAAGACTGCGTGAATTCACTGTGTTTTTGAGCTGAATGAGCTATGATGACCGCATATCATACCTTTGAAAATTTGATCGTTTTAAAATTGTCCCTTTGATGTCGACTTCCGATGTTGCCACAACATGATTTATGATTCTGTACTCATTCGACATTTGTTTAATTAGGACCTTAGGTTATGATTTACGTTTTATGCACTATACTTATACCTTCAATGCATGCCTTCAACGCATTTTGTATACTCATACCATACCATTATCCATTATGCACACTTTTGATTGTTGTGTTTTTATCATTGTCTTTTGTCCTTTGTTTATCATATGCGCTCATGTATTTTATTTCAAAATGACCATAGTTTAGGTCATTTTAAATCAAATATGTTTACAATGATACTAACTTTTTGATTTTGATTTTGTAGATCCATAACCTAATCTTTCTTGATGGTATATACAAATCAAAAGGAATGAGATGTGGTCAACAAGATTAGTCAAAATTTGTAAATGAGATAGTTGAGATGTGAATGTATGGTGGAATAATGAATGAATAAATGTGTAGGGTGATGATATAATGTATATGACTAGGAATTTGCATATTCAAGTTTTTAAACTAAATTATCAATCTTAGGAAGAAAAATTCAAAATCAAAAGCTTAAAAAAAAAATCAAACTTACAATACTTTCCTTTGGTTTGATATCTCATTACTCTTTTGTCATCACTTGACTTTTCAAAATGAATTCTTGTCAATATTGGACTATAGATAGATGCTTGTAATTGCTTCAGGTCCCTTTGATGTTAATTTTGTTCAGGTCCCTTACTAATAAATGTTGACGCAGGTCCCTTTTGTATACAATATTGATTTTGTTCAGGTCCCTTACTGATACTTGTTGATGATGATGTTTCAGGTCCCTTCTGTAGAACAACTGCTTGATATCAAACCATTGCATGGTTTGTTGATTTATTATGAATCTTCCCCCCTTGCTGATCTTGAGACTTGTCCTCAAGTCTTTTAAATTTTGGAGAATGATCCTATAAAAATAAAAATGGAAAGAAAAACATGAAAGAGAATTCATATTGGCCAAACATGTTGGTTTTCCGATATGAATTTGAGTTTGTATTGTGCTAGTATCCTGGATTTTCACAACCAAACTCTTTTATTATTTTTTAACTTTTTTATTTTTATTTTTCTGGAAGTAGGGAAGGCATATTGCTATGCTTTTCCAGTACTTCTATATCATTGTCTTCTGAAACTGTTTTCAAAAAGTCTTCTCTGTTTATAGGCTTATGATAAACTTTTAGTCTATGACCATTAACCAGAAAATAATTTGCTGCTTCATCAATTGTCTTTATCTTTACTGCTCCATTGTCAAAGATTTCTTCTATTTCATATGGCCCAAGCCAATGAGTAGTAAACTTTGCTTTGAAATCTTTGAACTTAGAGTCGAAAAGTAGTGCCCAGTCTCCTTTATGAAAGATTTTATTTTTAATGAATTTGTCATGCCATTTGATTCTCTGCTGTTGAACTAGAGATGTATGTTCTATAGCTTGTTTTCTGATCTCGTCTAGTTCATTGAGTTGCATTATTCTTTGTTGTTGTGCTTCTATCAGGTCCAGTCCCAATTCTGCTGCAAGTTTATACGTAGGGATCTCAAATTCAATTGGCAACAAGACTTATTTTCCATAAACAAGCTGATAGGGGCTAAATCCAGTAGTATTTTTCCATGTTATCCTATAAGCCCATAGTGCTTCATTCAACTTCTCTAACCAATCTTTTCTATGCATGTTCACTGTCTTTGTCATGATGTTCTCAAGTACTTTGTTTGTTGATTCAACTTGTCCATTCTCCTATGGGTGGTATGGAGTTGATTTCCTATGCTTGATCTTGTATTTCTCTGTTAGGTCTCGAACAAGCTTGGAGGTGAACTATGTCCCTTGATCTGTGACAATCTGCCTTGGAACTCCATATCTTACAAATATTTCTTGATAAAGAAAAGAAACTACTGTAGTTTCTGTTGCTTTGCTCATTGCTTTAGCCTCCACCCATTTTGTTACGTAGTCAGTACATACTAGGATGTACTTCTTACCATTTGATGGTGGGTTGATAGGACCCACAAAGTCAAGAGCCCATTGTTCAAATGGCTCTATGAGTACTTGTGGTTTCAATGGAATTTCATCTGAAACTACAGGTCTACCTATTCTTTGGCAGTTATCACATATTTTAGCATAAGTCTTTGAATCTCTGAATAGTGATGGCCAATAGTAGCCCTGATTTAAGACCTTGTATGTTGTCCTCTTCCCTGCAAAATGACCACCACATGGTTCGTCATGACATGCTTTTAGAATATCAATAATTTCATCTTCTCTTATACATTTCCTAATTAAAAGATCAGGTCCAGTATAGAAAAGATCTCCATTAATCCAAGTGTATCTTGCACTGTCTCTAATTATTTTCTTTTTCTGCTTGCTAGTGAAATGAGATGGTAATATTCCAGATGATATATAATTAGCTATATTTGCAAACCATGGGGTTTTACTTGTTATAGAAAATAGATGTGCATCAAGGAAGTTATTTGACACATGTATAAGATCGTCAGAAGAATGAAGTCTTGATAGAAAATCTACTACTTGGTTATCTCTTCCTGGTCGATCTAAAACAATGATATTAAATTCTTGCATTAATAACAACCATCTAGTAATTTTGCCATTGGTAATTATTTTGTTCATTAAATATTTAATGGCTAAATAATTTGTGTGGACAAATACTTGATAACCTGTTATATAATACCTAAATTTATTGACTGCATGGACAACAACTAGCCTCTTTTTTTTTTTTTTTTTGCCAGTTACTATGTTGTTTAATTCTGCCGAAGTTAAATTTTTGCTTATGAAATAAATGGCATAATTAAACTGATTTTCTTTTTGTCCTATAGATGCTCCTATAGTTGTATCTAATGCATCAGTATATATATGGAATGGTAACGACCAATTTGGTCATATGAAAATGGGTGCTATAGACAATTTTTCTTTCCATTTTTCAAATTCATTTTGACAATTTGTAGTCCATTGAAACTCAATGTCTTTTGCAAGTAGTTTGAACAAGGGTAAAGCTATCTTACTAAAGTTTTCAATGAATCTTCTGTAGTAGCCTGCATATCCCAAGAAGCTTCTTATTTCTTTATGTGTTTTTGGTGGCATTGAGTTTACAATGACTTGTATCTTTGTTGAGTCTATTTTAATTCCAAAAGAAGAAATGTGGTGTCCCAACACTATCCCTTCAGTTAGCATCATAAAACACTTTTCATTGCCAAGGGATAAGTTTGTCTCTATACATCTTTTTATAACTTTTTCAAGATTATTTAAACAATCATCAAATGCATTTCCATAAACAGTAAAATCATCCATGTAAACTTCAACACATTCATGTATAATATCTGCAAAGATAGCTAAGACTTCTCTTTGAAATGTAGCAGGTGCATTACATAGTCCAAAAGGCAAAACATTGTAGGCATATGTACCCCATGGACAAGTAAATGTGGTTTTATCCTGGTCTTCTAATGCTATCTTGGCCTGATTGTATCCACTAAATACATCAAGAAAGTAAAATAATTGTTTCCCTGCTAATGAGTCTAGTACTTGATCAATGAATGGTAGTGGGAAATGATCTTTCAATGTTGCTTTGTTCAATTCCCTATAGTCTACACATATTCTCCATTTGCCATTTTTATTTGGTACCACAACTAAAGGAGAAACCCGTTGACTATCAAAGATAGGGTAGATAAATCCTACCTGTAATAGTTTCTGCAATTCTTCTTTAACTATCTTTTTTTATCATTGGATTCATTCTTCTTTGTGGTTGTCTTACTAGCTTGATTGTTTCATCTGTGTAAATGTGATGGATACATGTTTTTGGATGGATTCCTTGCATGTATGTATAGTCCCAGGCAAAAGCTTTTGAATATTTCTGTAATAATGCAATTACATGTTGTTCTTGTGATGATTGTAGATTATTACCAATATTTAGATTCTTTCTCGAATTGATTTCAATAGTTTTTCTTTGAGAATTGGTAATTGAGTTGACAAGAAAAATGCTTTCAAATGAATTCTGCAATGATTGAATAGTACAATTTTCCTGAAAACATTGATTTAAAAGATGATTTGCAGCTTCATATTGTGTTATTCGTAATTGTTCAGAAATATCAAGTTCTGAGATAAAAAGGTCTATTAAATCCTCATTTTCTTCCTCTTCTCTAAAATTAAAGGCTTGATTAATGCTTAAAATAGGTTGAGTATTTTCTTGTTCATCATCAAGCCATGATAGTAAAGAAGGAGATTGAGCAGGAGGATAGAGTGTAATATGTTTCCTTTCATCTCCATGTGCTATGATCATGCTTCCTGATCTACATCTAATGAAGGCATCTGTTGTGGCTAACCATGGTCTACCAAGAATTAAAGGATGACCTCCTAGATTTTTTTTTGGTTGCAAGATAAAAAAGTCTACAAGGTATTCCCATGAATCCAAAGAAACAATGATGTCCTCAAGTATTCCTTCTGGTACAACTTTATATCTATCTACTAGTTCTAAAATTGTAGAAGTAGGTTGGATATTTGGCAATTTTAAATACTTCATAGTTTCTGTTGTCATGACATTTATAATAGCTCCTAGATCAATTAAAGTTTTACGAACTGGAAGGCGGGCGACGGAGGGAAGAGACAATGAGCAACAGCTAGGGTTAGGGTTTTCTGCAAGGTTTGCCTCTAGCAGGCCTGTGGCTGGGTTAGGGTGCAAGAAAAGATTGGTAGCCACCTGCACCAGATCAGGACAAGATAGAGTCATAGACCATTGGGATAGCTGGACAGGCCTTGGGTCGGGCTAACGGAGAAATGACGGAACCGGCAGGGGGGGGAGCGATCCCCTCTTACAAAAACATAATGGCGAGGGAGGCAAGCAGGAATGGAATGACCGAAACCACAGGAAAGCGAGGCAAGGACGCTTCGGTCATGGGGGTTCGCTGGCAAGTAGGACTGGGAAGCAAATGTTTGCCCCGAGCAATGAAAAACCCAGGTTTGTAGTCCCAAATAACAAATTAGAAGAATATAGAGCATATATGAAAGACCATGCTCTGATTTGTAAGTTTATAGGGGCATGGTCGTTAGAGAAAGAACTGGCAAAATGGATACAACAGAGATGGAAACCTAAAGGACACATAGACCTAAAATTGGGTGCTAAAGGTTTTTTCTCGGTTATCTTCTCTAACCTGGATGACAAAGAGAGGGTTTTCGATGACAGACCCTATTTCTTCAACAACGCAGGTCTCTTTATGAGGCCTTGGGAAGAATGCTATAACCTAGATAAGGAAAAAATGTTGGTGGCACCAATATGGGTCTGACTTTTCGGACTCCCAATTGAGTTTTGGGATCCAAAAATCTTGGAAGGTATCGGGAACTCAATAGGGACCTTCGTCAAAGTAGTAGACATCACCAGAAAAGGTAGACATACCTCCTATGCAAGGATCTGCGTTTACATGAACATCACAGAACCGCTCCCCGACTGTATTGAGGTGGAATACCACGATGAAGTATGGCAGCAACCAGTCGATTATGAGCACATTCCATTCCGTTGTAGAGGATGTCATGAATACGGCCACCTCTTCAGATCCTGCCCCCTGAATGATGTTGGGTCATCACCAGACAGCAGGAAGGAGGAAGAATCAAGGAAGGAGGAAGATATGGGCAAGGACAGAGAGGATGGATTTTTGGAAGTGCATTGACGAAAAAAATCTCAAAAAGGGCCGACCAATCTTAAAACGCCTTCCAAGGAATCAGCTCAGGTAAATCAAAACAAGTTCACGGTTCTACAAGAGGAGGAAATGGAAGAAGCCAGAGAAGAAAGCGACGATAAACCAATAGAACCTAAAAAGATAGACAAAGGGAAAAACAAGGTGCAAACTAAGACAGGGCAGGAGAAGGAAGGGGAAGAGACAAAAACCCAGCAGGAGCAAATCCAAATGGAGATCGACCCCCATCAAGACAATGGCAGTGAAGAGGAACAGGTCATGAAGAGATTATTGCAAGAATGGAGGCATCTAGATGAGAGGTTCATCCCGGAAGATCAGAAGAAACTATACAAAGACATGTTCAAACGATACAAGGAGAAACGTGGAGTGATCACAGTTAGTCAGCCTGAGCACCTCGGATCGCAAGGGGGGCAAGGCATAGAAGCAAGCACTATAGGAAAAGGGGTAATAAAATGGGGAACAAGACCCATGAGCGAATCCATTCAAATGGTAGGAGAAATGTTGGTGAATTCCGGAAAGGTAGTGCCTTTGTCAGAGGTATTCCAACAACCCATCAAATTTTTGAAATGATAATTACAACCTGGAATATTAGAGGGTTGAATAGTAAGGGGAAACAGAGATACCTGAAGGAGACACTTAGGAAGGATAAACCTAATATAATGATAATCTAGGAAACGAAGATCAGTGAACAGAAATTGAAAGGCATCTTGGGCAAATTCAAACCACATTATGAGATAATAGCTCAGGATGCCAAGCTTTACTCACAGGAGTGTATGGGCCGCCCATACCTAGGGAGCGCAGGATGTTCCTCCAGAACTTGGATAAAACCCGGAGTCTTTTCCCAGACAAACCGTGGATTGTAGGAGGAGACTTCAATATGATTACATCACTGAAAGAAAAAAGAGGAGGCCTCAGAAGAATAAACACAAACATGGAAGCCTTCGAGGACATGATCAACGAACAAAGGCTGGTGGACAACCCAACTATAAATGGGACTCACACATGGAGCAACAGAAGAGGAGGAACCCACCAAATTGCCTCGCAGTTAGATAGATTTCTTATATCTGAACAGGTAATAAACCGAGACATTTTCATAGAAGCCATGATCCTGCCGGGTATGGGTGGCCGATCAAACTTGAAATTGACCTCAAAGCTAGCCCCAAAAAGCGCCCTTTCAGGTTTGAGGCCTTTTGGCTTAGAGATCAGAAGTTTATGATCAAAGTAGAGGAATGGTGGAGACAAAGTCAGCAGAGGGGGAGGAGCAGAATGCAAACCCTCCAATTGAAACTAAAGGAAATAAAAGAGAAAATTAAAATATGTAACAAAGAGGAATTTGGGAATATTTTCAAGGATCAACAACAATTAGCCCAGAGAATGACGAGAATTCAACAAGAAATCATTACAGAAGGACAGAGCGAAGAATTAGCTAGAGAGGAAGGGGTCTTAGTCAGCCAAATTGAAGAAAGAAGGATACAGGAAGAGATTCTATGGTGACAGAAATCAAGAGTGAATTGGTTAAAAGAAGGGGAAAGGAACACAAAGTTCTTCCATCAGGCTATGATCCAGCAGAGATAGAGAAATAGAATATTCTCTCTAACGAATGAAGAAGGAACTTGTCTAACCCAACATGAAGAGATGGAACATACCTTGGTTAGCCACTTTAAAGACCTCCTTACAAAACCACAAGAAGAACGACAAGTAGCTATTAGGAGAGTCTGCAATGAGATTCCAAGCTTGATTACCAGAGATCAAAACCTCGCTCTAATGAGGGCAGCCACCATGGAGGAAGTCGAAGAGATCGTGAAAGGGATGAAGAAGAATAAAGCCCCAGGACCAGATGGGTTCACTGTGGAATTCTATCAAGCGGGTTGGAATTTCATGGGGCAAGATATTTTGGACGTGGTTGAGGAATCCTGAAGAAACTAGAAGGTATGGCTTGGCCTTAACTCTACTCTTTTGTCTCTTATTCCTAAAACTGCCAAATCTGAAGATACCCAAGGTTTCAGACCCATTGCCCTCTGTAATGTGATCTATAAAATTATTGCAACCCTGTTGGCCAAAAGACTCAAGCCCATTCTCTCTAGTATTATTTATCCTGAGCAAACAGGATTTGTGGAAGCGCGTCAAATTTTTGATGGTCTCATAGCGTCACAAGAAATGGTGCACTCTCTGAAATCCAAAAAAGAGGCAGGGATGATGATCAAACTGGACTTATCAAAGGCCTACGACCATTTGAATTGGGAATACCTTAAATCAGTGTTAGCTGCCTTTGGTTTCTTTAACAGATGGATTTCTTGGATATCAGATATGATTTCCACCCCGATTTTCTCCATTCTCTTAAATGGCACGCCAACTATCACCTTTAATGCCTCTAGAGGCTTGAGGTAGGGGGATCCCCTATCCCCCTTCCTCTTCATCATTGCAGTAGAAGCGCTGGGGAGATATATTAAAAAGGAATTGCAGGAGGGCAAAATCAAAGGGCTCCGGATTTGGGGGAATGATCTGTCGATCACACACCAACAATTTGTAGATGACATCATGCTGTTCTACGCAGTATCTCTCAAGGAAGTAAAAAGAATGAAAGACATCCTGGACATATTCATGGAAGCATCGGGTACTCAAATTAACAAGGAGAAATCATGTACTTACTTTTTTAACACAACCAGAAATTTTAAAATTCATCTGACAAGAATCCTGGGTTTTAGATCTGGAGATCTCCCCACCAAATACCTTGGCACCCCATTAGCTCTAAACCCTCTAAAGGTGGCGAATTGGCAACAAACCATAGAGAAAATTACTGGAAGATTGGCAAAGTGGTCCTTCAGAACTCTAAATATGGTAGGAAGAGTAGTCTTGGTCAAGGCTGTCTTACAAGCTATACCGATTTACCAGCTCTCAGCAACGGTAGCCCCAAAAGGAGCATGTGCCAAAATGGTGGAGATCTTCAAAAAATTCCTCTGGGGAGGTCCGAAGCAACAGAAGAAATGGGCTTTGATATCCTGGCAAGGTTTGACTAAGAGTAAAGAGGAAGGGGGGTTAGGCCTGAGGGACCCCCACATTTTGAACCAAATAATGGGAGCTAAACTTTGGTGGAGATGGATGGCGGGAGGCAAAGACCTATGGAAAAGAATCTGGACGAAGAAATGTAACATGCCACAAAACACAGAGGACATCTTAAGACATATGGAACCTCCGAGGGGCTCTACAATATGGAACTTGGCAAGTCAGAACAAAGACATAATAACCAAACATGCCTTCTGGAAAATAAGGGATGGAAGATCAACAAAATTTTGGGAAGAAGCCTGGCAATAGAGGGAGAAAATGAACAGTATACAGGGCCTAGGAAACACGTTTCAACTCTCAAAAGAGGCGGGTTTAAATTACGTAAGAGAGTTTTGGAAAGATGAACACATGGAGGATTACTGGCGAATATGGAAAATCTTGGAAGAATGGACCCAAACAATTGATGGGGAACAAAGAGAGTTGTATACTAAAGAAATGAAGACAAGGAAAATAGCTACTAGAACTGGCCCTAACATCCTGAGATGGGGCCATTCAACGAAAGGAACATTCACGATAAAAGAAGCCCATAACCTTACCATGGAGCTGGAACAGGATGGCCTGAAGCCCCTCTGGAAACAGATTTGGCAAGGAAATTGGTGGCCAAAAGTTGCACACTTCCTCTGGCTAACGTGCAAGGGACACATTGACCTGGGACCAGCTACAAAAATGAGGTATACAGGGACCACCCAGCTGCGGTCTCTGTCAATAGGACCAGGAAACTATTGAACACCTTATGAATTCTTGTCATTTTGCCAAAAAACAATGGGAAGACACTCGTTGGGTCTTTGGAAGGATGAACAGAGATCCCTAGAACATCAGAGAAACAATCCACCAATGGGGGCGTGGTCAGTTCACCATCCTAGTGGTGAATAGAGCATAGAGTCTAGCTGTAGGTTTGAATATGTGGATGATATGGAAGGAAAGAAACCGAAGAATCTTTCAAAACAAAGAACTGACTCAAGAGCAGGTCTGGAGAAGAACCCTGGATCATATAAGAGAAACCATATTAGTGGAAACATGGAGCCAGGAGGACTGGAAGACAACGTGTAGTGAAGAACGAATCTTGGTCAAACTAAACCTCGATCAAGGAATGGTAGCCCCTCAGATGTGGAAACCTTTTGGTACAAACAGAGCAATACCTCAACATTTCTCACGACCTACTATAGGTTATATTAAACTAAATTTTGATGGGGCCTCGAAAGGTAACCTGGGGCTGGTTGGGCTTGGGGGCATCTTCCAGGACAATCAAGGTAGAACAAGATGGGTATACTCAGCTCATGGAGGGGTCATGAGCAATAACGAAGCAGAGCTTATGGCAATTCGACAAGGTTTGGGAACAACGATAAGACTTGGATATAACCACTTGGAGGTGGAAGGAGACTCCCAACTAGTCATAGACATGATGAGGAAACTAAACAACGGAAAGGCCTGGGATAAGATAAGGAAAAGCTGGAGAACGGAAAGCCTGGTCTAAGACTTAGGAGACCTAATAAAGCGGTTCAAATATCTTATCATAAAACATGTAAAAAGGGAAGGAAACAAAGCGGCTGATTTCCTAGGCAACTGGGGAAGCAATGAGCAAGGAGGCAATGTGGACAGTATCTGGCCATTACAAATTGAGGACCTTTGTATGGATCCTCTCAAGGCCATCCTAGACCAAGACAATCACGATGCCACGAACTCAATATAACATGCACAGGAGGCCCCTGATTGGGGTGGCGAAGTGGAAGTGTACAACCATGTTGACTGACAGAAGAAAAGGGCGGCCAGGACCGCCGAACACTGCCCACATGCTTGTTCAGCAGGGTGTGGTGGCATCCTACATGATCGCCAGACAACCCAAAGGGAGAAGTGGCATAAGGTGGGCAATAATGAGGAGAGAGGGTGATGAGAGCGGTGGTGGCAGAAGGATGGGACGCAAGGTAGGTGGGAAGGGGTATGTGAGGGTGGTTAGAGTAGGAAGAATGAATAGATCGCAGAGAAGGGAAGATGGGAGCAAGGTAGCGGGATTTCTTTGGTTGAGCATATTGTTTCCGGGTATGTTTTATCCTGTCTCATTCATGTAATTCCCATTGAGAATGATAGTATGTCGAGCAAGGGTGGCGAGCTCTGGTATTCTGGGAAGGGGCTGCCAAGGGGTAGGCCTGAGGACAGGGATGAAGGGCAGGGGGATTGCTTAGAACTGCTGCCAATTAGGGCCCAGGGTCTAGGCACGCCTAGGGAGTGCAAAATTCTAATAAAAGGTAGGCCCAGGGTTTCATATGATGGGAATTCTAGGGTGGATTGGAGGTTAGAAGGACTGACCTCTGTCCTCAGACTGTGTCGGGGGAGAACCAAAGATACCCAGAGCGACAGAGAGGGGATGAACTAGGTGGTAAATCCAAGCAAGATAGAGATGTGTAAATCATGGCTGTGTGAAGAATTTTTAGTTCTAATGTTTCATGTTGATAACTGCACACAGGGTTCTGCTAATGATGAGATGGCTTGCCTAGGCAAAGGTAGGGGTTGCGAGGGTCGAGGGTGATCGGGCCCGGCAGCAAAGGAACCCAGCACCTCGGAGACCTCATATCAGAAAAAGGGTAGGAAACGCATTGACGTGGCGGTCAATGAGGTAGCCAAAGCCTATAAAGTAGGGACGAATGCCAGCATTCGTAAGTTGATTCAGGAGATGGAAGGTAGCATAATGGAGGAAGACTCAAAACAGGAAATGGAAGAATGGAGGGACTTGGTCCCTGACCTAGGGAACACTAGGGGCAGGATGTCACAATTTAAACAAACCTTGCAATTATACTGGGTCATGAAGTGACTGCTTGCTAGGGCTTTGGAACAGGTGGTGGGGGAGATGGCGGAAATTACTCGAGGCATGCCCAACCTCAAAAAAGATCTGAAGAATATGCAAATTCTGATGTTCATGTAGGATAAGAAGCTGGATAGGATCCAACATAGAATCATGGGGATGTCCCCAGTGCCGGGTGACTCTGCTGCAGCACCAGCCATTGTGGACTCCGAGTAGGATGATAACAAGGACTAATTTCTTCCAGTAAGGCTCCAGGTCATGTTGGAATTTTTAGCGGATAGCTTTTATTTTTCTTGTCTTAGTATGTCTGTTAAGACCCTAAATTGTATATCTAGTTGTGAAGTGTATCTAGCTTGGGTAGAAAGACTTGTTAAATTTTGCTACTGGATGGCTTATAACAGATTCAGGTGGCCAATAGACTTGGTTTCCCATTTGGGCAAGTTGAGGCCACGCAGATTGTGTATATGGAACAAATTGCTATTATAAATAGAAAAGAGGATCTACCTAAGCTTACAAAAAAAAAAGTTTTAGGAACCGAAAATTTATTGATTGAAATGGTAACCATAGGTATTCCACGATCAATATATTTTTCAATTGTTGGTTTTGTAGACATGAGACTAGCTAATTTGCCAATGACTTGGATTATGGTTGGATCTCTTTTCTTTCTGTCAGTTTGCTTAATGCATAATTCCTTTATTGTTTTTGTATAAATTTGAATTTCTTTAATGGCTTGCAACAAAGGAATTTTGACATGAGCATTCTTTAATTCATCCATAATATCAAATTCAGGAAGAGAAATTGAAGGTTTATGATCCACTAACCTTTCTGGGAAAGGTGGTGTTTGAGTCATAATAATTTTACTTTTCTGAATTTGATTCCTTGGATTAGATTTTTCAGATTGTTCTCCTTCTTCAATTTGTTCTTTTATGATTGGCGGGGAATCTTTTTGTAGTACTTTCCTAGACCTCAAGTGGATATCTTGAATATGAAGAATATAGTATGTAGGAAACAATATTGTTTCTTCCATATTATATGTGGGCCTTTCTACTCTATTACTCGGATTTGCTACTGGCTGAGTTGGTAATTGAGTTGGTCTGGGTGGTGGTTGATTAGTGTTAGGATATTCCGACACATAGGAAATAGTTAAGTATAACTTGGTCTAGTATAGAGTTAGGTAAAGTGTGTTTCTTTACTATGTACATTTTGTAACTTACAATCCGATAGTCACAATATGTAGTGATCCGACGGTTCATTCTCTCCTCGGTATTACCGACACTTGATCCGTGGCTTAACACCCGATTGGTCCATGATCTCTATTTAAAGAGCATGGAGGGTCATTTGTAGGTTAATTGTTCATGAGAGAAGCTTATGTAAAATTTCATTCTTTTATTAATAAATTGCCTGAAGTGGCCGCGTTGGCCGTGGACTGTTTCCCTCTTTGAGGGTTTTAACCACGTCAAAATACTGGTGTATTGATCTGTGATCTGTGTGTGAGCGGTGTCCTTTGGTGTTCTGCCTGAGGAACTTACCCTGTAAATTCCTACATGGTATCAGAGCTATTTGAGGGCTGCGTCCATTGGTGATCCAAATCTGAAGCTGGTAGAACTGCATCCGACTGTCGTTTCCTAGATCTATTGTTTCTGACTACTTTCGGGCCGAGAGGACTGCTCTATTGTGTTGGGAGCATCTGTTCCAGTGAGGAACCCCTTTCGTTTCATGCGAAAAAGGTTTACAGTAGCCCTAGCTACGTCATTTTTAAGATCTGGAGGTATACAGTGTTTATTTGCACTTTACAGTTATTTTCTCTCTGTTTATTTCGGTTTCGATTTATTTAGTTTTTTTTTTTATCGGATCTATACCTTTCATTTCTGCGTATGCTCTTTGCCTCGTGACTCTGTGCGATTTGGGCAAATCAGAAACAGAAAGGAAGGATTTTTCTCATGCGTATGCTCTTTTCCGTTGCGCCTTAGTGTGATCTCGAAAAATCAGAAACATTGAGGAAAATATTCAGTTTCCGGCTAAAGCTAACTTCGAGCCGTAAGGTTCGTTTTTTTTTTTTGTATGTCCGTGTTGGGTTTTGTGTTTTTTGTTTTGTAGAGAAAAAGAGCTTTCTCAAGCAAGCACGCAACCCAAAGCTTCATTGACTAAAAAAATCACCCCCCACTCTCTCTCTCAAACTTTTAGTTTATCTCACTTGGTCCAAAGCTAATTTATGAGCGTAGAGGTCTTGAGTTCAAGTCTCCTTTTTGTGGGGGCGGATTTTTCATTTCCGCACATTCCCGCACTTCGTCGGCATCTTCATCAACTTTTCTTCAAAAAGCCATAACTTCTTCATCCGGAAGCCGTTTTCAGAGCCGTTTTTTTTGAACCAGCCTAATTTTTCGAGATCTTTCCATTGGAACACTTATTTTCAACATCTATAGCTTCAATTTCTATTAAAATGGAAAGCCCATGCCAAGTTATTCTTGACAGCACCAACTACTTCCAATGGTGGTCCTACATTGTGGATTTACTTAGAAGTAAAGGTCTCTACAGAATAGCCTTAGGCCAAGAAACCAAACCGAAATATGAAGATAAGACAGCTAAATGGGAAAATAGGCAAGATCAAGCACGTGGGTTGATAGGGATGTCTATTTCTCCAGATCTTAGATTCCATATTGCAGAAATTGATACTCCCGAAGAAGCAATGGAACAGATCACTAAAGTTTTTGGAATTAAAAATGAACTTAAAGCCCATCAACTTGAAAAAGAATTGCTTACATTGGACCCCAATAATTTTTCTTGCATTGAAGGTTTTTTGTCCAAGTTCAAGACCCTTAGACTTCTCTTGGAAGGTGTTAAGGTTAAGAAAGAAGATAGTAGCCTTATCTACTCCATTCTTACTAAGTTGGGAGCAGCCTATTCTGTGTTTGTTTCCACCTTCCATTCTACAAGAGAAGCCTCCATTTCTCAAGGACAAGCCTACAAGTCCCCTTCCTTTAATTCCTTTTGTGATTCTTTAATAAGAGAACAAGAAAAACTCTTACACCTTGGTCTTCTTCATCTTGGAAACTCTTCTAAGAATGCGTTAGCCACCCAGCAGCAACCAAATTCAAAGAATCCTAAGAAGCTGTATCCTAAAAGGAATGGTCCTAAACCAAACAAGGGTCCTAAGCAATTTCAGCCTCAAAATGAAAAATCATTTCAACAAAATGATAAGACAAATAAAAACAAAGGGAAGAAGACTGATAGACATTGCGACTTTTGTAATCGAGATGGCCACTTAGAATCCAAATGTTTTAAGAAGATGGAAGCCTTGGAAGTAGCAATGAAGAAGCATAATATCCATTTGGAGCACTCTTCAACTTCAACTTGATCTTCAGGAATGGCACTTTCTGCATGTGGTTGTCAAGCATCTCGGTCTGGCTATGCACTAAATGTATCTTCTTCTTCTCATTCTCATGAGTGGCTGATTGATTCTGGAGCTTCTTATCACATGGCCAAAAACAAAGCCATGTTTTCTTCTTTAAATGATTGTAACACCAAAAATATATATGTTGGTGATGATAGATCTCTTAGTGTTGTAGGGACTGGAACTGTTCATATAGACAATGGTCAATTTAATGATGTATTATGTGTTCCAACCTTATCCTGCAACCTTCTATCTGTATATCAGATAACTCATTCAGGTGAAGGTAAAATCGTTGAATTTTCACCTCACGATGTTGTAATTAAGGACCTAGGAGATCCTAGACAGATTTTAGCTACTGGCATTGCTGATGATTCTACAAGGTTGTATAAGTTTCACAACTTTGGGTCATCAAATCTTCCCTCAGTATTTGTTGCTCATAACGTTGAAGTGAGCAAACTTTGGCATGAGCGATTTGGTCACTTAAACTATCGCTCCCTTCAGAATCTATGTAAAGAAAATATGGTGACAGGTCTTCCCATGGTATCTTGCAGAGATGGTGTTTGTTCCGGATGTGTACTCAAAAAACATCATCGAGATAGTTTTGAAAAACGTGCCTCTTGACACGCCTCAGCCCCTTTACAGCTCGTGCATAGTGATTTATGTGGTCCACTTCTAGTTGTTTCATTCTCTGGCTACAAGTATTTCTTAACTTTAATTGATGATTTCTCTAGACGCACTTGGGTATACTTCTTAAAACTCAAGAGTGAAGTATTTAACACGTTCTTGGCCTTTAAGGCCTTTGTTGAAAAACAATCTGGACATCAAATTCTTAAGCTAAGATCTGATAATGGCGGAGAATATGTTAACAACAAATTCATAAACTTTTGCACTGAGAATGGAATTCAAATGCAACATACTGTTCCATATACTCCATAACAAAATGGTGTAGCTGAAAGGAAGAATCACACCTTAAAGGAAATGGCTAATTGTATGCTTCAATCTAAAGGACTTAGTCTTAATTATTGGGCAGAAGCAATTAACTGTGCAAATTACATAATAAATCGCACTCCTACTAAGGTTTTATTGAATATCACTCCAGAAGAAGCATGGAGCTCAATTAAACCAGATGTAAGTCACTTTCGTGTTTTTGGAAGTGAAGCATGGGCCCATATTCCAGATGAGAAACATAAATCTTTAGAACCTAAGAGTGAAAAATGTATTTTTTTTTGGATATTCTGAAGATGTCAAAGGATATAGACTTATTCCACTTAAGTCCAAAAATGTTATCATTAGAAGAGATGTAAAGTTTGCTGAAAATATATCGGCCTACGAGCCTAGTTCGGCGGATGTGCCACCTCTCCCTATCTTTTCTACTTTTGAAAATATTTCTTCTTCAAATGATGAAAGCGAGGATGAAAATCCTCCCCCACCTTCTCAGGATCCTCCTTCAGCTCCTCAACTTCCAAAATGGGTCCGTGCTACTCGGGATGCAACAGGTGATCTTGCCGGTGATCCTACAGATCAGTGACGTACACGTTCTTAGTTTGATAGAGCCTCTTCTTTACTGGCTCAAGCTTCAATGAATTATGATCCTGACACCTTTGCAGAGGCTTCAGGCCATCCAGATTGGGAAGCAGCTATGAATGAAGAATATCATTCATTATTTGCAAATGATACATGGGATCTTGTTCCTCTACCAAAGGGAAGAAAACTTGCTAGATGCAAATGGGTTTACAGAACCAAGTATGAACCAGATGGGAAAGTTGATAAACATAAAGCTCGTCTTGTTGCTAATGGTTTTTCACAAGTTGAAGGCATTGACTACACTGAAACCTTCTCCCCTGTTTCCAAAATGAACTCTATCCGCCTTTTTCTTTCCCTTGCAGCCTCTTTCAAATGGGAAGTCCATCAGATGGATGTTAAATCTGCCTTCTTGCATGGGGACTTGCATGAAGAAATCTATATGGAACAACCTATTGGCTTTATACAAACAGACTCCAGCCTTGTATGTCGGCTTAAGAAATCCCTTTATGGTCTCAAGTAAGCTCCTCGAGCTTGGTATGCCAAAATGGATAACTTTCTTTTAGAAAATGGCTTTTCTAGGTGTCATTCTGACAATAATGTCTACACCAAGAAAGTGGGCAAGTCTCTTATCATTCTTGTTCTTTATGTTGATGATCTTATCCTGATTGGTAGTCATCCCAACCTTATAAACCATGTGAAGTCTAGCCTTAAAAGGAAATTTGAAATGACAGAATTAGGACACTTACATTATTTTCTTGGTCTTCAAGTTTTGCAATCCAAGGAAGGTATTTCCCTTTCCCAGTCCAAGTATGCTTGTGATATTCTACGCCATTTTCACATGGAAGACTGTAAGCCAGCCCCTTCTCCCTTTCAGTCTGGAGTCAAACTTTCAGTCACTTGTACCTCTCCTGAAGTTGATGCTACCTTATACCGTCAACTTGTAGGAAAACTTTTGTATCTAACCCATACTCGTCCTGACCTTTCCTTTGCTGTTGGCCTTGTTGCTCGGTTTATGCAAAACCCACATGAAAGTCATTGGAAAGCAACTAAAAGAATACTTCGTTATGTTCAAGGTACAGTTCAGTTTGGGATTCATTACAATGCCGAAGCAGCTCCTCTATTGGTTGGTTTCACTGATTCCAATTGGGCTGGTGACCCTGATGATCGGAAGTCTACTGCAGGTTATGTTTTCACTCTTGGTTCAAGACCTATTACATGGGCTTCCAAGAAACAAGGTGCCATTTCTCTTTCTTCAGTAGAAGCAGAGTATCATGGTGCCGTAGAAGTTAGTAAGCCTTGTGGCTTCATCAGATACCGTTAGAGTTTGGCTTTCAGCAGCAACATCCGACTATACTTTGATGTGATAATCAAAGTGCCATTCAACTATGCAAAGATCCAGTCCAACATCAGCGCAGCAAACACATTGAACTGCACATGCACTTCATCAGAAAACTCATTCACAACCATGTTCTTGAAGTGAAATGTTGTTCAACAGATGATCAAGTTGCAGACATCTTTACAAAGGCTCTCACAGAGGCGAAGTTCACTAAACTTCGATTTATGGTTGGAGTTCAGGAAGTTGTCACTAAGGGGGGATAGGCTCTAGTGCCTCCTTCCTTCTCCTATTGTGTCATATTTGTAAATCCTTCAATCCTATCCCAAGTTGTTCTTAAGGGGGGATGTTAGGATATTCCGACACATAGGAAATAGTTAAGTATAACTTGGTCTATTATAGAGTTAGGTAAAATGTGTTTCTTTACTATGTACATTTTGTAACTTACAATCTGACGGTCATGATATGTAGTGATCCGACGGTTCATTCTCTCCTCGGTATTACCGACACTTGATCCGTGGCTTAACACCCGATTGGTCCATGATCTCTATTTAAAGAGCATGGAGGGTCATTTGTAGGTTAACTGTTCATGAGAGAAGCTTATGTAAAATTTCATTCTTTTATTAATAAATTGCCTGAAGTGGCCGCGTTGGCTCAGGCCGTGGACTGTTTCCCTCTTTTAGGGTTTTAACCACGTCAAAATACTGGTGTATTGATCTGTGATCTGTGTGTGAGCGGTGTCCTTTGGTGTTCTGTCTGAGGAACTTACCCTGTAAATTCCTACAATTAGAAGCCAACTGAAGCTGCTGAGGTTGAGTTAGTGCAGGCATTGATTGTTGTGTAAATGGATTTGATTGAGTGGATTACTGGAATTGCTGGTATGGGAATGATTTTTGAGGATGTGGCTGTTGATATGATTGATAAGATTGATATTGTAGAGGGTAAAATTGTTGAGGAGGTTGGGCTCCATAAGCATATCCTCACCAACTTTGTGAAGGTTGGTTTTGGTTTTGCCGAGGAGGCCAAACCTGTCATGGCATAGGAGTATTCCATGAATTCTCATATTGAAAATTTTGGGGAATTTGTTGAGATGTACCTGCAAAAGGTGGTTGTCAAGCTCTTCTTAGTGCCATATAATACAATCCCTGAGTTTCTTCTAATTGACCTGCTTGCAGCTCTTTTAATGTTGGACAATCGTCTATAATATGATTTTCTATACATAGTCCATGTTGGGCAACTTAATTGCTTAAATTGCTTTCATTAAATTATCAACCAGCGAAACTCGTAAGCTTGTGATGATGCCAGCAAAATATATGCAGAAGTAGGCAACTAACTTTATGTCTTACTAAATGATTTATAATTCAAGATAATATGCAAGGGAAGAAGCTCCTAATTGAGGAGGTCCTGGTTGTCCTTCCCTACAATATTATAGATTGAAAAGAAATCATTGATTACATAAAACTAGAAACTTGAAATAAGGACAAGAGAATGAATTTTAATTGTTGTTCAGATTCAAATATAGAGAGAGACTAACTTAGTCCCTTGATTGTCCCCTCGTATACTGATCCAAACTAAACTAAGATTCATTCATAAGCATAAGAAATGAAATAACTTGAAACTTAAAAGCAAAAGAATGAAATTCAATTATCATGCAAATCAAATAGAGAGAGAGCCTAACTTAGACCCTTGGTTGTTCCCTTATATGCTGATAAGATTTTAATTTAAAACCCATTCATCAATCACAAACAAATCCTCAAACATCTAGGCAATTAAATGAAATAAGATATATTATGAAATAAAATTTTTCTTTGATCTTTTTAGAGTGAGCTCAATTCTCTTAAGAACAAAGTGACAAATTATTCCATATACTACATTAAGACAATTTATATCTAAAACTATATAATGGAAATTTATGTAAAATGAAGCTTTATTCTATTCCATCATAAGTTGGATACATGCTCCAAGAGTCCTCCCCTTGGAATGGAGGAGGTGCTCCTATTTATACAAAAATTTAAGCAACTAACTCATTAATGGGGATCCACTAATCCCTCATATGGTTACAACCAATACGAGACACATATTCCTTTATCCATGATTTTTCTCCATGAGATATGCTTGACCCCTATCACAAATCTCCTTCAAATCTTCAAGAGAATTCGAATTTGAGTCTTGGAGGCCATATAAGAGTATCTTGGAACCTTCCAAATCACCTACACATGTCACCAAACTCCACCTTTAGGTATAAGCAAATACATGTTATTTTTCTAACTTTTAATCATAAATTCACTTTAAATACTTGAAATTAATAACTTTGGAAAATGAAAACATAAACCCATATGGTAATGGAAATATAGGGTTATGTAATGATAATGTGATGAAATGAGGTGAGAAAATGAGGATAAAGGTGAAAATGGAGTGAAAATGTATGCTAATTTGGCGGCCCAACAATCCACAAACATGTATATGATCCAAAGGACGTTCTCGTAAAAGATGCTTCTTCCTACACTTAGGACAAAAGATTGACATTGTTTGTTCTTCTTCTTGTTGTTTCTTCTTTGCTTTTAATACATCAACTTGTGTTCCTAAGGTACTCAAAATATTTGTTTTAAAGTTTTCTAACAAACTCCCTATTTCTGCTCTTGTCACTCCTCCTGTTGCTGATTTAGAAGCTCTAGAAGTTATATCTCTTTTTCCTGTTTTGGTTCTACCTCTAGAGTACTTTTGACATAATTCAACAATCTCATCAAATGGTAAGTATGAAATGTCTCCTTTACCCATCACATTGAGAATGTCAAGATATTCATCTCGTATTCCTTTGAGAAAAATTGTTCTAATGGTATCAGGATTTAGAGAATGTTGTTTGGATTTTTGCAGGTTGTAAAGAAATCGTTCTAAATATTCTTCCAAATTATCATCTTCTTGTTGAGACATTCTAAAAATATATTCTTTTGAATCTCTAGGCCTATAATAGGCTTGATATTTCTTAAGAAAAAATTTCTTCATTTCTTCCCAAGAAGTAATAGAGTGTTCTCATAATCCCATAAACCATTTTAATGCAGCTGCTTTAAGATCAGCAGGAAAAAGACGAAGCTTATGTGTATCATTGGTGTAACCATACGTTCTACTTAAGATATAAAATTCGAACATGAATGAATCAGGATCTTCAGAAGACATTCCATAGAAATTTGGTAAAATTGAAGGTGGAATATTCTTCATTTTTACTTCTTCTCCTAGGATTGCTCTAGTATCTATAATCAGAAATCCAAAAGTAGCTTCTTCATCATTTTATTCATCTTGTCTTCCCTTATGATCATATTCTCTTTTGACATTTTCTTCTCTTTTCCTTTTTGTTTATCTTCTGGTCTCTTCTCTTCTTCTTCTTTTCCATTATGTTTTTTTGCTTTTCATATTGTAACCTTTGTTTTGGAGTGAGGATGGTAGATCCTTGCCCTTCTTTTGCCATATCTTTTTCGATAGTTTCAAATGTTTCAGTATCAATTTGAGATTCGGCTTGTTTTATTTGTTTAAAGATAGGCTGATCTATTTGTTCAAGAATAGGTTGATCAATTAGTTTTCTTGTTTTTCTTTGTTTTCCTATGGAAGGTATTTCTGTTTGTTTGTCTTCTTTTCACTTCATAAGCTAACAAAGTTTGTTTTTCAACAAGAGTTAACATTTGTCCTAAAAGTTGTTTTTCCTCTAATTGTTCCAAAGTTGGTTTTCCAGCAACTAGTGTAGTTAATTCCAATGGAGGTAGACCTGCTTCTACCATTGGTTTAGTAGTTGGGGGGTCTTGTTTTATGTATCTACCCTTTTCATCTCTATATTTTTATAAAACAAACTAGACCAAAAAATTCCGCCAAATTTTTGGGGTTACTAGCCATTTTAAGGAGACGACAAATTTTCCCTTTCCGACCACTAGATTCCTTGTGCCAACCCATTGCCAAATTTTTGCCTCGTTAGTGATTGCCACGTGGCCTAGTTTGACCAGAACTTTGACCAGCTATATCTTGAGCATACGAACTTGAATTTGAGTGTCGTTCACAACGTTGGAATCAGGATGACAAGAACTACAATCTGTTCCTAGTTTCACTTCAACCTGATGACTTTGATTTTTGATCTATTTTTAGCCATTTCTATTTCTGGACATTTCTGGAGCCACCTGGATCATCCTCCCATATCAGCGTTATGGTATTTTGCTTCCACAACTTCAAACTACTCAGACCATGAGGCTAAGAAGTAGGTTGAATGTGGGCAACTCAAGAAAGTAGTTAAAATAGTTTTTAGATGGATGTTAAGTTTTGGGGCACCTACCTATTTAAATAGAAAAGTGGTTGTCTCCTTTATATTATGCAAAAATCACCTGAATTTAGCGAGTAGTTGTGTGTGTTAGTAGTTTCTTTTTGTATAAAAACTAGAGAATTGAACTTAAAAATGTTGAACGTTTTGGTAGTGTTATTATATTTTTCAATAAAAACTAGTTCTTTGTGATCTCTTGTGTGTAAAGTGTGTTTTTACAATCACCAGGTGACTATAAAGCAGTGGCTACTCTACATACACAGTGATATTGCTTTATGGTATATTTCTGTGTGGATATTCTTTCTTTATTTGCATGCAATTCTAGTTTTATGTAGCAATCTATTTCCTGTACTTAGGATATATTTCATCAATCGATTTTGTGTACATCATTTTCTGTTAATAAAATTCTACATTGCAACATACTTTTTAAACAACAACTGTAGTTAAATTATGTTCATATTAGATGCTCTATATTTATTTCTATATTGTCATTTGTTATTCTAAATAATTTATTTATTTCCTTAGCATTAGTTGTAGTTCATTTTATCAACAATAGAACACTTTGTTTTCTTTTCTTTCTTTCTAATATATGCAATTGTAATTTATTTTCAGTTGTAACAAATTTGTGTAGCGTATTACTATTAGATTCACTCTTTTGTAATACATAGATGTTCATAATTAGCATAATTGTTTCTTTGTTTTTAAGGTACAATTTAGTTTATTTCAGTTCAACCATGATGACTTTTTGTCGCTAACCATAATTAATTTTCTATCTTGACCAATGTTAAGAAGAAAATGAACATTGCAAAGATAAGAACTAATTCCCATAAGCTTAAAAGTGAAATCGGGCATTGGTCTAATCCTGAAACACCTTGGAATGAAAGAATCTATTAGTTGTGCGATACTAAGAGGGTTGAAGATGAAAATCACTTTCTCTTGGAATGTTCAGCTCTTACTCACTTCTGTTGTCATTTCCAAAACATTTGCCATACTACCAACCTTCTTGACTTGTTCAGTCAACAAAACTATAGTGAACTAGGAACAGTTCTCTCCCTTCTCTTTGATCATAGAAATAAAATATTAAAAAAACTCAATTAATTTCTTACTTTCTTAAGGTCTAATAGACCTCATTGGTGTCAATGGAAAATTAAACATCATCATCATCAATATATGTAAATATTTGTGCATAAGTTGTAAATAATATACTCACAAACTTAAGTTAATAACAACTTAATACCCAAGAATGCATATATTTTGTTGAGCGTTTTGTAAAGTAAATGATCCCAAATTAATATTGAATTAGGTTCATATAAGAGCATTGTAGGAACCAATCAATGAGCACAATGATCCCCCCCAACGCATCTAGAAGTTTGTATCAAAGGCCTACCATGAGGTATTAATTATTCCTTGAGAACAATACCATTGATATCTCTATTTTGGATATGATTATGGTTGTAAATCATATGAATGCATGCGTTGCTTTGGTATTTTGTTAACCACACACCTTGAAGGTCATGATTAAGGCATGTATGAAGGATATATGGGAAACACATGGTTGTCACTATCATAACATATGTATCGTGACTAATGGATTTTTCCTTGTTTCACTTTTATATGAAACACGATGGGTTGCCATCGTTGCCAAAGATTGTGGGTTTGTCACAATACAATTATTGTCTTCTTTAGTTGGATTAAGGGTTTATTAGCCCTATGGGGATTGAATCCACTAGTCTTCTTATGTAGTTTTAGCTCTTCCTTGAGCATGTTTTTGTGTTAATAAGTAGTGTTATATGTCATGAGCGCACTTGTTTCTTTAACTCAATGACCTAAAGGAGGGTCTATCCAAATGTAAACATTTCTAAGGATTTAAGGAGTTCATCCTAATCTGAGAATTGGCGGGAGGGGGAGGGGTGATCTATGATCCCTAGGAAGTTAAAGTTGTAGATTATTCATGGGGCTTAAGATGCATGACAAACAACCAAGCTGAAGCATATGCCCTCTACCAGGGGATTCAATTACCCAAAGAAAAAGAGGTAACTTCTCTCATTGTTTTGGGAGACTCCCTCATTCTTATTCAACATTTAGTGAAGGGATCCTCTCTCAAGGACAAAACAATAGAAAGACTTATGAAAATAATTAGAAAATCAACATAATATTTCTCTTCAATAGCATATTTCCATGTTCTCTCTTATCTCAATAAAGAAGTGGGCTTATGTGCTAATGAAGGGTGTAAATTAAGATTAGGAGATTTAAAAATTAATGGAAGAATCAGGCATTCTCCTATTCCTTAGAGCTAAATGGATTGGTGTTACTCAGTTATGAAGGACTGCATTATTAATTAGTTATAGTATGACATGTAAATTTTGTTTTTTGGTGGGGTTAGTTTTGTAAGGTATATACCTATAAAACCCTACTTTTTGTTGTCCAATTTGGAGTCCCTCTTGAAAAATTTGTAGCTTTGCTAGATAAGAGGGCTTAGGAAAACATTTTCAAGATATAGTTATGTACTGCCTGATGTATTTGTTGCAATCCAGGTGTAGACTTGGATATAAATACAAAATTATCATTATGGTTTAAAAGAAAAGGATTTCATCCTAATATGAGTTAGGGAGGAATGCTTATGAATCTTATTAAATACAACAACCTACTCAAAATTATATTTAGATGTCAAAGCCTAGATCAAAAATTCTGTGACTACCCACTTTTGGCCAAGCGAGACCTACCATAAATGCCAACCAAGGTCCTTAACATCAATCTTAGTTAGTTGCTCAAGCTACAAATACCTTTGATGGATGTTGGGTTGAAATTGTTGATAGCTTAACTCCCAAACACAATTACAAATGGTAAGACCAAATGCAAGGTTGTGACTCTTAAGTCACCTCAACCTACTTCTTCAATCATGGAATAGGGAATTAAACCATTGCATATATTTCTATAGATTATGTTAAATACGATCAGTCGAAGGTTACCCCTGAGACCCATTTGCTAGTATGGGGGGGTATTTCAACTTTGGATTCCTATGAAGACAATAAAAGATTATTGTTCATTAGGATCCCTTGAGAAAACAACCTGAAGCATCCTTGAGTTAGGAATAAATGTTTAAATGGAGAGAAGGATGTGGGTGAAAGGAATATTTTCAAAGGAAAGGAATCAGTCAAGTTGCAATTTATCTAGTTCAAATATTGAAAGGATGATGAAATAGTTCAAAAAATGCTCGATTTAACCATGATCTAAAAGTATAATCCTTTCTTTTATTGTTGTAATGGTGTAAGGCATGTTTAGGCCCTCGTTGACCACTCTCTTGGAACACTAAACTTATTTTCATACATATCAAGTCAAAGAACATTTTTTCCCACTCAAAAAAATATTATCAAAAAATTCATTGGTAGAAACTTTTGATCGATTTCTCGATATAATTTCTTAACAAAGATTTCTATTAAATGTCAAGTTTATCAAAGCACTATACAAAACTTTTTGCAATACTAGTTTTAGGATATTGCAAAATCATGGAAAAGTATCTACACAATCTATATATATGAAATTTAAAATGGCAATTGGGTTTATCTTGGGTCATTGAGAGGAGATGAATGGTGGTTATCCTCCCCATATTGATTCAATTCCAGCGAGTGACATGATGATCTATGTTGTAATGGCTTTGATCCTTGTTGTTGAGTTTGAGCAATCCTTAGAGGACTGAACCATGTATATTCCTCGTATGGAATATAAAGATATTTCTCGCGAGGAAAAAATAAATAAATAACACTACATAAAATTACGGTAAAAAAATATTTAAATAATTATTAAATATTTAGCAATATCTTTACCTAAGTTGTCTCTTATCGTGATGAGGCTCATGTTGCTCGTGGGGTTTTGCATTGATGGTGAATGGATGCACTACTAAGGAACTACTTGTGACAAGTCATCGGTTCTAATCCCTCATGGGTGGTCCCTATTGCCTCAAAATCTAGCAGGCCTTTTAGGAGGGCTCATAACGCAAGAGCTAGACTCGAATGCAACAATAAGGTGGTTGTGATTATCACCTTAGTATTCCACCTCCTACTCTTTAATATAATTTCACCACATGGGAGGCTTCCCATTATATATAACCTAAAAGTATTCTATTTTGATAGGATCAAAGTGATGTAAAGGAGGCTTGATCAAGGCACTTCTCACTTGGAACCAGACACAATTCTTTGTATAAATGAACAACATACCTCTGAGGAAGCCTAGAAAATAGCACTTGGAGCCTAAGCTTTCAAGATGCAATTCAACAACGGTACATGTAGGCATGCAAGCATAAAGAAAAGGTTTGCTTGAAAGATATGATCAATAATATGGAGAGACAAACCTTCAATAAGCCCTAAGTTGAAACCTTTTTGTATAAACTAGGGTTTCAAGAGGCCTAAATTTCCTAGGGTTGATGATGTCAGCCTTAATTAGACAATTTCCACCAAGGAAAAGGCTATATTTTTAGTTAACAACGTCAAACAAAGTGGAAACAAGAATAATCAACTCTAATGTTGACTTGAGGCAAGCCCTAGTTTAATTCAACCCTTACCCTAACCCTAATGGCTTGCCTTTAAGGGCTGAAATGATAAGGAAGAGAGAAAAAGGATGAATTTTTCAAGGCTTTGATCATCAAACAGAATGTCAGTGCCTTTTCCCTGCTTGGGTGATGGATTCTTAGGAACTTTAACAATGGAAATATCAAATCTTTGAAGGAAGTAAGGGGGAAAAGCCTAGTTTTCACTTCATTACCCTAGATATCATTTTATGAGGGGAGAAATTCACTAGAAAAAAATTGTCTAAGAGGATTTTCTAGGGAGTTCAAGGATAAAAGATTTAACATGCAAAAATTACCAAGGATTTCACATAAACATGTGCATTATGACAAAGAAAATAGAAATTGTAGCAATATTCCATTACATGTAAAACCATGAAAGATGTTCAACAAAATAATCATAATTTATCCAAGAACATGCCTTCTTACAATCTGAAAATGATGTCTCCACAAAAAAAAAAAAAAAACACTATTATCCAATAGAAAAAATCCACATAAGATCACATCTCCACAAGTAGTGAAGCACAAGAAAGCAAGTTGAGTCTCTTTTAGAGAGGTCTAAATCCACAAATGTGATGATGAAAAAATGGGAGAGGTGATCCTCTACTTATATGAGGTCGATCGACTTTAATTATTAACTAAAATCCCCCACAAGTTTCATTTTTTAGTAGACATAAAATAAAACTTGGGTTACAAGCCAACTTACTAGCTCAACAATAAAATATGCCAGTAGAAGAACACACATGTGATCTGTAAGCTTCTAAAATGGATGACATCCTGCCCTTTTAGGGCTCAAACTACTCCATCAATGCATTGTAAGGGCTACAAAGTTCCAAGCATTATGATAATCCTCCATTTGACGAAAAGTCTTCAAATCAAGCCTCAAAGCATCTTTGCGTGTCCAAACTCCATATGTGGGTGCCCTGCATCATCTCTATGGGTGCCAAGTCAATAACATGGTGATATCTCTCTCTTCAGCATTGGGGCTCCATTAGGTGCAACAAGCCCTCCTTAATCATCTTGGGGGATGGCCATCCTCATCTGGGCTCTAGATCAAGGCATGCCCATCAAGTAGTGTCAAGGCCATCCTAGGGACATGCAAGTTCCATTGGTATATCATCAAGAATATTCCATGATAAGCAAGAGAAGCTTAACATTTTGGCATATTGGGGTGCTCTAGGGTATCCATCAACTACTAATATCATCAAAGTTCCCAACACTTTACTGCATAGGGGCAACGTTGCATCTGCCAGATCATTGTGGTCTCCAGGAGTGTAATGTGGCTTGTACATCATGTGTAGTAGGGTGCCCTCAAGGCTTTAACTGATCTAGACTCCCTAGAAAAACCATATCAAACTCAAGTGAAGGCAACCATTCATTAGAGACGAAGACCATAAATGCATCTAAGTGGACCATACTTAAGTGTTAAGGGTATACTAGTACTTCAAATGTGGACCACCATCAAATATCTAACTAAACCAAGTCCCATAAAAGTGTTCCCTACCTTGTATGGGTGGCTAAGTAATCAAGCCTATTAGGTTCTTCTAGCACCCAAGGGGAGGTGGCATTTCCAAGGTCAACCCTTCAACCCATAAGTGTTAATGAAAATCGGTGGCAATGGAGGGGAAGGACTTCATGGCCAAGTGCCCTGGTTAGGGGACCAACTAATGAGAGTGCACATCCTAAGTGTATAGATGTAACAAAGGAAGAAATCATGGAGGCATGAATTACTCCTCTTGGCCCGCTTTCTCCACCCCTCTAATTGATCCAGGTGGATATTGGTGGCCACCTGCCAGGTCCACCTGGACCCCCACCATTGTCTTTCTCAGCATTTCCAGTTTCCTTAATTGTAGCACAGTTTACTATTTTTAGCAGTTTTTCGGGTCCTGAACTTCCGGAGCCGTTTTGAGGCCCTAAACGACGTTTTTTTGGAATTCTGGGGCGACCGAGCCCTATGTTGCCTCCCAAAGTGGTAGTACTCGGATAGATCTTTCTAACGAGCTATCGTACGCGTCAAACGGAGATCGTATGCCAAAGTTACGACCCCGGGAAATTGATGTACCAATTTACCCAAACGGGGCCCACAATTTGGCGTTTCATCTTCTAGGGTTAGGTTTCGGTATGTGAAGGGTTTTTCCATTGTTTCTCAACAATAAATAGGCCTTCGAGCCTCATTGTAATACAGTTCAGAGGCATGTAGCCATCACATCTCTTCTCAGAGATAAGCTACCATCGCCCTAGCTAGTTTATTGCCATTTCTGTTTGTAAGCATATGTCAGTATTTTCCATTAATGAAATGAAGTATTATTTCCGCTGCATCTTTGTGTATATGGTTATCTCTGTAATTTGTTGCGTTCCTGTTTAAATCTGGATCAGTGGTATCAGAGCGGTCTGCTTTTTCTCTGTTTTTCTTTGCATGTCCCCAACAAGGTCGGGATATAAGGAGTTAGGGCTTGAA
Source organism: Pinus tabuliformis (assembly GCA_031772625.1). NCBI lineage: Eukaryota > Viridiplantae > Streptophyta > Pinopsida > Pinales > Pinaceae > Pinus > Pinus tabuliformis. Next base: position 1,082,566,326 of record CM062805.1, on the reverse strand, counting down.
CTGGTTGAACCTTTGCAAGACCAGCCTCGCAAATCCCGACGGCCTCCCATGGCGGACGAGAAGAAAGACGAGGGGGCAGGAGATCCCATCAAAATCTTGCTCGAAGAAGCGCTCGAGCGACAACGGAACGCGATGATGGACAGCTTTGCGCAGATCCTTCAGCGGCTACCCAGAAGCGGCGCATCGGCTTCCAGCAGCTCCTCTGGAAATGCCACACCCTTTAAGGTACAAGTTAATTTTGAAATCCCCATATTCGAGGGTCAGATAGACGCCGATGCCGTAGATAAATGGTTAAATCTGCTAGAGGGTTATTTTTCTGTTCATGAATTTTCGAGTCGGGAAAAGATTGTTTTTGCTCTTCTCAAAGCAGCCCCCCACGTCAAGGACTGGTGGGAAACCTACTGCGAGCAGAAGGATGAAAGTACTGGCTCACTATTTTCAGCCGCACCCACCTGGGATTCGTTCCGGGATGCCATCAAGGAGCAGTACTACCCTGTCGGAAGCTATGAGGATGAATACATAAAGTGGACCACGCTGCGGCAGGGAAGGGACCAAGATGTGCCGGAGTTCACCAATCTTTTCCATACCCTTCGCACAAAGTTGGGTATCAAGGATTCGGAGCAACATTTGATACTCAAATACCGTGGCTGCCTGCACAAGTACATCCAGGAAGAAATACAGTTCCTAAACATCCCCTCGCTCGGCGCAGCATACCGGTATGCCGTCAAAGTCGAGCAGAAGTTTAAACAAAAGAAGCGAGACTTTGGATCTGCGAATCCAAAGCAGGGGAAAGGTGCCCCTAAACCACAGAACAAAGGACAAAGCCAAGGCGGGACAGCCCAAGACAACCAGCTGAAGCTGCAAGCAAAGAGCAACGCCGCGAAGCCGAGAAAGGACACTGGAAAATGGTGCGAGTTCCATAAGAGCTCCACTCACAACACAAGTGAGTGTCGGGCCAAACAGTCACTGGTGGCTGAGCTAAAGGTTTCAGAATCAGATGCATGTTCCGACTCTGAGTCAGAACCCGATAAGGGGTATGAAAAAGGGAAGCAGATCATTGATGCGGATCCCAGCGCCACTGTTGCTACCGCAAAGATCCAGAAAAATGAACCCGAAGATCCAGAGGAGGAGGAGCGTCTCTTCCACTCCCAGATGTGGGTCAAGGGCTCCCCGATACAGTTCATTGTTGATAGCGGGAGTCAAAAGAACCTCATTTCGGCAGAGGTCGTGAAGCGGTTGGGCTTACCGACCACAGCACATCCACAACCATACACCATTGGGTGGCTTTACCAAGGGCGAGATCTTCGCGTGAGCCAGCAGTGTCGCCTTCCATACAACATCAAGCCCTTCACGGACGAGGTATTGTGTGACATTGCTCCCCTTGAAGTTTGTGATGTATTACTAGGACAACCATACTTGTGGAAGCGACATGCTGTGTATGAATCAAGGCCCCGTGCTGTTATTATTACATTGGGAAATAAGTTGTTCAGGATACCAGAGGTACCACCACCTGCCGCCATCTCTTTGATTACTGCAAAACAATGCAGTAAGATCATTTCCAAAACCAGGAAATTTGTTTTCCTGATGATACGCCCTCAAGGGAAGAAGAAGACAGTGGCCGCGGCCTCCAAACGAGGTCCCTCTGCACGGCAGCTACAAATGGACAAGATTGTGGAGGAGTACAAAGACATCTTCACCTCCCCGGCAGGGGTTCCTCTGCACTGTCAAGTCAAGCACTCCATTGATCTGACCCCAGGTGCGCCGCTACCCAATGGACCAATTTATCGGCGCTCCGTTCTGGAGAACAATGAAATCAAGAGGCAGATTCAGGAGCTCCTACAGAAAGGTCACATCCGTCCGAGTTCTTCGCCCTGTGGGAGCCCGATAGTGTTGGTACAGAAGAAGGATGGGACGTGGAGACTCTGTATTGACTATCGGGCGCTGAACAAGATCACTGTCCGTAATAGGTACCCGATCCCGCGGATTGATGACCTCCTAGACCAACTAAAGGGGGCGAAATATTTCAGCAAGATCGATCTGAAGTCAGGATATCACCAGGTACCAATTGAACCCTCAGATGTGTGGAAGACTGCCTTCAAATCCAAGGAGGGCCTCTTCGAATGGTTGGTCATGCCTTTCGGATTGACGAATGCTCCTGCAACCTTTATGAGGCTAATGGATGACATCTTGCGGCCATTCACCAACTCCTTTGTAGTAGTATACTTGGATGACATTCTGATCTTCAGCCAGAGTTGGGAAGAGCACCTCCACCACATCCGACAGGTTCTCCAAACACTGCGGCAACACAAGCTATGTGCCAATTTGGAGAAATGCACTTTTGGCATGACCGAGGTCCAGTATCTGGGATACATCATTGATGAACAGGGGGTGCATGTCGATCCAGCCAAGGTCCAAGTCATTCGGGATTGGCCCTCTCCAACCACTCTAACAGAGCTCCGTAGCTTTCTAGGTCTTGCCAACTTCTACCGCAGGTTTGTGTTGGGATTTTCTCATATTTCTTGGCCCTTGAGTCAAGTCACCAAGGGCGGGGCGAAAGCAAAATTCTTTTGGTCTGAATCTCAACAGAAGGCATTCAGGGAGTTGAAGGATCGCCTCTGCACGGCACCAGTGCTCGCGTTACCAGATTTACAACAACCATTTGAGGTCGAGACAGATGCCTCTGACTATGCTATTGGGGCAGTCCTTACTCAACATGGACATCCAGTGGCATATCACAGTGAAACACTTTCAGACACAGTCCGGAAGTACCCCACTTATGATAAAGAGATGTATTCCATTGTACAGGCCTGCCGACAATGGAAGCATTACATTTTGGGGAAGGAAACGGTCATCCACACAGACCACCGACCTCTGCAATTCATACAGACCCAAGGGAAATTGCAGAACGATCGCCATCAGAAGTGGTCTACATACCTGCAACAGTTTCACTTGAATATCAAGTATAAAAAGGGCAGCACCAATAATGTTGCAGATTGCCTCAGTCGACCACCGATCATGGCGCTAACCACCGTGCTCAACTCTTGCGGGCACGAGACTTCTGATTGGCCACTTCTCTACAAAAGCGACCCAGAATTCGGCCACACATACCAGACACTCTTGGAGGGTCGGCAGGTTGCAGATTTTCACCTCCAGGATGCCCTATTATGCCACCTCGGTCACCTTTGTGTTCCTTCAAGCGAGCGTGCCAAGATGATTTGGGAAGCACACTACAGTCGGGCTGCTGGGCATTTCGGGGTCGAGAAAACAGTGGCAGTACTGCAAAACTATTTCTATTGGCCGAATCTTCGACAGGATGTTGGGAAGTACATCCGATCATGTACTGCCTGTGCCATTGCCAAACCGACCATTAAGAAGCAAGGCCTCTATACCCCGTTGCCTACCCCTAGTCGACCTTGGGAATCCATCTCCATGGATTACATGTCAGGCCTTCCTTCCACTAAGCATGGAAATGACTGTGTTTTTGTGGTCGTCGACAGGTTCTCAAAGATGGCCATTATGATGGCCTGCAAGAAGAATATCACAGCAGAAGCCACTGCTAAACTCTTCTTTGAACGAGTGTGGGTGCACTTTGGGATCCCACAGTCTATCATCTCAGATCGGGACAGTCGGTTTCTCAGCACATTTTGGTCCAGTCTCTGGTCAATGCTGGACACCAAACTCACGAAGTCCACAGCCTTCCATCCTCAAACTGATGGCCAGACAGAGGTTGTCAACAGGATGATTGTGCACATTCTGCGCATGTATAACTCAAAGCATCCACGCACATGGGACGAGAGCCTCCCCTATGTTCAACACAGCTACAACCGAGCTCTTCACAGCTCCACTGGCCATAGCCCTTTTCAGGTGGGTTTAGGATTCCAACCACTATGCCCCATTGATGTGGCCATGCCACTTGCAGCTACTCACATGAATTCAGCTCATGTCCAGTCCGAAACAGATAAGGCCACCAGCTTCATTGAGCGCATCCAACATATTCGCCAGCAGGTCCATGACATTCTTGAGAAATCAAATGCCAAGTACAAGCAGCGACATGATCAACACCGGGTGCCACACAAGTTTCAGGTGGGCGACAAAGTCTGGTTGCATTTGCAAAAGGAACGCCTTACTGGAGCCTATCGGAAATTGAGACCACTTCGATATGGTCCTTACACCATTACTAAGGCTATGGGAGACAATGCATTTGAGCTCAGCATTCCCCCATTCCTTGGCCTGCACCCAGTGTTCAATGTGGACCGCCTTCGGCCATACTTTCCACCATTGCTAGACACATCCGACATTGCAGAACAGCTCAAACCCGCAGAATTAAATCCAGATTGCACAGAACAAGCTGCAACTGATCGGATCATGGACACACAGATCAAGAACACTCGCCAACAGCATATCCAACTGTATCGAGTTGTCAAAGCAGGCCAACTCCTTCAGCAGGGCAAGTGGCTCACCAGGGAACAAGTTCAGCAGAGGTTTCCTCATCTCATGGAGGAGCTCAACGCAATGGGGACCATTGCTTCCTAAGGGGGGAGGAATGATCCAGGTGGATATTGGTGGCCACCTGCCAGGTCCACCTGGACCCCCACCATTGTCTTTCTCAGCATTTCCAGTTTCCTTAATTGTAGCACAGTTTACTATTTTTAGCAGTTTTTCGGGTCCTGAACTTCCGGAGCCGTTTTGAGGCCCTAAACGACGTTTTTTTGGAATTCTGGGGCAACCAAGCCCCATGTTGCCTCCCAAAGTGGTAGTACTCGGATAGATCTTTCTAACGAGCTATCGTACGCGTCAAACGGAGATCGTATGCCAAAGTTACGACCCCGGGAAATTGATGTACCAATTTACCCAAACGGGGCCCACAATTTGGCGTTTCATCTTCTAGGGTTAGGTTTCGGTATGTGAAGGGTTTTTCCATTGTTTCTCAACAATAAATAGGCCTTCGAGCCTCATTGTAATACAGTTCAGAGGCATGTAGCCATCACATCTCTTCTCAGAGATAAGCTACCATCGCCCTAGCTAGTTTATTGCCATTTCTGTTTGTAAGCATATGTCAGTATTTTCCATTAATGAAATGAAGTATTATTTCCGCTGCATCTTTGTGTATATGGTTATCTCTGTAATTTGTTGCGTTCCTGTTTAAATCTGGATCACTAATGTGCTTCCTTTTTATAATGCTTTTTAACTAGTGCGTAACACAAGGATCAAATCTTTCTCTTTATGATGTAGCATTTGTTTTACCCCTTAATATGAGAAAATTTCTCGCTTATCAAGGTTGGGACATGCATAAGGGTTCCTTTTGATGAGACGGAGAATCAAGTTCTCAGGAAATGAGTGATGGCTAATGAGGGGGGTAGAGCTCATGCTAGGATTTTTCCCATGCACTAACTTATGTGCCAACCATCTTTTCCATTAAATTTTATTTTTCTTTCATTGTGTCCATCTTATGCTTTTTCATTCTTTTAGCTACATGAACCTCGAGGGAAATTTTTTTTGGACCAATCCAAGGATGTAAATAAGTGAGTTACAAATCCCAATTAACAAATGACAGTTAATCCAAAGAATGGAGATGATATCAAAGTAAATAATGTGGCATCGAAAATATTAAGTATGAAAAAGGAGGATGGACAGACTACTTTAATTCAAGTTTTCCAAGTAGTTCCCCTCCTATGACCCTAAGGCCTTAAGGGATGTCCCACTAGACCAAGGCTAAATATTAACCCCCCTAGTAAGGTGAGAGAACAAGTTTATAATCAATATCAGTCAATCATCCAAATCACCTCTTTATTAATGCTAAATGCTTAAAACATTAAGTGAAATCATTGATTGAAAAATGGTCACAATACCTATTGAGCAGTAGGCCACCCTCATCCAAAAGGATTGTCAGATGGTGAGAAGTGTATGACTGGTGTGGATGGTGGAGGATATTGGCATATCATCATCAATGAGAAAATATGTAGGGTTGTTGGTTGGCTAGTTGTCCAAGATAGAAGAATACGTTTTCTCCCATAGGGTTACCAATTTTAGTGGGTAACATTCCCAATTATCTGGCCTTCTAATAAGAAAAATCCCAAAGGGGTTGGATCCAATGGTGGAAAGTAAGGATCTTTTCACTATTGGGCAAGGTTGGATTCACATGAGGGCTTAACCTTAAGCCATGGGGGCACCTTGAGGTAGTAGTCAAACATGTGGTTGCACTGAAAGATATTATACTAAATGCTCTTGTGACTCGTGCACACATTAGTGGATCAAATTCCACCTCCATGTCCTTCAATTTAATTTGGCAATGTTGCAATCAAAGTCAAAGTTGTCGAGGGAGCAAGAAACTATGGATTCCTAGCCATCGTCGCTCCTCCTTGCTTATTACAAATATGCATAGTGCTATATGGGATCATGGCAGATCTAGTCACAGAATTGGAGTTTCATTTTTAATTTTCATGGCTTACTTGGTTGTTTGAAATGGCTATGTATAGAGTGCTTAACCCTTCATGGCAGATCATGAGTTTATGACATTTATTCAGGGTTTCAGTCTTGGTTTTTTGTTGCCCCAGATTCTTATTGGCTTGGTGAATCTATTCTCCTAGTTAGTTCTATTGAGTTCATTGATTTTACAATGGATGGTATTTCCAATGCTAGCTTGTATGGTCATGGATCTCTACCTCGTGGTAGATTTGTAAAATGGATGGATACAATTGCTTCTCATTATTTGGGGTTTTCTACCTTTGCGAAGAAGAACATGAATAACCTTAAGAAAATAGGGTTGATTGGTAAGTTGACCATACTTTGGCCCAATTATAGCTTTGGTTTAGAATGGATGTTTAGCACTTGGGAAGATAATGAGCCCTTTGGTACTTTATATTGTGGAAATGATTATTTTGCTTTTGTTTCTTAAAGCAAAAAGGACTAGGATTTGATCGACAAATTTGGACCTTATTTCATGGGCTCTAAGGGAATGTTTCTCACTCACTGGACTTTGTTAATTCTATAATGGAAATCTCTTATCTGTCTGCCTAGATTAGATTTGCATATCTTCCCCTTCTTTGTTTTGACGATGGAATTTTCAGAGCCATGGGTGACAAAATGGGCCACTACATTACTAGTTATCAGGGCAAGGACAATAACTTCTCTAGAATTTGTGTTGAAATGGATTTTTCAAAAAGACTCCTTGAGGTGATTCAACTTTACTTTGAGGATTGGTCCCATCTTCAGGCTCTGGATTACAAGCACATTCCTTTTAAATGAAATGTTTTCCATCGATATGGGCACTTTGTAAAAAGCTATCCAAAAGCTCCAACATCTCAGTCTCGTTGTATCCCTCTGCCATCTTCTCAAAGTAATGATTATCAAGGAGCATTCAAACTGGTTTCAAGGGAGAATAAGAATCATCCATCTAAGAGGCCTCATTCCAGCAGGCCTAAATCTCATTAGCATCCTTCCTCTAGTAATAGATTTGAAGCTTTGAAGTCCTTAGAGGTAGAAGTTGAAGAAGATTATCCAAGTCCAGGTCAAGTGCCTTCAAAGAACATCAATCCACCCACTGAGGAAGAGACTACTTCTAAGGATATTAACAAAACCCTTACTTTAGATAAGAAGAAGAGGTCATTGGAGAGGATGAAAAGGAGATCAATTTCTCCTCTTATTCTCCTTCCTTTTCAGATGTTCTAAAAAATAATCAATGATCTTCTGCCCCATTAAGAAGAAGTAGAAAATATTGAAGCAAGAAATCCTAAAAATATGGAGCCCATCATTCTTTAGCATCCCATGGTTCTAATGAGGGGTCAGTTTCTATTAGGTCTTGAAAATGTTTTGTTTTTGTACTATATTGTGCAAACAATTTGTAAGAATCTATTACTATTATCAAGAAGCAGTATGCTCAAGTATCAAATGGTCTAGTGTTGGATCTCTCCCCCTTCTTTTGTTGGGAGAAGGATGGTGTTTACCCTCTTCACTTTCGAATCATTGAAATATTTTTCTCTGTAGTATTGATTATGATGTACTTCAACTGCATGTTTTAGTTGCATATTTTTGCTTAACACAAAATTCTTATTCTAGCTAAAAAAATTCTTATTCTTATTCTACTACGAAAAACCTATTAACACGTTTCAATTTGCACGTTCATCAACTAAGTAGTCATTGGTGGGGTATTTATTTTTCTATAGCCACCGATTACTTAAACCTAGTACTAATTGATGCTACATGCATTGGCACACATCGACATGCACAAGCACAAACATATTGGTAGGACTTGAAGTTGAGTGGGGCTATATTATATACCTACTTTCACCAATGTGATAAGCCAATTTTGACCAAAATATTTGTCATATATATATATATATATATATATATATATATATATATAAAGAGATCCAAAATATGGAATCATAATTTAAAAAACAAATAATTTTGTAAACAATTGACAACAATGTTTTAAAAGAAATAAGACATTGTCGATGTCTTTTGTTCTTTGTTCTTTGTTTCGAGGAAGACATTCTTGATGTTATTGTTACTAACATGTAATATTTATTTCACTAAATACATATTTGTTACATGTTCTGCATTCTTTTACTACTAATTCAAGCTTAAATCAGAGAATGGTGTAATTTTTGTGCCTTCTTTCTCCTTTTCCCTTTATAATTATGGTGTCATGATTTTAACCGATGATGTCCAATATGTGATGGGGTCTTTGTTCCCTATTTTAGTTATTGAATTAAGGTGCATGCAATTTCCCCACATACATGTGTTTAGTTAGGACTATGTAATGAATGTGAGTGAATAACAATATTTTTGTAAACAATTTTTTCATTGCATGATTCCATGTTGTATATTACAACATGTTATGAGATTCCTTTAAATAATCATTAAATTTAGGTTAATTATTGCATTAATTACATATTAATAAGACACTTCTAACCAACATATTAATAGGGAACTACCAATACACATTCTAACCACCATTTCAATAAGGGACCCTTGAGGCCACATGTTAACAACCAATGTTCACTATAACCACCCACTAAGTATGGCTCATAATAGTCTAAATGTGCCTAATGGTTAAGAATATGTGTTTACTCCTTGGACATCACAAGATCAAATTACAAGGGGGATAACTACGTACACCTCTATAGACCAAGCAATCAAATTGTTGCGCATAAGGGATCTTTTTTCCACAAATAATAGGGTTTCGTATGTAAATTTGATATCTCATTAGGTTGTGACCATAACTTAAATTATTATTATTTTATTATAAATAATTTTAATGGCCATAAATTCAAGCTTAACATCATCACCCCATATTAAACTTGACTTTAGGATAAATAAGGTAAAGGTGGAGCAAATATGAATTTGACCAAATAGAGATTACATTACACTACTGCAAGACATGGTTATAGAGTTGGAGATTTGCATTGTTACCACCCTCAAAACCTTGAATCAATGAATTTTCCTTGTGTGCATTATGTTTGGGTGTCAACATTACATCATTGACGTGTTGAATTTGCATTATGATATGATGCCAAAAAATTTGGAAAAAGACTAGTTTCTTTGTGTCAATTTGTGTCAATCTTGTGTTGGGTGCATTAAATTTGCATTGGTCTTATAAATGGTGCATGGAAAATGTATTGTAAGAACAAAAGAAACATTATATGCATCAAGATTTTAATGGTGGTGCCGCAGTTGCATCACAAGTAAAAGATAACTTTCATAAAATTGTTAATGCATATACATACCACCACAATGCAAATCTTCTTGAGAGTTCCAATTGATGCTTGACTTTAATTTCCATGATCTTGGGTCTAGGATAGAATCTTAGAATCTCTTACGCTACCAAACCAAGAATTTCAACATAATTACTTTGCAGAATGAAATAATATAAAGGAGTAAATCATGTATGCACAAGTATACACAATTTTTAACTAGAAGACGAGGAATTTTTTCATCTACGACTCTTTCCAAGGTTTTCTTTTATATAGTTGTTCACGACTAATTCAAGGAAGGGGGCTCAACCCCCTCCTTTAGTCAAATTGTCTCAAGAGTTTGTAGGAATGTTGGGTCAACTGAAAATTCCTCCCAAACTCCTCATCGTTTGTGTCTTTTTCAAAGTTCAAGTGGAGGAAATGGAGATTCTGTTGAAAAGTGTAACTAAGTTTGGTCTTCATAATGACATGTGAAATTATGATTTTATGTAATTGATGTAAATAAGAAAATAAAATTATTTTTGTAATGCTTGTCTCATGGGTTCCATGAGCAAGGAAATTTATATTTAGTTAAGGCTCCCATTGTGAGCCTTTAGAATTAGTCATCATGTCATAAAAACTATAGAGTCAATGCCAAAAATGAAAGACCCATTTGGGTATGTTACACATTGTAAAAGAGGATTTATTTGTGTCATAAGCCTTCCAAGTCCTTGTCACAAACCTCCCTTGAAGTCAGCCTTAAGATGTTTCTAGTAGGACATGTCAGCCTAGGTAGCAGTACAAGTCGGCATAATTTGGAAGCACTGACCATATATATAGGCAACTCGACCTTCATTTGGAGACAAGAAAGTTGATCAAGCAATATGAAATAGGAAGAGGTGTGAAGATCATAAGGAGTAGTCTCATAATCAATGAAGTGAAGGGCAAGAAGAGCGAGGAGGTTCAACACTGTTTTGGGTAAGTTCTCCTCACACGTGTGACAAAAAGTTAGGGTTTCTGCAGTAGGGATATAACAGTCTCTAGAGAAGCCAATAAGGAAGCCATCAAGTATCATTCTTGCTAGCCGAAGCCTCAAGGAGGAATCTCCAAGTCAAGCGAAGAAGAAAGGGTCTCCAAATTATCTCAAATCAAGTTCACACGTGGGAATTGCAGAAGTACAATTGGGATGAGAATTGCAGAACTGTGGTAGGAGGCTGAAAAGTTAGAGTAGCTAAAGCTAACAGTACTAGAAGCCAATTTGCCAAAGTGTTGACTTGGGAAAGAAAGAGAAGAATTGAAAGGGATCTCGTGACTTGGTCTTAGAGGTGTCAAATAGGTCAAGGGTCTTGGTCTTGGTATTCGTTGGTTGAAGTCTCTATAAGAATAAAAATTTGTTTGGGTTTTCCTCTCAAGTTGGAGAGGTTTTGGCCCTGGTTGGTCACCTATAGTTTGTGTCTCTTGTCTCTTTATTTTTTATGCTTTGGTAGTTGTTTGATGAAGAATAACACTATAATAATCTAACTAAAGAGAATATTATAATCTAATGAAGTAAAAAACATTCACAAGCAGTTATCCTTAGAAGAGAAATCACCTAATTGCAATGCCCTAGATTTCTCAACATGTTCTAGTCACCCAGAGAAACCACTACTAGGATATTTTGGAAAAATAAAATTCAAGTGCATTGCTTTCCAAAAGCAGCGCAAGATCCAAAATACGAGATTAGATCAAAAAAGATTGCAAAATATGTCCAGTATATGCAAAATCATGCTCTGATATGCAAGTTCATTGGATCATGGACCTTTGAAAAGTCCTTGATTAGTTGGATCCAAAATAAATGGAACCTCAAGGGATAAATATATCTGGAGCTAGGAGAAAAAGGGTTCTTCACATAATATTTTTCTAGCTTTGAGTATAGAATGAGGGATTTTGAACTAGGGCCTGACCATTTTAATAATGGTAGGATCTTTATGCAAATTTGAAAAGAGCGGTATAATAGTAAGACTTCCTTGTTGCCCCCTAAATCATACAACCTATGCACTGCTACAAAACACAAACCCCCTTTATTATGCTCTCTCACTTCCACTGCCAAGTTGTTCTACTCTATTGTGGAATAATATACAATAAAAATTGAATGGAATCCCTTTTCCTCCTAGTGGTCCAATTATAACACAAGTTGATATCCAACTAGGATCAAGTTTGACTCCTTCAACTCTAAACTCGAGTTACAACTTTGACCTTTTTTGTGTCTCATTTATAATCTTTACTTGGCTAGCCCCTTTTCCATGACTAACAAGGGTTGATGTGGCATCCTCTTGAACCATGATGGTCAAACAAGAAGGTCAACTTCCTCGTGGCATAATTTTTGCATACAAATTTTGTTTGACGTCTTTCTTGCATTGTTGGAAAGGTATCTAAGTGTATAAAATCCTTAGTGGGGTTGGCACAAGTGATAGTTTATGAACCCCAAAAAACTTTGTTTGATGCCTCAAACTATCTCCAGAAGGTTTTTGAACCTAATTCTCCAAATTGGACCCATTGGTAAAAATGGTCGTGTGAGATGATTGCTCTAATTTTTCCATTCTAAAAGATTTTATATGGATGAAAAACAATATAACGATGTAATATGAGTCAAAATATTATAAAAATAATAGAAAGTCATACTAAAATTAAAATACATGGCCTAACTGACAATCATGACATAATAAAAGGATGATAGTTCAACCATAAAAACTGGTCAATGCATATACGTATATCGTTAAATTGAATTATATAATATGTTGTTGTTGTTGTTGTCTTTTTTTTTAAGCTTAGTAGGACTACATCTTCATCATGTCTAACTTCTCACCCCGATCGGGGTGATAGCACAAGATTTGAACCCAATACTTCCAGTTCGGTAAGACTTCATTTCCACAGTCATTTCCAATTGAGCTACCCCAAGCGGACATATAATATCAATTTTATCATATATTATTCATGTTATATATTATCTATCCTATGTATAATTTTAATTATTTTTCCTTCTTATGTTGGATATTCCTCAGTAATGAACTTCATTCATTTCATTGGTATTATAGCCAAATCTAATCTCATCCATTCGACATACTTTTTATCAAGCCTTGTCTAATTCAACTTTTGGCTACCCATATTTTTAGAGTTTCTCTAATCCCTAGGTATTTGACCACAAGTGAGGCTTAGCCATTTACAGATCATAAATTTTTGGGAGAAAAAAAAATCTGCTTGTTGAAAATTCAAAGAAAACCATAATCGTGAAAAAGGAATTATAAAAGGTAATTTTTAGTGAAAAAATTAAACACTACTAGAAGAAAAAAGTAGGACCATAGAAAATAAGAGAACCAATGAAGGTTAACCTATACCAATCACAAATAAATTCACTCTAAAAAAAAAGTTATGTTAGGATAAATTACCCCGAGAATAATTGAATACAATATAATCAAGGAGATCACAACATAATCCTAGAGACACAATTTTGCATATTGTCTTATGTCTTGTCATAAAAGGCAATGATAAGAAATATGATGCGTTGATGAATCTTGGGTCTATAGTAATTAGATTAGGGCACTACTCCATTTGTATGAATTGTGTGAAACATGGATTTGTTTGCCAAAATCAAATCATCACTATGTTGTTCAGTGTAATTGTAGTTATGGATTTGTAATAATTGGTTTGGAAATTCATAGTCAAATCATTAAAATCAACACATTCCCTTTGACACCAATCTTTTTATTTCCCATTGCAAGAAGGTAGATCCACTGCCGTCAAAGCTATCATAAAATAATTCACCATTGAAACCTTGTGGTAGCTCATGGTGATATGCCATAACCTTTAAAGGATTACTCAATTTTTAATTAAGGAAATGATCATACACCATCAGAAAGTTAAGCAAGTTTAATTAAGGAATAAGAAATTGAATTATATTATGTTAGTGATCATGCAAATGAATTGGTGAAGAGAACATACAAATACTATTATTTTTGTAATACAAAAGGTACAAGTTTTTTTTTGTTAATGGAGATTATAAACCCTTTTAGTAATAAGTGGGGATAATAAAAAGTCAATTTGAAAAATGTTAACTCCGCTAGTGTTAGTGGAATCAAGGAGACACAAATAAAAAATCATTAAATGAATTCAAAGGTGTAGAGTTCAACTATCCAATTCATATGACAAAAGCATGTTCTTTGCATATTGTGTGCTCAATTATTATAGATTTATTGTCAAAGAAGTAAACCTTGAACTACAAATTCGGTAAAATGAGTCTACCTTCTATGATTAATGTTTTCTTTAAGAGAAAGGTAAACCAACAGAACTCAAGAATGAGAAAGGTAAACCAACAGAACTCAAGAATATAAAAAAATAAAGGAACAATTAGCTATACATCAACAAAACAAGGAAGTATCACAACATAAATATAAAGATCTCGAGAATATATTATACATGGAATCATTAGAACAAGAAGAATATTTTTCCCAAAAAATCATAGTAAAAAGTTACTTTCACAATCAAGAAGTCAAAATATACGAAGTAGTACAATTAAAAATTAGAACGCGAGAAGCAAGATGTCATAGAGACACCCAACACAAGTTTTTCCCCTAGAAAAAAATCAGTATTTTTATTAAGTAGTAATAAAATTGCATAACTAAGTGCAACAAAGGTGCGCTAGTATGGATTGTGAAGTCCCTTTTAGAGCAAAATAGAAAAAAAAAAAGATTTCATGAATAGGCATGGATACAAAAACTAAGAAACATCCATTAAGGTTGATAGTAAAAAAGAAAACATACCAACAATTGTTTGAAAATGATGTACCGCCTGTCCAAAAATCATATACAATCGATGTATTGTCATAGTGATATAATATTCATAAAAAATTTAGTTGAGAGATTGGAAGAGATCTATCCATGCAGAGCGAAGATGCTTGGTATGGTGGCCCTCTTTTTTTTCTTTGAGTTGCAAGCTTCCTTCATCCATGTCCAGGCCCAACTTGGAGAGGCCATATGCTATTTGATTTTGATTCCTGGGAACATGATCAAAGGAGATAGAGGTGAAAGAAGAAGCCACAAGAAAAATTGCTTGAAAAAGTTGAAATAACCGATGGTGCCTCAATAGATAAATGCCCTTCATCTAATTGATAACAATAAGAGAGTCGCCATAAACATGAATATGAGAGGTGTTTTTCTCATGTGCCAGAGTGAGAAGTAGAAAGAGGCTAAGAAGTTCAACATAGTTTTCTGTGGCTTCACCAATTCTAGCAGAGAAAGTGAGGAAATGATCTTCTTTAAAAAAGAGAATACCCCCTAAACCAACATTTTTGGGAGATCCTTGTGATGCACCATTAGAAAAGGCCCAAGAGGAGTTTGTGTTGATTAGGATAGGTTGATGATTGAGAGTTGGGTGTGAGAAATCTAGTGGCTAAGAGGAAAGAATAACGATATTTTTGGTCGCAACTTTGAGAGAAGAGGGGGGCTTATTTTCAAATATTTCATGGTTTCATTCAAACTAGATTCCCTAAGCGATGATGTATGAGGGTGCTTTGTGAGAATTATGACTAAAATAACATCTAGACCAATTTATGAGTGCATCCCCCATCAAGAAGAGAACCCAATTACATGACAACATGATAGCCACTTTACCTCATACCATATTTCTTAGGAGAAGGTGCAAGATATGAAGATATGACAAACATATTCTAATTCTAGACAACAAAGGTAACATTTGTTGGGCCACATGGAGAGTCTAGTCTTTAGGGGGGCATTTTGCTTTCCAAATATTTGGGCCCCACCATGGAGGAGGATTGACTATTTGTTGGGAAGAGAGAAAAATGTAACCTTCCTAAGGAGTATAGTGACCAGAATCAGTTGCTCCCCAAAAAAGGGAGTCATGCTCACTAGAGAGACAGATAAAAGATGCCTTGAGGTTGTTTGTGTATGGTTCCAAGGGATGATGTGTTCTTCTAAAAGGTTTAAATCCCTGCCATATTTCCAAATGGTGGGGCTAAGAGGGACTATGTTCTTAGCAACTTGATTTAGATAGAAAATTCTCTCATCATTTAGGACTTGAATATGATTGTCAGGGAGAAGATGATTGGATTGGCATCAAATCCAAGGATCTTTTCCTATTAGAATAAGTGATTTATCCCCAATTTTCCAATAGAGTAGCTAAAAATCTATTTGATTTTTTTGAGAATTCCTTTTGGAATCCAAGCCATGATAAAACAGTAAACAGGAATAGCCTGAATGGTATATTTAAGCAGAACAAGCCTGCCAACTTTGGATATCCATCTATTTCACCAAGTATGGATATGTCTCTCAATTTTGGCAACGAGCTAGCTCCAATATTTTTTGCGGTAATTATTTGGTTTCAAAGAAAAAAAACAAGATATTTGAACCTGAAATCTAGATCAGATGGATGGATGTGAAGTTGAGTAGAGAAGTGGTGTGATTCAGCTTGATTGAATCCCCAAAAATAGAGAGTAGATTTGTCCCTGTTGATGTGCATTCCCATATCCTAACATAAGGTTGAGAAAAGAGTGGAGAGAGTATTTGCGTTATGAAAGTTTCCCTCACATAGAATTAGAAAGTTATTGACGAAGCATATGTGAGATGAAGGAACTCGATCCCATATGGACTCTAATAAGGGAATTGCTATGAATTGATTTTGAAATGAGCACGCTAAGTACTTCCACGACTAAGAGAAATACTAAAGGTGAGAGTGGACAACCCTAACATAAACCTCTTTTAGAATGGAAAAAAGGAGAGGCAGAACCATTTATGAGTAGATCAAAAGAGCTTGAGTTAATACAACCCATGATTCGAGAGATGAAAAGGGGGGAAAAACCCAAGTGAATGAGGAAAAGGTGATTATAGAGCTAGTTGACTCTATCAAAGAGGTCAATATTGCAAAAAACGACCTTGAGCTTCTTTACTGGAAGGTATCAAGGCTTCCTTGTGCTAGACAAATGGCGTCATGAATGAGGCAAATATTTAAAAAGCCAAATTGTTCTTATGAAATATGGGAATATATGATTGATTTGAGATGAATGGATATGATTTTTTCAATGATAGTATAGATGGTATTATAGAGGGGAATAGGATGAAAGAGATTAAAATAGGTAGGATCGTCAAATTTGGGGATAAGGCTAGGAAAGTGGAATTGAATGGTCCCATAATCTACCAAATCTAGTGTGAGTATTCCATCACCCTCAAGAGGTCATATCCGATGAAGTTGAAGCAATGCTTGTGGAATTTGATGGGAAGACAATCTAGTCCTGGGATTTTATCACTTTGAAAAGACTTGAGAGTAAGGCCACCTGGACGATAGAATCAATGGTAGCTCTCTAGATTTCCTTGTATAGGGAGTAAAATTTATTTACCCCAATGGATGCAAGGTTTTGGATGGCGTAACAATGAGAATTCTTCATGTTTTCGTCACCAGATTTTAGCCAAAGAGTTCTATTCTTGATTCTCCACTATTTTTCTTTGTTTAGCAGTAACTATTTTCTGGTAGTTGATATTTGGATTGTTTAATGAGGATTCCAAGAGGTTCTACCTCTGGTAGAACTTTTATGCTTGCTTCAATTTCAGTAAGCTCTCTGGAGTCTAGTGGTTTTTTCTCCATTTCCCACGATTGAATGAAAGTTTTGGCCTTCTTGAGGTTTTATTGGAACTGAATGGCAAGGGAAATTTGAAGAGTGGGATCCCAAAGTGCCCAAGTATCCTTAATCCCTTAGACACGAGAGGGGTCTTAAAACCAAGAAAGGTTGAGGTTAAAGAGGCTTGAAGGTTTGTCTTTGTCTAGGGTGAGTTCCAAAAATATATAGCAATGATCAAAGACACCATCTGATACAGTCCATTGGCGGATTTGTAGGGGAGTGTCCAGGAATTGTTTTGAGATAAGAAAGCAGTCAAGTCTCTTTGCGATGTAGACAAAGCCTAATCTATTTTTTGACCAGGTGGGAATAATTTTTTCCAATTGAATATCTATTAGACCCACAAATTCCATGATCTCAACGAGGAAATCAGTTAAGGGGTCTTGAATAACTTTTGATCCCTAATCTTCATTTTCTCATAGCGAAAAGTTTAAATCACCTCCTATTATCGATCTACCTTCTATGAAAGTGATTTGATTCAGTACAAAGTCCTAGTAGCCTATGTGATTTTTAGATGGACCATAAATATTGTGTAAAAGGAGAGAAGTATTAAGATAATGACATAGTAGATCAGTAATTAGTCCCAAGGAGATTGACCAACTATTAAGTAACTTAAATTTCATAAAATCCATCTTGATATTAGGCTCCCAGATCACCCCAAAACATCATTTGCAATAAAAAACCAACTTGGGAGGATGGTCATGAGAGTAGAATGTGCTCACTTTGCATCAATCATTGTGTTATCACCAAAAAATTGATCATCTAGCCTAATTTACTAGATGGATCGAAGTACACCATGTAAAGCCAATTTTACCATAGTAAATTTGCTTTCACTGTGAGAAATTACCTAATAAACCACCTTTATTAAGTAATTTATAGTTAAATCCATGAAGGATAATGAAATAAATCACTATTTATTTGATTTTCTTCTAGGAATAATTAATTAAACCAATGTTTTATTATTCCTTGTTAAATTTGACCCAATAATGAAAAATAAACAGATAAATCATTAATTATCTTATTTTTCTCCAAGAATAATTAATTAATCACTAATTAATTATTATTCTTTGTTAAATTTGACTAAATCCCTTAGGAATAATTAAATAAATACTTATTTGTTTATTATTCCTTAACTAATTCATTGAGATAATAAATAAATCATTTATTTATTTATTATTTCTAAATAAAAGTTTAAATACTTTTTCCCTCCTAAACAAATATAATAAAATATTCAAGGTGGTTATTCCAAGAATGAGATCAATAATATTTTATTACTGCTCATTATTCGAGGATAACTCAATATTTTGTTATAAATAGGAGGCTTTTCCATTCATTATTCGCTTTTGATTATTTTCATTGTTGCATTCACTGTTGTAACTCCGATTATTTTCATTGTCACACACCATATTTTTGTTGGGTTTATGCACTATAGAGGAGAGAGACTCTACATAAGCTGAAAACGTTTGAGGATAGCCAAGAACATATCCCATAGAGGGGGACTGGTAACATTTATCTATTCTCTTCATAGGTGTTATTATTAAATTATTCTTTACATATCTGGTTTCCATTGGATGTTTGGGGTTATTACTCTTTATTTCAATGTTTAACTATGACCGTAGCATAGATCATAATTTTGGCAAGTTTTGTTTCTATCATGAGCTACAGATCAACAACGTTTAGCAATCATTTCTATTGTTAAGATTGTTTATCATCCACAATCTTAAGTGGGTTCTTTTCGTACACCATTGAGAAGAAAACACTACAACAAATTGGCGACTCCACTATGTTTTATACTTCAGACCCAGAAACCTAGGTGACCTTTGGTTTTCAGCTTAGGGTTTCTTCTTTTTTTCAATTCTATTAATGTTTCCTAATGTTTTAACCCTAAATTTGATAAATTTCTGACTTCTGCAAGCTTTCTGGTCGTTTTCACAGGTCACAGGAACCATTCGCGGCAAAGGTGGCACTTTTTTTCGAAATTTGCAGACCAGGAGTCTTAGAACAAAAAACGCAGTTTTCAGCCCAAAAGGTGCAATCTGGGCTCAAGCACACAGCTTTTAGCCCAAAAAGTGCGATTTCATCAAAAAACAGGTGAGGACCTGCGATTTCTGGGTTTTTCTTAGATCTGTTTCTAGGTTTTGTTGAGCGCTGTCTGTTGGGTGTCTGACCTCTATCTCATCCCGCTTAGGCCTTGATCCATTTTGTTTTACTCGTCGAAGTCGAATTTAGCCTCCCCTAATGCTTCTAGTACACTTCCACCATTCTAGGAGGAGTTTAGCTGAGTGAAAAGTCTAAGTTTCTGTAGCACTTTCAGCCACATTTTCCAGATCTGTAACCTTTTGTTTCAGATATGATAATATAGGTTGCTACCATCCATAGTTTCACATTTAAACTTGTTTGGCCATTCCGTTAGGGTCCCATCGGTTACCCTAGGTGTTTCACCCATCTCCCTATCTTTTTGTAGCGATCTTCCCCTCTAGTTTTTTGTTGTTGCTGCACCTCTTTCTAGTAGCTTAAAGTCACTTGATCCCAGTCACACTGAAATTCAGATCTCTTAACCGCTTCAGTGTATTTTCCATCGTTTTAGCCACCAAGTAGTACAGTGTTTTCAAACACAGTTTAGGTGGGGTTTAGTTAATTGTTTTGATGTTTATTTTATGTTATTTATTTCAGTTTATTTGCAACAAGATTTTTTTCATTTTTACAAACACAATATGGGCTTAATCAATTAATACACTTGCACACACAAGCACACCTTAAGCGAAGGGCACTTGGTTTACATCACCAAGCCAAGAATTAGCATAATAAATTTATCTCACCGCATCAGAGACATAAGATATATTGTTGATCTCCCTTCACCATTTCCATGTTCCGTGTGTCCTTCCATCATTGCGCCACCAAGGTGTGAGTCACAGAGACTATTAGGCCTTCACCCCCAGTTTCCGCTTGGGCATATTACTCCTCTCCATCGGGTTTGAGTTCATAGCCCTTTGAGTCCCCATCCCGACTCTTCTCCTGGTCCTTTTGATTCCTCATCTGATTCTGAGCCTCCACTGCATATCGTCACCATGTCTAGACCCACTGCTGGTGTAGGAACCCAAACTGGTGGTGGCTCCGGTGCTATATCGGTGGTCACATAAGGCGGAGCAGTCTCAGTAACCGTTTCGACAGCCCCCATGCTCCCCTTTATGGCTCGGTTAAGTTTATTGGATCTAAACCAGTTGATAAACGACCTCATACACCATGATGCTGGTTGGCCCTCTATGCCGACGAAGCTTCCCTCAGACATCCAAAAGTTTGAGGGTGTTGCTGGAGAGGATCAAACCAACCATGTTCGATCCTTCCGCATGTGGTGTTCGTCCAACTCCATAACCGATGACTCCATTCGTCTTCAGCTCTTCCAACTCATGCTCACTAGAGACGTTGCAAAATGGTATGTAGACCAACCCTCCACCTCTCATTCCATTTTCGCGATGCTTGCTAAAGCGTTCTCATCATATTTTCAATTACTTCTCCAGTATGACACTGGTATGGAGCTATTGACTACATTCTGTCAGTCCTCCGCCACTCACCTTTCTGGCCATGTCCAAGAGTGGTGTCGAAGGAGGAGCACATGTCGTGCCCTGCCTTTCGAAGACCATGTTTATCTAAATTGGTTTCTCAAGAGCCTTTTATCCCCCATCGGTAAAGATGTCGTGTCCCATTTTCCTCAGACCGAGGAAGAAGCTCTCCAGACTTCTTTGAGATATAATCTGATTTATGCTCAATCCGGTTATGTCTATATCGTCATTCTAGACCTCCCTCGTCCTGTAAGTGCCAATGCACCAGGGGAATCTCACGCCGCCGACGGTATCGTTGGATCCCTTTCACACTCTTCTCCATATACTCAATAGAGTTATGGCTACCGCAGGGGGGCACCAGTTCCTCCAACATTTATGCCCCTCTTGCTAGCAACATGTTTCTAGGGCCCCAACCCATCTACCAAACTATTGCTCCTTCTTATGCACACCCCGACACTCTAGCCCCTCAAGCATTAGCGCCACAACCTCCTATGCATCCTCAGCCCCAGCAACCACTTCCCCCTTAGGGAAAAGTGTTTGCACAGCAGAGTGCTACCAATCCCCAAAATTAGAAGAAAAAAAAGAATAAGGGGAAGGGTAACAAGGGTAACAAGGGTAACCAGGGTAACCAACCTAGTGAACCCTAGGGGGACCAACCTAACACCAACAACCAACAATAGGGCGGCCAACCCAAGCAGAAAAAGGCTATTCGTACGAGCAAGCCTTGTGCATGTTGTGGTGTACATGGCCACTATACACATGAGTGTCCTATTTTACCCGAGATGCACCAATTGTGGGAAGCTCAAGCAGTTTCTCGAGGTCAACAATCGCCTCAGAATCCTGCGCCATCTCAACCGGCCGTGCTAACAAATCCTTTCCCTCAGCAAGATTTGTTGTTGCTCAACCTCAGCCAGGTCAAGTAGCCCACCTCCACCAACCTTCTGGTCCCGGTGACTACTAGATCCTGATGATGAACTCTGATGAGGTTAACCCCTTCAATATCAACCTATAAACTTGGTCGCGTCAATATGACAAGCCCTCCACTTCGTCAGCTGCCAATTCCAAAACTAAAGTGTCCACTAAGCCTCTTACGACACCAAATGGTCCTTTACAGATCCCTCAACCCAAAGTTGAGGCCATTCCCAAGATCCCAAAGGGACCATTACGCCACAGTGCGGCTTCTAACAGAGCTTCCCATACATATAGTATAGTAGACAACTTGGCGCAATCACCTGCTGCCATGTCGACACTGGAAGTCCTCTAATCGTTCCCTTCCCAAAAGAAGGCCCTGTTAACTTCCTTGGGTGTAGTGGATCTTTCTGACGATTGTTTGATTGTCTTCCCAATTGATACATCAGAGCACCGCCCATTACCTTCATCTATTGATTTCTAGATACCAGTTAGAGTCCATAATGCCATCATATCCAGATGCATTATTAACGAAGGTGAAGCCACCTGTGTGATGTCTGCTATTGTTCGGAAACAACTCAATTCACCTGAGTTTTCCCCCTCCACCATCACTTTGCATGTGTGGGATGGAAAATCCTCCTAGCCCCTTGGCATGTACCGCCACTGTCCAGTGACCTTTGTGGGCAAGACTGTCCATGTCGATATCGAAGTCATTATTGCCCCTTTGGATTAAAACATCCTCTTAGGTCGTAGTTACACATATGCCATGACAGCTATCGCGTCTGTGGTGTTCTGCAAGATGTGCTTCCCCCATGAAGGGAAGATCGTTACTATTGATCAGTTGACTTACTACGAGTTGGCATCTGTGACCTCCCCCAAGTCCATCATCTCGTGGATGTCCAACAACCAGTCTTCACCTCCTTGCACCAGTGTATCACCTAGAGTCTCTAAAGATTCCTCATTATTGGGTGCCTTCCCTGGTCCTCGCCCTCCCATTTCTGAACCTACTTCCATGAGAGTTTGCATGTTACAAGCATCACGGGCTACCCTTAAGCAGTCTAGTACACTTGATCAACAACTAGCTCCTTAGCATCTGGTTGTTGCTCTTCCTGCTAAACCCTCTAGACCCACTCCCCCAGGACCTCCTCCATTCATGGGTGCCTCTCTTATGTTCCCTCCAGGAATTGTTCCTCCAAGTCTTAACCATCCAGGATCTATTCCACTGGGACATTATCCTGCTGGCCAGATACCTTTCTTATTCCCCCCTCCGGGAATTTTTTCTGTACCTATCATGGCTTCGCTGGTCCTTCCTAACATGACTCTCGGGATCCTAGTATGGTACATCGATCCCCCTGCAAACACTCCACCTGGTCAGCCAAGACCATATCACGCTTTGACCCCGGTTCAACCGGTCCCCATGACCCCTGCCACTGCTTCAGTTCCATCACAACCTCAACAGGAACCAGCTCTTGTTGCGAAAGCATCTGGTCAGGGGGGCAAAGCTAAAAGGAAAGATTCGAAGGACAAGGCTCCCCAAGCTCCTCCAGCCCCTAAGGCCCCAAAAGCCGACACCCCCATGCGCTTTATGTGATGTTGTTGGGCACACCACCAACAATTGTCCTGAGCTTCCTCAACTTAAACCATTGGTTCATGAAGCGTTCCCTGAGTCGAATATTCCAGAAGTCCATGTTAACATACCGGTCCCACCTAAGAAACTCAAAATGCTTCGCACAAACCACCCTTGTGCCTTGTGTGACCTTCATGGTCACTATTCCCATTGTTGCCCTCGTCTCGATGAATTTCACAATTGCCTTGGGGAAATTTGTGAATACGAGGCCACTTGTAGTGGAGCCTCTACTCCTCTACCTATGGATTTTAGTACCACCAGTCAACCAGAACAGGGAAAATCTGGCCCTACTATTGTGATCCCTCCCCTCAATGTCGAGATGATGGACACCACAGATCCCATGCTTTACCTATCGTCATCCTTGAGTTCCTCGCCGAGAAACCTTCCTAAGGTTGCTGCATGCATTTCTATCAAACCTTTTTCAACAAAATCCGTGATCTCAACATCAGTAGACCCTTTGTCTACCAGTCCGTCGTCTACCATTCAAGACGATGCGTATGTGAACCTTATTCCTCAGGTTGATGCACCAGGTAATGCCGCCGCATCATGTAGTCAATATTCCTCCTGTCCGCCCATCTCCCAGCTTGAGAAGGACAACATGGAAGCTATGTCTACCCAGTATTACCCCTACACTTGAGTAAGGGGGCATTTCTTTAAGAGGATTTCGAAGGCCATCTCCTTCTTAATTCTCCCAATGCGCTCTACCTCCAGAAATGTTGCTCACAACACATCCCTTTGATTTGCATGCCTTTATTTCTGCCATATACTTAGGTAGATGGCATCATCTCATCCGTTGTCTTTTGCATGTTTGAGATGGATCCATCATCCACACCGTATATCGGTCATGCCGACGGTGCAAGTTGCTTCTCCCGGAATCTAGCCTCAGCAGCTTGAGCCATTTTTACCCCCTTGCATACGTTAGTCCTTTCAAATGACGTGTGCATTGGATCTACCACCATTAATCAGGCTGAATATGATGTAGTGATGGGTTTGTTAGTCGATGCCCTCACCCATCGCATCCTTCATCTTCATGTTCGTTTAGATACCTTGCTACTTGTCATGCAATTGAATGGTGTGTATCATGTGCATAATCAAGTCCTATTTAGAAAATATCTACGAGTGAAGATATTGGTACGTGAATTTGAAACCATTACTTTCAATCATGTGCCTAGAGCCCAAAATCACTATGTAGATACCATTGCAAATAACATTCTATATTGGCAGTTATCACATGTATACCACAAATGACAACCATAAATAAAACAAATGGCGAACCATCATCGTCATATAAAATGCATAATCATATTATGTATCATAAAAGTATTTGGAGCCATAGCTCTAAATACATCCGACATGCCCATAGTATGTTACAAAAAATCACAATCAAAGGGACCCACAGGTCCCTGCATCTAGTGACTGTCCGACGGATCTCGCACCAAAGGCTCTGCTCCACATACACGTAGATCACGTACTACCTAACCGGCCATCGCCATGCGCCACATGATACCTCGCCACTCTGAGGGAAGACCAGTGCACTCATCTGTGTATCGATCCTCTAAGTCATTCCATCTGTGCTCTGAAACCCCGGTCAAGAGTACATCAAACCTACAATGCATATCAACAAGAAGCGCAGTATCCTCTAGACCCTGCTGTGACGATGATGTCTCCCGGTCTGCAGCCCCAGGCACTGCGTGTCGGCCTTTATATCCTTCCGTCTTCACCAGTGCTATGTGTGCATACAACATATTTCACACTCAGTACCATAAAAATGTGATCGAAATATAAAATGCACCATAAAACATAACAACTTAACACTTACTGTCTGGTCGCTATGCTCACCCGGGTGGAAGTTGTAAGTCAGGATCCCCATGATAGTTCATCTCGCTATAAGGGTAGTCATCAATGTAAAGGGGCATCTGGTCCCAGTGTGCAAAAAACTCGGGTTGGAACACCCATCCGACTCCCCCTCCTCCTCTCCGCAGTAGCTGTCCCCAACGACGCATCTTGGGCTCCTGTGGGCCCCCATCTCAGATCTGTACATGAGGACGAATAGTGGATATCTTCTCAAAGAAGAACGCACACAATATTGTACCAAAAGTGCAGTCACGATTCCACTGCCTCTTACAAAGACTCAACTTTCATTTCATTGACGACAGCATCATCTGGGCCCACCCATAGTAGGTCCCAGCCAAAACACTTTCAACTAACATCATTTGCCCTCCAATGATGTGGTGGAATGCTTGGCTGCCCAAGACCCATAACACATCTATGGTAACAACCCGTGTCTCTAGCCTCTCTAGATCAACAAGTGGGATAGTTGTGCCCTTGACACGAACACCCCGTCGACAATGGTGCTCCACGAACTCAGTAATTTTCCTCCCACGAGGTAACACCAGATGAATATCCTCCACCACTCCGAGGGGAGGAAGCCCAGTCAAGAAGTAACTATCCCATAATGTGAGCTTGATCTTGTGCCCCTGCAGGACAAAGACCTCCTGGTCTGGATCCCAATAGCTCACAATTATTCATAGCAAGGGCTCACCTGCCCTCATCAATGGGTTCTCTACCAACTTGAGAACCCCATAACAAGCCAATGCCCCTCGAACCACCTGATCCCCCTGAATCTCGGATTGAAGAGTATCCAGGTCTCGTTCATGCCAATTGACTTTCAGCTCTGCCATACCTGCAAAACACCACATGTCTTGTCTGTTCAAAAAAGAAAACAACAGGCTACACTGATCAACCTGCAACACTCACCAAACCAACAGACCAACCCTTCCTCCAACCACAAATCACAGTTTTCAGCCCAGAAAGTGCGAGTTCGTAGGTTCCCAGCTGTTTCCTGTGAGCCAGATCGTACTTTTGGACCGAGAAAGTGCGATGCGACCGTGAGCAAGGGCAAGGGTCTCATAGGGAGCTGCCAGGTGCCAAAACTCAGGAAATAAACCAATGAAATTGAAGAGATGAGTAACGCCACCTACCTGAAAGCCGCAGATCCCGATTTCGACAGTCGGTTTGTCTGCCACGATCTCCACAAGATTTAGGGCCTTTTGACATTCACCACAACACACTTAGCAAATGAATCCAAATTGGAGGGAAAACGTAATTTCATAGAAAAATCCCAATTTTTTTTTATCGACCATTGCGACAAGATTGTAGCTTAATTTGATGAACCGTCAACACCATTGGAAAGCTCTCACCGAGCTCTAAAATGGGTCTTCCTTAGTTTTCGATGATTTGACACTTCACTCAGAAATCATTTTTCCAAGAAGGTCTGTTTGTCACCTCTCAAAAACGATTTTCTTCATAAAGCAACACTTGTACTTTGAGGTCCACCTCCTCTTCATATTTTTCGTACCATATGTCGATTTCTGTCATGAGTAACCATCATTTACTCATGTTTTCATGTTCCCCATCGGGTCTAGTCTGTGTGGCAGCGTCATCGAGTCACCCTTGTTCAGAGCATCCGCGATGAGTCACCCTTGAATTCTTGGAGTCTATTTAATGTCCCATCATATCATGTCACAATATTCCATCCATATTTGCATACCGTTCATCCTGTGTTGCCCATTTTGGCCTCCAGTCATACTGTCCCCATCCCCTCCAGAGTTGATTCA
The DNA here is from genome assembly GCA_031772625.1 of Pinus tabuliformis. Lineage (NCBI taxonomy): Eukaryota > Viridiplantae > Streptophyta > Pinopsida > Pinales > Pinaceae > Pinus > Pinus tabuliformis. The sequence goes on along the minus strand of CM062805.1, from coordinate 1,082,539,279 downwards.
GCTGCTCCCATCTCAACCATGCACTTTATGCTCTGACAAGGGTAGTCGTTTGTTTGTCCCTCAGTCCCTTTTTACCATTATGCTTGGTGTTAGTCCATCAGTCACGTTACTATTTTCCCTCATGCTTTAGTTGAGGATCCTCATTGGCTCATCTATCGCGGGCCCTATTCTGTCGACGTTAGCTCATTTATTCTAGAAGAATGACCTAGAGGGCGGTGTATCTCAGTTCCAGCTTCCATTCTTGTTCGACGCCTTGGATCGAGAAGAGGTTCTCATTATTGTCCTTTGACTTGATCGTTTCATGTTCGTGATCCATACACTTAATGGTCCAGTGATGCAGTAGATTGTCCCAGTGATTCCCAGGTGTGTGTGAGATGTTTTCAGACCTAATGAGGGGGTGGCCCTTTAGGTAGCCGCCCACATGCCCAAATGCATACCTACTATGCTACAACCTCAGATGCAGTTCAACAAAGTTGATGGGTTTGGTTTCTACTGATAAAAGTGTTCATAGTGTTATACTCCTATACCAATAGGTGTCATATTTCATGATTGACTGGTTGAGTTCTGTAATATGTTCATCCTTTCCTTACTGTAAAGGTTTCCATATTATCAAAAAATTAAAAAATGTAAAGAGGGTATGCCCTAAAAGAAAAATCAAAGGGTAAAAAGAATAAAATGGTCAAAAGAAAAAGTGAAAGAAATGAACCCCAAACAAAGAAAGACCAGGAAAGTGTGCAAGTCCAAAATGCCACTACTTTTCCATTTTTCTGCAAATAAAGCATTGTGTGCAGCTTTTTGAAATTTATGCCACAACTAATGAATGGCCAAATAGCTTAATCTTGGCCAGTTCATGTTTTAGAGATAGAGAATAAAATTTGACCAAACTGTTTAATCTTGGTAGATAAGTAGATAGGTAGAGAAGCAAAGGAGCTCAACAGTTTAATCTGAGACCTTGGAAGAAATAAGTGCAGACTTAGGTAGGCTTACCATGAAAAGAAAAGAAAAGATGATGAAGTGCACCCAAGTAAAGAAAAAAAATGCTAGGCAAAGTAGGTAGGGTAGGTAGAATGGCGTTGCAGAATGAGACTTGTGATAGATTTTGTCTCTCAAAGTGTTAATCTTACCTCTATCACAAGTGCCATGGCAGATATTTTTGGTACAGCTCAAGCAAGGCAGATTCATAACTAACTTCCCTTCATGTTTTTCCCCAAGTCATTTACTAATTCCCCCTAAAAATATTAAGAATCTGCTCTTAATATCACTAAAATCACTCATTTCATTGCATAAACATTGCCTAAGTACAACCCTGTTTTACTTAGGAAAATGCCAAAAATTCCCTTTTAAAACCCTTTTCAGCTGTAGCCTAAGTGTAAACTTAGCACTCAATTCAAATTCATATTAACACTAACTTTTATTATATAAATCCTTTGCTATGTTCCCATCCCGTACTATGTAAATATATAACAAAAACCCCGCATTATTAATATTCCCGCCCTCGGTTAAACTATAACCATAATCACTATATGAACGAGGGTTAATAGGTTTATCTGAAATCTATTAATAACCTCCCCACTGCGTGCAATCATGGGTTAATTAATAACTAACCATCCCCCGAACCAATGAAATTACCCCCGATACCATTAAAAAACAATTTAAATATACCGGTCCTGCATACATTAACCTCCGCCATATTCCATATGTGTCCACCGTCTGATCAATCGATCCACCATCCAACGGTCCGCATCCATTTCGCGACCCCCTCCATCGCCGATCTTTAAGTCGGGGGGAACCAGCGGTATTGCCCCCATACCACTGCCACGTGTCACCCATCCGGGGTGATCGCTTGCCCTCTGCCCGAAACCGCCCAGCCCCAAAGGCGGTGCGGGCAAAACCACTTACCACCGCCCTCCGCTGACGTCAGCTGTCCTTTGCTGACATCATCTGCCATGTCCCCTCCACGTCACTTTCCCCGTCCTCCTGCTGACGTCATCCGGACTTTTGCTTACGTCATCTGTCCTGCTTATAAAAATTTCTCGCCAAAACTTCATTTCGGCGAATCAAAAGGGAAAAAGTCATTTTTTCTTTGTTTTTCTGCATACAGCGTCCCGCACGCTCCAGGTATAAAATCGATCGAAATCAAATGTGTTAGTTTCAGACCGCCTCCTGACCACAAAAAGCTCCATCGACGAGCTCGCAGACTTTGCCGACCCGCCATTTTATAACTTCTTCCTCTTCAAAACAAAGTTGAAATCAAACTGAGGGACTTCTGAGCTCACAGAGGAAAGAAATATAGAGATATACAGGGATATTTTGTTACCCTAGCCAATGGACCTTCAAAAACATCAATGGCCAAGGGAAAGGAAATGAGGAGACACGTTTGCAGTTCTATTTTGCCAGACAACGGTGAGCCGAGGTCAGTTCAGTATTAAAAAGCATCGAAACAAGTCAAAGAGTATCAGTTCAAGCATTAAAGTGTATCAGATCAGAATTAAAGAATGTCAGAGCGGAATTAAAAGCAGCAGAGAAGAATTAAAGAGGGCAGATCAGAATTAAATACACAGTTAAGACAGGCAGTCGGTGCAAAGCTACTTCAGAAGACAGCTGCAAGCCGAACCTTAAAGGCCTGCCTCCAACACAACATCAGTTATCTTTTTCGAGCCGCTTCTATGTTACTTGTAAACTGTTTTTGGTTAAACCTAGATATTATCTCACAGTTGTGATGAGATATTTTTTGTACATATTTTGTTGTATATATACCCCCTCCATTAGAGTAGTGAGGGGGTGGTGTGTGAATTTCTTAGACTGTGCTGTAATACTGAATATTTTGAATTACAAAGCTGTTGGAACCAATTGTTGTCTGACCATACTGGATGAAGAATTGAAGCAGAGGACTTGTCACAGAATTCTTGAATCAACCTCCAGATCAATAAGTCCCCTATATCTCATGTTTTACAGTTTTCTGGTTTACCATATCATCTGTGTTTCATGATCTGAATAATAAAGAAAAAGGTTAATTTTAGAATTTGCTTAACTGCACTCTGTATTTAGTCTTTATTAGTGTCTGTGTTTTCTTCAGAATTAGAATAAACAGTGAATTCTTAATTGCTCCTGTTTCCTGATTCTCTCATGTTGATTATTTGGTAAAGAATTCTTAACTGCTCTCTGTCAATAATAATCCATTTTCCCTCTTTCAACATGTTGAAGGATTCTTAACTGCCCTTCACCCATTTGAGCCCATTCCATCTGTTTCAATCCTTCATTTGTTCCCTGTTTGACTACCTTGCTCTGTGAAGCCATCCTCTGTTAAGAAACCAAATCCAGAAAGCCATCTTCTTTGACTCCATCATGCCCAATGGATTGAAATATTCTCTCTTACCTCATTTTTCTATTGAATCTCACCACCCAAACTCAAACAAAACCCTTGAACTTCATAACTAGCCTAATACCTTCAAAAACAAAGCTAAATCATAAAGAGAGAACCCTCTCTAGATACAGATTGGCTAGATTCTGTATCTAAAAGATTGGTCTGTGGTTACCTCGACAGTATTCCCTTTCTTACAACTTTTGGGAAAAACCTGAGTGATAACACATAGCATGCACATATCCTCCAGATGATCCATTCAGTTTTGCAGAGCCCTTCCTTGTTTAGCAGGGCTTCTCCGATTGTTCTACCCTCCCTCCCACTCATTTTTTGAGGGAAGGGGCTTTGTATCTCATGTACTAAGATATTATTGTATTCAGTCCTGGATCATGTTTTTACCAGGTTATTTATATGGGACACATTGTATTATTTTCTGGCTATGTTATGCCAGCATATACTTCATTGCTCGGTTTCATATTTCTGGGTGAACCATTATTTTTGTACTAAGTTATCTCGGTGGGTATGGGTATGCCTCCCCCACATCATTGAGGTCCGGTACCAAAACATAAAAGGAGACTTGCATTAGTTTGACCCCCTCTGTCACTATCCTCTCTTAGCTTCAGCTTCATTGGTCTCTCTCTCTCTCCCCTTGACTCCCGTGTGTTGTCTAAGTGATTGTGTCTTTACAACGTACTTCGGTCATACGTTTTGCTCCTAACACTCGTACGTTGGGGGGCAATCTGTTATCACCAAAAAATTGATCATCTAGCCTAATTTACTATATGGATCGAAGTACACCATGTAAAGCCAATTTTACCATAGTAAAATTGCTTTCACTATGAGAAATTACCTAATAAACCACCATTATTATGTAATTTATAGTTAAACCCATGAAGAATAATTAAATAAATAACTATTTATTTGATTTTCTTCTAGGAATAATTAATTAAACCAATGTTAGAATTGAAATTGCCGCTGCTGAATGCTGATCTGTGTTGCCCTAGCCAGAAGATCGCAATGCGCAACTGCTCCTCAGTGACCTCCTGCTGCTAAGGCCTAGGTCCGATGGATCCTCTAGAGGACGGAGATCCCCCCCAGATCATCGCCAGGAAACTGAGGAAACAACAATAGCATTCGCCTCTCTCATTTCAGCAATGGGTCTGGCCAAAAATCGACTGTCAATAACCAAGTTTGTTAAAAGATTGTAAGACATCCCTGGAATCTCCCTTCCCCCTGCTCTCCCTCATAGAGTAGCTTTATCCTTGGCCGAGCATGGATTAGTTAGGCAGTTCACTAGGTTATGGCCCTCACTCAAGACGGTCCAGAAATGGGTTGAAAGGAACTAGACTGCGTCAATAAATGGGAAAATATCAATCAGGTTCTGCAGAAGAGGATACTACACCTTCCACTTTGAAACCAAGGAGGATTGCGATATGATATTTAGGAACGACCCATACTTCATGGATACAAGAGGATTGTATCTGAACAGATGGACACCAGATTTTGACCCATAAATGGATGTACCCAACGCTATCCCAGTCTGGGTTAGGCTGCCGCACCTTCCCCTTCACTGCTGGGGAGATGACTCAGTCAAAGCTATAGGAAATGCAGTAGGGAAATACATAGACAGGTGTGAACCAAAGGAAAATATGCATGCATGCGCCAGAATCTGCGTAGAAGTGGATCTAGGAAAAGGGTTTCTGGAGGCGATCAAAATCAAAGTGGATCAATGGATGCACATTCAACAGCTGGATTACGAGTAAATTCCTTTTAAATGCAAGGTATGTCACGAATACAGTCATTTTTCTAATATATGTACAAAAAAAAGAAAATGAAAACGAAAATGCAGAATACTCAGAAAACAAATGGAAGCAGGCTAAAAGGAAGAAGACATCCAATAAACAACCACCTCACTCTTCATCACAACCCCTCGCCCCCTCTGACCACCTCCCTTCATATCTAAAAGAAAACAACGTCTCTTCTCTTATTAGCCTAAATCCTTTTGGGCCATTGGATCCCACAGCCCCCTCTTCCCCTAGATCCCCCCCCATACCCTCAACCCCCCAGCATCCCCTCTGATCTCAAACACTCAATCTCCACCACACCCTTTAGTTGACAGAATTATAACAAGAAATCAGTCAAACAAATCTCTTCAATCTACGGAACATAAAAAAAGCGGGAAGAAAGTCAAACAAAGAAATGAGGGATTAAGTTGCAGCAAAGGAAATGGCATTAGGTACGCAACAACCAATGGACTCCTTTATGGGAAGAAGCTCAGGAAACAACGATAAAAGCCAACAGAGAGGGAAAGGTCTGTTGCACCACCCAACAAATAAATAATGATAGTGGTCTCCTCGAATTGTCGGGGATTGGGATCATCCTTTTAAGAAAATGCCACAAGAGACATATTGGGAAAAGAAAATCCAGACATTCTTATGATTCAGGAGACCAAAACAAATACCCAAGAAACTGAAAAAATAATAAAAAGGTTCAAAAAGTATGAAGGGGAAGCAATTCAGGCTATAGGAGCTTCAGGCATAATCTGCACAATATGGAAGAAAGGACATTGGGAAATGATACAACAAAAGAAGGATCAACACTGGATACAAACAGATCTAAAGAAAACAAGCACAAAAGAGAAGTATAGTTTCATAAATATATATGCCCCCAATCATTACAAGGAAAAAGTGCAATGTTGGAATGTAGAAATTCCCACTGTAGATCAACAGATTATGCAATAGACTAAAGCAAAATACAAGATCTACTTCTACAATAAACTTTGCGGAAGCTTAATCAATTTGAGCACAATCAATGAGAACACATATAACTGAGAATGAGAAATCAATCACACATAACACAGAAGAAATAACCCGGGGAAAGCCTCAGCCTAAAACCCCAATCTCTGTATTATCATACAAGTGGAAATCTTGTTCAAGCTATAAAAAAAATTAGCTCTCAAGCTATCATGCTCTCTCTGCAATCAAACAATATCGCTCACAGACTGAATAGACACTGTATATGTCCTCCTCAAGCCTCCTATTTCCTTGCGCAGTTTTTCTTGGGGTCCAATGAAGCCACATGTGTGAATTGGCCTCATCACACTCACAAAACCTGAAGAAGTAACTGCGTAATCCTCAAGGAAAGAATTCCTTCTGCATGCAAGAGATATTCACAATGGAATATTCTAGCAACTGATAGTACATTGCCCCTCCATCTGATCTCAATTGGGTCTCTTTCTGAACTGACAGGCATGAGTTATTTATGAGAGAATATTCAGTTATCTGAAGTGCAGCAGTTACATGCATGCATGCATTAACTAACTGAACTCTCAATTAATTCAAAAAACTGTTTGAATTAATCTAACTGGACTTGACTCAGTTAACTGAGCCAACTAATTACAACTCAATATTACAACTCATCCTTATCTCTTTAACTGATGGATAAATTACTCAATTAATGGAGAAACAGTTGCATGTCCTCACATAGCCTTCATGTTTGAATTTCTACAACTAATTAACTCATGGTGAATTACTTAATTATTTTACAAACAACTGCTAAGATCAAATTCAAATTTTTACTTCTCAATTTTAGTTTAGGGACTAACTAAAATAGGAAGGTATCCCGAAATTCTATTTATAGCAGTACTAAATTTAGCACTTCTATATTTAGCATTTCTTGTTGCTATTTTCAACACTCCCTCTCAACAAGAAAGGGATTATCAGTAACCCCAATCCTGTCTCTGTGCAACTCGAACTTGCATTTTGACAATGCCTTAGTCAAAATATCTGCATCATGTTCCTTGGTCGAAACATACAACAACAACATGATCCTCTTGACCGCACAGTCTCGAAGATGGTGATACTAGATATCAATGTGCTTGGACCTGTCATGAAAAACTAGATTCTCAGAGAGTTTGATACAACTCTTATTACTGCAGTAGATCACAGTTGGATCCATCCTCTGAGCAAACAATCCCATTAGAATCTTCCGCATCCAAATGGCCTCACATGCAACCTGACTAGCAACCATGTATTCAGCCTCTGCTGAGCTAAGTGCAACTGATCTCTGTTTCCTGCTGTACCAGGAAACTGCAGCTGAACCAAGGTTGAAGATTCCTCCAGATGTGGTCTTCCGGTCTTATGGACTCCCTACCCAATCCGCATTTGTGAAGCCTTGAAGCTTCACTCCCTCTGTCCGTTTGTACCACAATCTAAACTGAGATGTGCCTTTGAGGTATCTCAGCACATGCTTTGTTGCCTTCCAAAATAGCTTGGTAGGTTGAACCATAGTTTGACTCAGTTGGTTCACCGCAAAGCATAAGTCGGGTTGTGTGTTCACTAGATACATAAGTGAACCCACTAGCTGTCGATAAACAGTAGCAGCTACTACCTCACCTGAGGTAGCATCCTCCTTCCTCTAGTTCCCAGCTAGAGGAGTCTGCATGGGCTTGCACTTCTCCATGTGAAAGCGCCTGAGTATCTCATTGGCATACTTGCCTTGAGACACAAATACTTCACCATCTTTCTACCACACCTCCATGCCTAGAAAGTAGTGCATAAGACCCATGTCTTTCATTTCGAACTCTCTTGCAAGGTCCTCCTTGCAAGACTGTATCAGTTGATCATCACCTGTCAAAATCAGATCATCGACATAAAGAACAATGATCAATGGTTTACCTTCTACCATGATGTGGTAAAGGTTCGCATTTGCTTCACTCTTGGTGAAGCCCAACCCAGTGAAATAGCTGTCAATCCTGGTGTACCAAGCACGGGGTGCTTGATTTAGCCCATACAAGGCCCTCTTGGGTCGGCACACATGCGACTCACGATCGAAGGTCTCGAAACCCTTTGGCTACTCAATGTACACCTCCTCTCAATCTTCCCATTGAGGAATGCTGTCTTCATGTCCATCTGGTGGATATTCCACCCCATCTGAGCTGATAGTGCCAACATCGATCTAATCGATGAGTACCTTACTATGGGAGCAAAAGTCTCATTGTAGTCGATCCCCTCAACCTGTGAGAAACCCAGAGCAACAAACCTTGCCTTATGTTTCTCAACACTGCCATCCGCTGCTTGCTTTACCTTGTAAAGCCATCTGGAACTCACCATTGACTTACCTTGAGGTCTTGGGACAACATCCCACACACTGTTCCGAATGATAGAGTCTTACTCCTCTACCATTGCATCAACCCAGATTGGTTGCTGCACTGCCTCCTCGAATGAAGAAGGTTCGCTATCTACACACTCCCCAACCAGGGCTGTTAGACTCAGTCTTGTCAGTCCTCTGTCAAAGTCTAATTCACCAAGGTTCATTTCTCGTCATTTGCAGTCATCAAATGCCATTTTGGTCAAAAAGAGTCATTTTAATTCTTGAGTCAGGGTTTTGTCTCCAGAAGTGTGAAATAACCCTTGCAGGCCAAAGGGAGACCTTATACAGCTATGGTTCAGAAAGCTTCATCATCACCTGAAGAGACATTGACTCTTCTTCAAAACTTTGTTTTGAAGAAAAGTCAAACAAGGTCAACTATGACAAAATTTTCCAAAAAATTGCCAGTTGACTTTTTCAGATGCAGTCATGATTTTCAGGTCCAAATGCCCAGTCACACAGTCCCCGCAAAGAAATGCCGAAAATTTCATCACGAGAGCCAAAATTTCAAAGAAAAATGAAAAGCAGGGTGTTTTAAAGTCAATGAAAAAAGTGCAAAACACAAACATTAGAAAGTGGGTTTTCAAAGAAGAAAAAATTAAACCCAACTCTCCCAAGCCTATATATACTTGTTTTTTCCCAAAACAAAAACCATTTGTGCTTTGGCAAGCTTGGAGAGAAATTACAAAGGTAAGAGAGCAAATTCATGAGGGTTTGAGTGAGGGAGAGCTGGTTTCCAAAGGGCGTGGCGCACACACCAGGGAGCGCGGCGCACACAGAGGGCGCGACGCACTGGCAGCCAGCCCACAGTGCAAAATCAACAAGGGCGCGACGCACTCAGGGCACGCGGCGCACTGGGCTTGGTGCGCGACGCACACAGCCAGGGAGCTCAAAACACTTGCAAATTTGTTTTATATCCCGGATGAAGGCTAGCAAGCAAGAGGTAGGCTCGAATGAAACCTCTTCTCTATCAATTTGGTCAATGGCTGGTGTTTCTAAGGTTTTTCTCCCATCCCCTTGTCCCCTCACTCCTCGTCATTGTCACCTCCATTCCACCTTGTCTCCTAAGGAAACCCCCTAGAAATCTCCACTAAGACCCACCCTCGGAGTTCCAAGCAAATTAATGTCGTTTGACAGTGCGCGACACACACACAAGGTGGCACGACGCACTCAGGGTGCGCGACGCACTGGGAGCCCGGCCACAGAGTTAATATTGCACTGGCGCGGTGCATACACGGCGCACCGGGAAAAGCGTGTGGCGCACAGACCTGTGAGCCTAAAAAAAACACCGAATCGCCTAAATTTTTATAAATGGCTCTCAAAATTGCAAAGGTGGCCCTAGATCCCTTCACCATTGATCCTTAACTCAAAGAAAAATATGATTTTGGTGACCATGAAATCAAAGGCAAAATTTTTATTAAGTAAACCCAAAAATGACACAAAGAAGGGCAAAAAGCTAGGGTTTTGCTACAGTAACATGATTGCTAAATATGCTCCTATCCTACCTCTATCAGCTAATTCCCCTGGAGCAGTTTCCCCTAATAGTTACCCTAGCTACATTGTAATCATATCCATTTGTCCCCTTTATTCCTATAGCTCAAAATATCCCAAACCCTACCCCATCAAAACCATACCCCAAACACTCCCAAATCCCTGATAAATTTCTCCTTTAAACCCCTATTCCCCTTTTCATCATTCCCCTCCTAACACTCCCCTGTTTTATTGTCCCCTTGGTGACAGATTTTCAGAGCATCTATCAGTTTCATTGGATTCAGAGGGCAGCATAAAACTCAGGGTACAAGCAGCAGTAATGGCATCAGAAAATTCATCAGAGTATGAGGAGGGGACCCACAACGACACATCTTCAGGAGAGAGGGCCCATAGGAGACATCACCGAAGTGGCAGACATCTTAGAGATGAGCCAAACACCCTCACTGAGTTGCAGACATGCCCACTTGCTATGTCTTGTTTCTAGCACTTGGCATGTTATGAATTTTGTCAAAGGGTGTTGAATGTCAAAGTCCATCATGAGTTGGCCCACCTTTTTGCACTTCATCTATAGGGAGGCCAATCTGTCCTGGCTGGGGTCACTTTCACCTTGACACCGGAGGCTATATCAGTGGCAACAGGGATACCAAACATTGGGGAGCAGTGGCATAAGAAGAAGAAGGTGGAGAGGCATCACTATGAGCCTTACATCAAGAACAGCTGCTTGAGCCAGCTCACCAGAGTTTTTCCATTCAGATTTTTGAGGGATGAGTATGCCCCACTCATGAGATTGATCATGAAGTATTTCAGTTGCGAGGGGAGGTTTTCTCGCCTTTATGCCTATCACATCCGCTTGCTCATGCACTTCACCAGGGTGCGGATGATGAGCCTCCCATTTTTCATCTGCAACAACATTGAGAAGATGAAAAACTTCATGCAGCGCAAGACCCCACGACAGCAGCTAAACAGTGTCTATCATTTTGCTCTCATCCAGATCTTGGTAGACCATCAGTTGGGATTGCAGGGTATTGCTTGGGAGGACTTCATCTCCCGTGATTTCTTCAGCGCTCCACCAGTGATATCAGAGGCAGAACATGAGGTGGGAGGTCCTTCACATCAGTTTGAGCATGAGACGGGAAGTCCTTCACATCAGTTTGAGCGCCATGAGACTGCCACCATGCCAGTATACATCACATACTAGAAGGGCAGTAGACCATTGTTCGCAGCAGCAAAGCGAGTGTTATCTCCACCCGGGGTGGAAGGGGCCTCGCTTCCGACATCAGCACCACAGGAGCATGGTAAGGGCAAGGAGCCAGTGCAGGAGGAAGGGCCATCAGGCGAGCAAGAGGCCGAGTTTGTTCTCCTCCAGGATGATGAGCCAAATGTAGAACCTACAAATGCTAAGTTGGGAGAGATCATTCAGGAGCAGCAGTCTGTGATTGAGAAAATATCCTTGGACTTGGATAGGGCCAAGTGGAACGTGCAGTATCTGGAGCAGAGGAACAAGCAACTTGAGGATCGACTAGCTGAGATAGAGTTGCAAATGATCAAGGAAAACCGACGACACATCCTAGCACCACAAGGCAGACCTATGGAGCAAAGAGACGAAGACTGGGAGTATGTGCTAGAGAAAGTGAATGTTCACTTGGAGCAGCGGTTGGATAAAGCAAATAGGGAGAAAGACATGCTGAGGTGCATGACTCATCACTACCAGGCCCGAAACATGAGTTCCAAAGCAAGAATCAGGAGCCTAAAGGCAAAATTGAGCAAAGAGACAAAAGAGGCAAAGGAGGTAAAGGAGGCAAAGGAGAAAGATCGGCTTCGAATCTTGGATGAGGCTTCCTTGGCACAGCATAGCACTTCGTAGGGAACCTCCAGCCCAAATTTCAAAAAATTTGGGTAAATTTTGGTCACAGGCAAATTTTTTGGACACAAAACAGGAAATTCCTCCCTGTGCGCTGCGCCATTGGCGCGACGCTAAAAACATAGGACTCTAATTGAGGAACAGCTTGCATATTTGGATTTAGCATTGAAAAATACTACTACTGGTGTCCGGGCAAGAAATTTTGACAAGATCTGGGCCTCCTAAAGGTCAAAAAACACCCAAAAATGGCCTCCCTACCACTTTTTTGACACATAGGAAGCAGTCTTGGGAGAATGAAGATTTGGAGGGGCAAATGAGCACCCAATTGAGAAATTATAGTGGGGTTAGAAAGTAGACAGGACAGGCTTTCCAACAAGCCCACTTGGGCACATTTTGGACACCTGCAAGTGCCAAAAAACAGGCTCCAAAGTGGCGCGACGCACAGAGAATATGGCGCGGTGCACAGGGGAAAAAGCTGCCAATTTGCTCCTGTTTCGCGAAATTTCGGGTCGCGACTTCTCCAAGTGGGCCCGATCATCTACAATTCAGTTTTTTGGCACCAAAGGTGGCATTTAAAGAGTTTTCTCTCCAGATGGGCATCTATCCAAGTGGAAAAAGAATGCAAAGGGTCACCACAGCCAAATGTCATGCTTGAGAGTGTTGCACCTGTAGCTGATGGTTGGCTCTCCATCTCCTTTTTGAAATGATTTGAGTAACTTCCCAACCCCTGGGCATTCCATTTCTTCTCCACACATTCTATATATTGTATGCAAGTTATTTGCAAAGGGTTGGCTGGCTTGTAACTTCTAGGAGACAGTGGGAAAAAAACTCTGTTTCTGCACTGTGTATTTTTTACAGAGAATTAATGAAAGGCAGCGGCTCTGTTTCATGAGATTCTTGTGGTCGTGAGTGTAGCAAATGTGTTCTTATGTTCCATATGTATCTTGTTATGCTTCATATTTCATTTCATGCTTCATTTCAGTGAAATTTTCTAAGTGAGATTAGGTAGAATTCAATTTATATTGCTCTGCCTGTGGGAAAATTTCATGTGCAGTGTTATTCTTCTATTGAAAAGGATTCATGCGACCATGCCCTTTTCACTCTCTTCAGAAATCTTTCCATTCCGCGTTACCTTAAGCCGAAATTGCTGCGCTTTCCATCTACCTTGCCTCACGGAATAATTTGTGCCTTCATTTTCAATTCTCTGTTCTTTGCTGAGCGCCAGTCCCATATACATCCCAGAAGCTCGGTCACTTCATAAAATCTTTTCCAAAATCCCTATCCACTTACTAGCCTAAGGTAAACAGCGTATTGTAAGTCATCTCAGACTGTTTTCGATCATATATTCACTGAGCGTGACTTGGAGAGAGCCCTCTCCTGCTCTGGTAGGGCTAGCTACCAGACTGAGCGTGGTTTGTGGTTACCCTAATTTTTGCCTTCCTTCAGCCTAAGGAAGATTTAGGTGCTAACAAGGGCCATGTATCTAGTGTACTTCTCGGGAGACCTACTATGTCTGCACTAAGAAGATGGCTGTCCCACATTCTCCCGCGCATCTAACATCAACCTGTCATCTTCCCTTGAGCGTTTCCACCCATCTCTGGAAGTCTCAGCATGAGTGGATGTCTCCACTCCCGGATCCTCTACATGCGGCTGCTCTGCATCAATCTGAGGCTCCTCCTCCTGAGGAATTGAAAGTTCCTCCTCTGCATGCAACTTGAGCTCCCTCTCAAGTGATAAACGCACGGCTTTTTGCTCGTCGAACTTCAGATCCCTGCGTACCACAGTCCTCTGGGTGGAAGGAGGTACACCAGATAGTTGTGGGGTGTTTCTGTGTACCTCACAAGTATTCCCAACTCAGCTGTTGGGTCTAGCTTCTTCTTGGTATCTTTGGTCACATGACAGTAAACTGATGATCCAAAGATTCAGAAGTGACTTACGTCAGGTCACTTCCCATAAAAGACCTCCATAGGTGTCTACGGTGTGATATTTTGTTATGCAAGTATACTGCTGTCTTGCATGCCTTAGTACACAAATGCAGTGGTAGGCTTTGGTCATGCAACATCGCTCGAGCTGCTCCCATAATCGATCTATTCTTCCTTTCGGCCACCCCATTCTGTTGCGGGTTGTGGGGTGCCATTAGTTCTCGTTTAATTCCTTCTGCAGCGCAGAAGTCTTTAAAGTGTTGGGAGACATACTCTCCAACATTGTCGCTACGCAAGGCTTTTATTTTCTTTCCAGATTATTTGTCTGCCAAGGCTTTAAACTCACAAAACCTCAAGAAGGTCTGATCCTTCTTTTGCATAAAGTAGATCCAGCATCTACGAGAAAAATCATCAATAAAAATAACATAGTACCTTTGTTTAGAGGTGGAGGCTGTAGAGAATGGTCCACAAACATCTGAGTGAACTTGCTCCAGGATTGCTCCAACTCTACTATCTCGATCCGGAAAGGAAGATTTCGTATACTTACCCAAGGTACAACCTTTGCATGTATTCGTCTGCTCAAGTTTTCCCTTGGGTAATCCAGTAGAAATCTGTTGCATGATCTTTAGGGCTCCATGGTGCAAGTGGCGCAGTCTTCTATGCCATATCTCGCCAACATCTTGGCTCTGCACCATCTCAGCTTTGGAACTCAATGCAGCACGATCATCTACCTCCAACTTGTAGATATTCTTTACTCAAATCCCAATTCGCTTTGTCTGTCCAGTACGATATGCCTCAGGAATACGTTTCCTTTACTAAAGACTACATCATAGCCTTTATCTTCTAGCATAGTGACAGACACAAGATTCTTCTTCAGACCTGGTACATACTTTACATCAGTCAGGCTGAGGGGAGCTCCATGCTCCCTCTGAAACACAATCGTACCTTCACTTGAAACATGGTACTTTCCATCATTGCCTATCTCGATCCGCATCTAGAGATCCTTCTCCTCCAATGTATTGAAAAGATTCTTGTCACCTGACATGTGGAATGAAGCTCCATTGTCCAGGTACCACACACATCCCACCATGGATGAAACCATGCATGCGATAAGCGAGAAATCCAGCTCAAACTGTGAGGCCAGTGCCTCACCATCAGATCCCTTCGAGGAACCCTTCCTGGATTTCTTCTATCGACAATTTGTAGCATAATGGCCCACTTCATGACAGTGAAAGCATCACACTTTCGATTTTTCAATCTTCTTCCCACCATGGGAAGAACTGGATTTGGGATGGGACGCCTTCCCTTTCCCTTTCCTCGCCTTACTCGCTAAGGCTAGATTTTCCTCATCATCTTGCTTTGATGAGGATCCATCTCTAGTGCTTCTTCTTATTTCCTCCTACATCAGATCCGACCAAAGTTGTTCCCAATTTGGCAGTTTTTCTCTTCCATTAACTGAGTCTTGGTAGCTATTCCAGCTCTTAGGAAGACTGAGGAGTGCAAGACTCACCATGTCATCATCAACGGTCGTGATCCCTACACTTCCAAGCTGATCCCAGTAGGTGGTGAGCTTGTTCAGATATGTAGAGATCGTGTCACCCTTTTCACACTTGATCTTTTGAAGCTTTTCTTTTACCACCAACTTCCTCTGATCGCTGCTATTCTGATATAGATCTTTCAATGTTTTCCACATCGAAAATGGTGTCTCCTTCCCATGGAGGCTCGAGACAATGTGGTCTCGAACTCCCTCTAGGAGGATCCTCCTTGCTCTAGCCACACATTTCTTCCATTCTGCCAGTTGAGTAACATTAGTCAGCTTGGGGACTTCTTGATCAATGAAGTCCTTTGGACCGTTATCCTCTAATACTGCTTCCATGCTATCCTTCCAGGCTATATAATTCGAGCTGCCATCAAGGGCATACTCGAGTCTTAAACCAATGAACGCCATTGCTGGAATTGAGATGTGATAAGAACTTGATTTCTATATTAAGGAACCACAAACTTCAAACTTCTCCCTTCTTGTATATTGTTCTTCTCCTTTGATCACCTTTGCTCCGATACCATGTAGAAATTTCCACTATAGATCAACAGATTATGCAATAGACTAAAGCAAAATACAAGATCTACTTCTACAATAAACTTTACGGAAGTTGAATCAATTTGAGCACGATCGATGAGAACACATATAACTGAGAATGAGAAATCAATCACACATAACATATAAGAAGTAACCCGGGGAAAGCCTCAGCCTAAAACCCCAATCTCTGTATTATCATACAAGTGGAAATCTTGTTCAAGTTGCAAAAAGAATCAGCTCTCAAGCTATCCTGCTCTCTGCGATCAAACAATACCACTCATACACTGAATAGACACTGTATATGTCCTCCTCAAGCCTCCTATTTCCTTGCAAAGTTTTTCTTGGGGTCCACTGAAGCCACATGTGTGAATTGGCCTCATCACACTCATAAAACTTGAAGAAGTAACTGCGTAATCCTCAAGGAGAGAATTCCTTCTGCATGCAAGAGATATTCACAATGGAATATTCTAGCAACTGATAGTACACTGCCCCTCCATCTGATCTCAACTGGGTCTCTGTCTGAACTAACATGGATGAGTTATTTATGAGAGAATATTCAGTTATCTGAAGTGCAACAATTACATGCATGCATGCATTACTAACTGAACTCTCAATTAATTCAACAAAATGTTTGAATTAATTGAACTGGACTTGACTCTGTTAATTGAGCCAACCAATTACAACTCAATATTACAACTCATCCTTATCTCTTTAACTGATGGATAAATTCCTCAATTAATGCAGAAACTGTTGCATGTCCCCACATATACTTCATGTTTGATTTTCTACAACTAATTAACTCATGGTGAAATAATTAATTATTTTACAAACAGCTGCTAAGATCAAATTCGAATTTTTACTTCTCTATTTTAGTTTAGGGACTAACTAAAATAGGAAGGTATCCCGAAATGCTATTTATAGCAGTACTAAATTTAGCACTTCTATATTTAGCATTTCTTGTTGCTATTTTCAACATGGAACACCATAAAGGAAGCATTAAATGAAATATAAACTGGGAAAATAATCCTTGGAGGGGATTTAAATCTGGTACGAAGTATAGATGAGAAATTTGGAGGGACATATTACACAGACACATCTAGGATGCTCTGGAAGCAATAATGGAGCAATACAATTTAAAAGTCATACCCCCAAATAATGGAAAGTATACCTGGAGCAAAAAAAGAGTGGGCAAAAATAATATTAAAGAAAGGCTTGATAGAATTCTGATTCAAGAAAACATTGCAACAGTATACAACTCAATTAAATAAAAAATCCTTCATACCACGACATCAGATCACAAGCTGGTGGCAATAATGATGGGAAAAATGGAAAACCAAGGACCCCTTCCATTTAGATACAGCCCAATATGGGACAACAATATAGAATTCAGCAAAATAATCAAGGAAGCATGGGCACCAAGAATCTCGGGATCACCCCAATATATTTGGGAAACAAAATTAAAAAATTTAAGAGCCAAGCTCAAGGAATGGGCAAGAGCAAATGAAATAAAAAAGGCAAAGAAAGGAAAACAGAGTTGTAAATAAAATGGACAGCATACAAATTGAAAAAGAAAATAAAGAAGAAGACAAGTAGGATTATTTAAGAGAGAAGGAGATTTTTTGGAAAATATACAGGGAAAACAAGAAAGAGGAAGAAGAGGCCAGACTAAAATCCAGAAGCCTTTGGCTCAAGGCAGGGGATAAAAGCACAACCTTCTTTCACAACACCATCAAAATAAGAAGAGAAAGAAATTAGATAGAAAAATTTCAAGTGGACGGACAAGAGGTCAAAGGTGCAGAGGAACTAAAAAAAGCAGCCCACAAGCATTTTAAAAATCTGCTTTTAGCAAGTGAAGAGACAATTGAGTATGAAAGATTTCTCCAGCATATAAAAAAAATAAATCAAAAAAGAGCAAAATTCTAAAATATGCAAAGAGATAACAGAAGAAGAGGTAGTGGCGGCCATATGGGGCCTACATCCAGACAAAGCCCCAGGGCCAGATGGTTTTACCATAGCTTTTTACAGACTTCATTGGAACATAATAAGAAAGGATTTCTTAAGAATGGTGAAGAACGTCTTCAAAAAAATAAAATTGGAAGCAATATAAAATCCTCTTATCTTGCATTAGTCCCAAAAGAATCCAACCCCTCCACTTTCAATAGATTTTGTCCCATCTCTCTTTGCAATTCCTCCTACAAGATCATCATTAAAATAATTGCAAATAGAATCAAAGAAGTTATTCCAACAACAATATCTGAAAATCAAGGAGGTTTTGTGCGCAACAGGCAAATCACAAATAATGTAATTATTGTACAGGAAGCAATACATTCCAGCATGCAAAGAAAAGAAAAAGGAATCATTGTCAAACTGGATATGGCAAACGCTTTTGAGAGGGCCAGCCTCCCATATCTAGTGGTAGTTCTAAAAAAACTTGGATTCTCTAAAGAAATAGTAGAGATCATTCAAGCTTGCATCACAACTCCATGGATCGCTCCTCTAATAAATGGAAGGCCCAGTGAATTCTTTCAAAGCACAAGAGGCCTTAGACAAGGATGTCCACTCTCCCCCTTCCTATATATAATAATGGTGGAAACTTTAAGCAGAACATTGGAAAAACAAAGAAAAGAAAGAAATATTACTGGGCTACGAATAGCAAGAGGAGTAAAGACCATAAATCACTCTTTGTTTGCGGATGACACTCTATTATTGGGAGGGGCCTCTACAATAATTTCAAGAAGATTTAAAAGAATTTTGGATGAAATCCTACAGGTTTCAGGCGGGCTCTTGGACAACACAAAATGCAGAATATATGGTTGGAATACCTCTCCCAGAACCATGAAAACGATCTCACAAATCCTAGACATCCCCATACAGGAAAAATGGACTCATTTCTTTTATTTGGGACTCCCCATCTCCAAAGAAAATTTGAAGGCAGAACTATGGACCAAACAGATTGAAAAAATGAAAAACAAAATCCAGAGATGGGGAATGATGTGGCTAAATATGGCAGGGAGGGTGATATTAATAAAAGCACTTATGGCAGCACTTCCAATCTACCAATATGTAATAATCTTGGCTCTAGCAAGTGCCCATAAAAAAATGGAGTTAATCCTAAGAGGCTTTTTATGGCAGGGAGGGAAGTAAGAAAACAAAAATTTAGTTTGGTCAGGTGGGAACAAGTAGTACTACCTTATGAACAAGGAGGCTTATCAATTTGGCTACCTGGTCTCATGAACGCTGCCTTGGGAATGAAAATAATATGGAGATTGATCACAAGAAAAGAAGGTTGGTGGAAAAAACACTTGCCTCAAAATACATGGACATCAGTAGGAGAAGTCTACTGAATGGAAATATCCCATCAAGACAGTGTACACAAGTCTGGAAGCTTGTAAAAAAGACAATCCCTCTAATGAGCAATCATATTTCCAAAATCCCGGGCAACGGAAAAACAATATCGATTTGTGATGATAGAATTATGGGGGAAGAACCTTTAAAAACTCACTTAGATCTTGAGGGCATTAAAAAATGGATGAGAGGAAAAGGCCTTAATACACTTCACTCAATTTCTCTATGGAATCAGAGAGAATGGCAAGAATGGCAAAACTTAACAATCCCTGTAAATCTGAAAGTGCAATGGGTCAAACTAAGACAACTTCTTAAAGGGGCAACACCCATAAGCTATGATGAAGAAGATGACTTTGGGACCCAAGTGGTGGGAAATATACAATCAAGACTAGGTACAAAATTTTACAAGATCAACCAAACCAATAAGACTGGTGTCTCTGGAAGATAGTTTGGAAATCTGAAAGTCTACCAAAGATCAAAATCTTCATCTAGACACTCTTAAAAGGAAATATCTTAACAAGTGAAAACTTAAAAAAAAGTCTTCCAAGGTCCTTCAAGATGTCCAATGTACTTGCAGGTAGAAGAAACAATTCAACATTTATTTTAGGACTTCATTTTAGCCAAACAGTGTTGGCAACAACTAATAAGCCCTCTTGAAATCAATCTAAATTTCGCAAAGCCTTTGCTGGAATTTCGCCAAGTCTAGGAGAAGGCCTACCCATACATAACAAAGAAAAAAATGATGATACAAAGGATTTGGAAATGCATTCCAACAGTTCTTTGTTGGCAAATTTGGTTGATGAGAAATAAAAGCATTTTCAAAAGCCAGACCCCAAGAATAGGGAAAATTCTTTCAAAAACATGGGGTTTAACTTCTGAAATTTTAAATGTTAAAGGAATAGCAGCAACAACCTACAACATTCTCCAACAAGAAGAAAAAGACTGGGTCAACAAAGCCATAATAAATAACAATGGTCAAAAAGGACAAAAGAAAAAACCTCCTGAGCATAGTTGGAAAATGAGACTGAGTGAAGAAGAATTCACAACATGGAAAAAAAAAAAAATTCAAAAAAAGACATTGTCTTTACTTTGATGGGGCTTCAAAACATAACCCCGGGAAAGCAGGGGTAGGGGGAATCATCCTCGATCCGGATGGGAAAGAAAGTGTTACTTATGAATGGGGACTAGGAGAAGTTTCAAACAATAAGGCAGAAGCCTATAGCCTGTTAATGGGAACAATAATAATAAAAAAAATAATGATACAAGACCCCATTATAATAGGAGACTCAACCATAATAATAGAAGCAATGGCTCGAGACAAAAATCCCAGCAACAAATTCATGAACAGAATATACAGGAGAATCAGGAAGAATTTAGAAGGCTCAGGAGATGTGATGTTCAGACATATACTAAGAATTCACAATCAACAGGCAGACCACTATGCTAATCAAGCAGTTAAAATATCAGTAGGCAGCACTTGGGAAAACAAAGAGGAATCTTACACCTCTGTTCCATAAGTCCACCCAAAGGATAAGAAGCATGAATCTTTTCAAAAAGAAGAAACAACTAGCACTCCCAAAAGAGATAATAAAAAAGACAACAAGATTTCAACAAAAAAAATATCTCTGCAAAAACAATCAGATGGTCACGAGAATCCAGAGGAAAAATCAAAGGAAATAAAAAAACATCAAGTGTCCTGGCAGCAAGGACGATTGTGATCAAGCACACTGGAAATTCGCAGCAATCTATCTCATCAGCGACAGGCATCGGACAACTCTCAGCCTTTTTAAATACATGTGGAAATGCATTATCCATTGCAGCTCCAATCTCAGGCATACTTGTATGCTTCACTCGCCTCTCCCCGTCTCTGCCCTACACCAAGCGTATTCGCCCTCATTGAGTTCCCTCACGACTCCTCCTTAGTGCACAGGTAACCACTATCAAAGCTCAGCTCTCTTGCATCACTCTTGCCCTTCGGTTATCCAAATTTTCCTATCTTCAATTAAGTTCTCAGCCAGCTCTAGATCAGTCGCAGTACAAAACTACAGTCGCCCCTCTCAATCCGTTCACTCCTCCATTAGAAAATTCCACCGCCCTCTGTTTACTACCATCATCTCAGTGCTACCCCTCTCTGTTTGTAATCCATCTCCCCAGGATCGCCAACATATACTCTCTCCAGCAAGAAGCAAAGATCTTCATTGCAAAAGACTAGAAGGTAGCCGCAGTAAAAGAAGGATCAACTCAGGCAACATAAGGCACAGGAAGCACAACAACATAAGGAACAACAAGCAGTTCAAGAGGAAAAAGAAGGAAGCAAACCAAATGGAATTCAACCCCATAGAAAAGGTAGCAAGGAATGATGCATGCCCAACATGCAAAGCGAACAAATTTATGATTAGTAGACTCCAAGAATCGCTGAAAGATATCAGGTCTGAAATGAGAATGGAGTATAACTATCAAAAGAGGAACATGGAAATTCAGAAAGAAGAGATCATGGCTCTTAAAAATAAATGCAAACATTTAGAGGAGGCAGTGACATACTTCAAAACCAACACCATGAGCCAAGAAGGCGAGAACTCTGTTTACTATGATAAGAAGAAACAACCCTCTCAGGAGCAGTCAGTCTACAAACCATGAAAAATTATCAGAGAATCAATGTTATGTAAATTTGCTTTACTAGTAGGTCAATATGTTAGGTAGTACTCTAGAATAGCTACAGAAATCTATGAATTTTTGAATATAAGCACAGGAGAAGGGACTGCGTTCCCAGCACATTCTCATTACTCAGTTTCCACTTATGCTACAGTCGATTGTAATAGGAGCTTGCTCCATTCGAAATTTTGGTAAGATATCCACTATCCGATCTTGTTAAAAAAAATAAAATAATTAAACCAATGTTTTATTATTATTCCTTGTTAAATTTGACCCAATCATGAAAAATAAACAGATAAATCATTAATTATCTTATTTTTCTCCAAGAATAATTAATTAATCACTAATTAATTATTATTCTTTGTTAAATTTGACTAAATCCCTTAGGAATAATTAAATAAATCCTTATTTGTTTATTATTCCTTAATTAATTCCTTGAGATAATAAATAAATCATTTATTTATTTATTATTTCTAAATAAAAGTTTAAATACTTTTTCCCTCTTAAACAAATATAAAATAAAATATTCTAGGTGGTTATTCCAAGAATGGGATATATTTTATTATTGCTCATTATTCGAGGATAACTCAATATTTTGTTATAAATATGAGGGTTTTCCATTCATTATTCACTTTTGATTATTTTCATTGTTGCACTCATTGTTGTAACTCTTATTATTTTCATTGTCGTGCACCATATTTTCGCTGGGTTTATGCATTATAGAGGAGACAGACTCTACAAAAACTGAAAACATTTGAGGATAGCCAAGAACCCATCCCATAGAGGGGGTCTGGTAACATTTATCTGTCCTCTTCACAGGTGTTATTATTAAATTATTCTTTACATATTTGGTTTCCATTAGATGTTTGGGGTTATTACTCTTTCTTTCACTGTTTAACTATGATCGTAGCATAGATAAGAATTTTGGCAGGTTTTGTTTCTATCAATAGCTGTAGATCTACAATGTTTATCAATCATTTCTATTGTTGAGATTGTTTGTCATCCATAATCTTAAGTGGGTTCTTTTCGTACATCATTGAGAAGAAAACACTACAACACATTGTCTCTTGAATGAAAAGGACAAAGGGTTTGTGGAGCTCCACCAATCTCTTTATGGCCAATTTTATGGCATGGTTGTCCAAACCCCTGCGATTGAGGTATTCTCGCATGGAAAGAGGCCTACAAAGTCGGCTGAGAAGATTTATGAAAAATAAATAAAAAATTATTGGGCTTCATGTAGGCTCAAAAAGGACAATTCGGCCCAACTCATGAAGGAACATGTCCCTTGGGGTAAATTCACCCATTTGACTTGTATATATATACATGATGTGACACTTCGTTTAATCACTCACTCATCATCATCTCTCTTCTATAAAAGCCACACGTGGGAGCAGATAGAGGATGAATTTTACTAAAGTTTGGACTTAGATTTTTGGCATAGATTTCCAGACAATTTGGAATTGTAAATGTTGTTGAAGAATAATTTCTCCTAGAAGAAGATTTGTTGGGTTCTCTCCCAAGTTTGGCTTTCCGAGGGAAAATTTGTTGTCTTTATTGTTCATAGTTTCCTTTTTACGATCTTAATCGTTTCTTTTGTATTTATTGTTGAAATATTTTGTGTATAATTTCTTAATGATATCAGTAGCATTCAATAAATTTTTTGAATCTCATTAGGTAGTAATTATCATATCAGAAGTTTGGTTTCTATTGTTTGTCAATGTAGAAAATTCAACATGGTATCAAAACTTTGTTAAGAGAACAAGCCTAAGGATGTCGTAGATATTAAGAAGAAGAGTCGTAGCTTAAGAAGCGAAGGATATTTATCTTTGAAGAGGCCGAGTTTGGGAGTGTTATGTCTTCAAAAGAGGGCTGAGGTTCTGTGAAAGGTTGTTTGTGTCTACTGGGAGAGGTTTGAGACCTCAGGAAGGAGGCTAGAATGAGTAGTGACCTTGCCCCAGTCTATAAGGGTTGTTTTTTGTCTAGGTTGTAACTCTAGTAGAGGGTCGAGGGCCTTAGTGACTAGTCCATGCAGGACAAAAGGCTTCAGGAAGAAGACAAAGTTGACCGAGACTTATCAGGCCTATAATAAAGTGAAATAGACTAGACCAAGGAGGTTTTGAGGTTGGTCGAGGTCAACTGAGGTAAGGTCGAGGCTACCAGTGTTATGTCGCAGGGGCTACAGGTGTTGTAGAGGTCGTAGGTAGGGCAGAAGAAAACTACAGACCTGTGTAACCAATCGAAGTTGAACATAGGCTACTAAAGAAGGTTGATTAAGGAAAATATGGTGTTGCATCATGAGTGCTAAGAAAATTATGGAGATCCCACCAATAAATGTTGGCAGATCAAACTTCACTATTGTCATCAACAATAAAGGATTTGATATCGAAAAGGAATTGGAGTCCTCTAGCACAATTGTCCTGTAGTTCAAAGATGATAATTGAAAGGCAGAATGGATGAAGGCTTTTGTTCACGCTATATATAAAGCATCTTCTCCTCTCTCCATGACCATACCTAGAAATCTTAGTGGTGATGAATATGAAGATGAAAGTTGTCAATCAATGGTTGTGTTAGAGAAAACAAAGTTACAAACTTAACGAGAATGGTATCGAGTTCTTGTTTTTTTAGAGGTTACAAAAATCACGATTTTCATGCCTGTTTTGAAGAATGTTGATGCAACATCAACCCTTTTTTTTGGGTCATATTTTTGACACATTAAATTTTTGTATGTATTAAATATGAACATTTTTTTAAATGTTAGTGATTTTCATGCCGATATAGAAAAGTGTCGATATAACATCAAGCCCTTTGTTTGGCCTTATATTTGACACTTGTAATTTTCTAATGTATTAAGTATGGATAATTTTTGAAAATGTTGGTGATTTTCATGCTGATTTTTAAAGTGTTGATGAAACATCAATATTTGTTTCTTTTGGGGGGAGGGTGATATCTTTGACACTTTAAATTTTCATTTGTCTTAAGTATGCACAATTTTTTTGGGACAAAAATGAGAAAAAAATCTATTAAATATGTGCCCATTCGCAACAAAAAGATCTGGGAAAATTTACATTATGTTATAATAGACAAGATCTTCTAGGAAGAGTATTAAAAGAGATTCAAAATTTGCATCAATATTATTTTTGTAGTCATACTAGAAGAAAAAGCTATTACTATTGTATGCTCGACAGAATTGACCACCTAACAAAGTAGAATGTTCGTTGAATGTTGATCGAGCTACTAGTGAAGGGAATTGACCTCTTTGTGGTTGTCAACAGGAGGATGCGGGAAATGATTGCAGGGGTCAGGATTATCCATCTAGATTTTGTGATCAAAGCTATAGAAAGAACACCACACGCTAGGAAGACCATGATTGTCAAGGATATCCACAGACCAATTTGAGAGATAACTCTACAAGAGAATCCAAGATACTGCTTCTTGAATTAAGCACAAGAGATTGAGCAGTTGTCCCCCTCTACCCACTTGAGCTGAGACTGAAACCACACAAGGCAAGTAAGAACAATTTCTGGCAGAATTGGAAACCAATTATGATAAAATTGGAACTTCCCAATTGATCTTCCAGATAATTTCAAGTCTTATGCACTAGTCAATGTCGAATTATACTAGTGGATTGCAACATGGGAGAATAAACTAGAGCTAATAGATAACCCATAAAATCCATACCTTTTCTTTTGAAGTGAAGAGTGCTGAGTGAGTTTCCAACTCTCTGGTAGGAGAATTATGGCACAAGAAATGTAGAACGAAGGAAAAATCCAGGCATAGAGAATACTGCAAAGACGTTGATATGTAGCCCATCGAAATAATTCCGCAGACACAAGCATGAGGTCATTTCATGAATGCAACCATCCCCTTAGAGATATCCCATACTTCAAGAGTTGATGCTATTCTAGTCCTCATGAATTTAACCCATCAATTTGCCACCAAAACTGGTATGAAGGCAAAGGCGAAAGAGCAATGGAGTCGGGAATACAACAAATTCACATGTATTGAATAAATGTCCGCATATATTTCATTCTCCAACGATCCCACCTCAACCAATATGGCCTAAGAGTGACATCACATGTTTATCTTTGAACTAATCAACAAGGGAGAAGGCTTGGAAGGGTGGTGTATACCATTCACCCTGGTATAAAGCTTAATTTGTTTTGAGCTTTCTATTCTAATAGAAAAATTGAGGCTAGGAATATCTTTCACATATATCATGGAATCACTATCCAGCTTGAAGATCCATGAGCAATACATTGCCCTTCTTCCAATTGACAAGCAAGAATAACTTGAGAAATACTTCGTTATTTTGGTTGCGGAGAATGTGGAAATAGGTCTTGTGCAATAATGACTCTAGTGTGCCATTAATTCTTCGAAGGAGAGAGGAAAGAAGATTTTTTTTGGAAGAGAGCCCCAATATAGGTGTTGAATTGTTATTAGAGAATCTCCAGTAATGACAATGGAAGAGATGCCTCTATCTTTGTCTAGTTGTAGGCTAAGGCGAAGTCCATATATCTCTACGATATTATTCATTTTGTGACCCAAGCCCTAGGTGAAATTTACTTCGCGATATCCATCAGGATTGAAAATAATCCCTCGCTCCTACCACCCCTGTACATTTTTTTAAAATGTTGGTTATTTAACCATTTTTCAAGTTGTCTTCTTCTTCTTCTTCTTTTTCCTCATGAGATGTTTGTTTTTAAAGGGTTCTACAAGTTTGTATTTTTTTTTTCTTTGTAATGATTTTTCTTTTTTTGCAAAGTTTAGAAATAATAATAAAAATAATGTTTTGAAGTTAGGATTTTTATATATTTATGTATCATTAATTAATACTTAAATCGACATAAATTAATTGTCACTAAAAAATAATAATTTTAAACACTTGACAAAAAATACATATTTTGCATTTAAATATAATTAAAAAATACACATTTCGGGGACTTTTTGCTAAAAATGATATGTCGAACAAAAGATTTTATGGAAAAAATTGAACATAAAAATTGAAAAAATAGCAAATTTTATGATTTTTTTTTTTGAATTTTGTGTTCAAAGATGATAATATTTGAGGTTTTTTTCCCATAACTGATGATTCACATAAAACGTCGAGTAAAAATAACAAAAAGTAAGATTAAAAAAAATAAAAATAAAAAACAACTTTAACAAAAAAATCAAAAGAACAAAATAAAATAAATTGTTTAAAATAAAAATAAAAATAGAAAAAAAAATAAAATTAGAAAAGAAACAAAAAATAATTTAAAACAAATTAAAAAAGAAGGATAAAAAACATTATCTATATATATATATATATATATATATATATATATATATATATATATATATATATATATATATATGAGACTCTCATAAACTTCACATCTATTTAGTTGTATGAAAGGTATTCTATTGGGATTGAGTTATCATCCTCCATGACGTGGCATCGTATGGAAAACGTTGTCATGCATTTGTGTTTCCCTCTGCCTCACATGCTTGGTATTACTATGATAATCTATCTTAGCCTTGGAATTTCCTTGCTCTCTCCGGGAGGCATACTGGGAAATTTATTATTCAGTGAATGAGGAGCATGTTGATTGATAGGGGAGCGAGCGATAAATCGAGCCTTGAGCTTGCACCTATTACGTTCATGTATAAGTTCACATTCCAGTTTGATCCATCATTTTTGTGGTCTCTCTACTTGTATGTGGTTCCGTCTTTGGATTTAATTATGGCGCCCAAAAGTCCAAATTTCTGGCAGCGCTGCGAAGAACATTGCTCTTGGTATCAATCGCTCTTCCTCTGCGTGGTGCATTTGTGGGTATGGCACTATAGTTCTTAGGAATTATGGAGGACGAGTCTCATTGTCTCTGAAGTCACCTTGGAAGCACATTAGCTTCCCAATTATGGAGTCCTTTAGCAGGTTTTGGCCCTCATATAAGAAGGTAACTCTTTGCATTTTGTTTTCAATTTGGAACTCTATAATCTCTATGGTTTGGAAGGAAATTTGTGTGAAGAAGGCTCCTCCCTCCGCACTCTGGGTTTCAACTTCTTGGGTTTAATAAAGGCGTCCGAGGCTGTATTGGAAGTTATTCCAACAATACCGTAGCCACTCATCTCAGAAGCCCTTTGGTCGGTTTTGGTGTAGAAATTCCCACTGTAGATCAACATATTATGAAATATACTAAAGCAAAATACAAGATCTACTTCTACAACAAACTTTGTGGAAGCTTAATCGAATATGAGCAAGATCAATTAGAACACATATAACTGAGAATGAGAAATCAATCACACATGAAAATAGAAGAATAACCCAGGGAAAGCCTCAACCTAAAACCCCAATCTTTGTATTATCATACAAGTGGAAATATGTTCAAGTTACAAAAAGAATCAACTCTCAAGCTATCCTGCTCTCTCTGCAATCAAACAATACAGCTCACAGACTGAATAGACACTATATATGCCTTCCCTCAACCCTCCAAGCCTCCTATTTCCTTGCGCAGTTTTTCTTGGGGTCCAATGATGCCACTTGTGTGATTGGCCTCATCACACACACACTAAACTGAAGAAGTAACTGCGCAATCTCCAAGGAATGAATTCCTTCTGCATGTAAGAGATATTCACAATGGAATATTCCTGCAACTGATAGTACACTGTCCCTCCATCTGATCTCAACTGGGTCTTTGTTTGAACTGACATGCATGAATTATTTATGAGAGAATATTTAGTTATCTGAAGTGCAACAGTTACATGCATGCATACATTAACTAACTGAACTCACAATTAATTCAACAAACTGTTTAAATTAATCTAACTAGACTTGACTTAGTTAACTGAGCCAACTAATTACAACTCAATATTACAACTCATCCTTATCTCTTTAACTGATGGATAAATTTCTCAATCAATGGAGAAACTGTTGCATGTCCCACATAGACTTCATGTTTTATTTTCTACAACTAATTAACTCAAGATGAATTAATTAATTATTTTACAAACAGCCGCTAAGATCAAATTCGAATTTTTACTTCTCTATTTTAGTTGAGGGACTGACTAAAATAGGAAGGTATCTCGAAATGCTATTTATAGCAGTGCTAAATTTAGCACTTCTATATTTAGCATTTCTTGTTGCTATTTTCAACACTCCCTCTCAACAAGAAAGGGATTATCAGTAACCCCAATCATGTCTCTATGGAACTTGAACTTTCATTTTGACAGTGCCTTGTCAAAATATCTGCATCCTGTTCCTTGGTCGAAACATACAACAACAACATGATCCTCTTGACCACACAGTCTCGAAGATGGTGATACCGGATATCAATGTGCTTGGACCTGTCATGAAAAACTGGATCCTTAGAGAGTTTGATACAACTTTGATTATCACAGTAGATCACGGTTGGATCCATCCTCCAACCAAACAATCCCACTAGAATCTTTCGCATCCAAATGGCCTCACATGCAACCTGAATAGTAGCCATGTATTCAGCCTCTGCTGAGCTAAGTGCAATTGATCTCTGTTTCCTACTGTACTAGGAAACTACAGCTGAACCAAGGTTGAAGATTCCTCCAGAAGTGCTCTTCCGGTCTGATGGACTCCCTGCCCAATCCGCATCTGTGAAGCCCTGAAGCTTCACTCCCTCTGTCCATCTATACCACAATCCAAACTGAGATGTGCCTCTGAGGTATCTCAGCACATGCTTTGCTGCCTTCCAAAACAGCTTGGTAGGTTGAACCATAGCTTGACTCAGCTGGTTCACCGCAAAACATAAGTCGGGTCGTGTGTTCACTGGATACATAAGTGAACCCACCAGCTTCCGATAAACAGTAGCAGCTACTACCTCACCTGAAGTAGCATCCTCCTTCCTCTAGTTCCCAGTTAGAGGAGTCTGCATGGGCTTGCACTTCTCCATGTGAAAGCGCTTGAGTATCTCATTGGCATACTTTCCTTGAGACACAAATACTTCACCATCTTTCTGCCACACCTCCATGTTTAGAAAGTAGTGCGTAAGACCCATGTCTTTCATTTCAAACTCTCTTGCAGGGTCCTCCTTGCAAGACTGTATCAGCTGATCATCACTTGTAATCAGATCATCGACATAAAGAACAATGATCAATGGTTTACCTTCTACCATGATGTGGTAAAGGTTCGCATCTGCTTCACTCTTGGTGAAGCCCAACCCGGTGAAATAGTTGTTAATCCTGGTGTACCAAGCATGGGGTGCTTGCTTCAGCCCATACAAATCCCTCTTGAGTCGGCACACATGCGACTCATGATCGAAGGTCTCGAAACCCTCTGGTTGCTCAATGTACACCTCCTCCTCAATCTTCCCATTGAGGAATGCTGTCTTCACGTCCATTTGATGGATCTTCCAACCCATCTAAGTTGATAGTGCCAACATCGATCTGATAGATGAGTACCTTGCTATAGGAGCAAAGGTCTCATCATAGTCAATCCCCTCGACTTGTGAGAAACCTCGGGCAACAAACCTTGCCTTATGTTTCTCAACACTACCATCAGCTACCTGCTTTACCTTGTAAAGCCATCTGGAACTCACCACTGACTTGCCCTGAGGTCTTGGGACAACATCCCACACACTTTTCTGAATGATAGAGTCGTACTCCTCTACCATTGCATCAACCCAGACTAGTTGTTGCACTGCCTCCTCGAATGAAGAAGGTTCGGTATCTACACACTCCCCAACTAGGGCCATGTACATAGTGTACCACTCGGGTGACCTCCTACATCTGCGCTCAGAAGATGGCTGTCCCACATTCTCCTGTGCATCCAGCATCAACCTGTCAGCTTCCCTTGAGTGTTTCCGCCCATTTCTGGAAGTCTCAACATGAGTGGATGTCTCCACTCCCGAATCCTCTGCATGCGGCTGCCCCATATCAATCTGAGGCTCCTCCTCCTTAGGAACTGAAAGTTCCTCCTTTGCATGCAACTTGAGCTCCCTCTCAAGTGATAATCACATGGCTTTCTGCTCGTTGAACTTCAGATCCTTGCGTACCACTGTCCTCTGACTGGTAGGCAGGGACACCGATAGTTGTGTGGTGTATTCGTGTACCCCACAAGTATTACCAACTCAGCTGTTGGATCCAGCTTCTTCCAGGCATCTTTGGTCACATGACAGTAAAATGATGATCCAAAGATTCGGAAGTGACTCACATTTGGTTGCTTCCTGGAAAAAGCCTCAATGGGTGTCTTCATTCCCAGTATATGGTGCGGGCTTCTATTCTGCAAGTATACTGCTGTATTGCATGCCTCAGCCCACAAATGCAGTGGCAGGTTTTGGTCATGCAACATCGCTCAAGCTGCTCCCACAATCAATTTGTTCTTCCTTTTGGCCACCCTATTCTGTTGTGGGTTATGGGGTGCTGCCAATTCCCGTTTAATTCCTTCTGCAGCGCAGAAGTCTTTAAACTATTGGGAGACATACTCTCCTCCATTGTCGCTACGCAAGGATTTTATTTTCTTTCCAAATTCTTTCTCTGCCAAGGCTTTAAACTTACAAAACCTCAAGAAGGTCTGATCCTTCTTTTGCATAAAGTAGATCCAGCATCTACGAGAAAAATTATCAATAAAAATAACATAGTATCTTTGTTTAGTAGTGGAGGCTGTAGAGAATGGTCCACAAACATCTGAGTGAACTCACTCCAGGATTGATCCAGCTCTACTGTCTCGATTCGGAAAGGAATTTTTGGCATACTTACCCAAGTTACAACCTTTGCATGTATTCGCCTGCTCTAAGTTTCCCTTGGGAAGTCCGGTAGAAATCTGCTGCATGATCTTTAGGGCTCCATGGTGCAAGTGGCCCAGTCTTCTATGCCATAGCTTGCCAACATATTAGCTCTGCACAATCTCAGCTTTGGAACTCAATGCAGCACAGTCGTCTCCCTCCAGCTTGTAGAGATTCTTTACTCGAATACCAATTCGCTTGGTCTGTCCAGTGCTGATATGCCTGAGGAATACCTTTCCTTTACTAAAGACTACATCATAGCTTTTATCTTCTAGCATAGAAAGAGACACAAGATTATTCTTCAGACATGGTACATACTTTACATCAGTCAGGGTGAGGGGAGCTCCATGCTCCCTCTGAAACACAACCGTACCTTCACCTAAAACATGGTACTTTCCATCATCACCCATCTTGATCCACATTTGGAGATCCTTCTCCTCCAAGGTACTGAAAAGATTCTTGTCACCTGGCATGTGGAATGAAGCTCCACTGTCCAGGTACCACACACATCCCACCATGGATGAAACCATGCATGCAATAAGCAAGAAATCCAACTCAAAATGTGAGGCCAGTGCCTCACCTTCAGAACCCTTTGAGGATCCCTTCTTGGATTTCTTTTGTGGACAATTTGTTGCATAATGGCCCACTTCATGACAATGAAAGCATCACACTTTCGATTTGTCAAACTTCTTCCCACCATGGGAAGAACTGGATTTGGGATGGGATGCCTTCCCTTTCCCTTTCCTCGCCTTACTCGCTAAGGCTAGATTTTCCTCATCATCTTGCTTTGATGAGGATCCATCTCTGGTGCTTCTTCTTATCTCCTCTTGCATTAGATCTAACCAAAGTCGTTCCCAATCTGGCAGTATTTCTCTTCCATTAACTAAGTCTTGGTAGCTATGCTAGCTCTTAGGAAGATCGAGGAGTTCAAGACTCACCATGTCATCATCGACTGTCGTGATCCCTACACTTCCAAGCTCATCCCTGTAGGTGGTGAACTTGTTCAGATGTTTAGAGATCGTGTCGCCCTTTTCACGCTTGATTTTTCAAAGCTTGTCTTTCAGTGCCAGCTTCCTTTGATCATTGCTGTTCTGATATAGATCTTTCAATGTTTTCCACATCGAAAACGATGTCTCCTTCCCATGGAGACTTGAGATTATGTGGTATCGAACTCCCTCCAGAAGGATTCTCCTTGCTCTAGCCACACATTTATTCCATCCACCAATTTTGTAGCATCAGTCGGCTTGGGGACTTCTTGATCAATGAAGTCCTTTAGACCGTTATCCTCTAATACTGCTTCCATGCGATCCTTCCAGGCTATATAATTCGAGCTGCCATCAAGAGCATACTCGAGTCTTAAATCATTGAACGCCATTGGTGAATTTGAGATGTGATAAGAACTCGATTTCTATATTCAAGAACTTCAAACTTCAAACTTCTCACCTTTGCTTTGATACCATGTAGAAATTCCCACTGTAGATCAACAGATTATGCAATATACTAAAGCAAAATACAAGATCTACTTCTACAACAAACTTTGCGAAAGCTTAATCGAATATTAGCAAGATCAATTAGAACACATATAACTGAGAATGAGAAATCAATCACACATGAACATAGAAGAATAACCTGGGGAAAGCCTCAACCTAAAACCCCAATCTCTGTATTATCATACAAGTGGAAATATGTTCAAGTTACAAAAATAATCAGCTCTCAAGCTATCCTGCTCTCTTTGCAATCAAACAATACAGCTCACAGACTGAATAGACACTAGATATGCCTTCCCTCAGCCCTCCAAGCCTCCTATTTCCTTGAGCAGTTTTTCTTGGGGTCCAATGGTGCCACCTGTGTGATTGGCCTCATCACACATTCACTAAACTGAAGTAGTAATTGCATAATCTCCAAGGAATGAATTCTTTCTGCATGCAAGAGATATTCACAATGGAATATTCCTGCAACTGATAGTACACTGTCCCTCCATATGATCTCAACTGGGTCTCTGTCTGAACTGACATGCATGAGTTATTTATTTGAGAATATTCAGTTATTTGAAGTGCAACAGTTAAATGCATGCATGCATTAACTAACTGAACTCACATTTAATTCAACAAACTGTTTGAATTAATCTAACTGGACTTGACTCAGTTAACTGAGCCAACTAATTACAACTCAATATTACAACTCATCCTTATATCTTTAACTGATGGATAAATTCCTCAATCAATGGAGAAACTGTTGCATGTCCCCACATAGACTTCATGTTTGATTTTGTACAACTAATTAATTCAATATGAATTAATTAATTATTTTACAAACAACTACTAAGATCAAATTCGAATTTTTACTTCTCTATTTTAGTTCAGGGACTAACTAAAATAGGAAGGTATCCCGAAATGCTATTTGTAGTAGTGCTAAATTTAGCACTTCTATATTTAGCATTTCTTGTTGCTATTTTCAACATTTGGTTCGTGGGCAGGGAGGTAAACCATTATCTTTTGTCTTAAAGTTGAATTTTGACACCCTCTGTGGTTTGGCTGGGATTTTGTATCTCCATCATTCTTTCATTTGCGCTTTAGGGTTCAATAATTCGAGTTTTGTGAAGCAATATACGACTCAATTGGTGAAGCTTGCACATGAATTCCCCTGCTCCCAGAACCTTCTAGTCAAGCATCTTCCTCTTGTGGTCAACATGGGGTGGCCTGGGTGGCATCCTTCTGGTATTCGCATCTACTGTGTTCCCTATTTGTGTGCTCTCATGAATTTTGACACAAATTCAGATACCTCTTCAGTGGCAAGCCCCTTCACATCCTGGTTGTATGCTCATGATGCCCTACATAGGGCTGACTATGATCTGCAAGTAAAAACCTGCCAATTGTATCATTCACAACTGAAACTCATTGACTAGTTGTTGGCTCTCCAACATCAAATCTCTCGCTTGGAGGATGAGGTGGATGTGCTCCATGGCATAATTATGGAATGTAAACTAAACAGAGATGTCCTTGTAGGCCAAGATCAACTCTAGGTGGACTCAGGTGAGCGAGACATTGATATCAACAGGCCAATGACGAAAAAAGACTAATTTTCATTCTGATGACTAGATAATCTATGTGCCTTTTACTCCTTTTATAGTTTTTTTAATTCTATGTAAATGTGTTTATAATTAGTCTATTGGTGTCTCTCCATGTAATGGGCTTGTGGTCACTTCGAACCTTCTAATTTTCTAATGTATTAAGTATGGATAATCTTTTGAAAATGTTGGTGATTTTCATGCTGATCTTTAAAGTGTTGATGCAACATCAATTTTTTTTTTTTTTTTTTGCGGGGGGGGGGGGGTGGGGTGATATTTTTGACACTTTAATTTTTTTTTTTTTTTTTTGTCTTAAGTATGCACAATTTTTTTGGTCAAAAATGAGAAAAAATTCTATTAAATATGTGCCCATTTGCAACAAAAAGATTTGGGAAAATTTACATTATGTTCTAATAGACAAGATCTTCTAGGAAGAGTATCAGAAGAGATTTAAAATTTGCATCAATATTGTTGTTATAGTTATACTAGAAAGAAAAACTATTATTATTGTATGCTTGACAGAATTAACCACCTAATAAAGTATAATGTTTTTTGACTGTTGACCGAGATACTAGCGAAGGGAATTGACCTTTTTGTGGCTGTCAACAGGAGGATGTGGGCAATGATTACAGGGGTCGGGATTATCCATCTAGATTTTGTGATCAAAGTTATAGAAAGAACACCACACTCTAGGAAGACCACGATGATCAAGGATGTCCACAAACCAATTTTAGAGATAACTCTACAAGAGAATCCAAGATACTGCTTCTGGAATTAAGCCCAAGAGATCGAGCAATTGTACCCCCTCTACCCACTTGAGTTGAGACTGAAACCACACAAGGAAAGTAAGAACCCTTTTTGGCAGAATTGGAAACCAATTATGATAAAATTGGAACTTCCCAATTGATCTTCCAGATAATTTTCGAGTCTTATGCACTAGTCAATGTCGAGTTATACTAGTGGATTGAAACATGGGAGAAGAAACTAAAGCTAATAGATAACCCATAAAATCCATACCTTTTCTTTTGAAGTGAAGAGGGCCGAGTGAGTTTCCAACTCTCTGGTAGGAGAATTATGGCACAAGAAATGTAGAACGGAGGAAAACTCTAGGCATAGAGAATACTGCAAAGACGTCGATATGTAGCCCGCTGAAATAATTTCACAGACACAAGCGTGAGGTCATTTCATGAATGCAACCATCCCCTCAGAGATATCCCATGCTTCAAGATTTGATGCCATTCTAATCCTCATGAATTTAACCCATCGACACGCCATCAAAACTGGTACGGAGACGGAAGGGAAAGAGCAATGCAGTTGGGAATCCAACAACTTCACATGAATTGAATAAATGTGCCCATATATTTCATTTTGCAAGGATCCCACCTCAATCAGTATGGCTTAAGCGCGACGTCAGATGTTTATCATTGAACTAATTAACAAGGGAGAAGGCTTGGAAGGGTGGTGTATACCATTCACCTTGGTATAAAGTTTATTTTGTTTTGAGCTTTCTATTCTAATAGAAAAATTGAGGCTAGGAATATCTTTCACATATATCATGGAATTGCTATCTAGCTTGAAGATCCATTAGCAATACATTTCCCTTCTTCCAATTGACAAGCAAGAATAGCTTGAGAATCAACTTTGTTATTTTGGTTGTGGAGGATGTGGAAATAGGTCTTGTACAAGAATGACTCTAGAGTGCCATTAATTCTTCGAAGGAGAGAGGAAAGAAGATTTTTTTTGGAAGAGAGACCCAATATAGGTGTTGAATTGTTATTAGAGAATATCCAATAATGACTATGGAAGAGATGCCTCTATCTTTGGCCAGTTGTAGGCTAAGGTGAAGTCCATATAGATCTACGAGATTATTCATTTTGTGACCCAAGCCCCAAGAGAAATTTACTTCCTGATCTCCATCAGGATTGAAAAGAATCCCTCCCTCCTACCACCACTGCACATTTTTTTAAAATTTTGCTTATTTAAACATTTTTCAAGTTGTCTTCTTCTTCTTCTTCCTTTTCCTCATGGGATGTTTGCTTTTTAAGGGTTCTACAAGTTTGTATTTTTTTCTTTGCAATATTTTTTTGTAATGATTTTTTTTATTGTTGTTGCAAAGTTTAAAAATAATAATAAAATTAATATTTTCAAAGTTAGGATTTTTGATATATTTATGTATCATTAATTAATACTTAAATCCACATAAAGTAATTGTCACTAAAAAATAATATTTTTAACACTTGATAAAAAATACATATTTTACATATAAATATAATTAAAAAAATAAAAATTTTGGGATCTTTTTGCTAAAAATGACACGTTGAACAAAAGATTTTATGGAAAAAATTGAACATAAAAAAGTTGAAAAAATAGCAGATTTTATGATTTTTTTTTTTTTTTTGAATTTTGTGTTCAAAGATGATAATATTTGAGGGTTCTTCCCCATAATGGATGATTCACATAAAACTTCAAGTAAAAATAACAAAAAGTAAGTTTAAAAAAATAAAAATAAAAAACAACTTTATAAAAAAAATAAATCAAAAGAACATAATAAAAATAAATTGTTTAAAATAAAAATAAAAATAGAAAAATAATAAAAAATTAAAAGACAAACAAAAAATAATTTAAAACAAATTAAAAAAAAATAAAAAATAAAAAAGCATTGAAAAAATATATATGCAAGACTCTCCATAAACTTCGAATCTATTTCGTTGTATCAAAGGTATTCTATCGAGATTGGGTTATCATCCTCCATGACATGGCATCACATGGAAAATGTTGTCATGCATTTGTGTGCCCTCTGCCTTGCATGCTTGGTATTACTGTGATCATCTATCTTAGCCTTGGAATTTCCTTTCTCTCTCCAGGAGGCATACTGGGAAATTTATTATTCAGTGAATAAGGAGCATGTTGATTGATAGGGGAACGAGCGATAAATCCAGCCTTGACCTTGCACCTATTCCATTCATGTCTAAGTTCACATTCTAGTTTGCTCCATCATATTTGTGGTCTGCCAACTTGTATGTGTTTCGTCTTTGGATTTAATTGTGGCGCGCAAAAGTCAAAAATTTTGGCAGCTCTGCGAAGAACATTGCTCCTGGTATCAATCACTCATTCTCTGCATGGTGAATTTGTGGGTAAGACACTCTAGTTCTTAGGAATTATGGAGGATGAAACTCACTATCTCTAAAGTCACCATGGCAGCACATTAGCTTCGCAATTTTGGAGTCCTTTGGCAGGTTTTGGCCTTCATATAAGAAGGTAACTCTCTGCATTTTGTTTTCAATTTGGAACTCTGTAATCTCTTTGGTTTGGATGAAAATTTGTGTGAAGAAGGCTCCTCCCTCCACACTCTGGGTTTCAACTTCTTGAGTTTATTAAAGGGGTTCGAGGCTCTGTTGGATGTCATTCCAACAATACCTTAGCCACTCATCTCAGAAGCCCTTTGGTCGGTTCTGGTTCGTGGGCAGGGAGGTAAACCATTGTCTTTTGTCTTAAAGTTGAATTTTGACACCCTATGTGGTTTAGCTGGGATTTTGTAGGTCCATTGTTCTTTCATTTGCGCTTTAGGGTTCAATAATTCGAGGTTTGTGAAGCAATCTATGGCTCAATTGGTGAAGCTTGCACATGAATTCCCCTGCTCCCAAAACCTTCTAGTCAAGCATCTTCCTCTTGTGGTCAACATTGGCTGGCCTGGGTGTCGTTCTTCTGGTATTTCACATCTACTGTGTTCCCTATATGTGTACTCTCATGAATTTTGACACTAATTCAGAGACCTCCTCAGTGGCAAGCCCCTCCACATACTGGTTGTATGCTCATGATGCCATACATAGGGCCGACTATGATATGCAAGTAAAAACCTTCCAATTGTATCATTCACAGCTAAAACTCATTGACCAACTGTTGGCTCTCCAACATCAGATCTCTCGCCCAGAGGATGAGGTGGATGTGCTCCATGGCATAATTATGGATTGTAAACTCAACAGAGATGTCCCTATAGGCCAATATAAACTCTAGGTGGACTTAGGTGAGTGATACATTGATCTCAAAATGCCAGTGATGGAAAATGACTAATTTTCATTTTGATGACTAGATAATCTATGTGTCTTTTACTCCTTTTATAGTTTTTTAAATTCTATGT
Source organism: Pinus tabuliformis (assembly GCA_031772625.1). Taxonomy (NCBI): domain Eukaryota; kingdom Viridiplantae; phylum Streptophyta; class Pinopsida; order Pinales; family Pinaceae; genus Pinus; species Pinus tabuliformis. Next base: position 1,082,500,486 of record CM062805.1, on the reverse strand, counting down.
AAATGTGCTTATAGTTACTCTATTGGTGTCTTTCCATGTAATGGGCTTGTGGCCACTTCGAATTTTGGTTTATCTTGAAAATTAACATTGTAATCTCCCGAGTATTTGTTGCGTACGAGCGCAGACTTAATACCCAAAGTAATCATTTGTGTTAAAAAAAAAATTGAAAAAAAACCTAAAAAATTAACATTATAAACGCTACTGAGGCTGCAATATGGTCATGTCCAAGAACAACACTCAAATAGGGTGAGGAATTGAACCAGTGACTTAACATCTAGGAGTGCCTTAACAACGCACTCGATCACTGTCTATCCAAGACCCCATGAACAAAAAAATTAATATATATATATATATATATATATATATATATATATATATATATATATATATAAAAGACAAAAAAAACAATTAAACCAAAAAAAATGTTTAAAAAATTGAAAAAAAACCTAATTAAAAAACAAAAGCTAATTTTAAAAAATATCTAATAAATAAATAATTTCATACAATAGCCCCAAGGGTTAGCTTAGTTGGTCGAGTTCCCGTTGCTAAGTATCTCACCAGTTGGGAGGTCACAGGGTCAAATCTCGTCGACACCCATGGGATTAGGCCCTGCTTGTTTGGCCGATGGGTAGATCCCTTCGGGTTGATCTGCCTAGATTTTCCCATGGATGTAGCAGCAACCCACTGTTCGTGAACCACCATTAAAAAAATTCATAAAAATTTAAAAAATAATAAAAAAGCATACTAAAATATAAAATAATAATAATAATAATAAATAAATAAATAAAATGATTATAAGTTAATTTAAAAAAAATACTAAACATTATTATTATTATTATTATTTTTTAAATAAACCAATAATGAATAAAAAAATCCCAAAAATTATTTAAATAAAATATTTTTTGAATTTTTTTAGGTTTGATTATTTTCTTTTATGAGTTATTCTTTGAAATTTTTATACTTGAAATTTGTTTTTTATTATTTTTTATGTTATTATTATTATTGTTTTTTAAATTATTTTGTAACTCTTTTCTTTTTAGTTATATATCTATTTTTAATTTTTTGTTTTGTTACAAAGGCTCAAGTTCATCCGGATTATGTGTCAATTTCAAGGTTGATTCTTAAGTTTTCATTGCAGTTGGTCAAGTTAGCCCCACTGCGTGTCAGGTTGATTCTTAAGTTTTCATTGCAATTGGTCAAGTTAGCCCCACTGTGTGTTAATTTGATGGTTGATTTTTAAATTTTCGTTGCAATCTGTCATGTTGTCTTAGGTTAAGATTTTTAAAAAGCTATACTTTTAGCATTTAAAAAAATTACTCTTTATTTTACATATTCTTTTTTTAGGATTTTTTTAGTCATGATATTTGATTTTAATTCAATAGTTGAAAAAATTTAGAAATTTTAAGGTTTTTGGAGTCATGATATTTATTTTTAACGCCATGGTCGAAAATTGTTGGCATTTTTAGGTTTTTAGGAGTAGTGATATTTTATCTTTAATGCTATTGTAAAAAATTATAGGAATATTAAGATTTTTCTAAGTCATGATGTTTTATTTTTAATGCCATTGCTAAAAAATGTTGGAATTTTAGCAACATCAACATTTTTCGTATTTAGGGTGTTTTTTCACATTTATTGCATATAAATTTTAGTTTTTAATACCATTGTTAAAAAAATGGAATTTTAACCACCCCCCAGCAAAAAAAAAAAATGAAAAAAATGTTGATGTAGCATTTACATTTTTCGTTTTAGAGGTGTTTTTTCATGTTTTTTGCACAAAAATAGGGTTTTTTTGGGGTGGAGTTTTCATTTCGAGGTTAGAGTTCATTCTCGTTAAGTCAATGACTTTGTTAGAAGACAAAATTGTATGTTGTCCGTACTCTGTTTGAAATGAAGATTCTAATCTATGGGAAGGAAGAGAAGGAAAAGGATAGAGTTGGTGAAAAGAGAATGCTTTTGGCACTATTTGCTGGTGGAGGCAAGGTGAACCTTATATACTAGGAGAATGATATGATTGTGAGGATGGCATTGCATTCCGTAAGGATAGAATATAAACTTCAAGGTCATGTGTCTACAACATGCAAATATATTGCTTGTTCTATGTTGGCAAATGATAATCAAGATCTAGATGAGGATTTCATTAATAAATGTAGTACAACATCAGCAAAAAACATTTCATAGGAGGATGAGTTTTTTAAAGATGCACTGCCAAATTTTAGTTTCCCTTTTGATTCTTCTTCCATGCCCCAAAGTAACTTAAGCTCTTTCCCCTCAACACCAAAGTAAAATCCATCACATGACTTTGGAACCCCTCTTACAAGTTCCAAATATGAACTTTTTGATTGGAATTTTCCCATAGGAGGGAAAAAGAAACAAAGAGGAAGGTGTATATGATTTTGTGAGTTTTACATTTGTTACAAGGTAGCCCAACTCTCCCCACTATGGTGGAACAAACACTCAGATGAGCATTCAAGTGACAAAGTTTGATTTTGTGTGCAACAATTGTACTATTGTGTCTTTAATTGACTTTGGCATGGAATGTTGAAAATAGCAACAAGAAATGCTAAATATAGAAGTGCTAAAAATATCATTGCCATAAATAGCGTTTCAGGATACTTTCCTATTTTAATTAGTCCCTGAACTAAAACAGAGAAGTAAAAATTTGAATTTGATTTTAGCAGCTGTTTGATTAATAATTAATTAATTCATCTTGAGTTAATTAGTTGGAGAAAACAAACATGAAGTCTATGTGAGGACATGCAATAATTATCCCATTGATTGAGGAATTTATCCCTTAGTTAAAGAGATAAGGATGAGTTGTAATTAGTTAGCTCAGTTAACTGAGTTAAGTCCAGTTAGATTAGTTCAAATAGTTTGTTGAACTACTTGTGAGTTCAATTAGTTAATGCATGCATGCATGTAATTACTGCACTTCAGATAATTGAATATTCTCTCATAAATAACTCATGCATGTCAATTTAGATAGAGACCCAGTTGAGATCAGATGATGGGACAGTGTACTATCAGTTGCAGGAATATTCCATGGAGGATATCTCTTGCATGCAGAAGGAAATCATTCCTTGGAGATTGTGCAATTACTTTTGGGTTTAGTGAGTGTGTGATGAGGCCAATTCACACAGGTGGTAGCATTGAACCCCAAGGAAAACTGTGCAAGGAAATAGGAGGCTTGGAGGGTTGAGAGAAGACATATTTTGTGTCTATTCAGTCTATGAGCTGTATTGTTCGATTGCAAAGAGAGTAGGATAGCTTGTGAGCTGATTCTTTGTGTAATCTGAACATATTTCCACTTGTATAATAATACAGAGATCGGGGTTTTTAGCTGAGGTTTTCCCCAAAGTATTCTTCTGTGTTCATGCGTGATTGATTTCTCTTCATCAGTTATATGTGTTCTATTTGGTCTTGCTCATATTCAATTAAGCTTCCGCAAGTTTGTTGTAGAAGTAGATCTTGTATTTTGCTTTAGTATATTGCATAATCTGTTGATCTACAGTGAGAATTTCTACATGGTATCAGAGCAAAGGTGATCAAAGGAGAGAACAATATACAAGAAGTTCGAAGTTCGAAGTTTGAGGTTCATGAATATAGAAATCGAGTTCTTATCACATCTCAATTTCACTAATGGCGTTCAGTGGTTTAAGACTTGAGTATGCCCTTGATGGCAGCTCGAATTATATATCCTGGAAGGATTGCATGGAAGCAGTATTAGAGGACAACGGTCTAAAGGACTTCATTGATCAAGAAGTCCCCAAGCCGGCAGCAGCTAATGCTACAAAATTGGCAGAATGGAAGAAATGTGTAGCTAGAGCAAGGAGAATCCTCCTGGAGTGAGTTCGAGACCACATTGTTGTGAGCCTCCATGGGAAGGAGACACCGTTTTTGATGTGGAAAACATTGAAAGATCTATATCAAAATAGTAGCGATCATAGGAAGTTGGCACTGAAAGATAAGCTTCGGAAAATCAAGTGTGAAAAGGGCGACACGATCTCTACATATCTGAACAAGCTCACCACCTACAGGGATGAGCTTGGAAGTGTAGGGATCACGACAACCGATGATGACATGGTGATTCTTGCACTCCTTGGTCTTCCTAAGAGCTGGAATAGCTACCAAGACTCGATTAATGGAAGAGAAAAACTGCGAGATTGGGAATGACTTTGGTTGGATCTGATGCAAGAAGAGATAAGAAGAAGCACTAGAGATGGATCCTCATCAAAGCAAGATGATGAGGAAAATCTAGCCTTAGCGAGTAAGGCGAGGAAAGGGAAAGGGAAGGCATCCCATCCCAAATCCAGTTCTTCCGAGGGTGGGAAGAAGTTTGACAAATCGAAAGTGCGATGCTTTCATTGTCATGAAGTGGGCCGTTATGCTACGAATTGTCCACAGAAGAAATCCAAGAAGGGATCCTCGAAGGGATCTGATGGTGAGGCACTGACCTCACAGTTTGAGTTGGATTTATCTCTTATTGCATGCATGGTTTCATCCATGGTGGGATGTGTGTGGTACCTAGACAGTGGAGCTTCATTCCACATGTCAGGTGAAAAGAATCTTTTCAGTACCTTGGAGGAGAAGGATCTCCAGATGTGGATCGAGATGGGCGATGATGGAAAGTACCATGTTTCAGGTGAAGGTACAGTTGTGTTTCAGAGGGAGCATGAAGCTCCTCTCACCCTGACTGATGTAAAGTATGTACCAAGTCTGAAGAAGAATCTTGTGTCTGTTGCTATGCTAGAAGATAAAGGCTATGATGCAGTCTTTAGTAAAGAAAAGGTATTCCTGAGGCATATCGGTGCTGGACAGACCAAGCGAATCAGGATTTGAGTAAAGAATCTCTACAAGCTGGAGGTAGACGACTATGCTGCATTGAGTTCCAAAGCTGAGATCGTGTAGAGCCAAGATGTTTTTGAGCTATGGCATAGAAGACTGGGTCACTTGCACCATGGAGCCCTGAAGTTCATGCAGCAGATTTCTACTGGACTTCCCAAGGGAGAACTGGAGCAGAAGAATACATGCAAAGGTTGTACCTTGGGTAAGTATGCGAAATCTTCCTTTCCGGATTGAGATAGTAGAGTTGGAGCAATCCTGGAGTGAGTTCACTCAGATGTTTGTGGACCTTTCTCTACAGCCTCCACCGCTAAACAAAGGTACTATGTAATTTTTGTATGATTTTTCTTGTAGATGATGGATCTGCTTTATGCAAAAGAAGGATCATACCTTCTTGAGGTTTTGTAGGTTTAAAGCCTTGGCAGAGAAAGAATATGGAAAGAAAATAAAAGCCTTGCGTAGCAATAATGGTGGAGAGTATGTCTCCCAACAGTTTAAGGACTTCTGCATTGCAGAAGGAATTAAATGAGAGTTGACGACACCCCATAACCCACAGCAGAATGGGGTGGCCGAAAGGAAGAATAGATCGATTGTGGGAGCAACTCGAGTGATGTTGCATGACCAAAGCCTACCACTGCATTTGTGGGCTGAGGCATGCAATACAACAGTATACTTGTAGAACAGAAGCCCGCATCGTATACTGGGAATGAAGACACCTATGGAGGCCTTTTCCGGGAAGCAACCATATGTGAGTCACTTCTGAATCTTTGGATCATTGATTTACTGCCATGTGACCAAAGATGCTCGGAAGAAGCTAGATCCAAAAACTGAGTTGGGAATACTTGTGGGGTACACGGATACACCCCACAACTATCGGGTGTACCTGCCTACCAGTCAGAGGACAGTGGTACGTAGGATTCTGAAGTTCGATGAGCAGAATTTCATGTGAGTATCACTTTAGAGGGAGCTCAAGTTGCATGCAGATGAGGAACTTTCAGTTCTCAAGGAGGAGGAGCCTTAGATTGATGTAGAGCACCCGCATGCAGAGGATCAGGGAGTGGAGACATCCACTCATGCTGAGACTTCCAGAGATGGGCAGAAATGCTCAAGGGAAGCTGACATGTTAATGTTGGATGTGCGGGAGAATGTGGGATAGCCATCTTTCCAGCGCAGACAGAGGAGGTCACCTGAACGGTACACTAGGTACATGGCCCTGGTTGGGGAGTGTGTAGAGTCCGAACCTTTTTCATTCGAGGAGGCAGTGCAACAACCAGTCTGGGTTGATGCAATGGTAGAGGAGTAAGACTCTATCATTCAAAACAGTGTGGGATGTTGTCCCAAGACCTCAGGACAAGTCAGTGGTTAGTTCTAGATGGCTTTACAAGGTAAAGCAGACATCTGATGGCAGTGTTGAGAAACATAAGGGAAGGTTTGTTACCCGAGGTTTCTCACAAGTCGAGGGGATTGAATACGATGAGACCTTTGCTCCTGTAGCAAGGTACTCATCTATCAGATCGATGTTGGCACTATCAGCTCAGATGGGTTGGAAGATCGATCAGATGGATGTGAAGATAGCATTCCTCAATGGGAAGATTGAGGAAGAGGTGTACATTGAGCAGGCAGAAGGTTTCGAGACCTTTGATCGTGAGTCGCATGTGGGCTGACTCAAGAGGGCTTTGTATGGGCTGAAGCAAGCACCCCGTGCTTGGTACACTAGGATCGACAACTTTTTCACCGGGTTGGGCTTCACCAAGAGTGAAGCAGATGCGAACCTTTACCACATCGTGGTAGAAGGTAAGTGATTGATCATTGTTCTTTATGTGGATGATCTGATTTTGACAGGTGATGATCAGTTGATCAAGCCTTGCAAGGAGGACCTTGCAAGAGAGTTTGAAATGAAAGACATGGGTCTTATGCACTACTTTCTAGGTATGGATGTGTGGCAGAAAGATGGGGAAGTATTTGTGCCTCAAGGCAAGTATGCCAATGAGATACTCAGGCGCTTTCACATGGAGAAGTGCAAGCCCATGCAGACTCCTCTAGCTGGGAACTAGAGGAAGGAGGATGCTACTTCAGGTGAGGTAGTAGATGTTACTGTTTATTGGCAACTTGTGGGTTCACTTATGTATCTAGTGAACACATGACCAGACTTATGCTTTGCAGTGAACTAGCTGAGTCAAGCTATGGTTCAGCCTACCAAGCTCTTTCGGAAGGCAGCGAAGCATGTGCTGAGATACCTCAGAGGAACATCTCAATTTGGATTGTGGTGTAGACGGACAGAGGGAGTGAAGCTTCAGGGCTTCACAGATGTGGATCGGGCAGGGAGTCAATCAGATCGGAAGAGCACTTCTGGTGGAATCTTCAACCTTGGTTCAGCTGTAGTTTCCTGGTACAATAGGAAACAGAGGTCAATTGCACTTAGCTCAGCAAAGGCTAAATACATGGCTGCTAGTTAGGTTGCATGTGAGGCCATTTGGATGCGGAAGATTTTAGTGGGATTGTTTGGTTAGAGGATGGATCCAACTGTGATCTACTGCGATAATTAGAGTTGTATCAAACTATCTAAGAATCCAATTTTTCATGACAGGTCCAAGCACATTGATATCTGGTATCACCATCTTCGAGACTGTGTGGTCAAGAGGATCATGTTGTTGCTGTATGTTTCGATCGAGGAACAAGATGCAGATATTTTGACTAAGGCATTGTCAAAATGCAAGTTTGAGTTCCATAGAGACAGGATTGGGGTTACTGATAATCCCTTTCTTGTTGAGAGGGAGTGTTGAAAATAGCAACAAGAAATGCTAAATATAGAAGTGCTAAAAATAACACTGCCATAAATAGCATTTCAGGATACCTTCCTATTTTAGTTAGTCCTTGAACTAAAATAGAGAGGTAAAAATTCGAATTTGATTTTAGCAGCTGTTTGATTAATAATTAATTAATTCATCTTGAGTTAATTAGTTGGAGAAAATAAAACATGAAGTCTATGTGAGGACATGTAACAATTATCCCATTGATTGAGGAATTTATCCCTTAGTTAAAGAGATAAGGATGAGTTGTAATTAGTTAGCTCAGTTAACTGAGTTAAGTTCAGTTAGATTAGTTCAAATAGTTTGTTGAACTAATTGTGAGTTCAGTTAGTTAATGCATGCATGCATGTAATTACTACACTTTAGATAACTGAATATTCTCTCATAAATAACTCATGCATGTCAGTCCAGACAGAGACCCAGTTGAGATAAGATGATGGGACAGTGTACTATCAGTTTCAGGAATATTCCATGGAGGATATCTCTTGCATGCAGAAGGAATTCATTGCTTTGAGATTGCGCAGTTACTTTTGGGTTTAGTGAGTTTGTGATGAGGCCAATTCACACAGGTGGCAGCATTGGAGCCCAAGGAAAACTGCGCAAGGAAATAGCAGGCTTGGAGGGCTAAGGGAAGGCATATCTTGTGTCTATTCATTCTATGAGCTGTATTGTTCGATTGCAGAGAGAGCAGGATAGCTTATGAGCTGATTCTTTGTGTAATCTGAAAATATTTCCACTTGTATGATAATACAAAGATCGGGGTTTTTAACTGAAGCTTTCCCCAGAGTATTCTTCTGTGTTCATGTGTGATTGATTTCTCTTCATCAGTTATATGTGTTCAATTTGGTCTTGCTCATATTCGATTAAGCTTCTGCAAGTTTGTTGTAGAAGTAGATCTTGTATTTTTCTTTAGTATATTGCATAATCTGTTGATCTACAATGAGAATTTCTACATGGAACTGATTGAATTAATGGAGGTAATATCTGAGAAATCATCTCCACAAAATTATATGGTAGGTGATGTTGTTTTTCGATGTGGAAACAAAGAAAAAACTGATCATTTATTTATTAAAGGACTATTGGGCACTAAAAATCTAGAGTTGTGTTTCATTTGAAGATTAATGTAGATAGTGTTTGTATTTTCCTTATAAAGGATGATGGTTCTTAGTTAGCCATGTTGGTACAAGAGAAATTTTAGATGGATTTGAAAGTTCATATATTTCCATTTAGGGGATGTTAGGGATCCTCGGGATCTATGACATGTCCCTTGGTCCATATCACTAGTGGGCCTAGCTTTGTCACATACATGCCATAGGTTCTGAGTCACTTGTAAAATGGAAGTTTCAGTGTTTCGGTGGAGATGATGATGACTTTGAAGGCCGTGATTACAGTCTCATTGCTAGACATTTAGATATATAGATTGTTTTTTTGTATAGGTTCATTCAGGAGATGGACTTCATTGATTCCTGCAAGGAGGCAAGGATCTAGAGGAAGTTGACAATCCCCTACAACCCTTAGAAATTTATTTCTTAATCAAGAGATAAGTACTTCATATCCTTCTCCCTTGATTATTTTTATTTTTCCTTGGTGAGTCTTTCGTCTTTGTATTTTTTTCTTGGTTATAAATGTTTTTCCATGGCCTCTTGAATGAGGTTTGGAGGTAGATCGTGAAGGCTACAAAGGCAATGATTATGGCAGCTTTGGGAAGAAAAAAACAAAGTTTGTGGCAAGAGGGTTCTCCCAGTAAGAGGGAGTATAAAGATATTTTTTGTTCCCTTCTCCAATGGTCAGGCTCTTATATGGCCTAAGAGCTCGATATATTGCTAGGACATCCATAACCGTGCCAGATGACCGTAAAAGCTTCTAGTTCTAAGGGAGTAAACAACTAGGCATAGTGGAAGGGGAAACATTCCAAGAGGATGTCATGGATTGAGATTATCAATATACTCAAAGACAAAAGGTCTTTAGGACTAGTAATAGCAAAAGGACTTTCTTATGTGACAAAGGGAGCAACAACAACAAAAGGACTTTCTTCCGTGACAGAGGGAACAATAGTGGCAGGAGTATTTGCTTCCATGATAGAGGGAGCATCTAGGACTTCCATAAGGAAGACCTGTTTCAATGTTAGAGGGAGTTGGCATCAGAGAATGAAATGAAGGATTCTCTCCAGATACGTTATTTCTTGGATTGGAGATCTATATTTGGTGGATCTCACAATGTGCACGTAGTTGGTTAGATCCTTGATGTACTTGGTAAACATAAAGCTTGATATTTGATTTACAATGAACACCTTGAGCCAGTATATGTTACAACCAAGGCAGATACATTGGGTTACAACTAAGCATGATTGAGGTACTTGCTTGGTATAATAGATATGATTTGAGATATGTCTTAGGTGGTGAAATGAGGTTGTAGGATATACATAATTAGATTAGGTCATGAGTGTAGAGGACATAAAGAGCACATTAGGATGTTGCCTTTGCTTGGGATAAGTTATGATATCTTGGTTGAAAATAAAGTGGGCTACTGTCATGCTTAGTAGAATATGATCAATGTATATCGCAACCTATGTTGCAAGTCGTGAAGCAGTGTGACTTCAGAAGCTTCTTGCAAGACTATTTAATGAAATCACTACATTTGAGACATGGTGCAAAGAGGATCAATGGAGCTCAAGTACATATACACATATGAGTAGATTGCATACATTCTCATTGGACCTCTGTCTATAGAAAAGTTTGTATAAAGTTAGAGACAAGCTTGACGTAATGTAGAATGTCTCCCTCATTGAGATGGAGGGTTGATGTCTTTGCACAATTATGGCAGACCATGCCATAAAGGACTTTGGCTAGGTCATAAAGAAAATTTGACTAAGGGAGATGGATACATTCACCTGAGAAACAAAAAGGACTTGGCTAGGTCGTAAAAGACATTGGCTAGAAAGGTAAATGGCCCAAGGGAATTATAGGGGAATATTACAAGATTGAGCAAATCTTCTCCTAAGAAGCCATAAGGACTTGACTAGGTCATAAAGGAATTTGACTAGAGGAGAAAGATGTAATTCACCTGATAATCCATAAACAACTTTGGTTGGGTGAATGGTCTAAGGGCATATTCTCTCCTGAGAAGCTAGAAGGACTTGGTTGGGTCATAAAGGACTTTGACCAGAGGAGATTGATATATTTTCCTATGGATCCATCAAGGATTTTTGACAAGGCCTTGGATACTCACATTGCCCACTTTAGGATGGAGTTATATATAGACACGCAACAACATACAAAACTCATGAACTTTTCTTATGGAGGAAAAAATTCAGCTAAGGGGAAATGTGTTGCAACCAAGGAGAATACCTGCCTTGCTAGAAGGGAGTGTTTATTTTGTGCAACATCACGAGTTGTTCTCGCATGCCAAGAGACCTCCTAAGTTGGCCTAGAAAATTTATGAAAATAAAAATAAAAATTCCATTTTTAGTTGGGCTTCATGTAGGCTCAAAACAGACAAGTCAACCCATCTCATGAAGGGATGTGTCCCTTGGG